>CM060941.1:229097001-230347001 GCA_030765085.1 Allium cepa
AATACATCAAATAGTAAATCATACGTCTATTCTTATTCGAAACACAAACATACAACGTCATTTAATTTACAATAATCAATGCATTTAATGCATTTATGACAATAAATGATTTAATTTATTACCATAACACTTGCAATTAATTCATTTGTGATAAAAATAACTATAATTAACCTTTATGTGGTTCAGGATATAACTACTGTCATAGCAAAATAATTTCATTATAAATATATGAACTAATTGAACAAACAGTACTCAAAGTAACACAATTTCATCTCAAATATAGGTTCAATATTACTCAATAATAAAATTAAAATGAATATCTTAAAGCGAAACTTTATTTCCCAATAATTAGAATTTCTAAATAAACAAAATTATCTCAGATCTATCCATATTATTCATAATCATAAATAACTATAAATCTCAGATCCAAATCATTATTATTTTCATAAGAAAACTAACTTCATAATTCTTTACCAAATATATCAAAACAAACATGTAAATCTTCAAATCAACACAGTTATTTTAGAAATTTAGGAAATTAAGATTATTTCAGATCTATTATATTTTACCTTTTGAAAAGTGATTGGATGCATGGAAGAAGGAAAAAATTTAGGAAATAAACTTCCTATTAGAATGCCTTATTTTTAATTAAAAAGAAAGAGAGTAGAAGAGTAGATATGTTTCTATATATTTATTTGGTTTAGTAAAAACACCAAATATATCAACAAATCTCTTCAGGAGATTTTTTTTTAATATATTATTTTCACTACTTCTGGAGTGAACAAGTTTCTATACATTTATTTGATATAGTAGTTAATACCATTGACAAATATTTTTAGAACTTCAGGTTCCAATTTTACTTTAAAAAAAGTCTTTGTTTAGTACTTTAGATCCTAAATGGTACAACTTGATTTTCATTATCAAACTTCAGGTTTGATTGCAATTGAAATTTACCATAATCTGAATTTGATTTTCTAATAATTCAAAGCTTCACATCTCAAATTTATATATTTGAGTTTTGATATATAATCCTTTTTTTTAGTTAGAACTTCTAGTTCTTTATTTTGAGGAAACTTGTAATTTACTGATTTATGAAAACTGCAGGTTCTCAATTATTATTTCCTTTTCCCTTTTTTTTTAAAGGAAACATTGGAAGATATTAAGCTTATCATGTAAGCTTTTACTAATGTTTCCATTCACTTAATACGATCTTCTAGATACGTATTATATTTATATTTGTTTCTCTTACAAACAATAAAATATTTCTTCTGGAAATATAAATCATATATCAAAATAATTTCCAAAGTCTTCATTCAAATCTAAATCAAATCAAAAGGTTTTCAAAATGAAAACTCCATTTACCAACCATGTTTGATTTATCAAATCCATGTCCAAACTAAATACAATCAAATTCAAAAAATTTGCTTTAATCAACATTATCAAATTTTGTCAAGTTCAAACTTGCATTCCAAAATGAATGAACTAAAAAAACATAAAAATAAGTATGATATTGAGATCTACAATATAATAAGATCATAAAAATAGCAAAAAAAAATTAGATCTGAAATATAATAACTAACAAAATAAGAATCAGATCTCAAAGTTTAGATCTATATAAGATCTAAAATTATAAGACTAATATAATAAAATTTTAAAAAAATAAGACAACATATTCAGATCTGAAGAAGTAGATCTAGAATGGAATGGGATAAAAAAAATGATTTGGAAGATTAAATCATCAGAAAAATGACTTACCGTTATGAGATCTATAATTGCATCTGGAAAAGAATAGATATGATTTCATGAATTATCACAATTGTAGATCCATAATTTTTTTTGTATAGATCGTGTTGATAACGTGTTATAGAATAAAGAAAATAGGAAGCCATTAGAGAGAGAGGCAGAAGACATATTATTTATTCCTGAGAATAGATTATTTATTTACATTACATTAGCACCTTTATATAGAGGCCTAGAAGCTTGGGGTAGAACTAATCCCACGTTGTGGGACTAAATACAAAACAGTATATAGCATATTCACTATTTATATTTAAATATATTATAACATTAACCTTAGTTTTTTGTTAATTTTATGAAGTATTGACTTTTCCGCCCAATGATTTTAGTGTTAGGATATATATGGATAAATTATCTAAATGCCACCGAAATTTTTAGGCTTACGAGATCAACAACCTCGATTCAAAGGTTAAATATTTATTTTATTACACGTATTTACTCTTAATTCAAGGTTGAATTTGTTGTTTTTTCCCTAATTTTTGTGTTCTGATTTCACTTTTCGTCTAATTTTGTTTTGGTTCCTTAATTTATTTTGTAGGGGTTTATTGGATTTATTAATGTACAAGTATCATAGAATCTTCCATTATTTTTTAAAATCTATTACAGGTAAATTTGAATTACTTCTCATTCTCACATTTTATATCAATTTTTTTCATATTTTTTCATCAGTAAGATTATGAATTTGAGTTCCTTATGTTGTTCTATATAATTAAAGGGAGTTGTCAAAGGGAGAAGTTCTTTGGGGAGGAAGTGGAAAAAGGGTATCTTGTTTTGAAATAAATTCATCAAAGGAATTCGTTGTTCCCTTTCTATTCTATTATATATAAAAGAGTCTCTATGTATTCTTATCTCTCATTCACTCTCACCCAAAATACTCTTTTCTAATCAATTTAAGGGGATTTTTCTCAGTCCTTATAAAATTTAATTTGCTCATTTAAAATCAAATCTATTTCCAATGTAAGACAATTGTTACTATTGTCTTCTTTTCATCTCCTATTCATTTCATCTCCTTATTTCCTGAATTTATTGTTCTTATATATTGACATTCTCATTCTCTTCTTAACACCTTCAATACATGAAAAAATGAATTATTTTCTCGTATTTTTCCATCTTCACTCCATTCTCCCTTCTTTCACAATTTCTCTCTCTTCCATTTCCTTTTTTATATAAAAATTCACTTTTCGATCCAGATTAGATAGTTTTATTATAACATCCCATATCTAGAGGCCAAAAGCTAAGCGTTACAGATGTTGTAGTCATCCATAGTATTAAATTCTGGTGACAAAATATGGTAATGCTAATGGAATCCATAATATCATTAGCACTTGAATATGAACAAAATCACATATTTACAAAAACAACATTTTACTGATTACATTTAAAACAAATTCAGATCCAAATTACATAACCCCATATCATTTTCCAGGTAAAGATTAATTATAATCATTACAAAATACGCCAAGAGAGACATATAACGATGCTCCCTTGGTCGATCAAGGCAATATAGTCATACCGGGCTTAATACACATCGAAAATAAACAAAATAAAACTGCAACTCCTAATTAGCTATCCATCATCCACATGCTCGTCATTGGAAGCTTTATTCGCCAAAATGACTAAAATCTTAATCCTTAGCCTACTCAAATCAATTTTGAGTACCCGAGAGTTTCAGGGGAAACAAAAACTTCGAGTCAGACATATAGCATGGTATGAATAATTCTGTTACATCTCGGTTTACTAATATTAAGTGACACGCCGCTTAGCGGAATGAGTTTCCTCTCACAAATATCCACGTTAAAGCATATATTTTTCAAATCCTTTCTTGCAACCAAACTGGTTAGTCAAACTGATATAATAATGATAATAATATCTAAGTCCGTTAAGCTATGATCAGGTATTAATGGACTACTTGTCAGATAACTGGGTTGATTGCCCACAAACTAGATTAATTGTCCGCAAACTGGACCAACTGTCTGCAAACTGGACCAACTATCCGATTCTTTTTCCTAGAAAACCTTTTCAAAATGATTTAACCTTTTAAATCATACTTTTATAAGGAAAATATATTCTTAGCTTTACTCTAAGCTATTTTGCCATGTTATACTTTACTTAAAATAACGTTGATGAATTTTAATAAGGATTAACTATCCTTACAAAGTAAGTTAAAGTCCTTTTTAACCTGAAAACAAATAGGTGCAGCCTATTTAATATACTCCAAACCTTTGTTTAAAACATTTAAACAACCCATTCGAAACCCTTGAAAGTAACCCTTCCGAAACCACTAAATATCACTCTTACAAAACTAATAAAAGTCTTTCCTTCGAAAGCTTTAAAACATTAGACATCCTCTTTAAAATCTTTTAAACATTGTCTTTCAAAAACATAGGAAAAACCTTCCTTTCAACCCCATCGAAACCCTAAGGAACCACTCCTTCCGAAACCATTCATTAAAACCCTTTCAAAAGCATTAAAATACTAAACCTTTAAAAAGCCTTTGTGTTCAATTAGAAACATGTGGAAACCTTTAGAAACCATTCAAAAATTCACCCCTTCGACTTTGAAAATCATCTCGGCCGAAACCATTTGGATTATGCCTTCAAGTAGAGAAAAAGGATCAGAAACCCATTAAAGTCGAAAGCATCTGTTTCGAAACCATTTAATACTCTCACTTTTGAAACATTTGGGTTTTACTTTAATAAGAGAAAAAGGGTCTTTAAAACATTTAAGTCAAAAGCATTTGTTTCGAAACCATTTTCTAAGTGAAGAAGTGATGGTGTCGAAACCATCCCTTCGAAAGCATTGGAGAAGTGGCCAAAATTTTAGAACTGTGTAGTTAATGCCCCGGTATTACTCCGCTATAACCCCGCTATATCTCATGGCGGGTTTCTACCGCTACGATTTTTCTATATAGCCCCAAAATATTGCCTTTCCACTTTAATCCCCGTTATTTCCGCTATATCCCGTTATTTCCGCTATATTTTGCTATTTCCGCTATATCTTCTTTAATAAAATGAATTAAAAAATTGCATTTATACATTATAAAAATTATGAAACTAATTTATTTGATTTAATTTTTAATATATTTTCAGAAATGAAAATACTCTAATATTCTACTAAATTCAATTATGTTGTATAACAGTTTTACATTTATTTAAAGTATATTCGCACATGTTTTTTGTTTAAAATTATTTATGTATTAATTATAATTCAATTGAATGATAATTTTTTATTTAATTACCATTTATATATTTGTAAAAACATTAAGTACAGGTTTTATATGCTATTTTAGAGCCATCCGCTATATCCCGCTATATCCTCGCTGTATCCCCGCTATGACTTTTTGCACCTCCATCGCTTCAAATCTGTCGAGCGCTTTCACTGCACAGTTTTAGAAAACAAAGTAAACAAACCTTTCTAAATCATCTGGATCGAAAGATAGAAAGCGGCAGTAAAAAGGCTTCGATTTAGTCGAAAGCAATCATTTAAAACAAAAGCGCAACCCAATCAAAACCATTTCTTTAAATCCATTAAACCCAGTCGAAAGCTAACTAAGTTAAAAGATACTCCGTTGAAAGCCATTTAGTCGAAAGTAAGCATGCACATTTTAATTTAAAAGCAAAGTAATGCCTCAACCCCTTCGGAACCCCTGGTTTCGACTCCATACCTTCCGCCTACATCCAATTCACTATGTACTAGTTCCCTGATACTATGTGCATTGGTTTGATGTGTCAAAAGTGAAGCTAAGGAGGCGGAACCTAGTGCCGAAAGCGTCGAAACAGTTAAAAACATGTAGCAAATAGTTATTTTCACCTAACCTGCTTTATGTGTCTAAGTTTGATTGGTTGCCTCTTTTCTTTACCACTAAAAATTATTACAATTTTCAGAACTAACTATTTGGATTATTTGCAAAATGCCCCTTCTCCTTTGATAAATATATAAAATATTTAAGTCCCATACCTCAAATAATTTTATATACTCATTGAAATAGTTAGGAAAATTCTATAAAAATTTCAGAAAATCTATTTTAATATGTTTTCCAACATATAAAAATTTCAAACCCAAACCTTTTACTATTTAACCGTAAATAATTTATAACCCAAAGCAATATTTTCTTCACTACAAAATTCATGTAAATTCCACATAAATTTAGAAATTTATGAAAATTTAAACTCGTCTCTAAATTATTATTTATGATCTTCATAAAAATTCATAAGACTTTTGGATGCCATTTAATAAGGTTTTATATCAAAACATTTCATAAAATCTATATGAACAACCATAAATCATCAACAAGTATATATAATCATTCCATCATTCAAACATAATGCAAATCAATGCAAAATATTTCGGATTTCAACTTAAAGCCGAGAACAAACAAATATGAGATGTAAACATTATTCATCTTAGCTTTAGAGATTAAAGGGATTAAGATGTGAAAGAATTTGATTTGCTTAAGCTTCTTTCTATCTTTTCTTTTTCTTTTTCTTGTTAATGGTGGCCGACCTTAGTTTAAAAATAATAATTTAAGAAATGAAATGAATGTGTGTAGGGGAACACAGGAAAAGTTTAAGAGATAATGGCCTATTTCCTATTTTACCCTTTCCATTTCAAGTTAATTCTTATTTCAATTAATATGCTAAACTGCATGGCTACGCTTTAATTAAATCAAATCTCAATCCCGTAATCAACACATTATTTTATTTAATTTAACTAACTAATTATCCTAAATAATGTTGCCGAAAATCGGAGGTGTAACAGACTCCCCTCCTAAAAGAATTTCGTTCTTGAAATTACGATAAGGTACATAACACATCAAGCAAAGAGGTAAAACATACCTTCAAACAAGTTAGGATAAGTATCTCTAATTCTGCTCTCAATCTCCCAAGTACAGTCCCTATCATCGTCGCTTCTGTAATGGCCGACTTTTCCGTACCCTTTGAATCGACAATAAACCACACATGTTCAACTCAAATTGCACGAAGAGACGAATCATTAAGGATAGAAAGAAAATAAAGACAGAACAGAATCTCGCATGAATGGAATAACATATATTATTAAATAATAATCTTTACAGTGGAAATTTTAAAATACAATGTCAGAGTCTAACCTAGATTCAACCTGAACAGTTATAACACCTGCCCTTGCAAATGCTGAAAACAACAAAACAAATGAAATAGATGGAACGGATAATAGAATACGTCCATACGATGATGAAGATCTCCAGCTCTCCTTTGGAAACTCCAACTGACTTCAATTGAACCTGAAACTACTCGGATCTGACCCAAGTATTAAGAATACCCGTATCAGGCTTGATAAACCAGCGTGAGATACTCGAAATTTAAAATGCATAGATCATGACGATGTTATTAAAACCTTTGAAAAGAAGTGTATCTCATAAGACTACGCCCACACATAAACACGAACGAGTTTTTACCTTATGATAATCAAAACACTTTATTCCAAAATACACTTGATATTATTTTTAATGACATTCTTCTGAAAACGCTATTCAAATAAACTACTCAAATAAGGGATCAATATCTGGACTAAGTCTAAGGTAATATATTCGGACCAGGTCAACGAAATATACCGAACGAAATATATGATACCAAAAAGGGGTAGCTGAAATGTTTGCAAGTCATTACAGCTATTTTGGGAATACAATCAAAACCGTAAATCTTGTTTTGGGAATGGATTTCCAACATGATAGGAAACTAGTCGCATTTTTCTCCGATCATGCATAACAAACATAGTTTCCATGGTGCCTTAATCGATTTTCTCAAACTAGTCACTTGAAACTATACTTGCTACACTACAACTGATAATTGGTACTTCCTTGCTTTTCTTAAACTAACCACTTTATCCACATGAGGCAATAAATGCCTTGAGGGACGTATCCCCCAAAGGGCCAAACGTATTTGACACCACCATACATACTCACTTATTCCGAATTTGCGTCTATTAGACCACATAGTATCCCATCATAACCGGGGTGTGAGGCTCGCGAAGCAACGATCAATTTCTTCAAAGCCACGTTTTTCATACAAAACCACGCTTTGATCATAACAGGTTCCCCTTTGAACGCTACAATACCATTCCCTTGATCACTATTTGACTCCCACAAACAAACAACCTCTGAGCTCGTATGTCTCAGAGAAGGGTATTAAGCCAAGAGAAGTTTCCTTCTCCGCCACCAAGAAGATATACATTTGTAAAAGTCAAACGTTGTGTCTCAAAAATGCAATGTCAGACATTCTTCCATACAAGATTGTTCTAGGGCTGAACGAAACAGATCTCCTACTACCACTAGTAGCGAGTAGTCCTTGCAATCCAAAAAATCTCCACAACGAGGAGACCGCTGCTATAAATAACTATATAATGTCAGTTATCCAGAGCATGCTCAACAAGCAATCCTCACACTATGAAGATCCACGGTCTTCAATAACCATCATCTTCAACATATCTTCACATTCGAACTTATACATTGGTCGAAGTGATTTTCTGATAGGAATCATTCAAATTCGACTCCGGTTCCTTCGAAGCCAATCATCACGTAAAAAGATGTTAAGTTAATAAGTGGATATCAATCATCAATTAATTACTTCATCTTTTATTTAAAACAAATATCTTTCTTTGATATATTCTTTTCAGTTTATTCCATCTCCTTTTCAAATGCATATGGAATCACTAAGCCTTATTTACCAAATCATTTGGTTTATTTAAACCTTTCTTAAATCCAGAAATAATTCCAAATCATTTTCTCTTTTACTTAGGAAAACCTTTCCAAATCATTCATTAAATCTTAATCAAAGATTTATTATATTCAAGTTATAACTTTTAACTTAGGGAAAGATATTCCTAAATCATTCATTAAATCTTAATTAAAGATTTCCTTTTTAACTTCAAATCACATTCTTACAAATCGAAGAGTTTTGTAACAGAGCACTACTGCCACCTTAAATATGGTAAATTTCACCTACGGGGACTAGTGGCAAGTAATCCTAAATCATGAATATCTTTGTCTTCAACGAACTTTGTCTTCAACGATCTTTGTCTTCAATATGTTTTATTTTGAAAATTAGTTTGAAGAGGTTTTCAGATAAGAATCACCCAAATCTGATCCCGGTTTGTTGGATAGGAATCACCCAAATCCGATCCCAGTTCATTCGTGATAATCATCGATAAAAAGATGTTATGTTCATATGAGGTTTTGAAAATTAGTTTGAAGTGATTTTTGGGATAGGAATCATCCAAATCCGATCCCGGTTCTTCGGATGGGAATCACCCAAACCCGATCCCGGTTCCTTCGTACCAATCATCGAATAAAAGATGTTAAGTGGTTAAATAACATTCAAAGATTTTCTTTTCTTTTCTTTTATCTTGGAAAAACATAAATATGACCTTTTAGAGCATACAGCCTTTCCTTTCAATCTATTCCACCCCTTGCCTAAAAAGAGAAAACATAGGCTAGGTAAGTTTAGGGCATTGCTGCCTCCAACCCCAATCTTAGTTAAACACCTTATTTCATCTTCCCAGATCTCACAAGCGGGACAAATGTACTAGTTGTTTCCGCATACTCAGTTATTAATCTTCATTTTAGAAATGATTTATTAAACTTCTAAATCATAATTTAAACACTTAATTATTCTTTTAAAAACATTCATAATTGATTCTAGGAAAAACCGTTAAGTTTAAACCTTCTTTTAAAAATTCGTAGCAACGGTAGCAGATAAGTGCTGTGGAATGTGCTTTATAAGCTTATTTGATTTAAACAACTTTTTAATATTTAAAAGTTCATATTTTCCATTCCAAATCTCTTTTAAACCATTTTAATAGATTTATCAAATTTATTTCATATTTTTAATCATTTAAAAATATCATTTATAAAGAAATCCCTTTTTGGATTCCGAACTGCAAAACCGCGATGTTTTTAGAAAATTATTTTGGACATATTTCAAACTCTACTTGATGAAATTTTGATTTTCTTTCTTCGTTGGAAAACTATTATCATTATGGACCAAAGAATTTTTATTTCGAAGAAATCCGATTTATAAGTCATTTTCTGCATTAGTTTGAAGTTACGGGTCGAAATTTACGAACTACTACTACGCGACGAGGTCGATTTTGACCAATTTTGTGGATTGTTTCAGAACTTTTACGAAACACTTCAAATTTATTTTAAACCATATTTAAACTAATTTAACTTATTTAAAATCATTAAAAGGCTGAATACCTTCCATACATATATTTGTATGGATTTATTTCTCATTTAATTAACTATGGTTAATTACTTATCATTTCTCATTTATCAAACAAGTTATCTACCAAATAAACAATCACATAATCAACCAACTTGCAATCAAGTTATCAAGCATTTAAGCGTTCAACGTATAACAAACTTCTCATGTTATTAACTTCAAATATTTTTAGGAAATAGTAACTTAAAAATATGAGTACCCACCTTTAACTTAACCAATTCTTCCTACCAACATTCATGTGCAACAACGCTTCACTTAATCCTCTTAGCTACACCAAACAATCATGTAAACTCTACCACCATGCTTCAAATTGCTCGACCACCACCTCCAACCATCCATAAGGCTCGGCCACACCTTGATCTTCCTCTTCCTCCATCATTTCTTCACTTCTTAGATGCTAAACCGTGTTCTAGTAATATTCTAAGGTCTTTGGCAAATTTGATGGTGTTTGGACTTTGTTTGATATGGTTTGAAAAAGTTAGCAAGGAGATGGAAGAAGAAGAAGCCATCAAAGCTCTAAGAAAGAGAAGAAGAGAGCTTAGAAAAGGAAGAAGAAGAATAATGAAAAGTGTGTGGAATTTGTGAAAGAAGTAGTAGGTATTTATAGAAAAAAGTTTGAAATAAAATATTATTATGTAAAATGACCAAAATACCCTTTAAGTAACCTTATTTTTTCAATACTTAACATCACATTTCAAATAATTAATTTATGCCATTTTCACTTAAGTATTGAGTAAAGAAAGTAATAATTATGTTTCTTTGATTCGATGTTTACTTTATGCTTTGAAATGACATTTTTGTCTTTTTATGCTTACTTTTTCTTAATTATATTCTAAAATTTTCTAAGTATGTTTAGTAAAAGTAAACTTGATTAGAAAATTAATTAAAACTTATACTATTTGAATATATGTTCCCATATAAGAAAATAAAGGTGCGATGACGTTGCGACAGTTATTAATCAACAGAACATCGATTTTTGACAAAATGTTTTACGGTCACATTTTGACGTTTTAATTAAACTATTTAATTATATAAACCAAAAAATAAATTTATGTAGTGATATTTATAAATATAAACGCTCATAAATAAATTAAAATAATTTATTTAACCATTGAAACTTATTTTTTTTTGTAATTAACATTTTGTCACTTTTGTCGTTATAGGCAAATGTTACTACTATTTTTGTGTATACATATCGTTCCAAATCCTATCTAATATTATTTGAATCATATAACCTTACATATTTTATATTTAAAATCACTTTAAATAGTATACTTTAAAGTGGCCAAATTTTGGATCATTACATCCTCCCCTGCTTAAAATAATTTCGTCCTCGAAATTGCCCAAAAAATTTATTTTCAAACTTAATTCCATATGATATACACAAATCATCTGTATGAAATATCTTATTTGATCTCCTATTTGGATACATAACTTTTCTTTTGAACTAGTATCGATCCCTCAATCCTTTAGTGCAGACTCTAACCAGGCTCTTTTCTCAGAAACTTTTGCTTTCCTTGCATAGCTCTCAACTATGATAGAAAACTCAAGTATCTAACCAAAATTCCTCATCAATGTTTGTCGTCAAGAATCGAGTGATAAATCCTTTTTCAAACTGGTGTAAACGTCTCAAAGTTCCGAACTTGAATATTAGATCAACATTTTTGTGACGAAATGATCTACATATAATATATGTATTTGTTAACTTTCATAAACTTTTTTCATAAAACTATTATCTTAAGTTTATTTCATCTAATAACTTATGTAAATCAATCACATTTTAAAGGCTTAGTTCTAAATCCTTAATTAATGTTAAAGTTCATTAATAAAACATTTTCTAGGTTATAATTACAAAAAAGTCATGATTTTACTTAAGTGTATAAATAGTTCATGACTTAAATCTAGTTTTGTATAATATCTTTTTACATCCTAACAGTATATATATGAATCCCAAATTCCCGATTGGTTTTGTATCGGGGTGAATTACAGCTCTTTGTAGGTGGCTGTCATTTCAAATTCACAATTACAAAATTTATCTTCGATTTAATGCTATTATAATTTTCTCCACTTTTAAATCCTTTTTATTTATAATCACATTTATAAATTATACTTATCCAATTTCACTTACTCAGAGTATTTCACAGTCCTTTACCAAAAATTTTCACAAATTTCTTAACTCTAAGTTAGGTATGATACAGAAATTTTCGATATCCAAAATCGTTGAGAATTTTGTTTTATCTTATCAATTAGCGATCCCAATTTACCTTTATTTTAACCACTTTTATAAAGATTATTAATTAATGATTCACATTATTTCTTTAACTTAAGAAAGTTATATAGATCGAGTAACTCTAAAACAATCCAAGGAACTGGGTACTACCAGTGGTATCAAATATCCTCTTAATAAGAAGAGTAATACTTAAGAGAAATTCTTACCATCCGAAAACATCACTTACCTATGTTTAGTTTATTTTCGATCCATTCGAATAAGTTATCATAAAATACCTCTTTTTATTTGAAATAATACCATTTTCAAAATCCTTTAAAGATTACTTTATAAAACCTATTATATAAATTCATTTTATCATATGTATTCATTCCTTAAACAAAACTTATTATCAAATACCTTATAGTCAAATCGTGAAACTTAATTCAAAAAGTATTTGTACTTAGCTTTTAAATCAAACAATTGATCGATTTATGATAGTAACTTAACATTATCATTTCTTAATTTATTATTTTGGAACAAGTATTAAAGATCTTAATTACCTTATCAGATATTTTACTTATCGATTATCTTTACGAAACATCTTATAGTCAAACTGTGAAATTCTAATCACAAAATGTTCATATTTAAATTTCACTAATCTTGATTTCTAACTATATAACTTTTCAAAATATATACTTTATATTCAAAATACAATCCTAGATAAAATTATTTCATTTACCAATTTTCAAAATTAGTGTGTCGGTTCGCCTTATTTAAGTGTTTGCAAGTCATTACAGCTATTTTGCGAATATAATCAAAACCGCAAATCTCATATTGGGATTGGATTTCCAACATGATTGGAAACTACGTTGGAATCTCGATTTTGATTATAACAGTATAAGCCAATTATGTGACAAAGGATTCAAAATCACATTTCTAAAAATAAATGTAATATTTTTGATCAAAATCAAAATCTTATCTTTGAAGGAAATAGAGACAGAAATATCTATTTTCTGAATATGAAAATAAATCATAATTCAGATGTGTTTAATAGCCAAAGAAAATGATCCTTGGTTATGGCACAAACAATTCTGTCACATTAACTTCAAAGCTATTAATATGCTTTCTAAAAATGATTTAGTAAAAGGTCTACCAAAAATGAATTTTAAAATTGATCATATTTTTTATGCATGTCAGTTAGGAAAATTAAGTTAATCATCTTTTAAATCTAAAATGGTTTTTTCAACTTTATAACCACTTGACTACTACATATGGATTTATTTGGACCAACATAAGTACACTCCATTAATCACAGTAGATATGTGTTTGTAACCGTTGATGATTTTTTCAGATATATTTGGACTATTTTTATGAAAAATAAAAGTGATACTTTTGATAATTTCAAAACCTTTGTCGAAAGAATTCAAAATTTTAAAGGATTGAAAATCAAAAACCTAAGGAGTGATCATGGAGATGAATTCGAAAATGAAGCCTTTGTACATTTTTGTAAGAAGAAGGGAATATTCCATAATTTTTCGTTTCCTAGAACTCCACAATAAAATGGAGTTGTAGAACGTAAAAATAGAACCTTACAAGAATGTGCAAGGACTTTATTAAATGGAAGTACGTTACCAAAACATTTTTGGGCCGAAGCAGTTGCAACAGCTTGTTATGTTTTAAATCTTGTTTGTATTCGACCACTAACTAAGAATACTCCTTATGAACTTCTTAATGGTCGAAAACCAAATATTTCTTATTTTAAAGTTTTCGGTTCAAAATGTTTAATTTTAAACACAAAAGATCAGCTTGGTAAATTCGATTCAAAATCCGATGAAGGAATCTTTTTAGGATGTTCAGATCGTAGCAAAGCTTATCGAGTTTATAATAAAAGAACCAATATCATCGAAGAAACGCTTCATGTATCCTTCGATGAATTTTTTTATAAAATACCAAGTATAAGAGATGATGATGAATTCCCTGATAATATCATAAATACAGATATTTCAAATTTTGAAAATAATGAAAACATGATTAACAATAATAATGAATTAAGATCTCCACCTAGATTATTAAGGGATCATCCTTATGTTAATGTCATTGGAGAACTCAATTCATCTGTTAGAACAAGAAGTCAATTAAATCAAATGGATCTTGTAGCTTTTCTTTCTCATATTGAACCTAAAAATATTAAAGAAGCATACACCAATGAAAATTAGTTAATCGCAATGCCAGATGAGCTAAACCAATTCGAAAGAAATGATGTTTGGGATTTAGTTCCATGACCTAGTGATCAATCAGTTATTGGTACAAAGTGGGTCTTCAAAAATAAAGTAGATGAACAAGGAAATATTACTAGGAATAAAGCTAGATTAGTCGCACAAGGACATAATCCATAAGAAGGGATTGAGTATGAAGAAACGTTTGCTCCAACCGCTAGACTAGAAGCTATAAGAATCTTACAAGCCTATGCATGTTTTCGTAACTTTAAATTATATCAAATGGATGTTAAAAGTGCCTTTTTAAATGGTTTTATAAAATAAAAAGTTTATGTTGAACAACCTCCTTTATTTGTACACGAAAAATTTCCTAACCATGTCTATAAACTTAAAAAGGCCTTATATGGTTTGAAACAAGCACCCCGTTCTTCGTATGATCCTCTTAAAAGATATTTAATAGATTCTGGTTTCGAAATTGGGAAGGTTGATCAAACTCTTTTAATTAAAAGAAACAAGCAAGATATTTTAATTATTCAAATATATGTTGATGATATTATTTTTGGATCTACAAATGAAAAACTATGTCAATAATTTTCTAAAATAATGACCAAAGAATTTGAAATGTCACATATGTGTGAATTAAATTATTTTCTCGGATTACAGATAAAACAATTAGAAAATTGTATATTTATAAATCTTGAAAAATACTGTAACAATCTAATTAAACGCTTTGGTATGGAAAATACTTCTACCAAACCAACTTCTATGAGTACAACTATACATCTTGATAAAAATGAAAGTGGCAAAAGTATTGACCAAAAATTATATCGAAGTATGATTGGATCGTTACTATATTTAATAGCTAATAGACCTGACATAATGATGAGTGTTTGCTTGTGTGCACGATTTCAAGCAGATCCCAAAAAATCACATTTATGAGCAGTGAAACGCATACTACGTTATCTTAATAAAACCAAGGACTTTGGACTATTCTATCCAAAGGAATGTCCTTTTGAATTAGTGTCCTATAATGACGCTGATTTTGGAGGAAGCCGGACAGATAGATAAAGTACAAGTGGGACCTGTCACTTCATTGGACGGTCTCTTGTATCTTGGTTTAGTAAGAAGCAAAGCTGTGTCTCATTATCGACATGTGAAGCAGAATATATTTCTACGGCTTTGGCATGTGCTCAAGTTATCTATATGCAACAAATACTACAAGATTTTGGTTTTAATTTATCCAAGTCAACTATTTATTGTGATAATTCTAGTGCTATAAATTTATCTAAAAATCCTGTTAATCACTCATGAACAACATATATTGACATTCGTCATTATTTTCTTCGTGATAATATTGAAAAAGATCTAATAAATCTAGAATTTGTGTCCTCTGACAAACAATTGGCCGATATCTTTACAAAACCGTCAAATGAAAATACTTTCATCAATTTAAGACGAGAACTTAGAATCGTCTCTTTAAAGATTTATAAGTTCACTTATTTTTAAAATATACGGTTTTTATTTTTTACATAATTCATAGCTTATTAGGAATCATATCAATAATAATAAAAAAAGGGGGGGGGGGGTTTCAGCACTCAAACTCAGGATCTCATATTCGGTAGTCTTCTTCTCTACCACTTCACTCTTTATCTTTTTCTAAAACATTAGTTTGTTTTTGGATTTTTATTTAGCTTTCATTTTATTCCTTTTTTCTACGGTTATTATTCTTCTAACCATACAATTTTTTTTCTATATTTATTAATCTTCTACCTATATATTCTCTGAAATTCTTTGCATCAGAATTCATTCAAGTTTTTTTAAAATTTTCAAATTATTGTTTCAACATGTCATCTCAATACAACTCCGAATCATCTGAGCTTTCTTATACTTCTCCTTCTTCGAGATTGGTAAATTTACCAACTCCTACACCAATTTATGAACCGGTTTTGATTGTTCCACCCTTAACTCATACTGGATATACTCCACCAAATAAAAGAACAAGACGGTCTCTCTTTTTTGGATCACCATCCACAAAAAGAGAAAATAGATGATATTCATCACTATCAGAGAGAAACATTAGAATTACAACATGAATTATACTATGAACAAAAAGTTAATGCCAAACGGCTTAGCTTTTTGGAACAAGTCGCGTTAAAGTTCTGTGGTTCTTCATCAAAAGACGCAGTTCATCAACCGTCTATCATTGTTCTCCAAATCATCACAATCCTTGGGAACCATCGCCACAACAACCACCAACATCACCAAATTCTTCGGTATGTGGCAACAGATAATCTTTCGACCGTTTATAGATAACACTAAAATTGAAGAAGAGTCATATCATACTTCAAGTTCTTCTTCAAAATCGCTTTAATTATTTGTTGTTTATATACTATTGTTAATTTGTTATTAATTCTGTTTATTCTAAAACTTGTATTATTTAAATATATTTTGATAGTACATATTATTTTCTATTCAATAAAGCTAATATGTGCCTCTATGCAAAATTCAGCTGGCTGTTTTATTCGAAACAGACATTTGAATATTCAAGGTAGAAAATTTTTACCTCAGATTCAGACGTCTGAATCAAATAAAATAGATGCCTGAATAAGGTCAAATTTGAAATATTTCTTTGCGGGTTGCATATCAGTCAATTCAGACGTCTGAATCAAGTGATTTAGATGGATGAATTTTTCCGAGCCAATTTTTTTTACCTTGCTTCTTTATTTTCTTTCCACTTATACCCCTGCCTTTTCACCCACTATATATTGCCTTTTTCACTTCATTCCTAATTACTTCAGAAACCTAGCCCTTATTTTCAACTCTTTCAAAGCTTTTACCCTTCCTCTAACTCTCCAATGGCACCAAGATCAAAACGAACTAGAGAATCAACCTCCGGACCATCCGAAGATCAAATTCGGCAATGGCTATGGAACGATGTTTCTGTTTCTCGGTTTAATTCTATGAAGAATTCCAACATCTTCGAAGGAGCATTCATGAAATATTTGGATTTCGCATTATATCGTGTTAGAGAGTTAGCTGAACAATTCCACTTCGATAGCTTAATTGGGTATACTCCTAACAATGTTAAGATTAATCATCTTATGATTAAACTTTTTCTTGCAAATTTAAATTTGGATCATCATAATCCCCAAAGCCGACAAGATTGTGTTTGGTCGATAGTTTGTGGCATAAGAATCTTCTTACCTTTACAAAGACTATGTCATATTTTAAATTGTCCCCATCAAGGAATTGATATTAATGAAATTAAAGTTGATATGGATCATCGAGACGAAGTTTCACATCGGTTTTTGTCCGATCAACTTATAAATTTGGGCAATTTAAAATCTACCTTCTTAAGGCCACAAGCTAGACTCATTCACTGTGCACTTATTCGTTCTTTACAACCAAGGATGGCGAGTTATGAAAAAGTGTATAAAGAAAACTTCCATGCCCTTTATTCTATCTACTCCAATCAATAAGTGAATTGGAAAAAAATTATTTTGGATGAATTTCAAGACATCACAATCTGGAGAAAATATAGAACCATTCATTATGGTGCTTATATTATGCGCATCCCCCTAAATGTCAGTGTACCAATGCTCGATTCCGATTTTACAACTATTAGTGAGTTAGACACTAAAACTTTAGGATTGATGGGTCTTCCACCGCTGCCTCCTCCACAACAAATTATTTCCTTCCATCAATGGTCGCAAAATGTTCAACAAGGTATTCCTCAACCTCGAGACACCAGTATTGCTTCTTCTTCTCATACTCAACTTGAAGAAGAAGAGGAGGACGATGACACCATTCAAGAAATTGTCCCAGAAATTTCTTCAGGGCAAGCCATCATCACTCTCTTTCGAAATCAATCAAAAATTCATCGGGACATTAAGGCACTTGAGAAGAAGACGGACAGAAAACTCAACTCTATCAAAGGCTTTCTCAATAAAATATGGGATCGAATTTCTTGTTCCGGTTCTTCATCCACTCAAGCTTACAACCCTTCCCCATTTCAGTGGTATTCCTCAAGCTCGAGTTCTAATCATAATGATTCGTCTATTTCAAGTCATTTTTAATTATTTTTGTTTATTTTTTATCTTATGTTTGATTTGCTTATGTTTAAATTTGCTTGTCTAGTTGTATGAGAAATTTCTAAACTATTATTTCTTCATGTATTAACTACTCTAATTGCTTTAATGAGATGATCTATCTATTGTTATATATGCTCTTTCTTTTTGAATATTTATTATATAGTTGTCATCGTCAAAAAGGGGGAGAATGTTGGAATCTCGATTTTGATTTTGACAAGCTATATAAAATATTATGTGTATACTAACCATTTTAGCAGGAGATTTATTGCAGATTCCTTTTCAGATGTTTAAAGCTGAGTATTGTGTGTCTAGAGTTTGTACTTTACTTAGAAATTTGTTAAAGTCTCCCCTGAAACGATATATATATATATATATATATATATATATATGCACAAACATGCACACACATGCACAAAGGTCTGAACTCAGATGTCTGAACTCATTCATTTAGACGTCTGAATTCTGAATATTGTTTCACAATATTCAGACGTCTGAATGAAAATTTTCAGACGTATGAAAATAGTCAAAATTTTCCTAAAAGCTTGCTGTTTACATTTCAATCTAATTCAGAAGTCTGAATTTTTTAATTCAGACGTCTGAATATTTCCAACTACTATTTTCTTGAAAAGACACTTCTCTTCACCGAAGAGAAGCATTTTCAAAATCAATAGTTGCAACTGTTCTTTTCAATATAACTTTTCATCCATAGTTGCAACTCTTTATATACTATAAATAGATTACAGAATTCAACAAACAATTCACCGAATTTACTTTTATCATTCTTGAATTCTCATCTATTCTCAAGCTTTCAAATTGCACTCAAACTGCTTGCATACTTTGATCATAATCGCTTTATCTTCCACGATTCTCAAAGCACATCACACTATATATCATAAAGAAGAAGATTATAGGAAGATTGTACTTAATTGACTTATCAAAGAACAGACTATGATCAGATACATTTGTTATTTGTAAAGAAGTCTTATTCGGTCGCTCAGGCAGTTGAAGTTCTATTCGGTTGCTTAGGCGGGTGAAGTCCTGTTTGGTTGCTCAGGCAGTGTAAACCTGTTCCTCCGGGTTAAGTGAGTGTTGTTGTAGTTGAAATTGCAGAAGGAGTCCGGGACTGGACGTAGAACGGGAAGTTCGAACCAGTATAAAAATTCCTGATGTGCTTGTTTTATTTTACTTATTCACATTTCTATAGTAACATAGTTTATTTCCGCACTAGTATAATATAATTCCATATAGCATGATCCGCACTGTCTTTTCAAACTAGTCGCCTTTTTCTTCGATCCACGCATGACAAACATAGTTCCCACAGTGCCTTAATCGCTTTTCTCAAACTAGTCACTTGGAACTATACTTGCTACACTACAACTGATAATCGGTAGTTCCATGCTTTTCTCAAGCTAACCACTCTATCCACATGGGACAATAAATTCCTTGGGGGACGTATCCCCCAAAGGGCCAAACGTATTTGACACCACCATACGTACTCACTTATTCTAAATTTGCGTCTATTAGACCACATAGTATCCCATCATAACCTGGGTGTGAGGCTCGCGAAGCTACAATCAATTTCTTCAAAGCCACTTTTTTCATAAAAAACCACACTTCGATCATAACAGGTTCCACTTTGAATACCACACTGCCATTCCTTTGATCACTATTTAACTCCCACAAGCATACAACCTCTGAACTCGTATGTCTTAGAGAAGGGTGTCAAGCTAAGAGAAGTTGCCTTCTACGCCACCAAGCAGACGTACATTTGTAAAAGTCAAACGTTGTGTCTCAGAAATGCAATGTCAGACATTCTTCCATACAAGTTCGTTCTAGGACTGAATGAAACCAAAGACACTCTCCTACTACCACTAGTAGCAAGTAGTCCTTGCAATCCGAAAAATCTCCACAACAAGGAGACCACTGCTATAGATAACTCTATAATGGGAGCTACCCAGAGCATGTTCAACAAGCAGTCATCGCACTATGAAGATCAACGGTCTTCAATAATTATCATCTTCAACATATCTTCACATTCAAACGTATACATTGGTCGAAGTGGTTTTCAGAGAGGAATCACCCAAATCCGACTCTGGTTGCTTCGAAGCCAATCATCGCTTAAAAAGATGTTAAGTCTATAAGTGGATATCAATCATCAATCAATTACTTCATCTTTTATTTAAAGCAAATATCTTTCTTAGATATATTCTTTTTAATTTATTCCATTTTCTTTCCAAATATATATGGAATCATTGAGCCTCATTTATCAAATCATTTGGTTTATTTAAAACTTTCTTCCTGATATAATTTCAAATCATTTTCTCTTTTACTTAGGAAAATCTTTTCAAATCATTCATTATATCTTAATCAAAGATTTCTTATGTTCAAGTTATAACTTTTAACTTAGAGAAAAATATTCCTAAATCATTCATTAAATCTTAATCAAAGATTTCCTTTTTTAACCTCAAATCATATTCTTGCAAATCGAAGATTTTCATAACAGAGCACTACTGCCACCTTAAATATGGTAAATTTCACCTCCAGGGACTAATGACAAGTAATCCTAAATCTTAACATCTTTGTCTTCAACGAGCATTGTCTTCAATACGTTTTATTTCGATAATTAGTTTGAAGGGGTTTTCGGATAGGAATCACCCAAATCTGATCCCAGTTTTTTAGATAGAAATCACCCAAATCCGATCTCGGTTCCTTCGTGCTAATCATCGATAAAAAAAATGTTATATTCATATGGGGTTTCGAAAATTAGTTTGACGTGATTTTTCAAATAGGAATCATCCAAATTCGATCTCGGTTCTTCGAATAGGAATCACCCAAATCGTGTCCCGGTTCCTTCATGCAAATCATCGAATAAAAGACGTTAAGTGGTTAAATAACATTCAAAGAGTTTGTTTCTTTTCTTTTATAATGGAAAAACTTAAATATAATCTTCTAGAGCATCTGGGTTTTCCTTTCGATCTATTCCACCCCTTGCCTAAAAAGAGAAAACAAAAGCCAGGTAAGTTCAGGGCATTGGTGCCTCCATCCCTAACCTTAGTTAAACACCTTGTTTTACTCACAGACGGGACAAATGTACTAGTTGTTTCCGCATACTTAGTTGTTAGACTTCATTTTAGAAATGATTTATTAAACTTCTAAATCATCATTTAAAACACTTAATTATTATTTTAAAAATATTCATAATTGATTGTAGGAAAACCGTTAAGTTAAAACCTTCTTTTAAAAAATCGTAGCAACGACAGTAGAAAAGTGCTGCAGAAAGCGCGTTATAAGCTTATTTGATTTAAACAACTTTTGAATATTTAAAAATTCATATTTTCCATTTCAAATCTCTTTTAAACCATTTTAATAGATTTATCAAATTTATTTCATATTTTAATTCATTTAAAAATATCATTTATAAAGAAATCCCTTTTTGGATTCCGAACTACAAAACCACGATGTTTTTAGAAAATTATTTTGGATATATTTCAAACTCTACTTGATGAAATGTTGATTTTTTTTCTTTCTTGAAAAACTGTTATCATTATGGACCAAATAATTTTTATTTCGAAGAAATTTGGTTTATAAATCAGTCTCTACATTAGTTTGAAGTTACGCATCGAAATTTACGAACTCCCGCAACGTGACGAGCTCGATTTTGACCATTTTTGTTAATTACTTCGAAACTTTTCCGAAACACTTCAAATTTGTTTTAAACCATATTTAAACTATTTTAACTTGTTTAAAATCATTAGGAGGCTAAATAACTTCCGTACACATATTTGTATGGATTTAATTCTCATTTAGTTAATTATGGTTAATCACTAATCATTTCTCTTATCATTCATCAAACAAGTTATCAACCAAATAAAAAATCACATAATCAACCAATTTGCAATCAAGTTATCATACATTTAATCATTCAACATATAGCAAACTTCTCATGTAATTAACCTGAAATATTTTTAGGAATTAGTAACTTAAAATATGAGTACTCACCTTTAACTTAACCAATTATTCCTACCAACATTCATATGCAACCACGCTTCACTAAATCCTCTTAACTACACCAAACCATCATGTAAACTCTACCACCATGCTTCAAATTGCTCGACCACCACCTCCAAACATCCATAAGGCTCGGTCGCACCTTGAGCTTTCTCTTCCTCCGTTATTTCTTTACTTTTTAGATGTTAAACCATATTCTGGTAATATTATATGGTCTTTAGCAAAGTTTGATGGTGTTTGGACTTTGTTTGATATGGTTTTGAAAAAGTTAGTAAGGAGATGGAAGAAGAGGAAGCCATTAAAGCTCCAAGGAAGAGAAGAAGAGAGCTTAGAAAAGAAAGGAGAAGAAGAGTGAAAAGTACGTGGAATTTGTTAAAGAAGTGGTATGCATTTATAGAAAAAAGTTTGAAATAAAATTTTGTTATGTAAAATGACCAAAATACCCTTTATTTATTTTTTAAGTAACCTTATTTTTTCAACACTTGACATCACATTTGAAATAAGTAATTAATGTCATTTTCACTTAAGTATTGAGTAAAGAAAGTAATAATTATGTTTCTTTGATTCGATATTTACTTTATGCTTTGAAATGACATTTTTGTCTTTTTGTGCTTACTTTTTCTTAATTATATTCTAGAATTTTCTAAGTATGTTTAGTAAAAGTAAAATTAGTTAGCGAATTAATTAAAGCTTATACTATTTGAATATATGTTTCTACATAAGAAAATAAAGGTACGGCGACGTTGCGACAGCTGTTAATCGATAAAACGTCGTTTTTCGACAAAATATTTTACGTTCACATTTTGACGTTTTAGTTAAACTATTTATTTATGTAAACCAAATTTAAAAATAAATTTTTATAATGATATTTAAAAATATAAACACTCATAAATAAATAAAATAATTTATTTAACCATTGAAACTTATTTTTTTTGAAATCGGCATTTTGTCACTTTTGTCGGCATAAGCAAATGTTACTATTTTTGTGTATACTTCTCTTTCTAAATCCTATCTAATATTATTTGAATCATATAACCTTACATATTTTATATTTAAAATCATTTTAAATAGTATATTTTAAAGTAGTCAAATTCTGAGTTGTTACAGCTCCACTGGACTTTAACGAATCTAACCGTCTTGTATCTAAGCCTCTTCTGATCTCTCACAACAATACGAATAGGCTTCATCACTATAGTCAAATATGGTTTTACTGCTAAGTCAGCCAGCACAATTGGTGCAATACTAGTCTCCGGGTCTCTAACACACTTTCTGAGATGAAAAATATGGAAAACATCGTGAACTCCTGTTAAACCGCTCGATAACTCAACTCTATATGCGAATTTCCTGATCCTCTCAACAATAGGAAATGGTCCAACGACTCTCGGTGCTAATTTTCTTGATTTCCAAAATTTAATCACACCTTTCATCGGTGAAACTTTAACAAAAACACGATCTCCAACTGAGAATTCTAAATCCTTCCATCTCTTATTTGCATAACTCTTTTACCTAGACCGAGCCTCTTTCATTCTAGTCCGAATGACCTTAATTTTTTCTATAACTTCTCTAATCAAGTCCAGACTAAGAACCAATCTATCCCGGTTCTCTAACCAACATACGAGAGATTTGCATGACCTTCCATATGAAGCTTCAAACGGTGCCATTCCAATACATGTCCGATAACTGTTATTATACGAAAACTCGACTAAATGCAGATGGTCTTCCCTAGATCCCTCGAAATTTAGAACACAAGCTCTCAACAAATCTTCCAAGATTTTGTTAACTCTCTCCATTTTCCCATTACTCTGTGGATGGCAAGTGGAACTCATCTTGATCTTGCTTCCCAAAACTTCCTGTAGACTCTTTCAGAACTCGCTAGTGAATAAGGGATCTCTATCACTTACTATACTACTAAGAATTCCATACAGTATAACTACATTCTTCATAAATAACTTCGCTAAAATAGGTGCCATTCTGCTTGACTTAACAAGAATGAAATTGGTACTCATGTCAGTCTGTCCACTATAACCCATATACTATCCTTTATCATGTTCAACCTTAGTAACCCATCAATAAAATCCATAGAAACAGAATCCCACTTCCATACTAGTATATCCAACGGTTGAAGCAACCCACTTGGCTTCTGGTGTTTGGCCTTTGCCCATTGGAAAATCAAGCACTGCTTTACCCATAAGCCAATATCCCACTTCATTCCTTCCTAGAAGAAACTTCTCTTTATACCTGATACGTCTTAGTACCTTCTTGACGAATAGAGAACTTTGAATGATGACGTTGCTCCAAGACTTCCTTCCTTAGGTTTCCTGCACTGTGAACACATAATCTTCCTTTCTTTCTTAACCTCTAATTTTGGTCGAGACCGAAAATTTTCAAGTCATCACTCTCGGTTCCATCTCTTAACTTCCTGATCCATTCAGCTAATGCCAGATCTTCTTTCTGTTTAGAAGCAATCTTTTCGATCATCACTGGTTGAACTTCCAAACAAGATAACACTATGGTTTCTCCGCTAGATCCAGCCTCAGATCTTTCCACTCAAAAATCATCGCCAACACCGCATCCAGATATTTCCTGCTAAGTGCATCCGCAACCTTATTGCCTTTCCTCGATGTGTACTCAATACCAAAATCATAAGCAGTAATAAACTCTAACCACCTCTGATGTTCCCATGTTCAGCCCCTTTTGAGAGAAAAAATACCTCGACGACTTATGATATGTATACAACTTAAACCTCTCTCCCAAAAGGTAATGCCTTCACACCTTCGACGCGAAAATCACCACACTCAATTCCGAATCATGCATCAGATACCTTACCTCATGTGGTCTAACCTGTCTAGAGGCATAGGCAATCACTTTACCTCTCTGCTTCAGCACAGCCCCTAATCCTGTTCCGCACACATTCGTAAAAACTACCAAATCCTGATTCCCTTCTGGAATAACCAAAACTGGTGCATGGGTCAACAAGTGTTTTAAACTCTGGAATGCTTCCTCACATTTATCGGTCCATACAAACTTCACATCCTTTCTTGTTAGCTTGGTCATCGGTGCCGCTATCCGTGAAAGATCCTTAATGAATCTCCGATAATAACAGCGAAGCCAAGGAAACTCTTTATCTCCGTCTTTGTCTTAGGACTCTTCCAACTTTTCACTGCTTCAATCTTAGTTGGATCTGCTGACAACCCTTTCTGTGAGTCTATATGACCCAAAAATTTCACTTCCTTCTTCCAGAAATGACATTTCGAAAACTTTGCCTTTAGCTGATGCTGCCTTAGCATCTCAAGCACCACTCTAAGATGAACTTTATGCTCTCTTTAATCCTTAGAGTATATCAAGATATCATCTATGAAAACCAATATATACATATCCAAGTGCTCTCGAAAAACTCAGTTCATCAAATCCACAAAGAATGCTGGCTCATTAGTCAGTCCGAACGACATAACTAGCCATTCTTACGACCCATATCTGGTCCTAAACGCCATCAAAGGAATACTATCCTCTGCTACTCTGAGCTTATGGAAACCTATCGCCAAATCCAACTGCGAGAATACCTTGGCTCCACTCAACTAGTTGAACAAATCATCAATCCTCAGTAGTGGATATCGATTCTTTATTGTCTTCTCATTCAACTTACGATAATTGATACTTATCCTTAATGATCCATCCGGCTTCTTCGCAAACACTTCGGCTGGCCCCCAAGGCGAACTGCTCGGCTTGATAAAACTCTTGCCTTCCAAATCCACCAACTGCACTTTCAACTCCCTCATCTCTATAGGGGTCATCCTGCTTGGCGGCCTCCTTGCTGGTTCTACTTCCGCACTGCAAGAATTTTGATTTTTAGTAGCGCTCAAAAAATGCTTCTAAAAGTTTTTGCAGCGTTTTGACTAACGTTGTTATAAAGTCCGCGACTAAAATTACCTGATTTTTAGTTGCACTTTGTTTAACGCTACCATAAATTGTTTTAGTGCAGCATTTATGATACGCCACTAAATTCTTTTTTTGCAGCGTGTATAAAACACTATCAAAATGTACTTCATCTGCTCAAAAATATTTTGGTAGCGTTTGTTAAACACTGTAATAGAGGACGCAGTTTATTGAAAAAGCCTGTAGCCGCATTAAACGCTACGATATATGCTCTCCTTCGACCCTTTATTTTTTGTAGCGTTTTTTAGTAGCGTTTTCGAAACGCTACTAAAAATATTCCAGCTCTGCCTATAAATTGCCTCCAGTTCAATCTTGTTCATAGCTTAAAACATAATACATAAACACATACACATTAAACAACCGCAAAATACATATATATACACATATATATATACACATACACATTCAAAGATAAACACATTTAAAAACCACAAAATACATAAACAAAAGCACTAACATAAACAATACGTTAACCATAAATAGAAGTTTACACAACCGAACAGTAGTTTCAAGACAAAATGTTAACCGTACATAGAAGTTTACACAACCGAACTACGTACCACAAACAATATGCTACTGCTGCAGTTAAAGTAGCATAAATATCTGAACTAAGAAAGTACAATAAACAACCAAACTACCTAACAAGTACGATAAACTAGTACTGCTACTGCTCATTCTTCAGAAATGCCTACCTGTAGACAAAATATAATCAACAGTGAGACTCAAGTTATAATCAATACTGAGATGATAATGACAGGACCATCAATACTGAGAAAAAAATGAGACTAAAATTATACACAACTAAATATGTGCAATCTTGTGTTCAACTGAATATGCATAACTGAATATGAAAACTAAAATAATGTGCATGTTAGTTTTGGCCAAGAATAAAATGAAAATGAAGATTTGTCGTCAATGTTTTGTACATTTTATCTATGCCTGTACATTTTCATATAATAAAACACAAATTTTCATATACTCGAACAAAGATGAAAATATAAGTGTACATGAATTATGTTAGATGGTGAAATTAGATAGGTGTAAGAAGTCTGCCAGACCCATATAGATACAACCAAACACAGATTCAAAAAAATCATAACGATAGATGCATTGTTGATAAAAATATGGGATACTAATATAATATGGTCCTAGTGTGTAAAATGACTGGAAACTGATCATAAATTATCTTTTAAGTATGTACAATTAGTCGATTTAACTTATAGCTACTGATGGATTAAACCACCGACTAATTATAGTTAATATATACAACATAAATACCATATTTTGATAAGCCTGATCATAGTAAATTCCAACATAACTTCTAACTTATTCACATCACTTAGGCATTATAATTATTTGAGTTGATGGTTTAAGTATTTTGTTGCTACAGGTTATCCATGATGGTAATTTTGCAAGAAGTTTTCAATTACATAAAGAATTGCATACCTTTCATTTTGGTTCCATGATGACTTTTGCTATCGGCCATGCTATGGGAACGCCAAAGGCATCTTCCATGCATGTCAACTCCGATGTAGGTCTCCAAAGCACTGCATCCGGAACTCTCACAATTTCAACCCAAACTTTTACAGCATCACGTCCCAACGAACAACAATGGATCACCGATATTGCATCAGTTGAAGCGATAGTTCCTTCAGCAACTACTTCGTTCG
Organism: Allium cepa; assembly: GCA_030765085.1. NCBI lineage: Eukaryota > Viridiplantae > Streptophyta > Magnoliopsida > Asparagales > Amaryllidaceae > Allium > Allium cepa. Next base: position 229,125,184 of record CM060941.1, read on the forward strand.
TTTCACCCACATCAATCAACTTGCATTTATTATCTTTTGTCAGCTTTGCAATCGGCTGGAAAAAAATGGTGCATATTTCAAACAGTGCATATTGAAAAATGTGTACTTATTTTAGAAACCAAAGCATACAAAATGCAACCACACAGTGGTGCATATTTCAAACAGAAGAAACAAAATACAAACTACAAAATATTTCCAGCATATTTACTTACATGTTGTTGTGGTTTCTTCGCGATTATGGGTGTGGATATCACAGAAGAAGTCGCATAATTTACATTCCTACCAACTGCATCTTTATTAACTTCAACTTCTGATTTTGGCCATGCTACTTTCTTACCAACTGCATCTCTAACGCATGACATATCAACTGTGGATCGCCATAAATATGCATTTCCATTTATTACATTATCCACCTAAATCGCAAAAGTAGCCGGACTGAGCGGAATACCATTAACAAGATGTTGTGGATCTCTGGCATAGATTCTTCCTTCGGCAACTACCGCTTCACCATCATTCCAATCATAAATCTTGCATTTGTTGTCTTGGGCGCTGCTGTTACTCTAAAAAAGAGAAGTGTAAATCAAGAGTTTAGTGATTAAGTGAAATTATTGCACAAGACATATTTCTAAATTAAATTGTGGAAGACCGACATAAATATTGTGAATTATAAAATTTACTGTACTGACTTCATTCAGCTGTCCTCGCAGCGCTCTCTTAATGCAATTTAATGGCTATGTTGCTACCTTATTCTTAGCATTTGCTAATACTGTCATTTCAGGTGTGGGCCTCCATAAGTAAGCATCTGGTTCTTCCACGAAATCTATAATAACACTCACAGCATTTAGTCCAAGACGAATGCCATTGACAACCTCATTTGGATCCATGGACAACACTCTCCCATCGGCAACAACTGTAGAGGTTCCATCCCAATTCAACACAGAACATACGTCGTTATTGCTATATAATTATTCAACAGAAAATTATAGCAATTACTGGATCAAAAACTAAAATCCAAATGTTATTTCTTAAGTAATATAATTATTATTTTTACCAATTCTGGTGTGCTCCCTTCTTTCAAACTTTCTTTACCCTACAGCAAAGCACTAATATTAGGATATTTTAATCTTAGGAGCATTGAAGTGGATACGCACAATACTTAAAATGTCACTAGAATCAATCCAACAAGTTTGAATGGCAGAGTACATACAAAAAACCAGTTGTTGTAGCATCACTTACAAACATGTGTGTCTAAATTCATTATTTTCAAAATAATTATATAACAAAAAACCAGTTGTAGCATCATTTACAAACATGTGTGTCTAAATTCATTATTTTCAAAATTATTATATAACAAAAACAGTTGTTATGCACTGTTTTGTTATTCCCAGTTACTACAGTGTTTTTATATATACATTGATGCTATGCATATTTGCAATAAATTATAGGTGCATCAGTAAACCTTGTTCATCATAGACTTACCTTTTACGTTCAGTGATCAAGTGTCAAGATGACATATGCACCCAAAACTTGTTGAGAGTTTTATTTGAGAAAAAAATGAAAAGTAAGCAGGAACACCTATACTACAAATACTGTTTGGATACTCAAAATGGATGCCAAAGATTTATGTGAACAGACGACATTAGAAAAATATTTATCCATCAATAAAATGATCTTCAGCAGAATATGTCAAAGAAGGTATAAACTAAAGATGAAAGGCCCATCAACTAATTCTGTTACAATGTTCTCGGGTATAATATGATTGTAATTTTATAAATAAAAGCAGATGGAGGATAAGCTGCATTTACAAGTGTGAATTTATTCATCTACTATATAAGAATAAATAACTTTGTAAATTGTAATTGTGTGCCAAAATAAATAGTACTGGAAATCAATCATTAATTTAAATAGGAAGAAAGCATCAAATTATTATATAGTTGACACCAAAACAAATATCATTCCATGATAAACAAACTTAAACATTCTTGTTGACTAAAGATAAATTTAGACATGATACTAGAGAATATCCCAACGGATAAATATACTCATTTAATAAAGAGTTTACTAACCCATTCCAAAGTTGCTATAATCGATAAATAACGAAAAAAATTTGCGAATATAAGACTCAACATTTGTCTCTTACAAACCATTTGAAAAGGTAGGCCCTGGACTAGGCCACTAGACAACTACCTAACACACCTCCAACTTTTTAAAGGTCTCCAATTATTATAACATGTTATTCCCGGTGAGCAATGCAGCTACAATGGGGCCTTAATTAGCAAAGTCTGACCAAGCTTGGTATTTTCGCGCTAAAACAAAGTGTTGCTTGTTGTTCGGTTCACTTGCTGCCTCAAGCCATTGTACCCAGTGTTTTCCCAATGTTATTCCCAGTGTTTTCCTAATGTCTAATTAATAAATTACTTTTAAAAGTTTACCTTTTGGTCCACCAACATATGTAACATACCCCTCAATTCTGCTATTTCCTCTCGACATTGAGATAGTTGTTTATCTCTGGACTGGGCCACATCTAGCTTAGTTAAGGTGCAGCCCCTTCCCAGTGCCCATAACCGTCCTGGTTTATCTTGTCCCAATACATTTGCAAGAGCATCTCCATTGACATTCTGTGACGAGCTGGATTGTGATAGGCTAACAAATTTTTTAATCTCCACCTACATAAATAAATACATAAAGATAATGTACGATGGTAAAATCATCATAGTTTCGGACAATTTTTTATACACCGATAAACTAAAAAATTCTTACAATAGTATTTGCAGCTTCCACGGTCACTGGTTCACCATTTTTTTTAATGTGAGATTTAATCCAAACATCAACTCTAGTTATGGACGATGGATTTAGACTTCCTTTTTTCTAAATTTAGAATAACATTAAACAGATAAACTGACAGATATAAAATAATATTAAATAATGCTATACTTAACTAACTAACCATGTCCTTGGTCAATCTAGTCATTCCCCTACGACCAGATATGTGCAGAACTTGTTTAACCCTAAGGGCTGAATATTCCTCACTTCATTTATGGAAATATTGAAAGATGTTAGAGTTTAGTAACCAAATGCATATTACAGATATCTTAATGTTACCTTAAACTCCGGACTGGTTTTGGCCTTCACAAACTTTCTCTATTCGTTCATGTTTTTGATGTTGGTAGGTTTCAGTTTAAGTCTTTCCTCTTCGTTCTCTGCTTTATTTAATTTTCGAACCAATTTGCTTTTTGAGGATCCCTAAATTTCTCCCATCTGTTGAAATAAGACTTTTTTTTGCCATTCCTCTTCCAATTTAAATCTAACCTGCAATAATACATGAAAACATGATGTTAACAGTAGAAAACATGATACTAACAGTAGGTGAATATAAAGAAACATGCTATGGTGAAGTAGAATGCTGCCAAGCTAGTACGGAATTGGTGAATATATGACTTTATGATCTCTAAATTTTGAAGAAATCTGAATGAAAATCATGAAATAATCACCTGGTTCTGACATTAGATGCCTGAAATATATCTATTGGATTTGTATTGTTGAAGATGATAGCAACGTCACTAAAAATCAAAATTGGTATGATTTCAATCTCAAGTTAGCGGGGATGTTGGTGTTTAAATTTTTTAATTCCATCCAATAACCTATGACATCAATGTTTAATTTTTGAAGAATAGCATTTGCAGTTTAGAATAAATGTTTTGAAATCATTGGTCAGCTGATTTTACCAAAAATAATAATTAGAAAACAATGAAAGTTTATCAAAAAACGATTCATTAATTTTATAAGCAAGCAAATTCGTACTGATGTAGTTTAGTAGATGACTCAAATTATGATTTGTAACACATAATTCAAATCATGTTTACATTTTTGCCTTAGAAATAATCATCGGGACCCATAAATCTCTGTCATTATGAACCTTCCATGAAATATGAATATTCATTTCTAATTTATTTATCTATTAAATGTTAAAAAACCAGAAATATGAACAATTGAATTTCGGAGGATAACCCATAATACGAACATGCACTAATGATGATTCAAATTAACAAATTAAGGTTCTTAAAAAGAAGTCAGGATAAAATGCTTAAACGACATGATTCAACTACTAGAACTTGTGGATTTTTTAATATAAATTCCTGTTTATTATAGTCAATTTAAAAACCATAAATTGGAAAAACTATAACCGGATTTATACTTTAAAAAGTAAGTGGTAGGAGAAGAAGAAAGATGAGTTGCTTGATAAATCTACAAAATAAATATAGACAGATGCAGGGACAAATGTTGATAAATAGATTCTTTAGCATATACAGTAGGGAACCTGCTCCATACCTGAAGTGATTGCCACAAAGCAACTTTTAACTCTTCACTTAGATTCCTCCAACCTTCAAGTGTGTGTGGAACCTACTCCCGCACAAGATGTCCAAGAAAAGAGGATAAATATACCGACCCTGGCCCTATTGCTACGCCTATATCATTGAACTCAACTTCAATTCGATCATGACTGTTTAACGGGAGTTTTTTTCCTTTTGTTTGACCTCTACTGCCTCTTTTCCGAGATGAACTTGCGGTTTCAGCATCGCTTGCTCTCTCAATTTCCACCTAGCATCATCAGTCTGGTCAAGAAGAATTTCATTATCGGGGTTCTTCTTCATCTAACAAAGCCCTTTCATCATTTGGGTCTTCTTCATCTAACAATGCCCTTTCACCATTTGGGTTAGGAGGGTTATCATGTCGTGCTTGTTCTTTGTCTTCGTTGTAAACACTAGCTTGCTTCTTAGCATTGACTGCTCGTTTTTTGCCTTCGCTGCAAGCACCGGCTGGAATCTTATACTTCCGCTTTGAATTATACTTCTGGGATTCCTCATCAGTCTTTTTCTGGTTGCGAGTACGTACAGAGCCTGGAAACATCTCTTTTCTGCAAATGAAACAAAATACGAGATCTTAAAAATTTCATTATTTACCATCTAATCGCTGGAGGAATCTGGACCTAATAATTAGTTTGCAGATACATGATCTATGAATCTTTTTAACGTTATATTTCGAAATAGTCTAGAAGTTAATTTTATATCTTAAACAATTTAACGAACAAATTAATTTACAAAATATTAATTTTTGGTAATCAGATCAATATTCTTTTTTAATACATTTATGTAGAAACTTACTAGACCTTGTATGTTAACATGCAAAAGTTAACGTAGTACATATGTATAAACAAAAAACTGTTATAGAGTAGTCATGTTAAGCAAGTTCAATCCTTTTCCAGCTCAGTTCATGATTTGAAAATCAGTTCTTTGACTATGCAGATAAGAAAAATATATACCATCCATGACAAACTATAGTAGGCTAATGAATAAAATTGGACCCATAAATACATATTAAAAATAGGATAGTAAATGGTTAAACTAATTTCACTAGTAAAACCAAAATGGTTAAACAAGAATGGCTCTCAATAACTGTAATTTCTAAGAATGCAGTCATCAATTTTTTGTCTATATATAAAAAGAAACGTTTTCAACTAACATGAGTTGCATGAGCTTATATGTAATAATGCTACGAGTTTATATTATTTGGCTAACTTACTTGTTTTGAAGTGTGTACTAAAATAATTAAATATATTTATCAATAGCCATTCATCCAAAACAAATTCAATCTGATCATAATCTTATCATTTGGTTACTTTTAAAAGAAATCTTATCAATCAGTAATCAGGTGGCAAAGTAAGGCTGAAATAGGTAATTTAAAACAACTAAGGAAGCAAGAAGAAGATAATCAAAAATATGAAGCAAACTGTATAGATTCTCTCACACAACTTAAAATATGGTAAAATATTTTTTTCTTGTTTATCATGTTGTTCACAGAAGATTCATGCTTCTTTGGAAACAAACTAGTAGAACAGGATATGCATCCAAGTTGTTTTGTTAATAGAAGCATCCTGATTGAAAATAACTTAATCAGTAAATCATATCCAAGGCAACCGATTTTTTTTATACATCCACACCTCATTACAAATGGAAGCGTGAGTTATTTTAAAACACATATAGACCAGATCAGATACAAAAAGGGTGAAGTAAACAAATTAAAAAAAAACATTAAATATGGTGTAAATTTCTTTAAGTAGGTTATTAAATAGTTAATCGAACAAGACATACACTTAATCTTATGCAGCATTGATCATCTGTATGCATGCAACTTTTTATTTATCAGGCACATTTATTATTTTCAACACGGTTAAGTACAGACACAGTTACCATGCAAAGTTTTAATATATTCAAAAATACCTGATTTCAGGATGAACAGAATGGGGGCCTGGAAATCCACGAAGATGAGTGACGATGTGGGATAGTTATAGAACCAAATTTGCTGACTTTAATTCTTCAAGTACCAACTGAACAATTGAAAACAGGAATAGAAAAGCATTAGTTCAAAACTATCAGAAGAAAATTTGCATGCTACAATTCAGATTATTTTAGTTGAAAAAACCAATAGTTATGGGCTATTCCATTACAAATACATAACAGACAATGAACTAGGCCTGAGATGGTAGTTTATTGTGTCACATATTCATGCTTCGTACAAATAAAAATCAAAAATTAAAACTATTTGGTTCATAGTGGATATGAATTTATTTCATTAACAAATTGAAATCATAATATTACAGTAATTAGAACCGCAAATGGGCTGGAATTGTTTGCTACTCTAATTCAATGAATAAATTATATGAATCCAGCAAAATGAGTAACAAGACAATAAAATATAAATCCATGCTTTCATTCCTTACTAAAACAAGTTTTGATAGTGAATTTAATAAATACAAAATGAGTAACACAACTTGCAAAATAAAAATAGAGACATTCGGAGAGTAAAATGAGTCTACAACTACGACTAATGCATTAGTCTAATGTATGGATCTGACTTAGTAGGTGAACATATAATCTACTCAATTATGCCTTCGCAATCCTCCCTAACATAGCTAACATCTTCATCATCCATTTCGGTTATTTCATAATCTTCCACGGCTTGGATATCTTCCTCGATGCAATAATGTGTCTCTAAATCATTAAAACTTCTTGATGGTGCTTTCATTAGAACATACCAATTAGAATCATCATTTTCTCTTGAATAAAATACTTGTCTTGCTTGAGATGCAAGTATGTACGGATCTCTTGAAAACGATGCTTGATGTAATTAACAAGAGTGAACCCATCATCATCAACTTTTACACCATTTCCTTTATACGCCCAACGACACTTAAAAACTGGAATATAAAACAAATGATAATCTAATAAATTATATCTGTTAATATTCCATAATAAGTGACCACATCAACCACTTGAGACATATCTTTTGCACTTGCTCTACACATAGTAGTCGCATCAAAGGTCACCCCGCAATTTTGAGTTTCTCTCCCTACATCTTTTATATGAAAATGTTGATCATTGATAACATATCCTTTCTAAGACAAGGAATCATTCTTCAAACCCAAAGAAATCCATCTTAACATGTCATCATGATCCTTGGAGGCAATAGGTATCAACAAAAAATTCCATTTAGCATGAATATTTTAGAGTAATATTAGTACTCAAATGAGAATATATTTGGAATCTAACTAACCTTCCTTTTAATCCAATTGGCAAATTTTTTTGTATGTGTGTCCCAAAGTAAGGTCGCATTTTTCTCATGTGCTGGTCTGAATTTTCTAATTCCTCCAAATGCAAACTAGTATAAAACAAGTGATTATAAGTTATAAATAGGATTACGAACACATCAAAATGATTAAAACAATGTAACATAAACTTACACTATAAATGGTTCCACCACATTCATATTCATTAACACAGCTAAATTAGCAATTTCTTTCTCATTAGCTGACGATGTAACTGTCTTGGACATTGAAATCGGATATCCCTCTGGTATTACATTGCTTTCATAATCTTCATTTCGAGCTTCTTTCTCCTCTATATGTCTAGATTTTTTCAAAAATTCATTGAAAAACATCATGGATTCTTCTGCAAGATAGGACTCTGCAATACATCCCTCTGGTTGTGCATAGTTTCTTACATAATCTTTAAGTGTCTTCATATATCGTTCGAATGGGTACATCCAACGAAAATGAACCGGTCCACACATTGGTGCTTCTTTTCCAAGTTGAATGGACAGATATACCATTATATCAAAAAAAGATGGGGGAATTTTTTTTCAAGTTCGCATAAAACTTCAGTAATCTCAATGTTGGTTTATTCTACCTTCTCTCTATTAAGAACACGTTGACATAATTTGTTGAAAAAAGAACATAAGCAAATTATTGCTTTTCTTGCCTTCTTTGCCATTAATCCTCTCGATGCTACTAGCAATAACTGTTGCATTAATACATGGTAATCATGTGACTTCAATCCGCTAATTTTGCAATCATGCAACGAAATCCGATTCTTCAAATTTGAACTATAGCCATCTGGTCCTTTGAAATCGTACAATCTTTTGCAAAATATTTTTCTCTCGGAATTTGACAACATGTATGGAGCCGATGGAAGATATGTTTTATTCCAACGAGGTTGTGTATGGAGCTCATTTCTAATTCCCCAATCCTCTAAATCCTTTCTACAGTTGGTTCCATCTTTTGACTTATTAGCATGCAACATCGTGCCCAATAGGCTTTCACCGATATTTTTCTTCACATGCATTACATCTATATTGTGACATGATGGAAGTTCCTGCGAAAACCAAAACTATAACGCACTATTGGGTTGTTTTTATGTTAAAACAATGAAAAATAAATAAATTAACTACTAGCCTTCCAATATAGCAAGTCAAAGAAAATCGATCTTTTCTTCCATCTTGATAGCTCCAATTCTATAGAATTGTTAATATTATCATACTCATATTCTGTATCATAAGCACACTTTCTCTTCTTACTTTTCTCTTCCTTTTCCAAAATCATTTGGATAATCCTTCCACAATGAATAAATGTTTCTCCCAGTTAGAATTCTAGGAGCACTACCTTATTCTATGGTGTTATCAAACAATGCCTTTTGTTTCCTCCGTGAATCTGAAGTAGGCAGAAATCTTCTATGACCCATGTAGACACTCTTTCGACTGTGATTCAACCAACGAGAATGGGTATTGACACCCCATAATGGGCAACTTTTTCCCCCCTTCACACGACATCTAGCAAGATTTCCATAAGCCAGAAAATCATTAATCGTCCATAGCAAAATTGCATTCAAATTAAACAAATTTTTACTAAATACATCATAAGCATTAACTCCGTTACACCACAAATGATGCAAGTCTTCCACCAAATGCGCCAAATATACATCAATATCATTTCCGGGTTGCTTTGGGCCTGGAATAAGTAAAGATAACATAATATTTTCTTTCTTCATACACAACGTAGGCGAAAGATTGCATGTCACAAGCATTACCGGCCAGCAACTATATTTCGAACTCAACATGGAAAATGGATTGAATCCTTCTATAGCAAGACCAAGCCTAAGATTGCGTGGATCAGATGAAAAAGATGTATACTTTTCATCCACCATTTTTCATGTCATAGAATCCACGGGATGACGCATTTTTCCATCTTTGCTTGTATTTTTAATATGCCATCTTAAATCTGTTTCCATCTTTTGAGATCTATACATTCTTTTAAACATCGGAATTATTGGAAGGTATCTCAACACTTTAACTGGAATACCTTTTATAACCTCTTTAGTATCTTGATTTTTCTTCCATCTTGAAGAACCACATTTTGGACAAATATCTAAATCTTTATATTCTTTCTTGAAAAGACAACAGGCATTCTCACAAGCATGTATCTTTTCAAAACCTATGTCGAATGTTCTAAGAATTTTTTTTACTACATATAAGGTTTTGGGAAGCACGTTATTCTTCGGCAAAAATAAATGTTGCACAGTTAAAAGCTTATCATACCCACTATCAGACTAGCCAGTCTGACATTTAAGATTAAACAAGACGGTGATGGCAGATAATTTTGTGTGATCTGTGCAACCGTGATATAATGGAGTTTCTGCATCTTCCAAGTTCTTGAGTAAGTCATCCTCTTTACTCTGAGAATCAACATTATCTTTATCATCGTGAAAAAAATCATCATTCAAATAATCTTCATCTTTATAGTGAATCATCTTGAATAAATCATATACGTAAAATGTATTTGTTTTCTTCTCTTCAATTTTCTGTTCGCCATGGTTAAACAATACACAGTGTACGTATTTAGGATCCATTCCTCCACTAATTAAATGTTTAACAATGATGTGATCATTATGATGACTAAGATTCCGACAATCTTTGCAAGGACATAAATTTTTTTCTACACTTCTTACATTCCTCTTTACGGCATGCATGAAATTCATTGCTCCTTGTCGGTACTCTAAGCTAGTCCTATGACAAAAGTTAAAATCATAAAAAAGAAATTGAGTTTTAATATTATATTACATGTTCTAATTCTCAAAATACATATTAAGTTAAGCATTGTATTATCACCTGTTTAAAAAAACCCAATCTTTTTCCATCGTCGACGTATGAAGGCAAATAAATTCCCAATCTTTGACGTAGAAATTGGTGACACCTCCTCTTCCTATGTCTAATACTAATTGTTAAAACAATAAGTTACTACGTTAATAGTACTTCTTAATATCGGGCCACCCAATCATTCTAAAGATTAGCCAAATAAAACTTTGTTCAATGACGTTTCAATGAATTTTTGTTAATAGAACAAGTGTAAGTGATTTCATACATGTTGGTTTTACTAAAAAATCAGTTCATTCAGTATAATAACACCGAATGAATATGGTATTTTGAAGTGTAACTTCTAACAAATTCGATATTTTAAAACATGGTAATAGGTTTTTTTGCTGCTTTAGGAACAGTTGTAAAGCTGGTTACGTATATTTCTGGTGCTACCAAATAAGTATTTTTTAATTCCTATTACACAGGCTATAAATGGTTTGAAGGTTATGGTCAAAACAACGCAGTGCTATAGCGTAGAATTTTATTACACAGGCCATAACATTGATCTACACCATGGCTAGAAAAATGAGACTTAAAATTTGTTACACAGGCCATAAAATTTATTACACAGGCCACAAAATATATAAAAAGTCTAAATAAATTAAATTTATATTGAAGAAAAACAATATGACTAATAAAACAAATAATTTTTCAAGCTCTGAAACTATTAAATCTGACTTATGTAAAACTACCACGTACTTATTTATAAAAGTCAGTTAAATGGAAACTAGTTGAAAGTGACAAAGATGAGGAGTGTGATCAGATGGTTACTTTTCGGATAACAGACTTGATTACAAATGCATTAAATAATTAGAACTATAGATAAAAGAAAGAAACTGATTTTTTGCTTAGAAGGAATCGCTTGAAGTCATGCAGGACGTAACACCTAAAGTGACCCATATGGAATCTATGTAAAACCATACATCATATAAACAGATGCAACATGCATCCCTGTTTTTGATTTATATTTGCCGACTACTTCTAGGTTACATGCAAAGCCACTTGCCATTTGCCATTTACCTGGTTTTTTTAATTATAGGACGAAAGACATAATAAAAACACTTATTGATGACTTTCTCTATGATATAAGTTATATTAATTGCATATTAGCAGATTGGTAAACGTATGGATCATGCAATTCCTTTAATTAGACTTACTCAACTCTCATGTCTCTCTCAAAGTCTTAACATATGAAGGCAAAAGATTATGTATTACTTTGAAATTTGCTACTGTTCTAATTTTTCAAATTGGAGTCTAGTATTACAGATAATTTTGACAAAATCATGGGTGTAGCCAGACTCTCCATGTCCAGACATGTTGATATTCAATATCTTCCATAATTCAATTTTGTGATTATTCGTACTTGGTGTACAAAATTTGTACTTTGGTTAAAATGGTAAAATAATTAAACAGTTTAACCCTGGACATAGCCAAGCTTTTATTCATTTAATAAGAAAAACATAAATATATAAAGGTATAAACTAGGGTTGAATAAAATATTTTCATTATTAGGGTTGAATCAACAATTTCAATTAGAAATTAGGCAGAAATTCGAATATACGATGCATGAAATTAGGGTTAAATCAAAATAGAATCACAAAATCGAATCATAAAATCGATTTAGACGATTTGTACCTAAATATACCTAAGCGATTGCCGGCTACCGCGAGGATGTTGAGTAATGCCGCGACGACGTTGAGCAAGGATGGAGTGGATGATGAAAAGGGGAACTTGATCTTCAGTTGATGAAATTTGAGTGATTGATGGCTGCCGCGAGGATTGAAAAGGGGAAAAAATTCTGCAGAAGTAGATCGAAATGGGGAGAGAGTTTTCTAAGTATACGTGAGATGGAAAACAATGACTGGTCATGTTTGTTTTTGGCTAGGCGGAAAAAGTTTTCTAAGGAGCGGGAACAAAAAAAATTTAGCCACGAACATATTTTGGGAAAAATATTTTTGGTTGCATTTATGATAAAACGCCACAGTTTTTTGCAACCGCAAATGGTTTTTTCTTGTAGTGCCGGAACCAAATCTATTCAAAACTGAACAGCTTGTTTCGGTGGCAATCCAACTACAAGCTCAAAAACATCCGTGAATTCTCTAACTTCGAAAACTCGACTCGACTCGTCTTCGGATTCCATAACACACAACAAAGCATTTACCTTACCGCTAGAACCTTCTACGTCGCTACAATTAGGGTGTCCAAGCAATATTTTCCTATCCTAGAAAAATATCCTAGCATCATACTCACTCAAACAATTCATCCCAAGAATAATCCCGAACCCCACAAAATCAAACACATGCAAACTGAAAACAAAAGGATGACTTAGCAAGTCAAAGCCTAACTGGTCACATCTCAACCCTAGAGTGGCATGCCCTCCTATTGGATTCGCAACCCGTGAGGAAGTAACTAAATATGTGGTTCTAGGTTAAGCTTACCTATCAAACATCTAGATAAAAAGAATGCGATGCACCAGTATCAAACAGAACGCTAACAGACATACCATGAATCTAAAGTGTACCTCCCAAAACTGCATTTCCTTTCTCCTGAGCTATTGGCTTCGAAGTAGCAGGCTCCAATGCATACACCTTTCCCTTTCCATCCTTAGCGGGCTCCTTGCACTGGTTCTTAAAATGGCCAATCTGATCGCAGTTGAATCACTTGACATTCTTCTTTCCAGCCACTTCCATTTCCTTTCCAGCATGACACTCATTACCAAAATGCCTCTTCTTGTCGCACTTGAAGCAAACAATCTCAGACTTCCTTTCCTTAGGAAAGAACTTCCTCTTGTGATTCTGCCCAACTTGGACATCATTAGCCTTACTCTTCTCTAGAGAATCAAGAATCTTCTCATGGCTTGAGGCTATCTCCACTACAAAATCAGAAGGATCTCTAATATAAGGTAATGTAGCCCTTGCTAACTCAGGTTTCAACCCCCTAATAAACTTCTCATTTTTCTTCATTACTGTGTCCACTGAAGCATACCTATATTTGGCCAACTCCTCGAACCTCTGGCATGCTCCAAAGAAAACATCTCTCCCTGCTCTAACTTAGCAAACTTTCTGATCAGAGCTGACTCTGCCATCGCGGACATGAACCTCTCCTGGAACCACCCCTTGAAATCCGCCTATGTCAATGTTTCCTCATCCACACCGGCCGTCACGTTGTTGCACCAAAACAAAGCCGCTCCCTGAAGCTATCTCGAAGCAAGCTTCCTCTTCTGCTCATCACTGAGCCCCAAATCTGCAAAGACTCTCTTATAGTGCAGTAACTAATTTTCCATCTTTATAGCGTCCTTCGTTCTCAAAAATGGCTTCCCTCCAAAATTAGCATAATCTATGCTCAACTTAACATAATGGTTAACTACCGAAACTTCTAGAACTCCCGCCCCTGCAGAATCTCCTCGTATCATTTCAGCTGCAATTCCAGCTTGCATCATATTCACAAAAAGCTGGTACATAGCTTCTATGCCCACTTTCGGGACTCCAGCACCTACATTCTCTGCTTGTGCCTGACCTTGACCTCTCCTCGCATTAGGTTTGGCATTTCCATCGGTGCTCTCCTCTCCTACGTTAACTCTTTCTCTTCTACCGTCTATATCTGTATTCAAACCTCAAGAGATACGGAAAAATAACCTAACAAAGATAGGAGACTAGAGATAAAGCGTATACTTATATATAGCAAATACAAGTATATTTCTATAGCGTTATCCCATACCCCAATCTTACTCTTATTTCTAAGGATTATTTTTTAAACAATCGTTTTTTTAGTTTAAAGTTTTTCATAAACCTATGCTCCGATACCAAGTTGTAATCTCTCGTATCTAGATGCCAAAAGTTAAGTGATACAGATGTTGCAGTCATCCATAGTATTAGCTTTTGGTGAAAAATATGGTAATGCTAACGGTGTCCGTAATATCAGAAGTAGTTGAATATAAACAAAATCATAAATTTTCAAAATCAACATTTTACTGATTACATTTCAAAACAAATTCATATCCAAATTACATAATCCCATATCATTTTTCAGGTAAAGATTCATTATAATCATTACAAAATATGCCAATAGCGACATATGACGATGTCCCTTTGGTTGATCAAAGAAATATAGTCATATCCGACTTAATACACAACGGGAATAAATGGAATAAAAATACAACTCCTAGTTAGCTATCCGTCAGCCACTTGCTCATCTCTGAAAGCTTTATTTGCCAAAATGACTAAAACCTGAAAGCTTAACCCTTGGCCCACTCAAATCAATTTTGAGCACTCGAGAGTTTGAGTGAAAACAAAAACTTTGAGTCAGACATAAAACCTGGTGCGAATAATTCTGTTACATCTCGGTTTATTGATGTTAAGTGAGACTATGTCGCTTAGCGGAACAGGTTTCCCCTCATTAATATCCACTTTAAAACATATATTCTGCAAATCTATTCCTGCAACCAAACTAGTTAATCAAACTGATATAATAATGATAATAATAGCCAAGTCCATTAAGCTATGATCAGGTTACTAATGGACTACTTTTCCACATGTAATAAATAAACTATCTGTCCAATAATTGGGCTGACTGTCGGCAAACTGGACTAACTATCCGCAAACTGGACTAACTATCCGAATCAAAATGGACTAACCGTCCAAATCATTTCTTAGGGTTAACTATCCTTATTGTTTTTCTGTGAAAACTTTTAAAAATGATTTAACCTTTTAAATCATACTTATACAAGGAAAATATATTCTTAGCTTTACTCTAAGCTAATTATCCATGTTCGATATACTTTACTCAAAATAATGTTGATGAAATTATTAAGGATTAACTATCCTTCCAATGTAAGTCAAAGTCCTTTTTAACTTGAAAACACTTAGGTTATTCAGCCTATTTAATATACTCGAAATCTTTTTTTAAAACCTTTAAACAACCCATTCGAAATCCTTGAAAATAACCCTTTCGAAACCATTGAATGTCACTCTTACAAAACTAATAAAAGCCTTTCCTTCGAAAGCTTTAAAACATTAGACATCCTCCTTTAAAATCTTTTAAACACTGCCTTTCAAAAACATAGGAAAAACCTTCCTTTTCAACCCTATCAAAACCCTGAGGAACCAACCCTTTCGAAACCATTCATTAAAACCCTTTCGAAAGCATTAAAATACTAAATCTTTCAAAAGCCTTTGGGTTCAATTTAAAACATGTGGAAATCTTTAGAAACCATTCAAAAATTCACCCCTTCAAAACCTTTGAAAATCATCTCGGTCGAAACCATTTGGATTATGCCTTCAAGTAGAGCAAAAGGATCAGAAACCCGTTAAAGTCGAAAGCATATGTTTCGAAACCATTTTAAACCGTCTCTTTTGAAACTATTTGGGTTTTACTTTAATTATAGAAAAGGGTCTTTAAAACATTTAAGCCAAAAGCATCTATTTTAAAACTATTTCCTAAGTAAAGAAGTGATGGCGCTGAAACCATCCCATCGAAGGCATTGGAGAAGTGGCCAAAATTTTAGAAAACAAAGTAAACAGCCCTTTTGAAACCATCTGGGTCGAAAGATAGAAAGCGGAAGTAAAAAGGCTTCGAATTAGTCGAAAGAAATCATTTAAAACAAAAGCTCAACCTAACCGAAACCACTTCTTTAAATCCATTAAACCCAGTCCAAAGCTAACTGAGTCGAAAGCTACTCAGTCAAAAGCCATTTAGTCGAAAGTAAGCAGGCGAATTTTTAATTTAAAAGCAAAGTAATGCCTCAACCTCTGGTTTCGACTCCATACCTTCCACCTACTCTAATTCACTACGTACTAATTCCCTAATACCATGTGTATTGGTTTTGACTGTGTCGGAAGCGAAGCTAAGGAGACAGAACCTAGTGCCGAATGCATCGAAACTGTGAAAAACATGTAGCAAATAGTTCTTTTCACCTAACCTGCTTTACGTGTCTAATTTTGATTGATTGCATCTTTTCTTTACCACTAAAAAGTACTACAATTTTCAAAACTAACTATTTGGATTATTTGTAAAAAAGCCCCTTCTCCCTTTATAAATATATAAAACATTTAAGTACCATACCTTAAATAATTTTATATACCCATAAAACACTTAGGAAAATTCTACAAAAATTTCGAAAAATATCTTTTAATGTGTTTTCCAACTTATAAAAATTTCAGACCCAAAACTTTTATTATTTAACAAAAATAATTTATAACCCAAAATAAAATTTACTTAACTAGAAAATTCATATAAATTCCACAATTATTCAGAAAATTCTAAAAATTGAAATCCAACTCTAAAATATCATTGATCTTCATAAAAATTCACAAGGCATTTGGATATCATTTAATAGGGCTTTCATATCAAAACATGTCATAAAATCTATATGTACAACAATAAATCATCAACAAGTATGTATAATCATTCCATCATTCAAAAACATAACAAATCAATGCGAAATATTTCGGATTTCATCTTAAAATAGAAAACAAAACAAATATGAGATGTAAAAATTTTAACCCTAGCTTTAGAGATTAAAGAGATTGAGATGTGAATGGATTTGATTTTCTTAAGTTTCTTCCTAGCTTTTCTCTATCTTTTTCCTCTTTCTCTTGTTAATGATGGTCGGTTTGAGTTTTAAAATTTCTAAGAAATGAAATGAACGTGTATAGGGGAATACACGGCCAAGTTTAAGAAATGTAGGAATGACCTATTTTCTATTTTACCCTTCCTCTATATCAAATTAATTGATATTTTAATTCATAGATAAAATGGCACGACTGCCCTTTAATTAAATCAAATCTCAGTCCCCTAATCAACACATTATTTTATTAACTAATTAAATATCCTTAACAATGTTGCCAAAAATCTAGGGTGGTATATTTATAAACGATTTATGTAAAGGCCCGCAAATCCGTACCCCTTTTGAGCTGGCAAAATTCCATAACAATTCAGCCCAAAGTGAAACAAATGTGAGCCTTCGGGTTTAAAGAAGAAGGAGGTAGAAGAAGAAGAAAAGAAAACAATAACAGAATCTCACATATCGCAGTGGAACACATATAATAGATAAATGAATAATCTTCAATAAAAGCACTATATCAGTTTACATATTACAACATCAGAGTATTACAACAACAAGACACAAACAATGGCAGTTATAACAACTTGTGTACAAGAAAATTTGACTTGTACTAACCCAAACGCAACGGACACTACATAGTATAAGTGATACGCTTCGCCATCCAGCTTACTCCTGAGTTTAGAAAGAGAACAATAAACTCTAGGTCAGTCATGGGACTGGTGTGAGATCTTAAAAACAGTTATTTTTTTAACAAAGGAAAACAAAAGATTTCAAAAGAAATCCACAATGCTTTTTGGAAAATAAAACTACCATAAGGCCTCCCGGCACACACACAATGCAATCGCAGACTTGGGAGAGATTTCTCCTTATGATAGTCAAACATGCTTGATACACAAAATCCTTTTTAATATTATCATTAGTGCGTAGTGTGGAAAACATTTCGAAAGTATAATATTAATGTTTTCCAGCATAGGTACCATTATATTATGCCGCTATAGCTGCCATGTTAAATGGCAGGTTTTACAACAAAACCGTACTGGGTTCGTATTTGGAATTGGATTTCCAACAAATGGTCAGGCTAGTGAACTTCCTATGTGATGCAGTACGAACTACGGAATCAATATGTTTAAATTGTTCAAGGCCTTTAAGTCGTTTGGAGTTGGCTTCGTTTTTAAGTCGTTCGGGGGTTATAAGTCGCTCACGACTTAACAAAGGGTATTCACGACCTAATGTTAAGGCCTTAAGTCGTTCGCGACTTAACAGAGTGAAGGATAACGAGTTACGACCTAAGGAGTTATACGAAAAGGAGCTGCGAGTTAATGAGGATGCTTTAGGTCGTCTTCAGCCTAACAGAGCAGATGAAAAAAAAGTTACGACTTAGTGGGAGTTTATGTCGCTCACGACTTAACAGATCAGAAAATGAAGGCATGAGTCGTATACGACCCAGTGGAGGATTTTTAGGTCGGTCACGACCTAACAAGCTATGTGAAGAGCTGTGCGAAGAGGAGTCATCACCTAACAAAACGTTAAGTCGTTCGCGACCTAACAAGGTGAAGGAGATGAGTCACTTGGAGATGAGTCGTTCGTAGTTATGTCGCACTGGAAGAAAAGCTACTCTGGAAGTTAATTCGTTACCGACCTAAGAGGCTTGAGTCGCTAGGAGTTTAAGTCGTTAACGACCTAACTTAGGTCGTAGGTCGCAATGATGTTAAGATGTAAATGCTGGGTTTGTTGAGTCGCATGATATATTGAGTCGTATGTCGTGTACCCTGTGTCGTTTTGTTGAGTCGTATGTCGTCTGTAATGTTGTGTCGTGTACTGTTTGTATTTTCTTAAGTCATGAGTCGTAGGTCGTGTACGACCTAAGTGTTGTAATATATGTGTTGTGTTGTAATTTGGGTGTGGTGTTGTTGCTAAGTCAAGAGCCTTAAGTCGTGAGTCGTGGGGAATGAGTCGTGTACGACTTAAGGCCGGTTGTGAAAAACTATAAATAGGGGGTGTGTTGTACATTTCAAGGTTGTTGATTTTTGGAATAAAATTTCTTGTTGATTGCTGTGTGCTTTCATCTTAAATTGGTAGTTGAGTGTAATCTCCTATCTCCACTTTTGGTTATTCGAGTGCGCTCGAATCAACGATTGTTGAAGCTGATTCGCAGAATCAAGTGCGCTTGATCAACGCTTGAAGAATTGAAGATCTTCTTTCACGGTATCGTGCGCGATTAACGTGTTAGAGATAGCTAGAATTCGGTATCTTCGGATCAACGAATTTGGGCATTTTGGTATTCATCAATCCACCGATTACTACTTTCATCGTTATATCGATTTTCTGTTAATCCGCTGCGTCAGTTTGGTATCAGAGCCATACTTAGCCAACCATAGCTAAGTTGATTCTTGGAGCCAAGTATTTGAAGTTTGAAGTTGTTCATCGTGTTCATCTTGAAGTTGCAACAAGAGGGAGACTTTCGATCCATTCCATTTTAGATCAAAGTGTTGGAAGGTGTTTGAATTTGATTTGTGATGAAGTGTTAAGCCGAGCCAAGTTGAATTGAGCCGAGATCTGTTTGACTTGTGTTGAAAGTCTTGAAGTATTTGTTGAAGTTTTGTGAAGAGTTTCCAATCATGCCACCAAGGAGAGCTAACCGTCATCAAAATGTTGAAGCGTTGTATAGAAGAGAAGAAGCCGAGCTTATGGAACAACGTATTAATGAGAAATTTGATGAAGGCATTGGAAAGTTAGAGAAGTTGATGAATGATTTGAATCAAACTCAAAGGAGGAGATCACCAAAGTCGAACCATGGAGGAAACCGAGTTTCGCCATCGGTTACAGAAGCGAGGAGGGTATCACCGCATTCTTTTAGAGATAGAAGAGAAACATCAATTTCATCACGGAGAGATCATCATGACTATGGACATGAAGAGAGAAGAAGTCAACGTGAATTTGACAATGAGGCGTATAGAGATGAAGAGAGACATAGTCGAAGAAGCATGCATGAACGAAGGGATGATAATGGTCGAGATCGATGTAGGCGTACTTTTGATTTTGATGAAGAGGGTGATAGAGCTAGCATTCATTATCGAGATCGAGACCAAGTTCGAAATTCTTATCGAAATGTTGAAGATGATCGTCGATGGGAATCGGGTATGAAGATGGAAATTCCAGAGTTCAAGGGTGGAATGGTAGCTGAAGAATTTCTTGATTGGGTGTCAAATGTTGAAGAGATCTTTGATTTCAAGGAAGTTTCGGAGAATCGTCAAGTGAAGTTGGTTGCTACTAGGTTGAGGGGGAGAGCTTTGGCATGGTGGCAGCAAACTAAACTTACAAGGGAGAGAATGGGAAAGTCAAAGATTGAATCATGGGAGAAGATGAAGAAGTTGATGAGAGCTACATTTTTACATTACAACTATCAATCACTTATGTACCAGAGGTTGCAGAATCTGAGGCAAGGGGCGAAGTCTGTTAGTGATTATGCTGATGAATTTTACCAACTCATTGCCAGGAATGATATTATGGAAACGGAAGAACAGCTAACTGCTAGATTCGTTGGAGGATTGAGAATGCAGATCCAGGATATGGTTAATATATTTGATCCTAGGTCAGTGGCAGAGGCACATCAGAAAGCGTTGGCTTGGGAGAAGCAAGGAAGGCGTGGAGGTGGTGTGTTTACTAATTCCAATAATCAAGCGAAGGGTATTAGTGGAAGTTCTAATGTTCCTAAACCTGTTACAAAACCAATGGTGAAGGAGGCTGAGAAGGCGAAGGTTAGCAGTGGTTTCAAATGTTATAATTGTCAGGAGTTGGGTCACAAAAGCAATGAATGTCCGAAGCCGAAGAAGAGAGCAATGGTTGCTGAGATTGAGGATGATGGTGAGGAGGCAGAATGTTCAAATGCACCTTATGTTGAGGAGGAAGAAGAATTGTCTGGAGATGAAGGTTGTAATCTTATGATGAGGAGGTCATGTCTTACACCAAAGCAAGAAGAGGATTCTAGTTGGTTGAGAAGCAATATTTTTCAGTCGACATGCACTATTCTAGGGAAAGTTTGCAAGTTCGTTATTGATGCTGGAAGCTGTGACAATATTATTTCTACAGAAGCAGTAAGGAAGTTGAACTTGAAAACTGAGAAGCATCCTAAACCGTACAAGCTAGCATGGTTTAAGGAAGGGTGGTGAAGTGAAGGTGTGTCGAAGGGCTTGTGTGAATTTTTCTATTGGGAAGAAGTACAAAGATGAAATTTGGTGTGACGTTGTAGACATGGATGTGTGTCATCTGTTGTTGGGCAGACCATGGCAGTTTGATAGAGCAGTACAACATGATGGTCGTGCTAATAGTTACAGTTTCATGTTCGAAGGTACTAAGATTATTTTAGTTCCTAAGAAGCAACAACAGAAGGAAAGCAAGCTGGAGGAGATTGAAGAGCTGAAAACTTTATTATCTTTGAAAGAGTTTGTTAAAGAAGTTGAAGAGGAGCCTGAAGTCTTTTTATTAATTGGGCGAGAGTGTAGTGAAGAGGTTGAAATTCCAGAAGAAGCAAAGCCAGATTTGAAAGAATTTGAAGATGTATTTCCAGAAGAGTTGCCAAAGGAGTTACCGCCACTGAGGGACATTCAACATCAAATTGATCTTGTTCCGGGAGCAGTTTTACCACATCGACCACATTACCGAATGAGTCCGAAGGAACATGAGGAGTTACGAAGGCAAGTGGAAGAGTTGTTAGAACAGGGACGTGCTCAGGAAAGCTTGAGTCCTTGTGCAGTACCAGCATTGTTGGTGCCGAAGAAGGATGGAACATGGAGAATGTGTACCGATAGTAGAGCTTTGAACAAGATTACTGTTCGCTACAGATTTTCTATGCCGAGGTTGGATGACTTGCTAGATCAGTTGAGTGGGGCTACTATCTTTTCGAAGATTGATTTGAAGAGTGGTTATCATCAGATTCGAATTAGACCGGGAGACGAATGGAAGACCGCATTCAAGACGAGGGAAGGTTTATATGAATGGCTGGTTATGCCGTTTGGTCTATCGAATGCACCGAGTACATTTATGAGGGTGATGAATCAAATTTTCAGACCATACATTGGGAAGTTTGTTGTAGTTTACTTTGATGATATTCTGATTTATAGTGCAAGCACAGAGGAGCATGTAGAGCATGTGAGAAAGGTGTTAATTATTCTTCGTGAGGAACAATTTTATGCAGCTACGAAGAAATGTGTGTTCATGACTCGAAGTGTATTATTTTTGGGATATGTTGTATCTGAGAAGGGAATCCAGGTGGACCAGAGTAAAGTTGAAGCTATTAGAAATTAGCCACAGCCGAGAACGATCACCGAAGTTAGAAGTTTTCATGGATTGGCATCATTCTACCGAAGATTCATTCCACACTTCAGTAGCGTGATGGCACCAGTTACTGATTGTATGAAAGGGAAACAGTTTTCTTGGTCGGAGGAAGCAGGAGTTGCTTTTGAACGAATCAAAGAACTTTTGACGTTGTATTACCAGATTTTCAGTTGTTGTTTGAGCTACACACTGATGCATCAAAAGTTGGGATTGGAGGAGTGTTGAGTCAGAGTGGGAGGCCAGTTGCTTATTTCAGTGAGAAATTATCAGGAGCAAAGATGAGATATAGTACGTACGATGTTGAGTTTTATGCCATTGTGCAAGCTGTTAAACATTGGAGGCATTATCTATTTCAGAAAGAGTTTGTTCTTTACACTGATCATAAGGCGTTGAAGCATTTGCAAGGACAGGATAAGATTTCAGCGAGACATGCATCGTGGATTGCTTATTTGCAACAGTTTACATTCGTTGTGAAGCACAAATCTGGGGTAACGAATCGTGTGGCTGATGCATTGAGTAGGAGGAGTCATTTATTAACAACAATGAAAGTTGAGGTGATCGGGTTTGAATTGTTACCAGAATTGTTTGAGGAGGATCCTTACTTTGCAAAGTTTGTTGAGAAAGTTAAGGATGGGAGTACTGATGAATTTATGATGGTTGATGGATTCTTGTTTAAAGGAAATCGATTATGTATCCCAGAGAGCAGTTTGAGATCGAAGATTATCAAAGAATTGCATGAAGAAGGCCATGTGGGTAGAGATCGTACTTTGCAGTTAATTTCTCAATCTTATTTTTGGCCATCAATGAGGAAAGAGGTTGAAAAGTTTGTGGAGAGATGTCATGTATGTCAGGTTTCGAAGGGAACAGCGACAAATGCAGGATTGTATATGCCGTTACCTGTACCATCTAATCCGTGGGTTGATATCAGCATGGATTTCGTTTTGGGTTTGCCTAGAACTCAAAGGGGAAATGATTCTATATTTGTTGTGGTGGACAGATTTTCGAAAATGGCACATTTTATTGCTTGTAAGAAGACGGCAGATGCTGTTCGTGTTGCTCAGTTATTCTTTAAAGAAATCTATCGTTTACATGGGTTGCCGGAGTCTATTGTTTCTGATCGGGATACTAGATTTTTAAGCCATTTTTGGTTAAGTTTGTGGAAGATGGTGGGAACGAAGTTGAACTTTAGCAGCACTTATCATCCGCAAACAGATGGGCAGACCGAAGTTGTTAACAGATCGTTAGAAAATTTGTTGCGATGTCTCGTGAATGACAATCTGAAAAGTTGGGATATGAAGTTATACCAGGCAGAGTTTTCTCATAATCATGCAGTGAATCGTAGTACGAGATTCAGTCCATTTCAGATCGTATATTCAAGTTTGCCAAGGGTACCGTTGGATTTGACAGTATTACCACAATCGAAGGAGACGGTTAAACGAGCTGCTGATTTTGTTGAAGGATTGACGGAATGTCATAAGATCGTTCAAGAACGATTGGAGAAGTCAAATGAGAAGTATAAGAGAACTGCAAATTTGAAGCGATGAAATGTTGAATTTAACGAAGGAGATATGGTATATGCTGTGTTAACAAAGGATCGTTTTCCAGTAGGCGCTTATAACAAGCTGAAAGCCAGAAAAATTGGTCCTGTAGAAGTTGTGAAACGGATTAATGAAAATGCTTATAAATTGAAGCTGCCGGAGGACGTGTACACTTCTGACGTATTCAATGTTAAACATTTGATTCCGTGTCATGGAAGTAAATTTGTTGTGGAAAGAGAAAGTGAAAATTCGAGGACGAATTTCTGTCAACCGGGGGAGGATGATGCAGTACCAACTACGGAATCAATATGTTTAAATTGTTCAAGGCCTTTAAGTCGTTTGGAGTTGGCTTTGTTTTTAAGTCGTTCGGGGGTTATAAGTCGCTCACGACTTAACAAAGGGTATTCACGACCTAATGTTAAGGCCTTAAGTCGTTCGCGACTTAACAGAGTGAAGGATAACGAGTTACGACCTAAGGAGTTATACGAAAAGGAGCTGCGAGTTAATGAGGATGCTTTAGGTCGTCTTCAGCCTAACAGAGCAGATGAAAAAAAGTTACGACTTAGTGGGAGTTTAAGTCGCTCACGACTTAACAGATCAGAAAATGAAGGCATGAGTCGTATACGACCTAGTGGAGGAGTTTTAGGTCGGTCACGACCTAACAAGCTATGTTAAGAGCTGTGCGAAGAGGAGTCATCACCTAACAAAACGTTAAGTCGTTCGCGACCTAACAAGGTGAAGGAGATGAGTCACTTGGAGATGAGTCGTTTGGAGTTATGTCGCACTGGAAGAATAGCTACTCTGGAAGTTAACTCGTTACCGACCTAAGAGGCTTGAGTCGCTGGGAGTCTAAGTCATTAACGACCTAACTTAGGTCGTAGGTCGCAATGATGCTAAGATGTAAATGCTGGGTTTGTTGAGTCGCATGATATATTGTGTCGTATGTCGTGTACCCTGTGTCGTTTTGTAGAGTCGTAT
Organism: Allium cepa; assembly: GCA_030765085.1. Lineage (NCBI taxonomy): Eukaryota > Viridiplantae > Streptophyta > Magnoliopsida > Asparagales > Amaryllidaceae > Allium > Allium cepa. The sequence continues at coordinate 229,150,120 of CM060941.1, forward strand.
GTCGTCTGTATTGTTGTGTCGTGTACTGTTTGTATTTTCTTAAGTCATGAGTCGTAGGTCGTGTACGACCTAAGTGTTGTAATATATGTGTTGTGTTGTAATTTGGGTGTGGTGTTGTTGCTAAGTCGAGAGCCTTAAGTCATGAGTCGTGAGTCGTGAGTCGTGGGGAATGAGTCGTGTACGACTTAAGGCCGGTTGTGAAAAACTATAAATAGGGGGTGTGTTGTACATTTCAAGGTTGTTGATTTTTGGAATAAAATTTCTTGTTAATTGTTGTGTGCTTTCATCTTAAATTGGTAGTTGAGTGTAATCTCCTATCTCCACTTTCGGTTATTCGAGTGCGCTCGAATCAACGATTGTTGAAGCCGATTCGCGGAATCAAGTGCGCTTGATCAACGCTTGAAGAATTGAAGATCTTCTTTCACGGTATCGTGCGCGATCAACGTGTTAGAGATAGCTAGAATTCGGTATCTTCAGATCAACGAATTTGGGCATTTTGGTATTCATCAATCCACCGATTACTACTTTCATCGTTATATCGGTTTTCTGTTAATCCGCTGCGTCACTATGCCACATGGGTATGCCTCTGGAGGGACGCCCCGAGAACCTAACCGGATCTCTGCCAACACAAGGTCGGATTACCTCTGTAACTAGGTAACTACTGCACGAGTATGTCATCCCCCGGTCGTTTGCGACCTTTACCCGAGGATCCTCACCACAAAGCAACAACCACAAAGTATAATAAATTTGCAGCATCAACATAGGTAAAATATATGGGCTCCATACCATGATACTACCCTTTTCCAGAAGGAAATGACATACCCTCAGGGGTCGCTACCCCCAAATAACCTTGCCGCATCCTTTCTATTTCGACCATTTTTGGGGTGTGAGGTCCGACAAAATTTCGTCCACAAAGCTACACTTTTCACAAAGTCATGCTTTGATCAACAAATGATCAGCAGCACTTCGTATGCCACATTACCAAATTGGGAGTATATCACTAATAACCATCAACTACATAACCTCTGAGCTCATACGTCTCAGAGAAGGGTGTTAAGCTAAGAGAATAAATTCTCCGCCACCAACAGAAATATATTTGATAGAAATTAGACTTATATCACAAAGTGTAATGTCAAACACACATCCATACAAGTCCGTTCCGGGATCGAACGGAACCGAAGGCACTTCAAAAGAAGCCCTTGCAAAACCGGATATTCACTGATCACGTCCGGAATCCCCATCACAAAGGGTGATAAAATCTCTATACCAGAGCAATCTGGTGCAGAGTCATGTGACAGGCAATCCTTTCGCTTTCGAAAATATCCGGTCTTCAACACCATATTCAAATGCAATCCCATTTCATCGTATCATTATTCGGAATGGGTTTTATGACATAAAGTCCTCTCCCGGCTAATCCGAATAACGAGCGCTTATTTTAAAAATAAGTGTTACATTCAGATTTCAACAAATCACAACAAATTTCCCCTTTGATCTTTTAAACCAAAGATCCATCATAATCACAAAGGTTCGATGTGGTTTTCGAATATCCATTTGGAATCCGACCCCTGGTCGCATCGAAATTCAAATGTTGTTTAAAGGCAAATATTGATAGTCGGTTATTTAACTATCAATCAACATTCACAACAATTATTGGATTTCAAATAATTTTTCCCTCAAATATTATTTTCAATATATCTTCACAAGATATAATTTTAACGCTCCAACCATTTGAAACAAATTTCAAATTACTTTCCACATTTCAATCCTTTGCAAACAAATTTCAAATCATTTTTCCTTATGCGGAATATATTTCCAATTATTTATTCATTTCCACCGAAAATCTGCTGAGTTCAAATACTTTAAAAATAATTTAAATTACTTATCCAAACATATATACTTGGGACATTCAGAATAAAAACTCTTTTATAACACTTTATTTAAAACATTAGTTATAAACATATTATATTAAAATCTCATACAAAAATTCAAGTCCAAACTAATTTTAAAATAAAATTAGTAGATAGGATATAACTATTTAAATATCCATTTTCTAAAACAAATATCAATTAAAACTTTAAATGATCACTTCTATAATAAATTAAAATATATCTTTACTTTAAAGATTTTCAAAATAACTTAAGAAAATAATTTCTCCAAAATATTCTTTCAACTTTTAAACATTAAATTTATAATTAAAAAGTTACTTTGAAAACATACTCGGCTTCCCAGGGAAAGTACACCTTTCATTCTAAAATGGTTTATTCAAATCAATTCATAAATCCTTCTGGATTTACTTAAAATATACGTTCCAAGTCCGTAAATTCCTTTCCACACTTTTAAAAATAAACCAATATTCATCTTTTAAACAAATTTCCCGTCCCTTTTTGAATTCCCATCATGAATTCAAATTCCCAAATATTCATTGATATATGATTTTTAAATTGATTTTAAAAATCATTTACAAACACCAAATCAATTTCTAAATTTATTTCAAACATCAAATTTATTATCTTTTGAAACAAATTCCTTCTTTTAAATTTATTCAATTTTCTAAAATTAATTTACTACAAATTTTCTACTAAATTTCAAAAATCCAATTTTATCTATTTCTAGTATCCTACAATACCAAAAATATATTCGGCTAAACTATAGCCCTCAACGATTTAAATCACAATGTAATCACACACAAATTATAAATAAATAAACATACAACATATGAAACAAAATCAAATGTTTGAGGAATCCAGTTGGATCCCTCCAACCTATTTCCCTGCATCCACAGACGTTGGCAGAACAATTAAATACCCATTCCACTTCGAGGTGGAATATCGCGGTATATGGGATTTATAAAATATCATCCGCTGTTATGCGGTGCATAGGGTCTCATCCGCTATATAATGCGGGAAATCAATCACTCTAATATACTATATACTACTATATATATATATAATATCATCCAGTGAATAAATTATTATAAATCAATCATCCAAGCACACAGTCAATCAATTTTAAGTCTAACTTTAAATCAGAAAAATGTTTGATTGAGTGAGAAGATCTCACCTTTTTCTACGCGTGCAATTGCATTTCCATTCCGAACTTGATTTCATCATTGTATTCGACCTTCTATAAACAATTGTACAATTTATTAATATTCGAAATAATCGGATAATTAATTACTTTTAAATAGATTTAATTAACTAAAAATTTAATTTCAAACTAATGATTCAAAATAATTAAACAAATTTTTTTACCTATATTTAAAATGAGCATGCGTACATATATTGTAACATTTATATTTTACTTTTCTTTTGAATTTTCATATATACCTTTCAAACATGTATGAATATATATATTATTTATTTTAATTTCACAATAATCTACATAGGGTTTAAAAATTCTAATTATATATATATTTCTATAATAATAACTTTACTGTTAAATTTTTTTGTCTTACCCTGTATATATTAATACATACATATATCAAAGAAAAGCTTATGCTTTCTTGTACAAATAAAATTTAAATCTTCCTGCATATATATTTGAATCAAATTTAGAAATCAAAGATTATTGCACCTCACCCACCAAAAATTCGAGCAAACTGCCATTAATCACGTCGTCGCCATGCCTCCGCGTTGCGCCAAAGTCCGGCCATCGCAAATTCCTTCGAGCACGAAAATCAAGTCGCGACCCAGCCCCAGGCGTTGCCACGACATCGTTCCTCTTTGCCTGTATGCGAGCTCGAACCTATGCCGCCTTCAATATTCGCCATCGCGAATCCAAACACAACTTCGTCGAACTTGCCCACGCGTACGCGACCATCGCGACACCCAAGTTCATCGATTTAAGCCGTAGCCTCCCCCATTCTCATTCTTGAAATCGAACGAGCTCAATTTTTTTTTGGTTTGCACGACTTCGATAGGAATAAGAAGGTCGAGCTCGGCCATTGTTTTTATTTGAACGATAGTATTCATCTGAGGCAGGCTTCGGCCATTTATTTTCTTTTTTATTTTCTTTTTTTCCCTTCTGAAAAGAATGGAAGGAGACAGTGATTTTAAAACGAAAAAAACGGCTTTGATTTGAACGAAAGGATAGGTAGCGTATACAGGCTGGCTGTAGTGCTTCAAAGGTGTAGAAAAAAAGTTTTGATGTGAGGGAATTTCAACTCAAGTTGACCAGGATAAAATATAATTTAAATATAATTCAAATTGTCTCGATTAACGCAGCTTAAAATCGTGAACCCCTATCGAGGCATGCCGCCAGGCAATTATAATGTTATATCCTCATTCCGAACGCAATGGATAATGTTTCGAGTCCTAACTCGATCATATGGAGAAGATAGCTTTTGAACCCAGTTATAAAACTGAATTTTCGATTTAATTTCAACACGTTTATTTACCGTACGCTCACAAAAATGCTCCAATTACTACAAAAATTGAAATCCGATAATAATACAATATTACGGATCCAATGAAACTGGTTTCGTTGAATTCCAAGACTGTGCATCGGAAGACTATTTTTTAATTATCACTTCAAACAATATAATTTCAAAATTGAATAAATTATTCCCAAATTCAATTCTGAAGCTTCCACTATATTTAGTACTGTCAATATGAATTTTCTAAGCCATCAAATTATTTTTTTAAACAGCTTAAAACTGAAGATTCAAATTATTACCCAATCTCAATAAATTAAATTTAACAATTAAATTGGCAAATTTATAGTAAAAATTGAAATTCAAGTATAAAAACAATTTTCAATATTTAAAATCAATTAAACATTCCATTTCAAATGTTAAAAATTTCTGGGTCGTCACATCCTTCCCCCTTAAAAGAATTTCGTCCCGAAATTACTAGTTAAGAAGAATGATCCTAAACCCATTTATTATCTTTCTAAAAACCAATTAGTTTTATCAACTTGCCAAAACAAATCTTTTCATTGAAGATCCTTTATCATATCAACTAACTTTTCAAAATATTCAATTGTTTCCAAACAATATTGTTTTCCTTAACAATTCAAATTTAATTTTGATTTTTCAAAATTTTCTAACTCCGTAAATTTTCGAAAAATTTCGCCAGCGTCTCCTTTGCGCGGCTAGCTCGGTACGACTACAAAATGGCACCATAGGCCCTCTGATTTCAAAAGAAAACAAAAAGCCAACCGGCTAGACAAGAAGATCATCAAATTTCATACTGAAATTTAATACATACCTTTTGTCGAGCAATTCAAATTTATCTTCGAAAATCAAATCCCAATTCCATTTTCCTTCATATCACCTGTAAGCTACTTAACACCCATATCCAATTTCTACATTCAAAAAATCATTTTGCACATTCCATTACAAAAGTTTGATTACTTATTTTCTATACCATTTTTACTTCACTATTGAAGTTATAAATCCACTATCATTCAATCTTGCATTTTCAATTTCCTTTGAATTCAATTCACAATTTCAATTCTATTTGGATTCAATTTATCTTCTGAATACTAAATTTTTATCAATTATCTTTCATTCACAACTGCGGCAGTATAAATAGTTTAATTTACTAATTCATTACAAATTCCAATTCATTTTATCTCAAATCGTTTTTTCCCACCTTTATTACCTTTAGTTCACTTCGAACTAATTTTACAACTTCATTTATTTCACACAATTCAAATTGGTTTCCGATATTCAGTTTTCAATTCCAGTTTTATTCTTTTGTTCATCCCCAAACACAATTCAATTTCAATTCACCATTTTGGTTTATACCCACTTATGTTTAAACTGAATTTCTAATTCCATATGGGTTTAATTTATCTTTCATTTATAAATATTGAATTCAATTCATTTTAAACCATATTAATTTGTCATTTCTTCACTTAATTTCATTTTAATACTCTGCTTTACAAATCAAATTCAATTCCAATTCCAGTTCTATTTACTTATAAATTCGAAATGAATTTCAACATTCAATTTCACTTTCATTTAATTGCAATTGTAAATTTATTTATTCATTCACAACTTAATTTTCCACCTTATAGATTTTATTCCAATCATGTAGTTTATAAGACTTCTCAAATTCACATTTATTCAAATTAACTCAAATTTTCAATCTCAATTCTTTTATTCAATTTTCATTTTGTTATTCCACTTGAATTAAATTTTCCTTTCAACTTATTTTGTTTCCACCTTTACTTTTATCTAACTTCTCTTTAAGTTAGATTTTTATTTTAACAACTTCAAGCTTTACAAGTTATCAACTTAATGATATTCCATAAATAATTTATATAACATTCCAGAGTCTTTTCAACCTTTCAAAAATCATTTTTTTGAAATTAATTCAAATTATCTTTTGAATTTTCAAAACCAACCCAGTTTGCAAACAACTTCCATTTAAAATAATTTGGCAGCAATTCCTCTCTTGGAAACTCGAAATGAACATCGATGATGCTGCAGTCATCGCCGAAGTTATTTTCCAGTGACCTAAAAGAGTTTAGAGCTTTCATCCCTTCAAAACATTTTCCAAATCTTTGAAATTCATTTTCAAAATCAAAAGGGATTTACACTTCCCAAATCTCCAGAATTTTCAAATTCTTTTCAAAACATTTCCAAATACTTCTCTGGAATTCCGTTTCAAATTACAAATCACATTTACAATTTGTATTCTCAAATTCCATTTATATGTGAATTTATTTCTTAATTTTGGAGTTACGATTTCAATTTCCTATTCAAATGATAATAGTATTATCACTTCCTAAGAATCAAGCAAACATATACTATAATAATTTACAAAGATTATTTTCTTTATCTACGAAAATAGTTCGGGTAAAATTATTTCATTCACCCTATTTTAAAACAATATCGTGTCGAATTATTCTGTACGTGTGTTTAGAGATCCCTATCGATAGAGTTGTACAGACTATATCGACCATAATCCATATACCACGCAACAAATCAATCATCACAATATAAAACAATTTTTTATATTCACTACCAAATAGGCGCTCATATCTGTTATTACACTCAAACTCATTATAGAGTACTCCCGACTATATCTCTAATGAGTAACACCCACCAGAGCCAAGGTTGTCGCTAAACCAAATGCTCTGATACCACATGTAAAGGCCCGCAAATCCGTACCCCTTTTGAGCTGGCAAATTTCCACAATAATTCAACCCAAAGTGGAACAAATGTACGAGTCTTCAGGTTTAAAGAAGAAGGAGGTAGAAGTAGAAGAAAATAAAATAATAACAGAATCTCACATATCGTAGCGGAACAAATATAATAGATAAATGAATAATCTTTAAACAAAGCACTATATCAGTTTATGTATTACAACATCAGAGTATTACAACAACAACACACAAACAATGGCAGTTATAATAACTTGTGTACAAGAAAATTTGACTTGTACTAACCTAAACGCAACGGACATTACATAATATAAGTGATACGCTTCGCCATCCAGCTTGCTCCTGATCTCCCCAGCATCTCTTTTTTTCCGACTTCGCTCCAGAATAATGATAACCTGACTCTAGATTGCCCGTGTGGAAAATTATGGGCACCTAGAGTTTAGAAAGGGAACAATAAACTCCAGGTCAGCCATGGGACTGGTGTGAGATCTCAAAACTAGTTATTTTTTTAACAAAAGGTAAACAAAAGATTGCAAAAGAAATCCGCAATGCTTTTTAGAAAATGAAACAGGCCTCCCGGCACACACACAATGCAATCGCAGACTTAGGGGAGATTTCTTCTTATGATAGTCAAACATGCTTGATATGCAAAATCCTTTTTAATATTATCATTAGTGCATAATGTGGAAAACATTTCGAAAGTATAATATTAATCTTAGCCAGCATAGGTACCATTATATTATGCCTGCTATAGCTGCCATGTTAAATGGCAGGTTCTACAACTAACATAACGCTATAGATTGCATACTACAACAACAAGAAGTGATACAGGAAGTGCCAAAAAATGTGGCTTTAGGCTAAAAAAGGGCAAAGGCAACACTTTTTCGGTGATGTATTTTGCCGCGTTGCCGTAGAGTCAAAGGCAACATCTTTGCGGCCCTAGGGCATCATCGGTTCTGTTGTTGCCACATGCACTAAATTTACTAAAAAGTGGGCCCCACAATCTGGGCCCCAACATGTAGGCCAATGTTGTAGGGCCCACTAATTCTGTGGCCTACCTTTACGGAACCCTGTTGTGGGGCCATATTCATTAATCTATGGCAACACTTTTACCTAGGCCTGTCAATGAATACCCGAAATATCCGAAATCCGCCCGCATCCGTATCCGAAAACATGAAAAATATCCGATATCCGAAAAGCGGATGTGGATATCCGATATCCGAAACATATTTCGGATACGGATACGGATATGGCTATATCCGTATCCGATAAATATCCGTCCGGTTTGAAATTGAATATTTATATATTAATATATTATTTTATATCCATAAATTTAATACAAATACACTAATTTATTGAATGGATTTTGTATGATTGGATTACCTATTGTTAATTTGATGTAATTTATGTATTACAAGGTTTTTTCATCTTTTTTTCAATCAAAAAAATGAGAGATGCATTATACTGATTAATTTTCGGATATTTTCGGATACGAATACGGATATTTTCGGATATCCAAAAATATCCGTATTCGCTAAGCCGGATACGGATATTTTCGGATATCCGAAAGTATTAGCGGATACGGATACGGATAATATTGAACGGATATTCACGGATATCGGATACGGATTCGGATACGGATTTTCATTTTCGGATACGGATACGGATACATCACTATCCGTAACCGACTGCATCCGTTTACAGCCCTACTTTTACCATCCAATGGCAACACTTTGCTAGTTTATTACCACATTTAACATTTCATACTGCAACATTATATCATATCCATGGCAACACCTTTTGCAATTTAAATTGGAAATGTACTGCGACATTATACTACCGCAACATTATATCATATCTATGGCAACATTACACTGCAACAGTATATCATATCTAATGGCAGTACATACTAAATTCTTAAGCACCCATGTCAGGGTTTGCTTATTACAGCCAGTACATTCATATTCATAGTTACAGTACATTCATACTAAATATCTAATGGCAGTACATTCATATTCACAGTTACAGCCAGTACATACTAAATTCTACTTATTAACGGTACAGTCATATTTGCGAGCCTCCAGTGCCATCAGTGCCATCAGTGCCTCCAGTGCCTCCAGTGTCATCACTGCATATGGCCGCACAAAGATCCCCAACATCAATTTGCATGTCAGGGTTTGCTTCGCCTAATTTCTTAAGAATCCATGTCAAGTTCTCCCGAACTTTTTGGTTCACCTTCGCATCAAATTCATTTTGGACCTTCTTGCTCAACTTTGCTTCGACTTCGTCATCTATATTTTCCCTTATCTTCGCTGTCAGCTCCTGTATGTATGTGCTTGTTGTTGGGGCATATTTTGAAACTTCTGCAGACTTTGTGTGCCGTCCTATAAGCCAAGATGGACTGTGTGACTTTCCATCAGAAATCATTTCTTGAACAACTCCATCACTTCCTCCTTCACCTATTGCTTTTTCAATCTTATCCTGCAAAATAATGCAGTTTCAAAATGTGACATTAAATAAAATTAACAATTCTGAAACAAGTTTCTTAAACAAGAATTGTTTTGCAATATCTATTAACAGTTTTAAAATGGATTGAGAAAATATCCTGCTATAGGTTTCAAAAAAACAGGATCTAATTCTACAAAAATGTCGATGCACAAAATGAAGCATTTTTTTGACATCTGATTGAAGAGAAAATAAAATTCTTACAATTTTGTACTTCATTACTGAAGTATCAGTCTTGTATACCTTTCCTTCTTTCTGCTTGCGAGTTTTAACAAAAAGTTCTCCATCGGATTCATTGGACTGATACAAATTAAATGAAAAAAGTTAGACAGCAAAAGGATATCAAAACAATTTTTCCAAAACATATATCACTACTCAATTCAGAAATTATAGTCAAAGTCAAAGCAAAACTAAGGTAAATACGATCGCCTTTACGAAAAAATAAATCTCGGTTCAAATGAAGAACAGAAACCACAAGTGCACACAAGCTAAAAGTCTCGAGCAACTCACAGATGCAAAAATGGAGCAACAATAAGTTCTCAAGCAGCTTACAAATGCAAAAATAAAGAAACAACAAGTATAAAATCACAACATATTATCAGAGCTTTTTCAAGCATAGTATCAAGTGATGTATCAGTTGCAAAATTCAAGGCTGAGCTAAGGAAAATTTGCATAGTAAATATCCCATATGTCTTTTCTTTCAGATTATTAGCTGTAAGCACGGAGATAACAAATATCCCATGATTCATCTTAGATTCTGATGCAAAACTAAGATTACCCCGTGATTAATCCATGAGCCATGAACATATATATAATACTAAAACGATTTAATCTTACCAACGCAGTAAAACCATCAACATACAACAGACAAAAGACAGGCATCAACTGGACATCCATATGCTTAAGAGTTAAAAGTGTATCCAATTGTTTACAAATTACTTAATTTCCACCGAGATGGATTGGACTCGTATTTAATGTTTAATATGCATCTAACTTGCAGACGTATATTGACCAAATGCGTCCAAATGCATGAGCATGACGAACACTGGTTTGGAAAAGAAGAATTGAGTTTTCTATGCCAAAGGGGGCTAAGAAAGGCTCAATTATATTTTTATAGATTTTATGTACTTTTTTTAGCAAATGTTATTAATAGCTATTGAGTCATAAATTAATGTGAAAATGCAAAAATAATAAACAGATACAATAAAAATTAATACATTAAAATTGAAACAAAAACATTTGCTAGATGATTAATGTGACAAATCAGATTATACAGCCTGCTTGTTATTCTTTTAGTTACAAACTTCTATATCATAAACAGAACATATATCACTAATATTTATTTTGCTTATTTTTTTGAGTGAGGTGATATTTTATTTTGGAACATATATGTAGTTATTTTTATTTTTATTTTGGAACATATATCGCTTTGCTAAATAAGGAGAGGAATTTTAGATAAAATAAAATGCACACCTCCATCCAACCATAGAAATAAGCAAAATACATACCATCTTATGCCGAATTTGGGAAAAAAGTTTTGGACCAACAGTGTGTGTGGCTTATACAATTTCCGACTTGCACAATTTGTGAGGGCCTTGGACTACAAAAACATAAAATAAAGATGTTTATCTGCCTGATTTGAATGAATAAAAACGGAAAAAAATTATGCGATAAAACTTAAAATTATACCTGAATTTTTTCATCTCCCCAATACATCAAGAGTACTCTAAAATCCGCAAGTGGAATTTCATCCGGCCTATTTTCAAGTCTCTCTTCATCTGTTTCATAAGCCGTATAATGTGCCTTTTTAATACGACTCTTGTACCCCTCCAAAAGTCACGAATTGACTTCAAAATCCAATATTCACATTCATCCGTAATAATATACCGTTGCTTAAATACAAATCAAACATTAAAAAGAACAGTCATGCTACTTTTGTGACAAGTTTCATATATTTAGGTAAAATTCAGCTAAGTTTGCAAATTACCTTGATGTAGTTCCACAACGTGCCTTTCAAACTTGAAGGAACATCAAACCAAGACTTGTAAGTAAGTGGAACACTCCTCTTTGTGTTCCTAAAAAAACACTCAGTTCAGACATTACTTGGTCATCGTCTGAAACAGGTTGGCCCCGATGATTCATTTGGATTAGAACTCTTTTGTCATATGACATCTATGTAGTTAATGCCCCGCAATTACCCCGCTATAACCCCGCTATATCTCATAGCGGATTTCTACTGCAATGATTTTTCCATATAGCCCCCAAATATAGCCTTCCGCCTTAAGCCCCGCTATTTCCGCTATATCTCATTATTCCCGCTATACTCCGCTATGTCCGCTATGTCTTCTTTAAAAAATAAATTGAGAAATGAGATTTTACATTGTAAAATTATGAAATTAATTTATTTGATTTAATTTATAATATATTTTCAGAAATGAAAATACTCTAATATTCTACTAAATTCAATTATGTTATATAATAGTTTTATCTTTATTTAAAGTATACTTGCACACGTTTTTATTTAAAATTATTTATGTATTAATTATAATTCGACTGAATGTTAATTTTTCATTTAGTTACCATTTATATATTTGTAAAAACATTAATTAAAAGCCTTATATGCTATTTTAGAGTTATCTGCTATATCCCGCTATATCCTCGTTGCATCCCCGCTATGACTTTTTGCACCTCCGTCGCATTGAATCCGCCGAGCGCTTTAACTTCATATCCTTGAATGAACTTTATCCATCTTTGTTTTTCCCCTGAACCTTCTGGGAGCTCCCACTACTATTACAAAGTACATATAATAGTAATGAGAAGGCTAGACATAACATAAATGAGAACTTAAACTATTAAAATCAGAACTCAATTAGATACTACCTTCATCTTCTTCGTTTTCAATATGTGTCGAGACATTTCCAACAACAGCCTTCTTCCTTGCACTTCCACTTCTACTACTGTTATTTTTCTGGCGTTCTCGCATAGCCAAATAAGCAGCCATTTTCCTATTCCTTTATTGTGTGGTAACTCAACGATACATGGTGGATCAACAATTTGTGTAGGAACTAGATTTTCCCCTACCTTCGGAGCTGCATTCTTATCAGTTGTAGATTCAATAATGACCCGTGAACGAGTTGTTGGTCCAGACCGGGGCTGTGTAATCGTAACCTTTTTGGTTCTCTAAATACGCACACAAAAATAAAAAAATAAAAAAATAAGGAAGCTAGTCTGTAATTACCAATATAAAATTAAATCTTCAGCTATAATGCACCTTTACTGGATTTTTTGAAGTATCATCTTCACTAGGTTCCTCTTGTTCTGGAGCATAATCTTCGCTTTCAGCTAGCATCTTTGATTTTCCTTTATTTTTTTCAAATTCATTTATCAGTCCAGTAACTAATGTAGGCATCCCAAGAGCTTCAAAAATACTATTCTTCTGCGACACATGTTTAGCTCTCTCGCTTCGTATCTGTATGTGGCGGAGGTGGCGGAGGTGGTAGATCATCATCCTGAAAGTAATTTAACAACACATTATTGTAAATATAAGCAAAATATATGTAGAACGTCATATTAGAAGATCAGATTGTAATCTTCTTGCTAGAATCTCATTTTCATCCATATTTTCCTCTTCATCTGGAGGATTATAGAAATCCAATTTACTCCTGACACTTGCTGAGTTGATATTCAAAGTTGCATCGCTGACTTCAGTTGGATTTTTCTTCTCTGGTGTCTTCGTACAAATACTGACTTCAGTTGGATTTTTCTTTGGTAACTTTGTAGACCTGCCGACTCCAGTTGACTTCTTGCTGATCACCTTTTTCCTGCCTATGCATGGACTCACAACAGCTTCGCTCACTTGTGGATTGTTTAGCCGTGCTGACTTTCTAGGACTAAAGACTTGATAAGTCTACGTCTCGTTGGTAAGTGGATTGTTTAGCCGTGCCATCTTTCTAGGACTAAAGACTTGATCAGTCAGCGTCTTGTTGGTAAGTGGATTGTTTAGCCGTGCCGACTTTCTAGGACCGAAGACTTGATCAGTCCGCGTCTTGTCGGTAAATGGATTGTTTAGCCGTGCTGACTTTCTAGGACCAAATACTTGATCAGTCTGCGTCTTGTCGGTAAGTGGATTGTTTAGCCGTGCCAACTTTCTAGGACCAAAGACTTGATCAGTCCACGCCTCGTCGGTAAGTGGATTGTTTAGCCGTGCCGACTTTCGAATCGGAATAAAGACTTCAGTCTGCTTCTTGTTTTTTACTGCCTATTGCAGATGGTGAGTGGTGACAAATTGTCGTTTTTATGATTTCGCAGCTGCAAACATACAACGACATAAAAGGCAAGTTTATCATGTCATAAAAATAACTATTTAAACTTAATTAAAGAAATTAAGACTTGATCATGTACACTAATACCTGGAGACAACAGATTCTTCCTTGGGCGTACGATGACATGTGGCTGCATTTGTTTCATTGGCTCAATTTTATCATCGACCATGGTGTCAACATAGAAATCAATGTAATCACCATTATTTTTTATTTGCATCCATTCCTACAGATCTGCATCACTGGTCGCCAATTTCCACCCACTCGTTGGACCTTTCCATGAATATACTCCTCCAATTTCAGTGTACTTTAGCTCATCCCTGACATACTCCATCAGCACTGTATAAGAAAACATATCCAGATCATCGCCCATGACAAAAGTCTCTTCTCCACCAACATATCCATTCTTCTCAAATTTTCCTTTGAGATGGAATTTAAGATTTGCCTCCATCCAACACAAAATGATGGAATTAACATTAGAATGACATAATTACAAATTAAAATAAACCAAATGCATTATAAAATAAAACGGTCACTTCACTAAAATGTAATAAAGGCAGAAACACTAAAAAAGAGACAAAAAGGCCACAAATATGATACATCAGTTACAACATTTAATCAAGGCTGAAACAACATTTTCATACTTAAATTTGGTACATTAGTTACTTAATTAAATATGATAGTGATACACAGAAATTAAAAAGCATTTTTTTTCACTCTGCTAGGTGGAAGGCGGATTCGTCTTATTGGGACATCATCTCTACACCAACGAACATCAAAATCTTGATTTCCCATTCCATAAGCAGGCTGGATATCATTCAAATCTTCATTTGCATCTTCGCTTTCGATTTCACACCAGTCTCTCGGCAATTTCTTGATAACATTGTGGCACATCTTATCAATTGGATCTGTATAAAGCACCTGTTGTACTTGTGAAGCCATAACATAAGGATCAGATTTCTGGCACAATCGATCAAAATTGACACGAGTCAGCCCATATAAATCTTTCTCTTCTTGGTACCAACAACACTTAAATAAAACCACACTAAATTCTCCCCAATAATCTAGTTCTAATATTTCCTCCATTGATCCATAGTAATTAACTTCACCAACCAATGGATTTTGATCTTTCGAACTTGCAAAGCTAGTAGTCAAGGCTGTCAAAAATACACTACTGTTTTGTGTTGTACATTTGGCATCTGTGAACCTTGTATAAAATCTGTATCCATTGATAACATATCCAGTAAACCTCTTAGCTGTTGGAAGAGGGCCCATTGCAAGCAGTTGTACTTCTTTTGAAATGTCGTCCTTTTCCCCAACCTCTTCCTTTAATCACTTCCAAAATTCTTCACTGTGTTCTCTCTCTTTTATATTTTTTTGATAATGCATGACCATCAATTAAAGCTCTATGTTCCCTAGAATAAAGACCTGGTTAATAAAAGATAGAAACAAATTTTCTGATTCTTCAATAATTACTAAAATAAAAATAAAACTTAAAAACTTACTCAAGTAAACTCTCTATTTCCTTGTTACCACAATTGAATAGAATGTAACGGTCACATACCGTCCATTGAGAATCTTTAAGATGAATACTTTTTCCATCTTTGTTTCTTCTTGTGCCAATAGGATATTCCAGATTCTGTGGAGAGGTTTCAAAATTCATTTTCATGCTCCATCGCCACCTAAGAACCTTGAACAGAATGTCAAACATTCTTCTGCAAGATAACATTCAGCAATGGATGCCTCAGGTTTACTTTTGTTGCGAACATACGATTTCGGTTTACAAAGATAACGCTCAATAGGAAACATACAACAAAGATGTGCAGGTCCACCATATTCAATTTCCATGCATAAATGAACTAGCAAGTGCACCATTATATGAAGAAAGCATTTGGGAATATCATCTCAAATTGACAAAGAATTTCTACAATTTCCTTTTGTAGCCTCTTAAGATCAGCCAAATCAATAATTATACTCCAAAGACTTCTTAGAAATGCACCTAATCTTATCATAGGTAATGCAACTTCAGGTTTTACAGATTTCTTCACAGCAAATTGCAAGAAGTAGTGGAGAAGAAAATGAGCATCGTGGATCTTATACCCTGCAATTTTCCTCTCTTTCTTGTTTACATACCGGCTGATATTAGCTACACAACCATAAGGCAGTTTAGCATTCTCCAACACCGAGCAAAATATTTCTTTCACCTTGTTCGTCATTGCAAATATGGTAGCCCTGATCTTAAGGTGATTCCAATCAGCTAATAGAACCGGTTGAAGGACCTCCCTGATGCCTATCTCTTGTAAATCATACCGAGCACTTAAATGGTCTTTCGACTTCCCATCAATATTTAGAAAGTGCCAAGTATGTTATCACAAATGTTTTTCTCTATGTGCATAACATCAAGGTTATGTCGACATACATTGTGACTCCAATATGGTAAATTGAAAAATATTGACTTCTTTTTAAAAGGGGATTCATTTTTATGCTTGTTGACCTCTTTCGGCCCAAAAATATTTTTTCATAACCAGCCAACAATTCTTCAATGTCTGTCCCGAATAAAATTCCCAGAGATGTTCCCACAATTTCACCATTAAACCTTTTCTTATCAAACCTCCACTTGCGTTCCGGATCTAAAAATTTCCTATGATTCATGTAGCCCATTTTTTTACTATGTTTCAAGTAAGTTGAAGAAGTCTCGAAATGGCATACGGGACAAGCTAAATAACCCTTTGTGCTCAAATCGGATAACATTGCATAGCCCGGAAAGTCGCTGATCGTCCATAACACGCTTGCACGTAACGTGAAATCAGCACCAGTTAAGGCATCATAAGTTTGTATGCCAAGACCCCATAATTATTTCAATTCTGCGATAAGAGGCTGCATGTAGACATCAGTGCTATTCTTAGGAGACTGTGGACCAGGGATAAGGGTTGAAAGTATCAAATTTTCTGGCTTCATGCATAACCAAGGTGGAAGGTTATAATTTACCAATATGATTGGCCACGTGCTATGAGCTGTAGTTATTGTACGAAAAGGACTGAATCCATCAGCTGCTACTCCTAACCTGATATTTCTGTTTTCAGATAAAAAATGAGGATATTTGGCATCCATCGTCTTCCAAACCTCGCCATCAGCTGGATGTCGAAGTCTGCCATCATGCTTTCGTCCCACTGCATGCCATATCATAAGTTCTGCATACTCCTTGGACATGAACATCCTTTGTAGCCTCAGTTTTAGTGGAAAACAACGTATCACTTTTGCTGGTACTTTGTGAATCCGCTGCTTCAGATCATTGTCAGCACCCGCTTTCATTTCCGGTATAGCCCACCTTGAAAAACCACAAGTTTTGCAGTTATTTTCCTTTTCATTTTCTACCCAATATAGCATGCAGTCATTTGGACATGCATGTATTCTTTGGTAATCGAGGCCTAAATCTTTAATGATATTTTTGATCGCATTGAAAGATAAAGGGATGTGGGCTTATGGAAAAGCTTCTTTTAGCAACTCTAATAAATTGGTAAATGCAGACTCGGTGATTCCATGTAGGCATTTTAAAGAATAAAGACTGACGATGAAACTTAATCGCGAAAATTCAGTACATCCGGGATATAATGGCTGCTTTTCCTTTTCAACACGATGATGAAATTTTCTAGCATCGATATCTACTCCATTTGCTCCATCAGAAGATCCACCTTCATTGTTCTGCATACTTCCACAAGTACGATGCAACATATCATCAAGATTATCTCCAAAATTTATTCCCGCTCCACGATCCATATTGTTATCACCCCTTTTAGGATCCAAACAGGAAACCTCACAAATCCATTTCACGTACAATTTAGATGGACCATTCGAAATCAGATGGTTGTAGACTACCTCTTGACGATGCCACTTGCGATTATGACACTTTTTTCAAGGGCATGTAATTTCATCACCTACCGTGAATCTAGAAAAAGTATTTTGAATAAAATGTTTCACTGCACTGATATATCCTTCACTGAACTTAGGAAGTTCTGCCTATATTTTTTCCTCGTCATTCATCACTAATTTACACACAAATAACATGCAAAGACAAACACAATAATAAAATCAAGAATATGATTACACCCGAACTCACAAGTAAATCAACAAATTAGGCAACACAACAATCAAATCAGCAAAAACTTGAAATATACATAGAGTGATACCTTAAGCAGCAGATTAAATCGAAGCCCTAACTGAAATTCGAAACCCAAATGAACCCTAATTGAGGACCTAATTGAAACACCGAAGCCCTAATTGAACTTGAAATCAAACATGCCGTAATCGAAACCCAATTAAGCTTGTAAACTTAAAACTTTTGTTAAGTATTTTGTTAAGTGTTTGAGAGTTTCACGCGTTGTTTTTGCCGCTTTGTTTTTGCTTCCCGCGTCACCCCGCTTTTTTTCCAGCCGCGCTCATTTTTTATAATTTTTTTACAAGTTTATAGCTACTACAACATAATATTGATATCTATACTAACATTCTAAAGCTAATGTTGTAATAGACAAAAATCAGCATAGCTATCGTTACATTGTAGCTAGCAACATCTTGTATTTTCGTTGCAATAGGCCATCTATGGCGTAGTGAAAAATCGTACTGGGTTCGTATTGGGAATTGGATTTCCAACAAATGGTCAGGCCAAGGAACTTCCTATGCCACATGGGTATGCCTCTGGAGGGACGCCCCGAGAACCTAACCGGATCTCTGCCAACACAAAGTCGGGTTACCTCTGTAACTAGGTAATTACTACACAAGTATGTCATCCCTCGGTCGTTTACCACCTTTACCCGAGGATCCTCAACCACAAAGCAACAACCACAAAGTAAAATAAATTTGCAGCATCAACATAGGTAAAATATCTGGGCTCCATACCATGATACTACCCTTTTCCAGAAGGAAATGACATACCCTCAAGGGGTGCTACCTCCAAATAACCTTGCCGCATCCTTCCTGTTTCGACCATTTCCGGGGTGTGAGGTCCGACGAAGTCTCGTCTACAAAGCTACACTTTTCACAAAGTCATGCTATGATCAACAAATGATCAGCAGCACTTCGTATGCCAGATTACCAAATTGGGAGTATATTACTAATAACCATCAACTACATAACCTCTGAGCTTATACATCTCAGAGAAGGGTGTTAAGCTAAGAGAATAATTCTCCGCCACCAACAGAAATGTATTTGATACAAATCAGCTTTATATCTCAAAGTGTAATGTCAACCACACATCCATACAAGTCTGTTTCGAGATCGAACGGAACTGAAGGCACTTCAAAAGAAGCCCTTACAAATCTGGATATTCACTAATCACTTCTGGAATCCCCATCACAAAGGGTGATAAAATCTCTATACCGAAGCAACCCGGTGCAGAGACACTCGACAGGTAATCCTTTCGCATTTGAAAATACCCGGTCTTCAACACCATCTTCAAATGCAATCCCATTTCGTCGTATCATTATTCGGAATGAGTTTTATGACATAAAGTCCTCTCCCGGCTAATCCGAATAACGAGCGCTTATTTTAAAAATAAGTGTTACATCCAGATTTCAACAAATCACAACAAATTTCCACTTTGATCTTTTAAACAAAAGATCCATTATAATCACAAAGGTTCGATGTGGTTTTCAAATATCCATTTGGAATCCGACCCTCGGTTGCATCGAAATTCAAATGTCGTTTAAAGGAAAATGTTGATAGTCGGTTATTTAATTATCAATCAACATTCACAACAATTACTGGATTTCAAATAATTTTTCCCTCAATTATAATTTTCAATATATCTTCGCAAGATATAATTTTAACGCTCCAACCACTTGAAAACAAATTTCAAATTACTTTCCACATTTCAATCCTTTGAAAACAAATTTCAAATCATTTTTCCTTACGCGGAATATATTTTCAATTATTTATTCATTTCCACTGAAAATCTGCCGAGTTCATAAACTTTAAAAATAATTTAAATTACATATCCAAGCATATATACTTGGGACATTCAGAATAAAAACTATTTTAAAACACTTTATTTATAACATTAGTTATGAAGACATTATATTAAAATTCATATAAAAATTCAAGTCCAAACTAATTTTAAAATAAAATTAGTAGATAGGATATAACTATTTAAATATCCATTTTCTAAAAATAATATCAATTAAAACTTTAAATAATCGCTTCTATAATAAATTAAAATATATCTTTACTTTAAAGATTTTCAAAATAACCTAAGAAAATAATTTATCCAAAATATTCTTTCAACTTTTAAACTTTAAATTTATAATTAAAAAGTTACTTTGAAAATATACTCGGCTTCCTAGGGAAAGTACACCTTACATTCTAAAATGCTTTATTCAAATCAATTTATAAATCCATTTGGATTTACTTTAAATTTATGTTCCAAGTCCGTAAATTCCTTCCCACACTTTTAAAAATAAACCGATATTTATCTTTTAAAAAAATTTCCCTTCCCTTTTTGAATTCCCATCGTGAATTCAAATTCCCAAATATTCACTGATATATGATTTTTATATCAATTTTAAAAATCATTTACAAACATCAAATCAATTTCTAAATTGATTTCTAAATTTATTTCAAACATCAAATTTATTATCTTTTGAAACAAATTCCTTCTCTTAAATTTATTCAATTTACTAAAATTAATTTACTATAAATTTTCTACTAAATTTCAAAAATCCAATTTTATCTACTTCTGAACGATACCAAATATATATTCGGCAAAATTATAGCCCTCAACGATTTAAATCACAATGTAATCACACATAGATTATAAATAAACAAACATACAACATATGAAACAAAATCAAATGTTTGAGGAATCCAGTTGGATCCCGCCAACCTGTTTTCCTGCATCCACAGACGTTGGCACAACAATTAAATACCCATTCCACTTCGAGGTGGAATATCGCGGTATATGAGATTTATAAAATATCATCCGCTATTATGTGGCGCATAATGTCTCATTCGCTATATAATGCGGGAAATTAATCACCCCAATATACTATATAGTACTATGTATATAATACGTCCAGTGAATAAATTATTATAAATTAATCATCCAAGCGCACAGTCAATCAATTTTAAATCTAACTATTCAAAATTTAAATCAGAAAAATGTTTGATCGAGTGAGAAGATATCACCTTTTACTACGCATGCAATTCCATTTCCATTCCGGACTTAATTTCATCATTGTATTCGACCTTGTATAAACAATTATACAATTTATTAATATTGAAATAATCGAATAATTAATTACTTTTGAATAGATTTAGTTAACTAAAAATTTAATTTCAAACTAATGGTTAAAAAAAAATTAAACAATTTTTTTCCTATATTTAAAATGAGCATGCGTACATATATTTCAACATTTATATTTTACTTTTCTTTTGAAATTTCACATATACCTTTCAAACATGCATGAATATATATATTATTTATTTTAATTTCATAATAATCTACATAGGGTTTAAAAATTCTAATTATATATATATATTTCTGTAATAATAACTTTACTGTTAAATTTTTTTATCTTACCGTGTATATATTAATACATACATATATCAAAGAAAAGCTTATGCTTTCCTGTACAAATAAAATTTTAATCTTCCTGCATATATATTTGAATCAAATTTAGAAATCAAAGATTACTGCACCTCACCCATCAAAAATTCGAGCAAAGCGCCATTAGTCATGTCGTCACCATGCCTCCGCGTTGCGCCAAAGTCCGGCCATTGCAAATCCCTTCGAGCACGAAAATCAAGTAGCGACCCAGCCCCAGGCGTTGCCGAAACCACGTTCCTCTTCGCCTATATGCAAGCTCGAACCCTAGCCGCCTTCGATATTCGCCATCGCGAATCCAAACACGACTTCGCCGAACTTGCCCACGCATACACGACCATCGCGACACCTAGTTCATCGATTTAGGCCGCAGCCTCCCCCATTCTCGATCTTGAAATCGAACGAGCTCGATTTTTTTATTTTGGTTTGCGCGACTTCGACAGGAAGAAGAAGGTCGAGCTCGGCCATGGTTTTTATTTGTACGATAGGATTCATTCGAGTATCGATTTCAAGTCTCACGCTTCGGCCATTTGTTTTCTTTTTTTTTTCTCGTTTTTTCCTTCTGAAAATAATGGAAGGAGACAGTGATTTTAAAACGAAAAAGAACGGCTTTGATTTGAATGAAAGGATAGGTTGCGTATACTGGCTGGTTGTGGTGCTTCAGAGGTGTAGAGAAAAAGTTTTGATGTGAGGGAATTTCAACTGAAGTCGACCAGGATAAAATATAATTTAAATTTAAATTCAAATTCAAATTGTCTCGATTAACGCGGCTTAAAATCGTGAACCCTTATCAAGGCATGCCGCCAGATGTTTATAATGTTATATCCCCATTCCAAATGCAATGGAAAAGGTTTCGAGTCCTAACTTGATCGTATGGAGAAGATAGCTTTTGAACCCAGTTATAAAATTGAATTTTTGATTTAATTTCAACATGTTTATTTACCGTACGCTCACACAACTATTCTAATTACTACGAAAATTGAAATCCGATAATAATGCAATATTACGGATCCAATGGAATTGGTTTCGTTGAATTCCGAGACTGTGCCTCAGAAGACTATTTTTTAATTATCGATTCAAACAATATAATTTCAAAATTGAATAAAGTATTCCCAAATTCAATTCTGAAGCTTCCATTATATTCGGTACTGTCAATATGAATTTTCTTAGCCATCGAATTATTTTTTTAAACAACTTAAAACTGAAGATTCAAATTTTTACCCAATCTCAATAAATTAAATTTAACAATTAAATTGCCAAATTTATAGTAAAAATTGAAATTCAAGTTTAAAAATAATTTCCAATATTTAAAATCAATTAAACATTCCATTTCAAATGTCAAAAATTTCCGGGTCGCCACAATTTATATATTGATCTTATAATATTTTTTAACATGATAATACTTTATTATCACTCCTTTCGCAATTTTTTTCTTCTCCCATCTCTATTTTTATATAAATAATTCACTTTTAAATCCAAATTAGAGATTTTTCCTAAATAGTTTATAAATTGATCTTGTAATATTTTAACATGATTATAATTTGATATTTGATCCATCAATAATATTCAATTTTGTATTTATCTTGCTGTTTTTATTTTATTAATGTTATGCATGGTGAATTTACTATATGTTGCTAATAGTGTTAGAATTCTTATAGAAAGATTATCCAAAAGCTGCCAAAAAAGTTTGACATGCTTGATTAGTAAGCTCGATTTAAAGGTTTGATCTTCATTTTATTACACGTCTTTTCTCTTCTTTCGAAGTTGAAATTTCTTTTATTTGATTAAAATTTTATATTCATATTTCTTGTTTCCTTTGATTTTTGTTTCAATCACAATTTATTTCCATCTTCACTTTCTTTTCTAACCTCTCCTAAATTTAATTATTCGTATATATAAATATGTAATTCCCAATGAGAAATAAATTATAGATTATTTCCAAGCAATTTATTTATTATACTCATAACTTCTTATTAACAAGATTATGGTTTGACTAAATTCATCAATTGTTCTTAAACTTTTTATTAGCCTTACTTTTTTGTTAATGTTATGAAACATTGGTTTTTCTACCTAATGATTTCAGTGTTAGGATATATATGGATAATATATCCAAATGCCACCAAATATTTTTTTGGCCCACTAGATCAAGGTATTCGATTTAAAGGTTCGATCTTTATTTTATTACACGTGTTTTCTCTTATTTCAAGGTTGAACTAATTGTTTATTCCTTCAATTTTTATGTTCTGATTGCTATTTTCCTCTTGTTTTGTTTTGGTTCCTTAATTTATTTTGTAGGGATTTATTGGATTAATAACGCACAAGCTTGGTAGAATCTTCTATTATTCTATAAAATCTATTATAGGTAAATTTGTACTACTTTTTCACTCTCGCATTTTATATCAAATTCTTTTTATATGTTTTTCATTGGTAAGATTATGAATTTAAGTTCCTTCATGTATTGTGTAGGGAGTTATATGTATATCGATACATAGATACCATAAACATTATGTTGTTCTACATAATTAAAGGAAGTTGTCAAAGGTAGAATTTAGGATAGAGAAAGTAGGAAAAAACAGTTTTTTTTTTTTGTAAAATAAATTCATCAAAGGAGGTCGTTGTTCCCTTTTAAGAATAAACTATAAATATTAAATCTACATTTTTTAATAATTTTCCCTCTCACTTGTTTCACTAGTTTTCTATCTCACCAAAATAGTTGTTTATATCACATCTCTGAATCTCAATAATTTAATTAAATAATGAAAAATTGAAGATCATGAGGGAGGCCTCATCTCCGTCTCTGTCCTTGTTTCCTTTAGCTTAATAGTCATGTCAGTTAGGATTGAAAACACAAATGGATTAACTGAAAATCTTGCAATGAATAAATTTTAGTGCATAGAATAAGAGAAGAAATATATTATTTTCAAAATTTGTTGTCAAGGAAAGTAAGAAGGCCATTTTGTAAGTAGTATTGATAATTTTCTATAACAAAATAGGTACAGAACAAATATCTCTCTCGTTATAATTTTTGTTCGTATAATTTTCTCCATATTATTCACTCTCATTATATAAACTATTTTTCTCTTTAATAGCTTCTTTATCAAATAGAGAGCCAAAGTTATCTTTACTACATCATTATATGTAAATACATAAGAAAATCAAGTTGGAAGAAAAACATCTATCTAAGCACTTTGAAATGTTAATAAGCAACATACATTCATGGTTTTCACTAAGGTGATCTTACAGTACATTGAGGTAATTATCCATGTTTTTTTATGTTATGTTTTTTTGTAATTTGGAAATGTTTATAAATAATTAAATGATGGAGATATAGTCATTTATAATGTGCATAAGTGAGGTGTATTTTTTAAGTAGGAAGGATAACTTCAAATAATATAACCATGCAATATATAAAAGAAATTAATTACTATTAATTTGATGGATTTGAATTCAGAGTAATCAGGGAAATAAACTGTAGTTTAATTTAATGAAAGGATTAATTAAATATTAATTATCTTTAATGCTAATCAATCAAAGAATTAATATAAATCAGTCAATTCCTTACATCAGTGACACATTTTATATTAAAATTTTCTTTTCACATTTTGTTTCGATAGGTAAGATCAGGAATTGGGATTCCTTTATTTATTTCACAGAGAGTTGTATAATTTTAGGTACATAAATGCCAAAAGCTTTAAATCTACTCTATTATATGTAAAAAAGAATATTTAGTTGTATTCTTATCGCTCATTCAATCTTACTCAAAATACTCTGCCTTTATCAATTTAGGGGGAAAATTTTAATTTATTACAAACCTTTTATTTTAATTCGAATTTGAAATTTTTATTTTTGTCTTTAATTTATGATATCACATCATTTATTAGAATTTCATATCCAAATTTCTATTTTCCACTCATTTTTGTTTCAATTACAATTTGTTTCCCTTTTATTTCCATCTTCACTTTCTTTTCTAACGTCTTACAAATTTGTTTCTCTTCCATTGATATATATAAATAAATAATTCTTAATCAGAAATAAACTAGATATTCTTTCAAAATAATTCATTTATCATACTCATAACTTCTGATTAACATGATTATAGTTTAACTAAATTCATTAATAGTTCTTAAACTTTTTAACCTTAATTTTTGCTCATGTTATGAAATATTGATTTTTCTACCTATTGATTTGAGCGTTTGGATACATATGGATAAATTATCTAAAAGCCACTGAATTTTTTAGCTTACTGGATCAAGGGTCTCGATTTAAAGGTTGGATCTTTATTTTATTACACATATTTTCTCTAATTTCGAGGTTGAATTTGTTGTTTTTCCTATATTTTTGTTTTCTGATATCTATTTTCCTTTAATTTTATTTTGGTTCCTTAGTTATTTTGTAGGAATTTATTGGATTTATTAATGAATAAGTATCGTAGAATCTTCCATTATTCTATAAAGTCTATTACAGGTGAATTTTAATTAGTTTTTTATTGGATTTTTTGCGATGCCCCTCCTGAGACCTACGCTAACAAAATATATTATATAGTAACACCGTCTGCTAGTGTAAAGAATAAGGCTGGTTAAGACGACCATCCGTGAATTTTACTTTGAGCAAGCATCGGTATGTTGATCGATATGCTATATGTTTTTCTTTTCATCACAATTGGAATCGATATGTGCAATCAAGACTTAAAAAAAACTATGGTGGCTAAAGCAATATATAATATGTATAAATCACAGAATCATAGATTACGGACTATACAGCGCGGAAAATAAATAGATACAAGCTGATCATATCGAATAGATACAGAATATTAAATACAAGACCATGGTCAAAACAATCCATAATATACATCTGTACAACATCTCCTAAAACAAAATATGTACACAAGAGAATTTAAGCTCAATAATAGATAGAACACTATATGAATATGTACACATATACAAGATGAAGATAAGATGAATGATAACTAGACAACTGGAATGAAATCCTCTCTAGGTCTATCAAACTGGAGCATCTTAAATATCTCGGTCTGGCCTGAGTATTATAAGAGAATAAACGGGCCAGTCTAGACTATAATAAATGGGTGAAGCAAGATAAACAATCGATGTAATGATATAAATCTCAAATATGAACATAAAGCTAGGAATTGGCTAATAACAAGGGTGCTTCAATAAACTCCAATTGTGAAATCACCAAATATCAAAACCCAAAATAGCTTCTAAAAGAAAAATCCATAGAATCATTCGGTGATAACACAAATAGCATCGAATCTAGAAATCATAACAGAAATCCAAAAAATCACATAAAAGGGGAAATGTGCCAAAACTTCAAGATTGGTAATAAATTCAGCTACATCCATGTAACTTCAAGATAAACATATAAGTCTATAAACATCAAGTTATGTACGAGACCTATAAAATTCAAGATAGGTACAAGTCCTATAAACATCAAGATAGGTACGAGGTCTATAAACTCCAAGATAGGAACAAGTCCTATAAATTATGAAGGCGAGTCATAAGCTCGTCGATAAATGTTATATACCTCCGAATAGTAGTACGAGATCTGTAAACTCCAAGATAGGAACAAGTCCTAAAAACTATGAAGGCGAGTCATAAACTCGTCGATAATTGTTATATACCTCCGAATAGTAACCGAATAAATAACAGCCATGTGTCCTATACCACAATTTATTCAAACATTTACTATAAGTTAGTAAACTCCACTCGTGTGTATAAATGTCTCAATCAAACAAGTCTGGGAATTAATCGAAAAAATAAACATGGGCGTTTCATACCACATGTTTTATTAATCCGTTTAAATTGTTTCTTTATTTGATAGTGTAGTGCAATTTCACAAAATAACTTACTTTGAACTCCTCAAAAATATTGTTTTATGAACTAGAATAGATACGTACACACACATATACACATATATACATACGTTGGAAAACCCTAGCTAATACATATATATATAAGTATAATTTTAAACCATTGTTTTAAAATAATTAGAAATAATTGTTAATTATTATACACACACACACACATATATATCAAAACTCTTTGATATAGGAAAATATTCCTATACTAAATAGTATAATAAATCAGCTTTGAATAAGAGATTTACCCGTTTGAATACTTGGTTTGAAATTTGTGTAAGAAATGTGTTTTGTAGCATATATTCCATAGTCAATTCCATGGACGGTTAAACTCAAATAGAATTATCAAATTCACAATTCAAATCCCATATAGATTATTACAATCAGTATGAATGGTAGCACACAACAATGCATATAACATTAAAGAAGAGAAACCAAGCGAACAAGGGGTCACACGGGTGGTCGGGAGGCAACGGGCGTCACCTAGGACTCTGCCCAGGTGTTCGACCAATGCACCAGTCCATGTGGACCAGCCCATCCGTGGCTTCGCTTAGGGCAGAATCTCAAGCGACTCCATTACCTTTCGATGGTCAGACGATGTTGATTATTGGCCTGTGGGTGTTTTTGAGATTAAGGATGATGATTCTTACCTCATACAACACATAATCAACCAAAAATTCATGGATCAAGTGATCATACAATACGGGTTTCAGCAAAACAAAAAATGGTATAGTTGAATCATGAACACAATATAGGATATTGAGATTTATTTCAACTATAAATTCATGTAAACACCCAAACAACCACATGTAGTTCACTATGGACTAGAAGTGTGAGTTATACTCACAGATTAAAACTTAAATTGATAGAAAGATTTTGAATTCTCCTAGGCTAATTATCCTCAACAATCAATTCAAGGTTAAACTTAGAAAATAGGAAGAAAAAGGGATTAACCCCAAGCTTAGCTGGCACAAAAATCAATTAAACACCCAAGGTTGGGAGGAAGATTACTTGAGATTTATTTGTACATGAAAGTCCAAAGCCCTTTGATTTCACTCTTTAATTTGGGAAATTTTAGAACTAGGGTTTAGGAAGTAAAGCATTTTTGATTTTCCTGTTTTGGTGTTGAAATGACAATGAGAAGTTTGCACATTTCTCATTCTTTATTTCCTTGTTTGGGCAAAATCAGTTAAGATGTAGATCCATTAGCCAAGTGTTACTCGTTTTCCTAAAAGAAAAGTGTTGCTAATTTGTCTTATTTTAATTTAACACTTTATAAACACTAATTCGTATTAAATAATGTTCTAATTTAACCAATACCGATTTCTATAATTTTCCCAAAATAAATAACATGTCAAATTCTCATTTTTATCAATATTGAGATGTTTAGTAAAATTAAAAATAACTTTCGAAATTAAAAGTTATTCTTATTATTTTTAATAAAATAAACTATTTATTGTAAAATCTCATTTAAAACAATAAATCTCAATATTAATATTTAACGAAATTTACAACTTTTGTTGAAATAATGGAAAATATCTATCATAAATCTCTATTACAATCAATAAGTGAATCAACCTTAGAAAAATTCATATTTTAAATTATAAGAATTATTTGCATATATTTTATAATTCTCATTTTCTCCAAGGCTATTCTTAATTATCATAAGAACTTAAATCACACAATTTCTAAAATTTAATAAATTTTTCCAAACTTATTTATCTCTGAAAGAAATCAATTGCCTGCACATTGTATTCAATGTCCAATAATATATATGGTTACAAGAGTCAAGATAGGCTACAAATTAGCCAACTGATTTGCTAAAACAATGGTAACTAAATAAATACTAACCAAATAAAGAGGCTATAAATTAGCCAACTGATTTGCTAAAACAAAGGTAACTAAATAAATACTAACTGAATAAAGATCTCGTCAGATCAGAGGATAAATGCAAGAAATATTCTAACGCCTAGATTATATGTAAAATATATTCTATCACACTCTTCAGTCGAAGCGGGAGGTTCTCGTATGCTTAGACTGTCCTTGAAATCATTAAATAATACGCGCGGAAGCCCTTTTGTAAAAATATCAGCAATTTGGTAACGGGATGGTACGTGAAGCACACGCACTTCGCCACGAGCTACTTTCTCATGGATGAAATGAATATGCATCTCAATGTGTTTAGTGCGTTGATGTTGAATAGGATTGCTGGACAAATTTATAGCACTCACATTGTCACAATAAAGTAGAATAGCCTTTTGAATAGGACAATGCAACTCTAGAAGCAAATTTCTGGTCCAGCATGAATCAGAAACAACATTAGCAACACCCCTATACTCCCCCTCACCACTACTACAGGAAAGAGTTGGTTGTCGTTTCGAAGACTAGGAAATTAAATTATCTCCGAAGAATACACGATAACCAGAGGTAGAACGACGGGTGTCAGGACAACCACCCAAATCTGCATCTGTATATGAGATAATACGATTAATATTGGATTTGTATAAGTAGAGACCAAAAGATAGGGTACCCTGGAGATAACATATGATACGCTTAAGAGCTTTCATATGCTCATTAGTCGGGGCATGCTTATGAAGGTAGATCTGCTACACAGCATAAGAAAGTCTGACCGAGTGAATGTAAGACACCGAGGAGCACCTGCAAGACTACAATACTTAGTCGGATCATCATAAGGAGTGTCTGCAGTGGCACCTAGTTAGGACTTAGTGTCAACAAGAGTAGGACATGAACTGCAGTTAGACATTCCGACACGTTCGATAATTTTTGCAGTATATCTGAGGTAAGAAAAGACCATAGGCATAACGAGTGACAGCAATACCCAAAAAG
The DNA here is from genome assembly GCA_030765085.1 of Allium cepa. NCBI lineage: Eukaryota > Viridiplantae > Streptophyta > Magnoliopsida > Asparagales > Amaryllidaceae > Allium > Allium cepa. The sequence continues at coordinate 229,180,373 of CM060941.1, forward strand.
AAACTCAGAGGACCTAGATACTTCATAGCAAACTCAGAAGCTAAGAGAGTCATAATATACTTACGAAGACGAACAGAAGAAGCTTTAAGTATAATGTCACCCGCATAGAATAGAATATAAGCAATATCAGAACCATTCTTGTAGATGAATAAAGAGTAGTCTGATGTACTGTGAGAGAACCCAATGGTAGCAACAAAATCAATAAATCTTTGGTACCAAGCTAGAGGAGCCTGTTTTAATCCGTATAAAGATTTCTTCAAAAGGCAAACATGATCTGGATAATTTTTGTTACGAAAACCCATAGGTTGATGCATATAAACTGCTTCATTAAGATGACCATGCAAGAAAGCATTATTGACATCCATTTGATGAATGGGCCAAGATTTTGAAGAAGCAATGCTGAGAACCGCTCTAATGGTGACCGGTTTAACCATGGGGCTAAACGTTTCATCACAATCAACACCCTGCTGCTTTGTATTTCCGTCACCTACAAGACGAGCTTTATAACGCTCAAAAGAACCATCAAATTTATGTTTATGACGAAAAATCCACATATACCGAATAACATTAACATTAGGCGGCGTAGGCATTAATTCTCAAGTCTTATTGTCAATTAAAGCATTAAATTCATCCAACATTGGACTTTTTCAATTATGGTCACTGAGCGTACTAACAGGATTTTTCGGAATAGCAGAAATATCTATAGTGGTGGTAGTGTGGTAATTAGAAGAGTATTTGGGGTTGGGTTTAAAAATGCCATTTGATGCACGAGTGGTCATGCAGGTTGAAATGGGGTTTGGAGGCCTAGGGTTGGTGTGAGGAATGGTCAAAATAGGGTAGCTCATAGACGGGGTTGGGCTATGGGGAAAAGTGGATGTGCAAGAGGAGGAAATAGAGGACCGAGTGTGGGCAGTAGTGGGAGGTGTGTAATCTGGGCCTGTGTGAGACTGTGTCCCAGATTGTAGAAGAGAGGACGAGTCGTTAGGCTGCGTTGTTGGGTCAAGTTGCATATTTTGTTATGTGGTATTTTGAGATAAATGATATATTAATTGAGGATTAATATTGTCACTCAAAAAATCATAATTCGAAGGTTTTGTTTTGTGGAGTTTGGAGAATGGAAATTCTGTTTCAACAAAACGAACATGATGACAAATTATGATTTTACCACTAGACATGTCATAGCATTTGGAGCCACGATGATTAGGAGTCGGACCTAAATAAACAGAAGGAGACGACCTTTCTTGTAATTTATGAATGGTAGAAGAGGGGAATAATGGAAAACATAAGTAACCAAAAACATGCAAACCCTAATAATCCGGATCACTTTGATAGAGGATTTGAGCGGGAGATTGGTAATTCAATACCTTAGAAGGAAGGATATTGAGAAGATATGTAGCCATGGAGAGAGCATGATGCCAAAGGAGAGTGGCATAGATGCATGAGCAAGAATAGTCCGGATGATAATATTTATGGATTTTATGTGTCTTTGGGCCTTCCCATTTTGAGGAGATGTATGCGGACATAAGAGACGGAAAAGCATGCCATGTTGCTCAAAAAATCCTTAAAAGTGCCATTAATGTATTCTGTACCATTGTCACACTGAAAAGTCTTAATATTACATTCAAATTGTGTCTTGACTAAAGCATGAAATGCTAAGAAAAGCTGTTTGACCTGATATATTTTTTTCAATAGGAAAGGTCCATAAAAATTTGCTATAGTCATCAAGGAAAAGAACATAATAACAATGGCCGAAAGTACTAACCATAGAAGAAGTCCAAAGATCACTATGAATAATAACAAACGGAAGAAAAGTATATGACACTGAATCATAAAAAGGTTGCTTAGAATGTTTCCCAAGAGGACAAGAAGAATAAAAAGTTTTACAAGTCTTATTACAATCAACAATCTTTTTACTACAAAGCGACTTAAGAATAGCATTGCCAGAATGACCTAAATGATTGTGCCAAATACTTGAAGGAAAAGCAGTGAAAGATGAATGATTGTTGGAAGAAATGGCTTGAGAGTTGGAGAAAAGTAGATATAAGCCCTCAGTGCTATCACATCTCATTAGTCTGTTCCCCGTCTTATATCATTAACAGAGAAATCAAAAGGGTTAAAGAGATAGAAATCCTATTATCTGTGGTAAATTTACAAACAGAGACTGGATTTTTAATAAGCTTGGGAGCATGTAACACATTTTTTAGGGTAAATGGTGGATAAGGTGGAGGCAATGTAGTGTGACCATGACCAATAATTGGAATTAAATGACCACTACCAACAACAATATTATGATGCTTATTGCTTGAATTGAAATAAGAAGAGAGAATACCTGTATCTGCCGTCATGTGAGATGTAGCACCAGTATCTATGTAGTAGTTCTCATCTGGTGGAAAGAACGAAAGAGCATGCATAGCGGCCTCAATGTCGGTGGGCATTTAGCTAGGAGCAAGAGGAGCAATAACGTTGAAAGCTTGAGGTCTGGACCCAGTAAGCCTGACCCAGAAGAGGAGGGACGTTGGGCCGCTGGATTGGGCCTTGGATGCCAAGAGTATGTGCGAAATGGGCAAGGAGGAATAGTCCACCCTCTCCAACCAGGCTGCCAGATCTGCTGCCACTGTGGCAGTGGGGTTTGCTGGCGTGGCTGCCACTGGTGCTGCTGATATGGCTGCTGACTAGGACTGGACCCATTAGTACTTTGGTGGACCTTTTTCTTTCCATTGTTTTTCGAATTGTTCTTCCCTTTATTATTGTTGTTGCGCTTGTTGCTTCCAGATGAATCCATGGCAAACATGGCATCACCACTGGACCAACTCCTAGAACAACCTGTTTCACGAGCTTGACGAGCCTTGATAGTACGCTCAGCCATTTTCAACCTTAAACGACAACTCTCAAAGATTGGAAAAGGCTTTTGATTTTGTATATAGTTCACCGTACCACTACACGCCTCTAGTAAGGACCCAGTGAGACGTAAAACCAGACGACCATTTATCACCGAAGCATCAACATCAGCCAACCTATCCGTCAGAGATTGTAGATAATTACAATAATTGTCGATCGAGTTGAAAGCCTCAAAAGCAGCATTCGTAAAGTCCTCCTCGAGATGGGTAGCCGAGAGGCTTTGTTGTCATGAAAAAGAGCTTCAAGACGGTTCCATGCCTCCTCTGCTGTGCCATTACGTCTGAGGATAGCGAGGAGAAGATCGGAAGAAATGGTGCTGTAAATCCATTGGAAGACAACGATATCCAAACACCTCTAAAGAGCCGGATCAACGGACTTAGCCTGGACATAGGCAGCCATAGCCTTCTCCTCCGTTGGTGGAACTATGTGATCATAAAGATCATGAACCCTAGTAAGATTGGTAAATAGAGTAGCCTAAGAATGATACGTGGCTTGCTCATTGTCTAATGTTACGGGAATAAGAGATTTAACACTAGTGATGGCAAGTGCGGGATGAAACTTAGACAAGGTTGCCATGGATAAGAATTAAAGATAGAAGAAGAAGAACGGAGAAGAAGATAGGTGAGGCAAGGGTAAGGAGAATAGGATCGTAAGAGGCTTTGATACCATGAAGGAAATAAATTTAGAAATCAATTGCTTGCCCATTGTATTCAATGTCCAATAATATATATGGTTACAAGAGTCAAGATAGGCAACAAATTAGCCAACTGATTTGATAAAACAAAGGTAGCTAAATACATACTAACCAAATAAAGAGGCTACAAATTAGCTGACTGATTTGCTAAAACAAAGGTAATTAAATAGATACTAACCAATAAAGATATCGTCGGATCAGGGAATTAATACAAGAAATATTCTAACGTCTAGAATATATGTAAAATATATTCTATTAATTTCCATTAGAAAGACATTTTAATTTGGAAATTATAACAAATAAAATTTTCAAAATTCATGACAAAATTAATTAAGATAATTTTAAATCATATTTTATGATTTAATTCTAGTTAATCTTGACCAGGGTTGTTACATTTTATATCAAATTCTTGTTTCGTTAATAAGATTAAGAATAAGAGTTCATTCGTTTATTGTGCAGGGAGTTATATGTATATTGATACATAGATACCATATGTTAGCACCAGAGTAGAATTATGTAGAGAGATTAATGAAGAAAGTAAATTCAAACAGAGGATAATGTGCTAAATTAAATGCAGAAAACAAGAACACCAAATTTATAGTGGTTCGGCATAACTTCCTACGTCCACTTTGAGGTTAGTCTTTATTATTTTTCTCACTAATCGATTACAGGTACAATCCGTACACCAACTATTTGATTACAATTGTTAAGCAAAAAAGATAAGTCTTGAATGAGTCTTGAATGTGGTAGAGTCTCCCAGGTCTTCTCGTAAAAAGGTCCATTTCACTGTACCCCTGCCTCTCTATTTATAGACGAAGATGGATTGGACTTCCCTGGTGGGCCTAGTAGTTAGATAGTTCAGCCCAAAATGAGTGAACTCTGTGTGTCGAACCACAAATTTCGATCGGCAAATGTCGAGCGCTCCTTAATGCCGAACGAGGTGATGTGTTGAGTGAAGAGTGCAAGCCGAACGAGAACCGATGCCGGTCGAGGGGAGATGCCGAACGAGGCCGGAATGCCGAACGAGCTTCATGCCGGTCGAGACTGAATGCCGAATGACTCTGACATGCCGAACGGCCCTCAATGCCGAACGAGGTCAAGATGTCAAGCAGTGTGGAATGCCGAATGACTCTGACATGCCGAACGGCCCTCAATGCCGAATGTGGTCTGGATGCCGAGAAGTGTGGAATGCCGAACGACTCTAAAATGTTGAATGGCCCTCAATGCCGAACGATATACAATACCGAACGACCCTCAATGCCGAACGACCATAGATGCCGAATGACCTGATCGTGCCGAACGGGGACAGATGCCGAACGAAGTCTCTTCATTAAGTCTTTGGTTGCCCGGTCAAGCCGCTGGGTAACACTTGCCCCTCAAAGTGTATTATGTGGATGAACATGATACGCTTTGAGTCATGAGTCCTCCATGTTTTGCTTCAAGCCCTGGTCTCGTTTCCTCGATGGTACTTTCTCTTGAATGCCGAATGAGTCAGTGTATGCCGAACGACATGCCAATGTCGAACGCCATATAAATGCCGAATGATTTAGGTGATGCTGAGCGAGGGATGCGCACTGACCGGTTCTACCGGTCATTGTCCCTTCGACTTCCTTTCTTCACCCTATAAAGGTCGGCACTACACTTCGTCTTCTCTTTTTCATTTTTACTTCCGTTATCCTGTATTCGAGAACTTTGCTTTTCAACAAACTCCAAATGATTAACCACTCTTCCCTCCTCAAACATCATACGTTACCTCACTCCTTTCCCAAATTAATCGAAACTAATTAAAACCGCCCTCCTTACTACAGAATCCCCCCAAGTTTTCGAGTCGTTTACTAGGTAATGACCACTCTCTTTGAACGCTACCCCTTGGCTAATAAACTTAGCACGATATTCAAGTTCGTGAATCTCTGTAGAACCGTGGCCAGTAGGTATCACGTGGATGAGGGAATAGGATCGTGATTAGGATACGTTTTAAGGCTAGGCAGTGTCGGAAAAAAGGGGAGGTCAGAGGCATGTGAAGGAAGGAAAAACAGAGGAGGAACAGGAATTGGTTAGAATGCCGATCGGTTCGGTACGACCTGCCGAAGGACACGACCATGTCATTCGGTAGGGATGGAGGAAAAGAATAAAATTGTTATTATAGACAGAGTGCCGATCGTTGTGGCTCGGCGTAACTTTGGTTCGACCCGATTCGCCGTATGCCGAACAGTGGAGTGGATAAGTGGAAGGGTGTCGTTGTTGAGTGTAGAATGCCGAGTGATGCGGCTCGGCATGACCCCCTTATGCCGAATGGTAGAGAGGACAGATGGAAGTATGGGATGCCGAGCAATGGACTTAGGCCGGATGTTATTGAGGCCGAACTGGGTTGAGGCCAAGCAACATTTAGGCTAAATGGAATTTAGGCTGAACGGCATTTATGCTGAGTGGAATTTAGGCCGAATGGCATTTATGCCGAGCGGCATTTAGGCCGAGCGGCATTTAGGCCATGTGTTTCAAGTGTCGCTCGGCCTTGACCTTCGATGAATGGATAACAACAGTCGAAATCATTCCAAGTTAACATAATCCTCGTCGAATTCACTTATTTCCCATGCTTAATCATATGACAAAAATAAGGACAAGGGCTTACGCAAACCCAGCATATCGAACTAATCCGGACTAATAACACCCCAGTTTCAACAATCATAAGTCTTAGTTTAAATCGATAAAAATAGATAATAGCCTTCAACATATAGTGTCAATGTCCGAGTCCAAAATCAAAAACATCATAAGACAGGCTTTTGGAGACGGTTAGCGATGGCAGTCTGCGAAGATGACAGTTCAAAGCTCAACATTATATCGTTAACTCTTTGACTTTTAATTTCTCAGCACCTATATTTGAATGATCGCACTAGTTCACACACCACACGAGGGGAATATTTATGCTGTTAAGTCTAACACCGATTATTTTTCAAGTATAGTTCAAACAGATACTCTGTTAGATTCAATCTTCATTAAAGATATCTAGGAAATCTAGCTCTGCTACAATCTCAGATAGACCCGGGCCATCCTCTCGACAAGAAGTCGAGATACTTCATATCCATCAGCTACCCTCGCTCAAGACTTTCCGAACCCTGTGACTACACCTCTCGACTTGGCTCCCGACGTTTTGGAGGCAGCTATTTTTCTAGATGACCCAATCGACTCTCAGGCTTCAAAAATTAATGAAAGTATGCTCCGTCGGATCTTCTCTGTACACAGAATCCCGTTTGACGATGTATTAGTTCCATCAGGGCATGATCGCCCACACTTGCCCCCAGTCGGATACACAGCTTGTAACAAATTCATGTGCTGGGTTGGCAGTGTGCCACCGTTCAACTCATTTCTTCGAGACGTGTTACAGTACATCGACATTGCTCCATCGCAACTGCATCCGAACAGCCACGCATTCATCTACAGCACTTATATCCTCTTCATGAGTGTCATCTCTAGGCTTCCAACTTCGGGAAATATTTGATACATATATTGCATCAAGAGATGGAAGGATAGCCCGTCTTTCGTGTTTCTCGAGCCGTACAGCAAATGTCAAATCTTAACTGGGGCATGGAGCAAGTTTGCTTTGTACAAACAGGAATGGTTTTACGTGCGTTGTTCTACCGGTTTTGCGAGGAGATGGGCGGAAGGAAGTAAGTCTTTTTCCTGGGTCAATACTCATGTTTGGTCGAAGCTATAACCTTTATAACTCTCTTCCATCTTTTGAGGTTAATATCCTCGTCTCGAGGGCCCTGGATATTTTGAAGCCGTCGAAGCTATTCGAGCCATTCCCGCCGAAGACCAGGACATCAGAACTCTCATTTCAAATAAGACGCTTACAAAGTTTGGGCTGTTGGCAGAAGGTCACCGGATAAGCCTCCCTTAAGGCGTTACAATACCCAGGCCTACCTCTGGCAAAGGGAAAAAACAAGCTGAGTCTTCAGCATGTAACGCCCCTGACATACTAGAAGAGGGGGAAATTAAGGAAACTGAAATGCCTGAGGCACAAGATGAGAATGTTATCCCGCTCGAGATCCAATAGTCGAAGTTCACGACATCGATACGTCGCCTTCCCCTTCGAAGGGGAAGAATAAACTAACATATAGGCTGTGGAAAAAAAAACAGTCGGTGGAACTTCTAAAGTTACTCTCGTTCCCGGGGTGAAAGAAGCCTCCTCAGAGCATTTAGAAAGTTCCCTAGAAGGCCTGTCGAACCTTTCCATACCTGATGATCTACTCAACTATGACTTTGACGATCCAGAGGCCCTTAAGCTTCATTCTCCCGCGAGAGGCGATGCAAGCGTTCAAGCCCAAAATCAGTGAGAAAAAATTCCTATTAGTAAAGAAACTGGTTCATCGGGGGGAAACAATAAGACACACACAAAAACATGCACTTCACCCTATACTTAAATTTCTGTTGTCACCCTATTCTCTACTATCGCCAGCAACAACGACGTCTATGTTCAACATAACGCATTCATTCATCTTGCTGAGAAAGTGTCAGAAGTCTCCATAGAGCGCCAACATGTGATTGATCGTCTGAAGCTTGAGGCCATCCATGACAAGGATATTATTAAAGCTCAGGATGAAGAGCTTGCTTCTTACAAGTCTCAGCTAGAAGCCGCCCAGCAGAGCGCCAAAGATACTACCAAAGCCGTAACTCGTCTGGAATTAACCCATAAAAAAGAAATCGACGAGGCGGTCCAGCACTGTGGGGCTCTAGCTTTAGAGAAAGACTCGGTGCAGAAGGAGAGGGATGCATTTTCCCTCCGAGTTAAGGAGCTAGAGGAGCAACTCTGCAAAGAAAAGGAGGAGAAGTCCGCTGGCCAAGAAGAGTCGCAACGATATTGCGACGAGATCATTGCCACACGACTTCTGAAGGCGAAGATTGAGGATGAACTTTCTAAGGTTGAGATGCTAAAGAATGAAGCCCGTGAAGAGGGCAAGAAAATAGCGTCTGCAGAGGTCGACTCCCGCGTTAAGGTGGCTAAAGAAGCAGGTAGGGAGGAGGTCAAAAGCATGTTCGATCCACTAATTGCAGAGTTCAATGCCCGCGTCCTCATGCACCGAGACTTAACTTTTCTGGGTGAGAGCTACCTCAAATCTTTAGCTGTGGCATGGGAGACCTTAAAAGAAATCAGGAAGGCCGAACATGGTACCGAGGAGGTTGATGAAGGAGCTTTGATAAAAGAATTTCTTAAGGGAAACTAGCCTTCGGATATGTCAGCGGTAAAAGCTCTTTACCGCAAAGGCTCCCCCCAACAAAAGGGAAACTGGTCCATCCGGGATTGAGTCTCAAGCTCATGCGCCCACTCAGCTGGCCGATACTTGATCCCTTTGAGCAGCATGTTGGTTATGATCCGGAGGATCCTGACCTCGGTGTTCACATTTTGTCTCCTATTTCAGAGGGTGAGACCACTCTGACGGCTGAGAGCCATCCGAAACCTGGTAGATAACTCTTCACTTTAACATTCAAAAAGTCATCGTTTTTCACCAGGAGCTATCGCATTCTAATGCTTGTTTTTCATGATTTTGTGCATACCGTTCTGATCCCGAGCCCACTCCGAGGAGTGATGTTGCCAAGGAGGTGAAGGAAAAGACAAGTGAGGCCACTCACGCAGGAGAGGCTCTCGGTCCAGATGCTCAGGTGATCGGAGCGCTTGATGAGGATAAATCCAAGACTTCCTCTCCCATCGATGGAAGTTATGAAATTGAAAGTACAGGCGCCTCTGAACGCACATCTAAACTGAGCATGAAGGAGAAGCTTGAGAAGGAGAAGAAAAAAATGGTCGAAATTAAAGTCGAGCCTCAAGCTGTGGACCTGGACGATCCTTCGAATAAGCCATTGAAGGTTATCCTCCCAGGCGGGTCCAAGCCCATGAAAGTTCCCCGTACTTCTTCAGTAGTCACTCCCCCATCAAAGAAAGTTATTAAGGGTAAACGCACGGGGTAGGAGTCATCTAGAAAAAGGTCGAAGAAGTCGAAGAAGTAGTCATTGCTCTCGTTCAACGAGAATTAGTTTAGATTATGTAATTATTTTTATTTATTTTCATAGTTCATGTAAATAAACTTTGGACTCCGAGCTTCGGAGGAGTTGTAGTCGAAACTTATTTTTGATGAATATAACTTAGTTCTTTTGCCTTTCGGAAGACTTCCGTTGTTTGATTTTTTGTATAATCGTGGTCAAAACCCAAGCTATTGCGAGTTACATAAACTTCTCGATTCATCTTCAAATGAATCCATAATTTTTCTGGCATTGCACATTCTTTATTCCACGCTCTAGGTACTTAGAATATTTTCCAGTCTGCACGCTAAGGGTCCGATGACTTCAAGTCATTGTGTTCAGTTCGCCCTAAAGGGACTTGGATATTTAAATCGCTCATTCTCTGGTCCATGATCTGGAGACTTAGAGTATTCTAGTCTGCACTCCGGGTACTTGGAGATTTTGAGTCGTTTATACTCTGGTCCGCACTCCGGGGACTCAGAGTACTCCAGTCCGCACTCCAGGGATTGGAGATTTTGAGTCGTTTATACTCTGGTTCGTACTCCGGGGACTCAGAGTACTCCAGTCCGTACTCCAGGGACTTGGAGATTTTGAGTCGTTTATACTCTGGTCCGCACTCCGGGGACTCAGAGTACTCCAGTCCGCACTCCAGGGACTCGGAGATTTTGATTCCTTTATACTCTGGTCCGCACTCCGAGGACTCAGAGCACTCCAGTCCGCACTCCGGGAACTTGGAGATTTTGAGTCGTTTATAATCGGGTCCGCACTCTAGGGACTCAGAGTACTCCTGTGACGCCCCACCTCTATACCCACGCTAGCCAAGGACACTACGGTGTAATGCTGTCAACTAGCACGAAGAATAAGGCCGTTGAGGAGCGACCATCTGTATAATAGCTTTGTGCGAGTACCGATATGCCAGATAAAAATATACTTTTCATCTCAAGAGGAAATCCGACATACCGACACAAACTCAAAACTACTACACAGTGGCTATATGTAATCTTCGAAAACAAATATAGAAATAAACATAACACAAATCAGTCACAGATAATTCATATCACAAAGGCGGAAATAGATATGAATATAACACATGAAAGTGTACATCAGAGTAGTGGTCAAACAAGATCCACAATATCAAAAAGAATACATACAAGTGCTAGATAAAAGAATACGTATACATCAAGGAGTCTATATCTCAATAGTATACAATAAAAACTACTAAACTAGAGTAGTTAGCCAAAAGGTCAGATGATGGTGCGATAAGGAGTCAAGCAGAAGCAACTGTAAAATCTCAGTCTGACCCGAGTATTATTTAATAAGAAAATAATAAACGGATCAGTCTAGCTATAAATATCAGATGATATGATATAGAATAAAAGATATGGCATGAACATATAATAACCATAATGACATACTATAATAAGTATGTAACTGAAAATCAACCAGAGATTAATCAATATCACAACAAAGATAAAAAGGAATGTCATATTCTTAATTTAATTCACCAAGCCACAAATAATGACATACATACTAATGCCAATTTGTAAAAGTTGGTGAAACATAAATTCCAGAAATCAACCATTAGAAATCCAGAGATTAAATAATTCGGAGCAATGACGTCGTACAGCGTAACGTCCGATGATCCAGAAACATAATAAATAGGAACAACGACGTCGTACAGCGTAACGTCCGATGAACCAAAACACAATAAAGCGGAACAACAACGTCGTAGAGCGTAACGTCCGATGAACCAAATCACAATAAAATGGAACAACGACGTCGTACAGCGTAACGTCCGACGAAACAAATCATAATAAAGCGGAACAACGACGTCGTATAGCGTAACGTTCGATGAACCAAACCACAATAAAACGGAACAACGACGTCGTACAGCGTAACGTCCCATGAACAAAATCACAATAAAACAGAACAACGACGTCGTACAGCGTAACGTCCGATGAACCAAATAAAAATAAAACGGAACAACGACGTCGTACAGCATAACGTCCGATGAACCAAATCACAATAAAACGGAACAACGACGTCGTACAGCGTAACGTCCGATGAACCAAATCACAATAAAACGGAACAACGACGTCATACAGCGTAACGTCCGATGAACCGAATCAAAGAGACATCGCACATTGCTAGTCTAAACCATAAAATGACCATCATCGACCATCATGAAGTGTTAATTACAGTAAGCTAGTAAATATATGAGCTTAGCTTCATGTCCCATAATCACTAGCTTAACTTAAATATTTACGAACAAATTGTAGATTTCCACTCGAAAATTGTCACAAGAGGTTCAATGGAATAAGTCCAAGAATTATCCGACGAAGTAAATGCAAGCGTTTCGTACCACTTGTTTTACTAAGCCGTTTAATTAGATTTCTCATACGAGTGAGGTAAAGGTTTGTATTTACTAATAGATTGGAAAACGGTTTAAGAAAGGAGCTTTGTAATAAAATGGTGTTGAAATCGTTTTAGTAAAAGGGTTTTGATATTTACTACTAGTATAGAAAACCTTTATATTTTTAAAGTGACAAATCACAAAAATGATTGTGGGAACAATCAATCAATAAAATTCACATACGAAGACGTGAATAAAAATCCAAAGAAATCGATACCGAATCCATCAAAATGGATATTCCAAAAATTCCCGAAGAAAAGAAGTCATCAAAGTCAATAACAAATGATAACAACAAATAGGGAAATAACACGAATCAATTAAATTTGGAAACCATGCAAAATAGGCGAAATATGCAAAATAGCAACAGGTCGGTCGGTCGGCTGCAGAGCTCGGTCGACCGGACCCTGTTATGGAAAAATTCTCGGGATGGTGGGTCGGTCGACCAAGCTCTGTATCTAGTCGACCGGACCAGAGACAGGGAAGTTCTCTGGTAGCAGGTCAGTCGGCCGGCTACAGAGCTCGGTCAGCTGGACCCTGTTTTCCAGAACTTCCCAGCCTATCAAAACAAGGGCCATTCTCGACCAAATTGAAATCGCTCGAGCAACGGCACTAGGAGTTTATGCCAATCGACTACCCAGCCCTATAAGCTCCCCTATGCATCACAAAATCACGATCAAAGATCAAAGCTATGATTTTTAAAGATTTGGCTTTCAAAACACTAAAATTGGAATATTCACAAAACCAATCCAAATCAAAATCAATTGCACAAGAATAAGTGTTAGGAATTCATACCTAACAATCGAAGATAATTATAGATTAAGATGTGAGATAAAAATCTCACCTTTTCACACAAAACAATTGAAGAAGAAGCTATTGAAAGCAAAGGGAGAATCAACCACTCTTCAACACAACCCAAATGAGCTTGAATCTATGCTCAAAAAGAAGAACATTCCCAAAGTTAGGTTTAGGAATTTCTGAAATTGGTAAAAGAATGAGTTGGAGAAGAAGAAGAGAGGCTTACCAAAGTTTCTTCCATTAGTTTGGAGCTAGAGCTTGATTTGCAAAAGAAAACTAGGGCTTGAGTTTTAATTTCCCATTCCACTCTCCATTGATGTAAAAGATTGAGTATAAGTAAAATAGAAAGAAAGTAAATGAAGAGGAGAGGGTTGGGGCTGAGTTAATTTAATGGGCTCAGCCCAAACCAAGCCCTAAGTGAAAAAGGTCAAATTTTTAGCTCGCTCCAAAATATCAATGTTTATACTCAAAAAGGTTGCAGACGACATTTTGAACTCAATGGAAGGGGTCTCGAGTCCCAATTCGACTGTTTGCAAAAAGTAGCTTTTCGGACTATAATCCGACCAACGATAAAATATTTAAATACTCAATCGTAAAATATGCGGGTTGTTACAGACTCCCCTCCTTAAAGAAATTGCGTCCTCGCAATTCTTAAGAAGAAAATAAAGAGTAACAACCATAAAAGTATAACAACGCAAAAGAATATTTGAAATAAGAAGTTCACCATAAGAAGCACGAAAGAGTAAGTCCGAACGTGTTCGCTCGTTGAATTCTTTGGATTCCCAAGAGCTATCCTCGAGATTTGAGATCCATTGAACTTTCACAAGAAGTACATCTTTATTTCGAAGGCGCTCAACCTCCGAAGAAATGATGCAAAAAGAATGTTGCTCAAAAGTCAAATCTGGCGAAACTTCAATCCCTACTATAACACCAGGCTCAAGAATAAAAATCGGAAACCTAAAAGCATTTCCATAGTCGAAAGACATGGAAAACGTCATGAATAACAGAAAATTAAGCCGGTGCAACGACGTAGTATAATAAAAGTACACCCGAGAAACTAGAAACTCGAATAATTTGGAACAACGGCGTAGTACAATAACGGTACGCCAGATGAACCAAAGCTCGAATAATTTCGGAACACCGACGTTGTACAAATACGGTACGCCCAATGAACCTGACACCATAAAAGAACATCGGACACTAGTCCATAAAAGGAATGAGACAAAGCTCAATAAAACGAAATATATCAAAACGTCCGATGAACTTGATAAAAAGATAATTCCATTCAGACATCATCAAAGAGTCAACCACTTGTTGCTTACGACTAACCGCATTGGCAACACGATTTCCCTTCCGGGAGTACACAAAGAATATTAAGATCATAAGATGCAAGGAACTCTAGCCAACATTAAGTTCCTTATGAGAAAATAAATATTTCAAAGATTTATGATCGGGATAGAGAACAAATTTCTCATCCAAAAATGATGATGCCAAATTCTAAAAGTGAAATCAATGGCCGCGAGCACTAGATCATGAATGGCATATCTAGTCTCGATAGGCTGTAATGATTTAGAAACATAAAGGATAACACGTCTTCTTTCGCAAGAGAACGACATCCAAACCAATATGATTAGCATTGGTACAAGAGATAAAATCTTGGCTCCCTTCGGGAAACACAAGAATAAGAGCATCAGAAAAGAGTTCTTTTAAATAATCTTTTTTCCCAAAAAACTAAAACTTTCAAAATTACAATTTTCTCAATGTAAAAATCTTTCTAGAAAAATTTACATTTTACAAGTCAATATATCGTGTCTAATTGTCTCATCAAAGCGTTTAGGAAATTCCTATCGATAACGTTGATCAAGCGCATCGACCAGAATTTTTAAAGCACTCAATGGGAAATGCAATCACCAAATCATCTTCTATATGATGAAAATATCTCTTAAAAGTTTTGAGAATATTCTTTACTCGTTTAAGATCAAAAATCCAATTTGTACTTATAAATAAATCTTATGATAAAGATTTGCAAAATTTTAAATTTCTATTTTCATCCAGAATCATTAAATACAAGAATGGAATTATCGAGATATTCATAGAATACTCGATTTATAAAATGAATGAAACAAGATGGGCAAACTGAATGACGAAATAAGTCATTCATAATTATCATAACGAGTGCAGAATGTGGTAAATGGATGCTAACTCCCGCGACTCGTAGTAAATGAAAATCGATGGCAAGGTCGAACTAAAAAGACCTCAACACCAAACATAAGATTTCTTAGGTGATAATCCTAAGACAAACTCAGAAATATGAGAAAATTCTCAAACTACATGAATGAGAGAAATAACACTTTCCTTATAAGTGGGCTTAAGGAATAAAAACGATGCAACCGAAAAAATTCAAAATGGGAATCATAAAGAAAAGTAGAAATCCGCTTAACAGATGGAAAACGTCGAAGATGAATAGTCTACTCGAAAAATAGGATATGGGCTTCACAATGATTAAGCCAATCCTTTCAAAAAAAATCAATTCCGAAGCCCAGGTAAAAAATATCGGCTCGGAAAGAAAAATCACATAAATAATTTCGACATCAATAGAAAGCAAATTGAGTGTTGCGGATCCATCCGGATTCACAATCCTCAAAGAAGTCTTCAAGCCCAAAAATGTTTATAAAAGAATCGACAAGTTCTTTTGATATAAATTAGTTAGATGGAACGCATATCAAAAAGAACTCGAATAAGAAGATCATGAAATAAAACAATGCCATCAAGGATTGAGTGAAAAATACCTTGACCAAGAGAAGAGTTGTTAGGGGCTTGCAGCTTTCCTTCTCTCTTGCTTGGAAGCTTAGGACACGAAGATAAAAGATGACCTGAATTTTTACAATAGCGACAAAAGAGGGGTTTCGAACACATATTCGCATAGTGTTCCTTAGAATTACAATTGTAGCATCCTCTACGATTAGGGATTGGAGTCTTTGCTACAAAAGTAGTTTGCTTCACTCTCTTATTGGGATTAAGGCTCTTGAACTTAATATGCCTCTTCTTGGAAGTCCCAATATCACAAACACTTCCTTTACCAACCTCTCCATGAAGAAGAGTAACATCCACAAGCTGATTGAAAGAAACTTCAAGTTTCAAAGGTAGAACCATTTCGGGGTTTTTACTCAAAGCATAGATAAACTCTTGATTCTTTACAAGATCCAAAAGTTGTTGAGCAGACATGAATACTCCATCCTGGGGAGTGGCACTGGATTGTCCGGCACTGGGACGATTTGATCTAACCATTTATCTTCTTTAAGAAAGAAAGAAGAAAAGTTATTCTCAAAAATAAATATCAAGCAATCTTGATAGATAAAAAAAGGAATCATAAAGGAAATAGGATGAATCGGTATGAAAAAACGAATTAAATCCTAAAGCACGACTCCTAAGAAAGACTTAGGATGATGATCCTTGCTAGATTATTCTAAACTGTTCCGAAGTTTGGCTCCGATACCAAACTGTGACGCCCCACCTCTATACCCACGCTAGCCAAGGACACTACGGTATAATGCTGTCAACTAGCGTAGAGAATAAGGCTGTTGAGGAGCGACCATCTGTATAATTGCTTTGTGCGAGTACCGATATGCCAGATAAAAAATATAACTTTTCATCTCAAGAGAAAATCTGACATACCAACACAAAATCAAAGCTACTACACAGTGGCTATATGTAATCTTCAGAAACAAATATAGAAATAAACATAACACAAATCAGTCACAGATAATTCATATCACAAAGGCGGAAATAGATATGAATATAACACATGAAAGTGTACATCAGAGTAGTGGTCAGACAAGATCCACAATATCAAAAAGAATAGATACAAGCGCTAGACAAAAGAATACGTATACATCAAGGAGTCTATATCTCAATAGTATACAACAAAAACTACTAAACTAGAGTAGTTAGCCAAAAGATCAAATGATGGTCCGATAAGGAGTCGAGCAGAAGCACCTGTAAAATCTCAGTCTGACCCGAGTATTATTTAATAAGAGAATAATAAACGGATCAGTCTAGCTATAAATATCAGATGATATGATATAGAATAAAAGATATGGCATGAAAGTATAATAACCATAATGACATACTATAATAAGTATGTAACTGAAAATCAACCAGAGATTAATCAATATCACAACAAAGATAAAAAGGAATGTCATATTCTTAATTTAATTCACCAAGCCACAAATAACGACATACATACTAATGCCAATTTGTAAAAGTTGGTGAAACATAAATTCCAGAAATCAACCATTAGAAATCCAGAGATTAAATAATTCGGAGCAATGACGTCGTACAGCGTAACGTCCGATGATCCAGAAACATAATAAATAGGAACAACGACGTCGTACAGCGTAACGTCCGATGAACCAAAACACAATAAAGCGGAACAACAACGTCGTACAGCGTAACGTCCGATGAACCAAATCACAATAAAACGGAACAACGACGTCGTACAGGGTAACGTCCGATGAACCAAATCACAATAAAACGGAACAGCGACGTCGCACAACGTAACGTCCGGTGAACCAAATTGAACAAATTGAAGATTTCCACTTGAAAATTGTCACAAGAGGTTCAATCGAATAAGTCCAAGAATTAACCGACGAAGTAAACGCAAGCGTTTCATACCACTTGTTTTGCTAAGCCGTTTAATTAGATTTCTCATACGAGTGAGGTAAAGGTTTGTATATACTAATAGATTGGAAAATGGTTTAAGAAAGGAGCTTTGTAATAAAATGGTGTTGAAATCGTTTTAATGAAAGGGTTTTGATATTTACTACTATTATAGAAAACCTTTATAATTTTAAAGTGAAAAATCACAAAAATGATTGTGGGAACAATCAATCAATAAAATTCACATACGAAGACGTGAATAAAAATCCAAAGAAATCGATACTGAATCCATCAAAATGGATATTCCAAAAATTCCCGAAGAAAAGAAGTCATCAAAATCAATAACAAACGATAACAACAAATAGGGAAATAAAACGAATCAATTAAATTTGGAAACCACGCAAAATAGGCGAAATATGCAAAATAGCAACAGGTCGGTCGGCCGGCTACAGAGCTCGGTCGACCGGACCCTGTTCTGGAAAAATTCTCGGGATGGTGGGTCGGTCGACCGAGCTCTGTAGCTAGTCGACCGGACCAGAGACAGGGAAGTTCTCTGGTAGCAGGTCGGTCGGCCGGCTACAGTGCTCGATCGGCCGGACCCTGTTTTCCAAAACTTCCCAGCCTATCAAAACGAGGGCCATTCTCGACCAAATTGAAATCGCTCGAGCAACGGTACTAGGAGTTTATGCCAATCGACTACCCGACCCTATAAGCTCCCCGATGCATCACAATATCACAATCAAAGATCAAAGATCAAAGCTATGATTTTTAAAGATTTGGCTTTCAAAACACTAAAATTGGAATATTCACAAAACCAATCCAAATCAAAATCAATTGCATAAGAATAAGTGTTAGGAATTCATACCTAACAATCGAAGATAATTATAGATTAAGATGTGAGATAAAAATCTCACCTTTTCACACAAAACAATTGAAGAAGAAGCTATTGAAAGCAAAGGGAGAATCAACCACTCTTCAACACAACCCAAATGAGCTTGAATCTATGCTCAAAAAGAAGAACATTCCCAAAGTTAGGTTTAGAAATTTCTGAAATTGATAAAAGAATGAGTTGGAGAAGAAGAAGAGAGGCTTACCAAAGTTTCTTCTATTAGTTTGGAGCTAGAGCTTGATTTGCAAAAGAAAACTAGGGATTGAGTTTTAATTTCCCATTCCACTCTCCATTGATGTAAAAGATTAAGTATAAGGAAAATAGAAAGGAAGTAAATGAAGAGGAGAGGGTTAGGACTGAATTAATTTAATGGGCTCAGCCCAAACCAAAGCCCTAGGTGAAAAAGGTCAAATTTTTAGCTCTCTCCAAAATATCAATGTTTATACTCAAAAAGGTTGCAGACGGCATTTTGAACTCAATGGAAGGGGTCTCGAGTCCCAATTCAACTGTTTGCAAAAAATAGCTTTTCAGACTATAATCCTATAGACAAAAAATTTAAATACTCAATCGTAAAATATGTGGGTTGTTACAACTCCAGTCCGCACTCTAGAGACTTGGAGATTTTGAGTCGTTTATACCCTGGTCCGCACTCCAGGGACTCGGAGTACTCCAATCCGCACTCCCGGGACTTGGAGATTTTGAGTCGTTTAGACTCTGGTCCACACTTTGGGGACTCTGAGTACTCCAGTCCACACTCCAAGGACTCAGAAATTTGGTGTCGTTTATACTCTAGTCCACACTCCGGAGACTCAGAGTACTCCAGTCCGCCTTCCGGAGACATGGAGATTTTCAACCGTTTATAATCTGGTCCGCACTCTAGGGACTCAGAGTACTCCAGTCCGCACTCCAGGGTCTTGGAAATTTTGAGTCATTTATACTCTGGTCCACACTCCGGGTACTCTAAGTACTCCAGTCCGCACTCCGAGGACCTGGATATTTTCAGTGCTCGTGCACGTTCGTACGTCAGACAGAATAATGTATTTTTTAGTTATTCGTCACAGCGTTATCATACATAGAAACATCGACAATTCATGGAGAAAATGGCTTCAAGCCTTTATTAATGCAAACAAGATAAATTGTCTTATTACATGCCGCAAACTAGGAATAAAAACTTGCTGGAAATAAATGCAACAAAAATATGAAAGAAATGAACTAAGTGTAATAATGCCGCAAATGCTCGCTATTCCATGCTTGTGGGAGTGTCACACCCTCAACGGTCGCTAGCTTGAAAGTTCCTTCTCCAAGCTTCCGTTCAATAACGTATGGACCTTCCCATGCGGGGCTCATATGTGATGGAACCGGGAAAACTCGTTTCAAAACGAGATCACCCACACCAAAGATTCTCGGTCAGACTTTTTCAAATATCAAGCGACTCGGTGCCTGCATGCGGCCGCTCGTAAATTAGCTTCTTCGCGCTTTTCATCAATGAAGTCCAATGATTCCAGCAAAAGATCTTGATTTGACTCATGGTCATAATAAGTTATCCGATGTGATGGAACTTCAAGCTCTACGGGTATGACAGCTTCCATGCCATATGTAATGCGAATGGAGTGTGGCCAGCCACATACTTATGGGTGGTTCTATAACCCCAAAGCGCTATCCGATGCTCATCCACCCACTTGCCTTTAGCCTTTTCCAAATGTTTTTTCAATGTGGATTTGATTATTTTGTTTACGGCTTCAACTTGTCCATTTGTTTTCGAGTGAGCAACTACTGTAAACTTTTTCTCAATACCATAATTTTGGCAAAATTCCTTGAACTCTTTGCTTTCGAATTGAGTTCCGTTGTCTGTAATGATGGTTTGTGGAAGGCCAAACGGCATATAATATTTCGTACAACGAAATTGATGACCTTTTTGGTGGTGATAGTGGCCAAAGGCTCTGCTTCTGCCCACTTGGTAAAGTAATAGACCGCTATTATTGCGTATTTTGCACCATCTTTGGATAGGGGTAAGGAACCGACTATATCGATCCCCCATATTGCAATTGACCAGGGACTAACCATTTGTGTGAGTTTCGTCGGCGGAGCTCTCGGGATTTTCGCATATTTCTGACATTTGTCACATCTTTCTCACATAGTCTGCGGCATCCCGATTTACAGTCGGCCAATAGTATCCATAGCGGAGGTTTTCTTTGCTAACTCTGCCCCCGGTATGGTCGCCACATTCACCTTCATGGACTTCCTTCAGTACTCATTTTATCTCATCATGAGCAATGCACCGGAGTAAGGGGGTCGAGAATCCCCTTCGATACATTACTCCATCTTGCATTACATAACGTGAAGCCTTATGAATGACTTATCGTCTTTCACTCTTTCTTTCGGGCACGACCCCGTGTAACAAGTACTGCTTGAATGGGGTCATCCATGATTCCTTCTCGATTTCTGTTTCTAACATGAAATCAACCTCCATCATATTTATGCTCGGAACATGTAAGGTTTCAATGGGAAACAATCCTATCTGATGCACATCGCCGGTGCTTGCAAATTTTGCTAATGAATCGGCTGCTCTATTTTGCTCACACAGGACATGTGAAATATCATTATACTCAAGATTCGCTAGCAGCTCTTGAACTCAGACCAAATACGGGGCAAGTCTCTGCCCCTTTGCTTGATAGTCTCCCCGTACTTGGTACACCACCAGTTGCGAGTCGCAAAAGATTTCAATCGATCTTACTCCTAGTTCTTTGATAAGTTTTAAGCCAGCAATCAATGCTTCATACTCGGCTTCGTTATTCGTTGCTGTGAATTTGAGCTTCAAAGCGTAGAAAACTGATCGGTTCTCAGGAGTTACAAGAACTATGCCGACCCCCGAACAACGGTCATTAGATGCCTCATCGGTGTACATCTTCCATCGAACGGGAGGTATGACATTGCGGCCGTTTGATTCGTCTGTCATGGTGAATTCAACAATGAAATCTGCTAGTGCTTGCCCCTGTATGGCCCTTCGCTGCAGGTAGGTAATATTGAACTGACTCAACTCGATATTTAATTTTAACATCCTTCCAGAAGTTTCTGGTCGTCGGAGTACTTGTCGCAAGGGTTGATCAGTGTAAACACTGATCGAGTGTACTTGGAAGTATGGGCTAAGCTTGCGTGATGCAATCACCACGCAATAAGCTAACTTCTCAATCCTGGGATAATTTCTTTCTGCCTCCGTCAAACGTTTACTGAAATAATACACCGGCTTTTGAACTCGGTCCTCCTAGGAACCAAAGCTGTACTGATAGCATGTTGGGATACTGCCAGGTATACATACAGTATTTCATGGTCAATTGGTTTTGAGAGCACCGGGGGACTTTCTAGATGTCTGACCAGAGCTCGGAATGCTTCCTTGCAGTCAGATGTCCGCTCGAAATTCCTCTTTCCTTTCTTTATCACATCAAAGAAAGGAATGCACTTATCCGTGGCTCTAGATATGAATCAACTCAGTGCGGCCACCTTTCCATTCAAGCTTCGTACTTGTTTTATAGTTCTGGGTACTTGTATGTCCCGAATAGCCTGAATCTTTTTCGGGTTAGCTTCAATTCCACGTGCGTTCATAATGAAACCCAAGAACTTCCCTGATGCAACGCCAAAAGAACACTTTAAAGGGTTGATCTTCATCTTGTAATGCCTGAGTATATCAATCATCTCTGCTAAGTCTCGGATGTGGTCGTTTGGCTGTCGTGACTTCACGAGCATGTCATCCATATAGACTTCCATTATTCTACCAATATGGTCTTTAAACATCCGATTCACCAAGCGCTGATAAGTTGCTCCATAGCAACATAGCCCTACATCTGTAACAAAGCTGGTGTATTCTTGGTCTGGAACGTGCTTCAGGATCTGATTGTATCCCGAATACGCATCCATAAATGACAATAATTCGTGTCCGGCGGTAGAGTCGACTAGCTAGTCGATTCTAGGTAAAGGGAAACTATCCTTCAGGCATGCTCTATTCAGATCAGAGTAATCAACACAAGTTCTCTACTTCCTATTCACTTTTCTTACCAGCACAGGGTTAGATACCTATTCGGGGCAGAGGGCGTTGCGGACGAACCCATTGGCTTTGAGTTTGTCCACCTCCTCTTTGAGACCAGCGGACCTCTCCGGGTCCATGCCTCTCCTTTTCTGTTTCACAGGAACGTACTTTGGGTTTATGTTCAACATATGACTCGCAATAGTGGGAGAAATCCCGCACATATCAGAATATGTCCAAGAAAAGACATCCAGATTCGCTCGGAGGAAATTAGTGAGGTCCTTGCCCACTAAAGGGTCGAGTTGTGATCCAATCTTAAGAACTCGTGATGGGTCATCCCGGCTGACTGGAATGTCGATCGTCAGCTCAGCTGGTGTTGCATTCGTTTTCCTAGGTTCCCCATCATCATCTCTCGGATCCATGTCTCTAAGGATCCAAGAATGTCGCCCGAGCCAGGGCTCGGGCACTACTTGTCAATCATCAGTATTTAGGATGCGGACAGAGCTATCCGCAAACTTCCCTTTTTCTCTCCGTTGATCTTCTCTCAGCTCTGCCACATAACATGCGCGATCGGTCGCCTGATCGCCATGTACTACACCGACTCCTTTGTCTGTCGGAAACTTTAATGTCAAACACCATGGGGCCAAAGTGGCCCTAAACTCTGCCAGGGCCGGACGACCCAAAAATACATTGTATGGAGAGTCAACATCCATTATTATGAATGGTAGGATTCGCACTCTCCTCCACTCACCTTCCCCCAGTTCAAATGGTAACTCAATATACCCCATCGCGTCGGTTGCAGCACCATTAAAGCCGTGGATACGGGATTTGCATGATTTTAAATCTTTTATCTCCATCTTCATTTGGTCATAAGCCTTCTTGAAGATGATGTTGACAGATCTTCCACAGTCAATCAAAATCCTTTTGACATAAGCTGGCCCGATCATTGCAGATATGACCATCGGGTCGATAGTAGGAGCCTCCACCCTGTCTGCATTTCGACTCCTAAACACTATATCGTCTGTCATCATGCGTTGTTGTTTTGTGGGGGTTCCATCTTCCACATTCGAACACCATTCATAATTCGCATGCCTCAAGGAGGTAGCATATCGTTCCATCTCCTGCCAATTCTTGTCTGTAGGATGAGGTCCTCCGACTATAATGTTTATGATCAACCTACCTACGGTCCAGGAAGGTTCCTCTAGGTGGCATGGAGCCGGCTCGCATCCCGGGTCTGACATTCCTTGCCTACCCTCTGGTGGGTTCTTAACAAACTCCTACGTCTTTTTCTGCATGATTAACCTTTCTATGGCGTCATGGAGGTGTCTACACTCCTCAGTATTGTGCCCGTGGGTCTCATGGAAGCGACAATACTTCCCTGTCCGTTTCTGTTCCTCAGTGGGCTCCTTTGGGCACGGCTTTCTGTATTGGAAGGTGTTACAGGTAGATAGGTAAATGTTTTCAAGAGACGCATTCAGGAGGATGTATTCGTTGTAGTTCAGAATCCTCGACTTCCATTTCTCTATCTCATTTTTCTTTTTGGGATTTCCACCTTCGGATCCTTTAGACTTCCCAGGCTTGTTTTGGACGTTCACTTGAACTTTTCCTGAACTGTCGCCAGATTTCTTCACTGCGATGTTACTTTTTACAGTATCCTAAACAAGCCCTGGTGCCTTCTCTCGTCTCGTCCATCGAGCTTCCACCCTCCTTATAAACTGATGAGCTTTGGAATAGAATCGCTCCAACGTAGTTGGGGGCTTTCCCGCCAACCAATCTCCAGACTCCGAGTCTGTGTCTACACCTTGCATTACCGCCATCAAGATTGCGTGGTCGTTAGGGTTGCTAACTTCAGTGGCGGACACATGAAACCTCTGCAAGTATGCTTTCAAAGACTCTCCCGGAGCCTGGATCATGCTTGATAAGGACATCATGTCCTTTGGATGAGTAGCTTGTATCCTAAATGTTCAAAAAACTTCATCGCCAATTCGTCGAAGCTGGGCATAAACCGTGGAGAAAGTCGAGTAAACCACATAGTGGCAATCCCGGACAAAGTGATTGGGAAGCACCTACACTTATTTGCATCATTTTCCCTTGCAAAATCCATCATCCATTCGTACCTCATCACGTGTTGCCTAGGGTCAGTCTTCCCTTCGTAGGCTGGGATAGTCGGTATATTGAATTTCTTGGGATACTCAACCTGTAGAATAATGTCTGTGAAGGGAGTATGACTCATGGACACTCCCCAATCTTTGTTAGTCATGCCTTGGTTTTCTCTCATTAACTGCCTGACCATGGCTAATAAGTCTTGAGTTTGTATGGTGGATGGAAGGTTGGGTTCCGTTCCATGGGGCCATGCAGGTTGATGTTTCGCCTGCTGGCGGTCGGGCAAACGTGCGTCCTAAAGGACAGCTTGATTTGGGTCTTGGTGTGTCGGGCGTCCGGTCTTCTCATGTGCCTGATCCCTGGCGGATCGATCAGTGGCACCTGCCTATGCAGATTCAGTCTTACGGCGTCTACGCCTAGGAGATTCATCAGCTGAAGTCGAGCTATCGGATGAAGAATAAGAAGCAGAACTACTTCCAACATTCTGATGCTGCTGTTGGGAAAGCTGAGTCATGAGATTAGTGTTGACTTGAATCTGCTCAGCCAGTTGCCTTCTACTTTCCCTCAGTTCTCTTATCAAGTCATTGAACTCTATTCGGGAAACGACTTCCTTTGATTTTGGGTGGAGGGTCTCGCGCCTTGAATTGCTTGCTGGTTGCTAGGTCTAAATTGTTGCACACTAGCAGTCTCGTGGACGTCTGCATTGTGAGAGGCTGATCGAGTGCATGGTCTTCCCATAGTAGGGTTGTCGGTTGGAACTCTGAATAAATTCAACGGGCGACCAATGAATAAGTCGGATCTCCTTCGGGGGATTTTTCAATCTAATAGCTACAAAGTAGATCCTATCGACCTGAGAATTCGATTCTCGGTGAAATCACCAAAATGTTAGCACCAGAATTGGTCACTAACACCCTTGAGTAGAATTATGTAGAGAGATTAATGAAGAAAGTAAATTCAAACAAAGGATAATGTGCTAATTTAAACGCAGAAAACAAGAACACCAAATTTATAGTGGTTCGACGTAACTGCCTACGTCCACTTTGTGGTTAATCTTTATTGTTTTTCTCACTAATCGATTACAGATACAATCCGTACACCAACTATTTCATTACAATTGTTAAGCAAAAAAGATAAGTCTTGAATGAGTCTTGAATGCGGTAGTCTCCCCGGTCTTCTCGAAAAAAGGTCCCTTTCACTGTGCCCCTGCCTCTCTATTTATAGACGAAGATGGGTTGGACTTCCCTGGTGGGCCTAGTAGTTAGACAGTTCGACCCAAAATGAGTGAACTCTGTGTGCCGAACCACAAATGCCGAGTGGAAAATGCCGAGCGCTTCCTTAATGCCGAACGAGGCGATGTGTTGAGTGAAGAGTGCAAGCCAAATGAGAACTGACGCCGGTCGAGGGGAGATGCCGAACGAGGCCGGAATGCCGAACGAGCTTCATGCCAGTCGAGATTGAATGCCGAACGACTCTGACATGCCGAACGGCCCTCAATGCTGAACGAGGCCTAGATGTCGAGCAGTGTGGAATGCCGAACGACTCTAACATGCCGAACGACCCTCAATGCTGAACGTGGTCTGTATGCCGAGCAGTGTGGAACGCCGAACGACTCTGACATGCCGAACGATATACAATACCGAACGACCCTCAATGCCAAACGACCATAGGTACTGAATGGCCTGGTCGTACCGAACGGGGATAGATGCCGAACGAAGTCACTTCATCAAGTCTTTGGATGCCCGGTCAAGCCGTTGGGTAACACCATAAACCTTAAATTGTTCTATATAATTAAAGGGAGTTGTCAAAGGGAGAAGTTCTTTGGCTAGAGAAAGTAAAAAAAGATATTTTGTTATAATATAAATTCATCAAAGGAGAGAATTAAATAGTTCGTTCTACCTTTATGAAAATAAACCATAAATGCTAAATTAATATTTTCGCAATAATTTTCCCTCTCTACTTTTTCCTAATTTTCTACCTCACCAAAATAGTTATTTTTATCACATCTCTAAATCTCAATAATTTAAATAAATAGTTAAAAATTGAAGACAATGAAGGAGGACTCATCTCGGCCTCCAACTATGTTTCCACTAGCTCAGTAGTCATCTCAATTAAGATTGAAAACACAAATGAATCAACTGAAAACTTACAACGAATAAATTTTAATGGCATAGAATGAGAGAAGAAATAGTTTATTTTTAGAATTAGCAGCGTAGAAAAGCAAGAAGGCTATTTTGTAAGTAAAGGTAATAATTTTCTACAATAAAATAGATATAGAACAAATATGACTCTCATGATAATTTTTTGTTCGTATAATTTTCTCCATATCATTTACTCCCATCATACAAACTTCTTTTCACTTTAACAGCTTCCTAATCAAATAGAGAGCTAAAGTAATGTTTATATGTAAATATATAAGAAAATCAAGTTGGTAGAAAAACATTATTTGTAGCACTATGAAATGTTGATAAGCAACAGACATTCATGGTTATCACCATGGTTACCTTGCGGTACAATTAGGTATTTATCCGTGTTTTTTTCTTGATGTTTTTTATGGTATGTCTTTTGTAGTTAGGAAATGCTTATAAATAATTATTTGATGGAGATATGGTTATTTATAACGTGCGTAAGTGAAGTATTTTTTAAATAGGAAGGATAACTTTAATTTATAGAACCATGCAATAAATAAAAGGAATTAATTATTAGTTTTGATCGATTTGAATTTAGAGTAATCTGGGACATAAAGCATAATTTAATTTTATAAAAGGATTAATTACATATTAACTATCTTTAATGCTAATCAATAAGAGAATTAACATAATCAATCAATTCCCTTTAACAGCAATAAATTTTATATTAAATTTCTTCACATTTTTTTCCGATATGTAAGATTATGAATTGGAATTCCTATATTTATTCTGTAGGGAGTTATACATTTTTAGGTACATAAATACCAAAAGTCTTAAATCTATTATATATTATATTATTATATATAAAAGAGAATGTTTGGCCATATGTATTCTTATCCCTTATTCACTCTCACTCAAAATACTCTTCTCCAATCAATTTAAGGGAAAAAATTTCTCTACCCCACTTCCTAAATTTATTGTTCTTATATAAACCAACTGACATTCTAATTCTCTTATCAACACGTTCAATATAAGGAAAAATTGTTATATCCTTATTTTTTACCATCTTAACTCTATTCGTCCTCCTTTCATAATTTTCTCACTCTTTCATTTCCATTTTATATTAAAGAAATTACTTTTCAATCAAAATTAGAATTCAACAATTTGTATATTGATCTCTTAATATTTTTAACATGATTATACTTTATTCTCTCTTCTTTTACAATAACTTTTCCATCTTCATTTTAATATAAAAAGTTTACTTTTCAATCCAAATTGGAGAGTTTTCACAAATAATTTATATATTGATCTTATAATATTTTTAACATGATTATACTTTATTCTCCCTCCTTTCATAATTTTTTCCTCACCCTTCTCCATTTTTATATAAAAAATCCACTTTTTAATCCGAATAGAGAGTTTTCCCAAACAATTTATAAATTGATCTCATAATATTTTTAGCATGATTATAATTTGATTTGATATATCAATGATATTCAATTTATATTTATCTTACTTTTTTATTTTAATCATGTTATGAGTGGTGATTTTTCTATATATTGCTTTAGTATTAGAATTCTTATGGAAAAATTATCCAAAAGCTGCCAAAAAAAGTTTGACTTGCTCGATCAACAAGCTTAATTTAAAGATTTGATCTTAATTTTATTACACACTTTTTATCTTAATTCAAAGTTGATTTTTTTTAATTTTGTCCAAAATTTATGATATCACATCATTGATTATAATTTTATGTCCAAATTTCTCTTTTCCTCTAATTTTTATTTCAATTACAATTTGTTTTCCTTTTAATTCCATCTTAACTTTCTTTTTTATCCTCTCTCAAATTTGTTTTTCTTCCATTCATATATTTAAAAAATAATTCACTATCTGAAATAAGCTAGATGTTCTTTCCAAATAATTTATTTATTATACTCATAACTTATGATTAACATGATTATGGTTTGACTTAATTCATCAATAGTTCTTCAACTTTTTATTAACCTTAATTTTTTGTTAATTTTATGAAGTATTGATTTATATACCTAATGATTTTAGTGTTAGGATATATATGGATAAATTGTCTAAATGCCACCGAATTATTTTGGCTTACTAAATTTAAGGAGCTCGATTTAAAGGTTAAATCTTTATTTTATTACACGTATTTACTCTTAATTCGTCGTTCAATTTTTTGTTTTTTCCCTAAATTTTTGCATTTTGATTTCTCCTTTCGTCTATTTTTTTGTTGGTTCCTTATTTTATCTTGTAGGGGTTTATTGGATTTATTAATGCAGAGGTATTGCAGAATCTTCCATTGTTTTATAAAATCTATCATAGGTAAATTTGAACTACTTTTTCATTCTCACATTTTATATCAAATGTTTTTTTCCATATTTTTTGTCCGTAAGATTATGAATTTGAGTTTCTTATGTTGTTCGATATAACCAAAGGGAGTTGTCAAAGGGAGAAGTTCTTTGGACAAACGAAGTGGAAAAAGGGAATTTTGTTGTGAAGTAAATTCATCAAAGGAGTTCATTTTTCCCTTTCTATTCTATTATATATAAAAGATAATATTTGGCTTTATGTATTCTTATCTCTCATTCACTCTCACCCAAAACACTCTTCTCTAACTAATTTTAGGGGAAATTTTTTCCCAGTCCCCATAAAATTAAATTTACTCATATAAAACCAAATCTATTTCCAATGTAAGATAATTGTTACTTATTGTGTTTTTTTTTCATTTCCTATTCATTTCATCTCCCCATTTACGAAATTTATTGTTCTTATATATTGACATTCTCATTCTCTTCTCAGCATCTTGACAAGAAAAAATGAATTATTTTCTCTTATTTTTCCTTCTTCACTCTATTCTCTCTTCTTTCATAATTTTTTCTCCTCCATTTCCATATTTATATAAAAATTCACTTTTCAATCCAAATTAGAGAGTTTTATATATAATTTATATATTGATCTCGTAATATTTGTAGCATGGTTACACTTTATTCTCACTCCTTTAGCAATTATTTCCTCTCCCATCTCCAATTTTTATATAAAAAATTCACTTTTCAATCCAAATTAGAGAGTTTTCCCAAATAGTTTGTAAAACGATCTCTTAATATCTTAACATGGTTATAATTTGATTTGATCCACCTGTGACGACCCACCTTTCATTCCACATAAAGATGCATTATCAATAAGAAAGAAATAGGTAGAAAAAGAATAGATAGAAAGAAAGAACAACAATATCAGAATCTCACAGCGGAAACGGAAAAAAAATATAATATTTCACGTAGATATTACATACATTATACATCAGAGTTACATAGTTACAACAACATCATTACATGAGACGGTCGTGGAGACCCGTCTATCCATTGCATTCCAAAATACAAGACAAAAGGATTCTAACGCAGCGCAAATATATATATAGATACGCCAGGACTCCTGCTCCAAGCTTTCCCAAAATTCGTCAAGCCAAACATGATCACTTGGCTACTCATAAAAATTTGAGTATCCAAGAGTTTAAGAAAACAGAATAAACTCCGGGTCAGACATGGGTCTAGTGTGAGTAAACGGTTAAGTTGTTTAACTTTAAAAACCTTTGAAATAAAAGGTATCTTGTAAGACTCTCCCCAAATAAACACGGACAAGTTTTTCCCTTACGATAACAAAAACATTTGATAGGAAATCCTATTATATTATAATAATGTCTAGGGTTTTCATAAAATATAGAAATAGCTAGAATGCTTACATCTCACGTTCCAATATAGTAGGGCACAATCAAAACCGTACAGGCACTTATAGGAGATTAGATTCCATATAATGGCAGGGCAATTGGGGGACCGCCCGTCACAGTACGTGGTCTAGATCACCGTATCGAGGATCCACCCTGATCCCCTGCAACACAAGACCGGAGCTACCCCTTACTAGATAGTCTGAATAAGACAACCCCACGATTGCGGCCAAACAACTGCCCATACAGCCAAATTAAAGAGACCTCTAGACAGGGGAAAATCTTATCCTACTTGGGTGCTACCCGCTTAGCCTTGCATGCACCTCCCCTGTTTTAGCCATTCCCGGTTGATGAGGCTTGAGGCTACGATTACCTTTTAAGAACACATATCTTGGAATGCTCATCGACCTACATTGACGATGGTCTGATAGCATTCATCCGTACAAGTTCGCTCCGGGTTCGAACGAAACCGAAGGCATTATCTCGTTATACTCATTTTGGAATAACCCTCAGAGTTAACGACAATAACCCATGCACTCTGAATCTCCATCTCTATCTTCACTTAAGATTTCACGACCTATCGCTTAACTTGGATCGATGTGGTTTTCGGATAATCAAACTTAATATCCGATCCTGGTCTCATCGAAATCCAAACGCCGTCTTAAAGGTCAAGTTGTTTAAGGTTTAAACAATTCAATTTAAAACATTGAATTCACACAGCATTCATTACAGATAAACAATTCACATTTATCACAGCTATATTCAAAGTAGATCACATCACAGAATATCACAGATTATCAATCAATCCAGACACTCTATACAATCAATCATCCATAAGAAAGACTTATTAATCCATACTATAATTAATTGAATTAACTAAAATTAATTAATTACTTAAGAATTAATCACCTGACCTTACTTAAATTAATCATTAATTAATTACAATGCATTTGATTTAATTAATCATTCCTTAATTACCTTTATAAATCAATTAATTAATCTTTAATTACTGATTAATTATCCTCTAACTATTAATTAATAAAAACTTAATTACTAATTAATAAAACTTAATTACAAATTAAGTAATTCTTAATTACCAGTTAATCAATCCTTAATTATCAATTAATTAATCTCTAGTTACTTAATTAATTCTTAGTTACAAATTAGTTAATTTCTAATTACTTAATTAATTAATCTCTAATTACAAATTAATTAATCATAATTAATTAACTTATAACCCTTAATTATTAATTAATTAATCCTTAATCATTAATTAATTATTCCTAATTATTAATTAATAAATCCATAATTATTAATTTATTAATCCTTAATCACAAATTTATTTATTTTTAATCATTAATTAAATTAATTAATTAATTACTCTTCAATTAATTTATTAATTTAATTAATCTTAAATCATTAAAACCTTAATAAGATAAGCCATTTGTCTTTCTTAATTTCTTAATTATCATTATCATATAAATCTAAACATTTTACTTTTTAATTCACTAAATTTAAGCTAAACAAATCATAAAACTTATTAAATCAATTATTTAAAACATTTATTATATAAAGAAATAAATTTTAAGAAACAATTTAAACTTCTTTTATTTAAATTTCAAAACTTGTTTTCAATTAATTTTAAAATGTTTTATATTACTTCGAGTTAACCGGTAAACACTCGAGCCCAGACCCGAGACAATTAACTTTCTTTCTTTTTTAAACTTAGTTTAAAACTTAAACTATTAATATGTTAAACTCTCACGCAAAAAATCCGACGTTTAACCCGAGCCACAACCAAACTACCCCGAGACCTTCCCCGAGACAACTTAAATTCTGAAACCACAGACACACAAACTTCGTCGCGCACGTGCACCGGTGATCGAGGCACTTTCGACTATCGACGTTATCTCTGGCACGTCACTGACCGTCTCTACTTACGACTTCGACCACCCAGATATCATCACAAGCCCACAATCAAAATCGAGATGTCTGATCGAACTGAAACATCAAAACCTCGACCAAGATCCTCCTCACCGCGACAACTCCGATCACTTGCAACCACGAACCTCTGCCAAAAGGTTCGCCGACCAACCCCTCATCTTTTCCCTCCAATCCGATGAACCCCGATGCTCCAGAGATGAAGCAGTGATCTGATTTCCAGTCCTCGACCAATTTGGATTTTAAACCCTACTCCGATGAATTGTCGCCGCCATGTTGGTCTAAAAATCCACCTGACATTTTTCCCGAGCTCAACTTCACCGTGGCCTCCTCCAATGGCGATCTCCACCTTCCCGAGTTCACCGATCACCAGAAAATCCTGAAAACCCAATATATGATCAACCTCGAAACTCTCACCCGATGCCAAACTAAAAATCTAGATTCAACTTTTAAAATTCATGATCCTTGATGGTGATTAAGATTATATAAGTAAATCAAAGAATTATGATGCTTGAAATTTACATGTTGTAAGTGTTCACTGTAATTCTTTCTTTATGTCAAAACTACCCTTAAATCTTACCTGGAAAAATATTTAGATCAAATATCTTGTTATTACAAACAAGTTTTGTTAACACATCTAAGTCTAAAAAGAATCAGAGAGAGATTGGATTTTTATCAAGTTCTAAATTTTATGCAACTAGAACAGAGCAAACAGGTTGATATATAGACATGCAAACAAATTTATATCAATACAGCAAATTTTTCCACCATATACATCAAATATTTTCACATGCAAGCAACTTAAACATGTTTAAGATTTTAGAAGAAAGTTTACTCACCTGTTAAGATGTTGAGCAGAGAAGATTGGAAGCAGTTTTTATTTTGAAAATTTGAATGTTGTGATCTTTGAACTGGAAAGCTTGAAAATGCTTTTGATCTCTTTGAAACTTGTTAATTGGAAAGCTTGTTGAAATGATCTTGCTTGATTTAAATTTGAAGTTGGAAGCTTGCTTTAACTGGGATGATTTTGCTTTAAAACTGAATTGGATTACTTAGAGATAGTTGATTTCTGTTTGAATTTATTGCTGGTTTGAGTTATTAACAGGTTTTGGTTTTCTAGTTTTGGAAATAACAATAGGAAAGAAATAGAGAAAGTAAAGTAGAGATATATTTATAGCTTAATTTTTGATTTAAAAAAATATAAGAAAATTAAAAGAAAATGGTGACACTTATTTAATTTGCTACTATTGGTCATTAGCATGTGTTTATTAACTTACACTTGTTATTAACATGATTTCATTAATTTACACTTGTATTTTTGCATGTTTTAATTAATTTTAAATGGTTTACAAAACTTTTATATTAATTTTTCTATTTAGTAAATACATTTCTTAATTTATATAAATAAAATTTTATATAAAAAATTATATACTAAAAAAATTACATATATATATATATATAATATTTTTAAAACCAAATTTATTTTAAGATATTTATCTTTTGAATTTCTAATTCAAATTCAATTTAAAATTCAGTTTAAAATCAACTCACACACACACACACATATATATATATACACATACATTTAAACAAACACATATTTAAATTGTTTGAAAATAATAATTTTTCTATTTAAAATCTACTTATATCTATATACATATATGTAAAATCATTATTATTTGTTCTAAAAGAATAATTTGTCAATTTTTTAAAATAATTTATAAAAGAGATTATCACATATTAATTGCTTGAAATTTCTGGGATATCACATTCGTCACCCCTTAAAAGAATTTCGTCCCTGAAATTTAAAAGTAAAAGATAATCCAAATGCTTTTATTTCGAACAATCCAAGCATACATATCAACTATACACAAACTACCAAGCAAATAATTCATCCAAACAAACATTACTAGCTATCCGGACACAAATCCAGATAGGCTTTCCCAACACTATCCAGAGTTTTCCAGGTACAGTCTCTGGGTTCCTCACTCCACTGCACCTTAACCAGCTTCACAACCTTGTTTCTAAGTTGCTTCCCATCTTGATCAACAATCTGGATTGGATGCCTGACTACAGATAAATCCGGTTCGATCTCTAAATCTTCTTGCACTGCTGGATCCACAACTAAAGGTGGGTCGTGCACGTATTTCCTCAGATGAGATACGTGAAAAACATTGTGAATTCTAGCCATCCAGACTGGCAATTAAATCATGTAGGCCACAACACCAATTCTCTCAAGCACTCGGAACAGACCAATATATCTCGGGGCAAGCTTTCCCGTCTTTCCAAATCTGATGGCTCCTTTAATCGGGGAAACCTTGACAAAGACCAAATCTTCGACTTCGAATTACAATTGCCTCCGTCTCTTGTCCGCATAATTCTTTTGGCGATCCTGAGCTGCTTTCATTCTTTTCTTGATAAGCTCCACCTTAGCAGATGTCTCTCGGATCAAATCTGGGCCAAGAACAAGACGATCTCCCGACTCTACCCAACAAGACAGTGACCTACAAGGTCTCCCGCACAAAGCTCCATAGGGTGCTATCTTGATACTCGCCTGATAACTATTATTATAGGAGAATTCCACTAAATGTAGATGGTCCTCCTAAGATCCACCGAAATCCAGAACGCAAGCTCTGAACATATCTTCTACAATACGATTCAGCCTTTCTGTTTGTCCGTCGGTCTGGGGATGATAGGCTGTCCTCAAACTCAATCTCATACCCAAAGTTGACTACAGAGCCTCCCAAAATTTGCTAGTGAAGATAGGATCACAGTCACTATCTATACTGATTGGGACACCATGCAGTCTAACAATCTCCTTCAAGAAAATTCTGCCAAAGACGTTGCAGTCCCGGTCGCCTTAACCGGAATGAAATGGGCGCTCTTGGTCAGCCGATCTACGATACCCATATTTCTTCATTTCCTTTTCTAGTCCTTGTCAAACCGTCGACGAAATCCATAGATATCATTTCCCACTTCCACTTAGGAACTTCCACATGCTGCAATAATCCTGCTATCTTCTGTTGATCACCTTTTACTTGCTGACAGATCGCACATCTATTGACGAAAGCAGCAACATCCTTCTTCACATTTGGCCACCAGAAGACTCTCTTCATATCCTTATACATCTTTTAAATCCCTAGGTGGATACTCAGCCTTAATTTGTGGCCTTCCATCAATACTTCCTATCTCAAGCCATCCACATCTGGCACACACAAACGACCATTGATCCTCAAAATTCCTTAATCGTCTATCTTGAAATTCAAATATCGACCATCCCTGTTTCCAAGAATCA
Organism: Allium cepa; assembly: GCA_030765085.1. Classification (NCBI taxonomy): domain Eukaryota; kingdom Viridiplantae; phylum Streptophyta; class Magnoliopsida; order Asparagales; family Amaryllidaceae; genus Allium; species Allium cepa. The sequence goes on from CM060941.1 coordinate 229,215,949, forward strand.
ATTCCTCAAAAGATCCATCCTTCATCTGACTGCATATGATCCTTTCCTGTAGAGAAGGAATAACCTCTTAAATAGATAGGACTGCATTCCTACTCAGAGCATATGACACAACATTCGCTTCCCCTGGAGTATAGAGGATATCCAAATCATAAGATGCCAAAAATTCTACCCACCTCTGCTGCCTCAAATCCAGATCCTTCTGGGAGAAAAGGTACTACAAAGGTTTGTGATCCATGAAAAGTGTATCGACCCGCCCTTCTACTACCAGAAAGACGCATCATCATTAAGAAAGAAAGGGATAGAAATAGAAAAGAATGGAAAAGAAAGAAACATAACATCAGAATCTCACAGCGGAACGGAACAAAATATAATATATCAGATAACTATTACATAGATTTCATATATCGGAGTTATACAATATCAATACACATGACAATCATACATACATCTGTCACTATATACATCAGAGATACAGTATACATTAACTAACACAGCGGAAATAGATAGATATCCACATACGTCTGGAAACTCCTGCTCCAAGCTCCTCCAGAATCAAAATCCAAACCTATCACTTGGCTACTCGTAAAAATTTGAGTACCGAAGAGTTTATGAAAAACAAAATATAAACTCCGGGTCAGACATGGGTCTGGTATGAGTAAATGGTTTAAATTGTTTAATTTTGAAAACCTTTTAAAACAAAGGTATCACGTAAGACTCCCCACAAATAAATATGGGTAAGTTTTTACCTTACGCTAACCAAAACATTTTATAGGAAATCCAGTGATATTATAATAGTGTCTAGGGTTTCCAAGTAAAATACAGAAATAGCTGAAATGCTTACATCTCACATTCCAACGTAGTTGGGCACAATCAAAACGTACGGCGCTTATTGGAAATTGGATCCCATACAATGGCAGGGGTACCGTCCGTCACAGTACGTGGCCTAGATCACTGTACCGAGGAGCCACCCTAACTCCCCTGCAACACAAGGCCGGAACCATTCTTACTGAATAGTCCCGAACAAGATAACCCCGCAGTTGGTGCGCATATCCAACCGCCCACACAGCCGAAATAAAGGGACATCTAGACAGGGGTATATCTCGTCCTGCTTGGGCATGACCCATCTAACCTTGCTGCACCTCCCCTGTTTTAGCCATTCCCGGTTGATGAGGCTTGAGGCTGCGATTACCTTTACAGGACATATCTCTTAGAATGCTCATCGTCCTCCTGACAATGTGCTGAAAGCATTCAATTCATACAAGTTTGTTCCGGGTTCGAACGAAACCGAAGGCGTTATCCTGTTACACTCATTTTGGAATCACCCTTAGAGTCAACAATGATAACCCTTGCATTCTGAAAGCACCATCTCGATCTTCACTTGAAAATTCACGACCTATCGTTTAAATTTTGGATCGATGTGGTTTTCGGAATATCAAATTGACACCCGATCCAGGTCTCATCGAAATCCAAACGCCATTCTAAAGGCCAAGTTGTCTAATTTACTTAAACAGTTTAATTCAATGATTGAATTCATATAACATTTACCACAGATAAATCATACACAATTTCCATGGATATATTACAGCATATCAGTGAGCATCACATAATATCATCAATAAACATCACAAACAAATATACAACATATACAACGTCCACAAGCAATCATCTTAAATTCTTATTGTGATCAATTTAATTACTTGAGAGTTAATCTCTTAACCCAATTTAATCACTTATTTCCCTTCAAATTATTTAATCAATAAATCATTTCTTAATTAATATTTATGTCGTAATTACTTAATTACTTTATTCACATCATTTAATTAATTACTTTCTTAATCAAGTTATCTAACTTTAATTACTTAAGCAATTATTTCTTAATCATTAATTAACAATCTAAATAAAACGGATTACCTATTTATTTACTGTTAATTACTTCCTTAATTCATAATTAAATTACTTGATTAATTAACTATTAATTGTTCATTAATTAATTAAGTGGTTAATTACAATTTCACTTATTTCTTACAATACACTACTAATTATAATTACAAAGTAATTATTCTTAATTACTTCTGAATCCAATTAATTAATATTGATTATTCACTTAATTAACATTTAAGTCTTCTTAAAATTTGATATCAATTATATTACTAAGTGCAACATTATTTGTTAATCTACTTAATTTATTACTTAATATTAACAAGATTTTAAAAACATGGTTAAGCTTTAACCAAAGTAATCAGTTAATTTAAAATAATTAATCACAAGCTAAACTGTTGTTAAACCTTAACTATGATAATTAAAACTTGAACTAAATTTTTACTTAAATTTTGAACAGTATTCACATTACTATGAAACTTTGCTGAAACCTTTATTCACTAACAACTTTTATACAATCTTACACTCAGATAACAAAGAACCCGAGATCTCCCCTGATAAAACTCGCGTAACTCTTCGAGTAGCTCATCCAATCTACCGAGTCACAAATCCAGGTATGCAACTTCATCTTCTTCCTTTTCTTTTTTTGTTTACACTTTGAACAAAAGTAGGAGTTAAAACTACAGTTAACTCACGCACAAACACCGGAAAAACACGAAGCACTCACCTATAAAACTCGAGAATAAACTCACGACAGTGCACCTTACAACATTGATACGCCGCCACTGCCATACACGTGTACGGTGGCACAAGTGGCTCCGGCGAACTTCCGAGACTTCGAGCAAATCCCAATTTACACAAACACGAGAAAACTTAAGTCGAAATACCACCCAAAATTAGAATTTGAAAATATGCAGTTCGAACGAAAGAAACGAACGACCTCACTGCAACAAAACGTCTCGCCACCAAAACACGGTCCATCGGAGGCGATGAAAACTCGACCACACCTCGTCAACATCCTCAGCAATTCTCCACCCAAGCCTCGAATCACTCGATCACGTGTACGAGTCAAATCCCATATTTTACTGGCATGTACACAAACACGAAGTAAAACCCTATGTCGATCTCGTATCCAAATTCTATGCAATGGAAAAATCAGTGAATATTTTTCTTAAGGTCACTAACCGTTATACTTGCTTCGATTTGAATTTCAGTATTTTATGTCGAATCAAATTCGAGAATTTGATAAAAAATTCAATTTTTATTCAACATCGAACTGCTCTTGAAGTATTGAGCTAAAAATCCTCATTCAAGTTTTAAAAATCATAACTTTTAGTCATAATTCAAGATATAAATTTGAATTAGCTTTTCATATGATCGAATTTACCAATGTTTCCTTGATTGACTGTAAAAAGAAAAAAGTATAAGTTACTAATATGTTGGAACAGGTTTTAAAAAAAATTCTGATTGAAGTTCAAGCAACAAGTTTTGATGAAAAACAAATTTAAAACTTACTATAATCAAACGAAAACAATTCAAAGTTTAATTGTTTTCATCCTGTAACACAAAGCAGGGAAATAGCATCTTCAATATTCCTATTACAGCCTGTATGAAATCTCAAATACATATCAAAATAAAGCTTATACAACACATATATAAATCCCATGAATTATCTTACAGATTTAATTAACTTAAGCTTGAAAATTTAAGTTTACTCACTTTCAAATAACAGTTGGATAGAAAACTCTTTGATGCCTTGAAAGCTGCAGTTGAAAACTGCCTGGAGTTTTGTTCATGGATCTGCCCTTTTTTTTAAGTTTGAATTTGTTTCTTTTTCTTGTTTCTCAGGTATTACTATTTCCCTGGTCGAACTAAAAGAAAGGTGTAGATATATATAAGAGAAATGGTATGTAGAGGAAGGTGATAACTGGACAAACACTTTCTTATTTTTTTGTTTGTTTGCTTTGACCAGGTTTTTTTTTTACATAAGATTTCTGAATTGACAAAATGTAGGCTTGAGCAGATGGTAATTAAATGCTTGTTGCTTAATATGTTTACATAATTACCATGTTTTGCTATGTATAAAGATCTTGTATGTAAGCATATACCTGTAGGTAGGTATATGGCTTGTGAATGAAGATAGAAGTTTTAAATATGCTTGTTTATCCATGTTATTTTATTTTATACTTTGTTTTTATTCTACCCTATACTTTGTTCTTATTTTAGTTTTATACAATTGTGTTTTAATTAACTTCAGATTATGTTGTATGTTTAATCCTTGTTTCCATTTTATTTTTTTATTTCTAACTAACAATATTTAAGTTATATTCAATACGGTTTATTTATATTCATTCCTATTTGTATTTTATCAATACTTAAGTTATATTCATATGTTATACTTATTTTTATGTCGATAGAATTAAATTTCATTTCAAACATTATTATCAATATCTCGCTGTTTCTATTTTGTATTTGAACTATCACTCTTTAAATTACATTCATATGTTTGACTTATATTTGTATTTTATATTGATAGGATTAGATGTTATGTTGAATATCATTTTTTATATATTGCATTTATATATTTATGTTTACCTTATGATAATAAGATGGAGCATTTTAATTCAATTTTATAAGAAAGATTTTATTGTAAATAAACTAAGAGATTTTATTTTAAATTTCCAGAATCAAATTTTCTTTAAAAAAAATACAAATACATATAAACAAATGACAATTATTCCATAAGATCTATTCATTGTAAAATGATCAGTTTACTCTTTGTTTAATTGGATTAAATAGTTATTAAAATAATAGGGCCAAAATCCAGGGTCGTTACATTCCTTCCCCCTTAAAAGAATTTCGTCCCCGAAATTTAAAATAAAGATAATTTAAAAGTTGTCATATCAACCATTCAAACATACATATCATTCATATATTAACAAACAACCAATAATTTATCCTAACAAACATCGCTAGCTATCCGGACACAAATCCAGATAAGCTTTCTTAAACTATCCAGAGTTTCCAGGTGAAATCTCCGGAATCCTCGCTCCACTATACTATGACAAGCTACACTACTATACTCCTGAGTTGCCTCTCATCTTAACTAACAATCCGAACTAAATTCCTGTCCACAGTCACATCCGGCTCAACTTCCAAGTCTTTCTGTACTACTGGTTCTATAGCTAATAACGAATCAAGAACAAATTTCTAGATGGGACACACAGAGTACATTATAAATTTCAGACATCCGTTCTGGCAACCCATCTCTGCAAGCTACAGCTCCAATTCTTGTCAATATCCGAACTAGTCCAATATATCTCGGGCCAAGTTTTCCCGCCTTTCGAATCTAATAGTTCCTTTAATCGGGAAACTTTGGCTAAAAACACAAATTACCAATATCAAGGTCCAATTGTCTCCTTCTCTTTACTTCTTCTGATGGTCTTGAGAAGCTCTTATCTTTTCCTTTGATAGGCCCAATCTTAGCAGAAACTTCACAAATCAAAACTGGTCCAAACACAAGATAGTCTTCCACAATCTACCAAAATCCAAAACTCAAGTTGCCGCATATCCTCTAAAATACGGTTCAGTCTCTCTGTCCGTCCGAGGATAATAGGCTGAACTAAATTTCAAACTCGCCCCCAAAGTCAATTGCGGTGCCTTCCATAATTTTACTGGTGAAAAATAGGGTCACGATCACGTATTATGCTAACAGGAACACCATGCAATCTTACTATTTCCCTCAAGAAAATTTTGGCCACAAACTGTAGTCCGAGTTACCTTAACTGGTATAGAATGAGCACTCTTAGTTAATCGATCCACAATAATCCATATTCCATTATTTCTTTTCTTGGTTCTTGGCAAACCGTCGATGAAATCCATCGAAATCATCGCCCACTTCCATCTGGGATTTCTAAAGATTGCAATAATCTTGGACAACTTCTAATGATCACCTTAACTTGCTGATAGAAAGTACAACTATAAACGAAAGCAACTACAACCCTCTTCATGCTCAGTCTCCAGAAATTCTTCTCATATCTTTATACATCTTAAAGATTCCGGGTGAGTATTCAGTCTGGAGTGATGACATTCAGCTAAAACTTATTGCCTCAATTCATCTATATCAAGCACACAAACGACCACTAATCCTTTAAGCACCTTGATCATCCACCTTAAAATCTGAACACCGTCCATCCTTAGTTCAAGAATCAATTCCTCAAAAGACCTATCCTCCATTTGTTTACTTATGATTCTGCCCTGGAGAGAAGGAACAACCTCCAAAAGAAAAAAACTGCATTCCTACTAAGAGCATCAACCACAACATTCGCTTATCCTGGGTATACAGAATACCCATATCATATGAGGCCAGAAACTCGACTCATCACTGCTGCCTCAGATTAAAATCCCCTTAGAGAGAAAAGATATTTCAATGGTTTGTGATCCGTTAATAACCCAACTTCTCTCCCAACAGATAGTGCCTCCAAATCTTCAAAACAAACACAATGGCTAACGACTCAAGGTCTTGCGTAGCGTAGTTCCCTTCATGTTGCTTTAATTGCTGACACGCATACGCAGTTACTCTCCACACTACATCAACACTGCTCCCAAACCAATTATACAAGCATTCGTATAAATTCCAAATCTGCCCTTCCCTTCTGGAATAACAATCACTGGAGCACTGGTTAGCCTCGTCTTCCATTCTTAGAAAGCTTCTTCACACCGGGTGTCCATGTGAACTTAGTTCTTTTCCTTGTCAACTTAGTCAGATGTGAAGAAATCTTGGAATAGTTCTTGATAACTTTCCTGTAGTAGCCAGCTAAACCAAAAAATTATGAATTTCCATCGGTTGCTTCGGTTGCTTCCATTCTAGAATAGATTCCTCCTTCGCTGGGTCTGCAGAGATACCTTTACCGAAATAATGTGCCCCAAAAATAACTTCCGATTTCCAAAAATGGCACTTAGAGAACTCGCCTTCAAAACATGCCTCCTCAGTGTCTCCAACACTATTCTCAAATACTGCTTGAGCTCTTCTTCACACGTAGAATATACCAAAACAAACTTATTCATACCCTTATCGATCCATTCGATTTAGCGACAGTACTGTCATAGAATCCTAACAAGAAAACTAGGCTTGATCAACTCCTTCCCAGCAGATCCGGAATCTGCGCGACTAACTCTACTTCCTTTCTCGGAACCTTTCTCCTATTGTGGTAAATCACCGGCACTACTCTTAGAATCAAATCATCATGCAACTCTATCTCTCGATGGGAAGACAAACCATTAACTTCTCGAATACATCAGGAAAAACTTGGTTCACATCAATAACTTAAATCTTCTCTTGAAAAGTCTCAACTCCATGTAAAAGATTACACAAATGAATTCCAGAATTGTCGCACGACACTCTGGCAATTCTACCCAGATAAGTTTGCAACGAAACTGTTCACCCTTCACAATCCAGAACAGCCATATACTGTTTGGGTCAATCCATCGAAGAAATGAATCCACTCTGCTACTTCTGAAATCACCTCAAGAAAACTGCTAATCAACAAACTTTCTCGACAACACACAGAACACTTCGAGCTATATGGCTAACCTCGATGCCTAAAGATTTCCATTTAAAGCTCTTTGAGAAACTCGGATCTCGAATCAAATAGAAAAACCCTATTGAACTTAGTCACAATTCCGAAACGGACATACTTCCTTAACTTGTTCCAAAGAAACATCTTCGGAGACACCCAAAATCACTATGTCTCATCGCACAGCTACTACACCCTGAGATATCAAGATATCATGACTTGCTCCTGTCCATCCGACAGATCCAAACTCAAGCTAATCCAAAATTACATTCCAACAATGAAATCCTCACATCACCCAAAGCTCACTCGAGACGGTAATAGGTCTACAGTCTCGACATATACACTCCAACTACAAATATTCAAAACTCTAACCATCGGTAGTCGTGTTACACACACCACTACCCTATCTACCTTATAACTTATATTGGAATACCCGAACAGGTAACCCAATAAATAGGTAGAAATAAATAAATAAATAAATATATATATATATATATATATCAAAATTACAAATACGCTCTCTCAAGAAAGAAATCACTCAAGAGCCTAGGTATTCACTCAACCTAGTGCTCTGATACCAAGTGTGACGACCCACCCTTCTACTACCAGAAAGACGCATCATCATTAAGAAAGAAAGGGATAGGAATAGAAAAGAATAGAAAAGAAAGAAACATAACATCAGAATCTCACAGCGGAACGGAACAAAATATAATATATCACATAACTATTACATAGATTTCATATATCGGAGTTATACAATATCAATACACATGACAATCATACATACATCTGTCACTATATACATCAGAGATACAATATACATTAACTAACACAGCAGAACTAGATAGATATCCACATACGTCTGGAAACTCCTGTGCCAAGATCCTCCAGATTCAAAATCCAAACCTATCACTTGGCTACGCGTAAAAATTTGAGTACCCAAGAGTTTATGAAAAACAAAATATAAACTCCGGGTCATACATGGGTCTGGTATGAGTAAACGGTTTAAATTTTTTAATTTTGAAAGCCTTTTAAAACAAAGGTATCACGTAAGACTCCCTACAAATAAATACGGGTAATTTTTTACCTTACGCTAACCAAAACATTTTATAGGAAATCCAGTGATATTGCAATAGTGTCTAGGGTTTCCAAGTAAAATACAGAAATAGCTGAAATGCTTACATCTCACATTCCAACATAGTTGGGCACAATCAAAACGTACGGCGCTTATTGGAAATTGGATCCCATACAATGGCAGGGCTACTGGGGTACCGCCTGTCACAGTACGTGGCCTAGATCACTGTACCGAGGAGCCACCCTAACTCCCCTGCAACACAAGGCCAGAACCATTCCTTACTGAACAGTCCCGAACAAGATAACCCCGCAGTTGGTGCGCATATCCAACCGCCCACACTGCCGAAATAAAGGGACATCTAGACAGGGGTATATCTCGTCCTACTTGGGCATGACCCACCTAACCTTGCTGCACTTCCCATGTTTTAGCCATTCCCGGTTGATGAGGCTTGAGGCTGCGATTACCTTTACAGGACATATCTCTTAGAATGCTCATCGTCCTCCTGACAATGTGCTGAAAGCATTCAATCCATACAAGTTCGTTCCGGGTTCGAACGAAACCGAAGGCGTTATCTCGTTACACTTATTTTGGAATCACTCTTAGAGTCAACAACGATAACCCTTGCATTCTGAAAATACCATCTCGATCTTCACTTGAAAATTCACGACCTATCGTTTAAATTTTGGATCGATGTGGTTTTCGGAATATCAAATTGACACCCGATCCCGGTCTCATCGAAATCCAAACGCCATTTTAAAGGCCAAGTTGTCTATTTTACTTAAACAGTTTAATTCAATGATTGAATTCATATAACATTTACCACAGATAAATCATACACAATTGCCATCGATATATTACAACATATCAGTGAGCATCACAGAATATCATCAATAAACATCACAAACAAATATACAACATATACAACGTCCACAAGCAATCATCGTAAATTCTTATTGTGGTTAATTTAATTACTTGAGAGTTAATCTCTTAACCCTATTTAATCACTTATTTCCATTCAAATTATTTAATCAATAAATCATTTCTTAATTAATATTTATGGCATAATTACTTAATTACTTTATTCGCATTATTTAATTAATTACTTTCTTAATCAAGTTATCTAACTTTAATTACTTAAGTAATTATTTCTTAATCATTAATTAACAATCTAAATAAACGGATTACCTATTTATTTACCGTTAATTACTTCCTTAATTCATAATTAAATTACTTGATTAATTAACTATTAATTGTTCATTAATTAATTAAGTGGTTAATTACAATTTCACTTATTTCTTATAATACACTACTAATTATAATTACAAAGTAATTATTCTTAATTACTTCTGAATCTAATTAATTAATATTGATTATTCACTTAATTAACATTTAAGTCTTCTTAAAATTTGATATCAATTTTATTACTAACCGCAACATTATTTGTTAATCTACTTAATTTATTACTTAATATTAACAAGATTTTAAAATCATGGTTAAGCTTTAACAAAAGTAATCAGTTAATTTAAAATAATTAATCACAAGTTCAACTGTTGTTAAACCTTAACTATGATAATTAAAGCTTGAATTAAATTTTTACTTAAATTTTGAACAGTATTCACTTTACTGTGAAACTTTGCTGAAACCTTTATTCACTAACAACTTTTATACAATCTTACACTCAGATAACAAAGAACCCGAGATCTCCCCTGATAAAACTCGCGTAACTCTTCGAGTAGCTCATCCAATTCACCGAGTCACAAACCCAGGTATGCAACTTCATGTTTTTTTTTAGTTTACACTTTAAACAAAAGTAGGAGTTAAAACTACAGTTAACTCACGCACAAACACAGGAAAAACACGAAGCACTCACCTATAAAACTCGAGAATAAACTCGCGACAGTGCACCTCACAACACTGATACGCCGCCGCTGCCGTACACGTGTACGGTGGCGCACGTGGCTCCGGCGAACTTACGAGACTTCGAGCAAATCCCAATTTACACAAACACGAGAAAACTAAAGTCGAAATACCACCCAAAATTAGAATTTGAAAATATGCAGTTCGAACGAAAGAAACGAACGACCTCTCTGCAACAAAACGTCTCGCCACCAAAACACGGTCCACCGGAGGTGATGAAAACTCGACCACACCTCGTCAACATCCCCAGCAATCCTCCACCTAAGCCTCGAATCACTCGATCACGTGTATCAGTCAAATCCCATATTTTACTGGCATGTACACAAACACGAAGTAAAACCCTATGTCGATCTCGTATCCAAATTCTATGCAATGGAAAAATCAGTGAATATTTTTCTTAAGATCACTAACCTTTATACTTGCTTCGATTTGAATTTCAGCATTTTATATTGAATCAAATTCGAGAATTTGATAAAAATTCAATTTTTATTCAACATCGAACTTCTCTTGAAATATTAAGCTAAAAATCCTCATTCAAGTTTTAAAGATCATAATTTTTAGTCATAATTCAAGATATAAATTTGAATTAGCTTTTCATATGATCGATTTACCAATGTTTCCTTGATTGACTGTAAATAGAAAAAAGTATAAGTTACTAATATGTTGGAACAGGTTTTAAAAAAAATTCTGATTGAAGTTCAAGCAACAAGTTTTGATGAAAAACAAATTTAAAACTTACTATAATCAAATGAAAACAATTCAAAGTTTAATTGTTTTCATCCTGTAACACAAAGCAGAGAAACAGCATCTTCAATATTCCTATTACAGCCTGTATGAAATCTCAGGTACATATCGAAATAAAGCATATACAACACATATATAAATCCCATGAATTATCTTACTGATTTAATTAACTTAAGCTTGAAAATTTAAGTTTACTCACTTTCAAATAACAGTTGGATAGAAAACTCTTTGATGCCTTGAAAGCTGCAGTTGAAAACTGCCTCGAGTTTTGTTCATGGATCTGCCCCTTTTTAAAAAAAAAATGGAATTTGTTTCTTTTTCTTGTTTCTCAGGTATTACTATTTCCCTGGTCGAACTAAAAGAAAGGTGTAGATATGTATAAGAGAAATGGTATGTAGAGGAAGGTGGTAACTGGACAAACACTTTCTTATTTTTTTTGTTTGTTTGCTTTGACCAGGTTTTTCTTTACATAAGATTTCTGAATTGACAAAATGTAGGCTTGAGCAGATGGTAATTAAATGCTTGTTGCTTAATATGTTTACATAATTATCATGTTTTGCTATGTATAAAGATCTTGTATGTAAGCATATACCTATAGGTAGGTCTGTGGCTTGTGAATGAAGATAGAAGTTTTAAATATGCTTGTTTATCCATGTTATTTTATTTTATACTTTGTTTTTATTCTACCCTATATTTTGTTCTTATTTTAGTTTTATACAATTGTGTTTTAATTAACTTCAGATTATGTTGTATGTTTAATCCTTGTTTCCATTTTATTTTTTTATTTCTAACTAATAATATTTAAGTTATATTCAATACGGTTTATTTATATTCATTCCTATTTGTATTTTATCAATAATTAAGTTATATTCATATGTTATACTTATTTTTATGTCGATAGAATTAAATTTCATTTCAAACATTATTATCTATATCTCGCTGTTTCTATTTTGTATTTGAACTATCACTCTTTAAATTACATTCATATGTTTGACTTATATTTGTATTTTACATTGATAGGATTAGATGTTATGTTGAATATCATTTTCTATATATTGCATTTATATATTTATGTTTACCTTATGATATTAAGATGGAGCATTTTATAAGAAAGATTTTATTTTAAATTTCCAGAATCAAATTTTCTTTTAAAAAAAATTCAAATCCATATAAACAAATGACAATTATTCCATAAGATCTATTCATTTTAAAATGATCAGTTTACTCTTTGTTTAATTGGGTTAAATAGTTATTAAAATAATAGGGCCAAAATCCAGGGTCGTTACAAAAAGCTCGAACTTTTCTCCCAACAGATAGTGCCTCCAGATCTTCAAAGCAAAGACGATGGCCAATAATTCTAGATCGTGCATAGCGTAATTCTTTTCGTGTGGCTTCAATTGTCTGCTTGCATGCGCAATCACTTTCCCATTCTGCATCTGCACTGCACCCACCCCAACTCCACAAGCATCGGTGTAGACTTTGAACTTACTCTTACCATCAGGAATAGCTAGAATAAGTGCACTGGTCAGCCTTACCTTCAAATCCAAGAATTCCTCTTCACACTTGGGGGTCCACTTAAACCTTGCTTCTTTCCGAGTCAACTTGGTTAAGTGCGAAGAAATCTTAGAATAATCCCTGATAAATTTTTTGTAGTACCCTGCCAAACCCAAAAAACTGCGAACTTCTGTCAGAGTCTACGGTTGCTTCCATACTGAATAGTTGCTACCTTGGTTGGATCTACAGAAGTACCCTCTCCAGAAAAAATATGCCCTTAAAATATGACTTTCGACTTCCGAAAATGGCATTTCGAAAACTTATTCTTCATAACATGCCTCCTCAAAGTTTCCAACACTAATCCCAAATATCGCTTATGCTCCTCTTCAGACTTAGAGTAGACAAGAATGTCATCGATGAACACAAGCACGAACATATTCAGCACATCCCAAAAAACTCGGTTCATCAGGTCCAAAAAATAGGCAGGAGCATTAGTTAGCCCAAAAGGCATAACCAACCACTCATAAAAACAACTGGGTTCCCTGAACGCAGTCAAGGGTATACTGTCCTCAGCTACCCTTAACTGGTGGAAACCCGAAGCTAGATCTAACTGGGAGAAAACAGAAGCTCCATGGAGTTGATAAAAAAGATCGTCTATACGGGGTAATGGATACTTTTCCTAATAGTAACCTTATTCAACTTCCGATAATCCACACAGAATATCAATGACCCATCCGACTTGGTCACAAAGACTATAGAAGATCCCCAATTGGAAAAACTAGGTCGGATCAAACCATTCTCTAAGAAATCTTGGGTCTGCTTTACCAGCTCTTCTCTCTCTCTCTCTCGGCGCCATCCTTCTACAGGGCTAAACAACAGGTATTGCTCTTGGAACCAAATCGATCTGAAACCCTATCTCCTGATGCGGGAGCAAACCTTTAACTTCCTCGAAGACATCCAAAAAACATTGACCACTTCGATGGACTCTACGCCTTTTGGAGTTGCCTCGATTCCATGCAAAAGATTACTCAAGTGAACTCTAGAATTATCGTAAGTCACTTTTGTGATCCTTCCCAATTCAGTTTTCATAGCCACGATTCTCTCTTCCCAAATCAAAGCAGCCTTATATTTATCCAACCAATTCATTCCCAGAATAAGGTCAAACCCTTTGAAATCTGATATAAATGGGTCGCAAGAAAAACTATGAGACAGATAAGAAATCCTTATGTCTCTACAGATCTTATCTAACTTAGTTACCCCGTCTATAGGATTAGATACAAAAATAGGATGATCTACCAAACTAGGGGAAAGATGAAACTTATCTACCGAATCTAAAGAAATAAAACTAAGAGATGCACCTGAACTAAACAAAACTCTGATAAAATTGCAATCTAAAAGCAAAGTACCTTCCAAAACGCCTTTGCCTTTAGAAGAAGAAGTTGATGGTCCATCTTCAAGAGCAAGCACCTTGTTCTGCTGGGATTTCTAAAGAAGTGGACATGCCTTCACCATATGCCTCGGCTGATGACAGTTGAAACATTAAGATTTCTGAACCTATGCTAAACCGGGTCCACTCTGACGCTGCTGCTGCTGTTGAGATCTACCCCTGGAACACTGCTTAGCCAAATGTCCCTCTTACTGACACACATAGCACTTACAAGGTCCAATGTTGCCTCCCTGTTTACTTTTGCCTTGCTTCTGCCAATTCGGGTTGACTTTCCTTTTGTTCGGATTGGAAGAAGTTCCACTTGGTGCTGCTATAGATGCCAACGGTTTCTTGTTCATAAGCTCCTCATACCTTAATGCCATATCAATTAACTCCACAAAAGATCCCTTAAGATTTGTTGTCATTTTCTTGTGGAACTCAGGCCTCATTCCCTGCACGAATATCTCATTCTTCTTGAGGGGCATGTCTATCAAACCAGGTCTGTTGCGAGATAATTCATTGAACTTGTTCTCATATTCTAAAACGGGCATACTCCCTTGCATCAGATTTAGAAAATATCTATACAGACGAGTCCTTCCAGCTGTAGGCATGAACTTTTCCTCAAATAGTTCCTTAAACTTACTCCAAGAAATATCATCCTCCGAAATGTTCGCTGTAACTGCATCCCACCAAGCTGCAGCTCCTTCTTGAAGTTGCCACGTTTCCATCACTCTCTTTTGCTCATCAGATAAATCCAAACTCTTAAAAATGCGCTCACATGAGCGTAACCAAGCCTAAACTTCAATGATGGACTCCGATCCTTTAAAAGGTCTTCCTCCCAGATTGGTGAAATCCTTACACAAAGCAGCAAAACTTACTCGAGGCGGTGTCGGATTCACAACCTCGCTAGCAGTCGGACCTCTTCCACTATCGGTCGTCGTACTATCCACAACTCTTCCTCTCCTTCCTCTAGAAATCATGTTGGCAACCTGGACAGGTAACCCAACAATTTAGATAGGTATATGATATATAAAAATTACAAATACATGCGCTCAAGATGTATAATTTTCCAAATCCTAGGTATTATCTCAACCTAGCGCTTGATACCAACTGTGATGACCCGCCTTTCCTTCCACATAAAGGCGCATCATCAATAAGAAAGAAATAGGTAAAAAAGAATAGATAGAAAGAATAGTAATATCAGAATCTCACAGTGGAAACGAAAAAATATATATAATATTTCACATAAATATTAAATAGTCATTATACATCAGAGTTACATAGTTACAACAACATCATCACATTAGACGGTCGTGAAGACCAACCTATCCATTACATTCCAAAATACAACAGACAAAAGGATTCTAACACAGCGGAAATAGATATACAGATATGCCAGGACTCCTGCTCCAAGCTTTCCTAAAATTCATCAAGCCAAACCTGATCACTTGGCTACTCATAAAAATTTAAGTACCCAAGAGTTTAAGAAGACAGAATAAACTCTTGGTCGGACATGGGTCTGGTGTGAGTAAACCGTTAAGTTGTTTAACTTGAAAAACCTTTGAAATAAAAGGTATCTCATAAGACTCTCCGCAAATAAACGCGGAAAAGTTTTTCCCTCACGATAGCCAAAACATTTGATAGAAAATCATGTTATATTATAATAGTGTCTAGGGTTTTCAATATAAAATACAGAAATAGCTGGAATGCTTACGTCTCACGTTCCAACATAGTTGGGCACAATCAAAACTGTACAGGCACTTATTGGAGATTGGATTCCATTCAATGGCAGAGCTACTGGGGTACCGCTCGTCACAGAACGTGGTCTAGATCACCGTACCGAGGATCCACCCTGATCCCCTGCAACACAAGACCGGAGCTACCAATTACTAGATAGTCCGAATTAGACAACCCCGCGGCTGCGGCCAAACAACCGCCCACACAACCGAATAAAAAGGACCTCTGGACAGGGGAAAATCTTATCCTAGTTGGGTGCTACCGACTTAGCCTTGCGTGCACCTCCCCTGTTTATCCATTTCCGGTTGATGAGGCTTGAGGCTACGATTACCTTTTAAGAACACATATCTTGGAATGCTCATCGTCCTCCATTGACGATGGTCTGATAGCATTCATCCATACAAGTTCATTCCGGGTTCGAACGAAACCGAAGGCATTATCTCGTTACACTCATTTTGGAATCACCTACAGAGTTAACGACAATAACCCTTGCACTCTGAATCTCCATCTCTATCTTTACATAAGATTTCACGACTTATCATTTAACTTGGATCGATGTGGTTTTCGGATAATCAAACTTGATATCCGATCCCTGTCTCATCGAAATCCAAACGCCGCCTTAAAGGTCAGGTTGTTTGAGGTTTAAACAATTCAATTTAGAACATTGAATTCACACAGCATTCATCATAGATAATATCTCAAATTTATCACATCTATATTCAAAGTAGATCACATCATAGAATATCACAGATTATCATACTATAGATATCAATCAATCCAGACATTCTATACAATCAATCATCCATAAGTAGGACTTATTAATCCATACTATAATTAATTTAATTAACTAAACCTAAATTAATTACTTAAGAATTAATCACCTAACCCTGCTTAAATTAATCAATAATAACTTACAACCCATTTGATTTAATTAATTATTCCTTAATTACCTTTATAAATCAATTAATTAATCTTTAGTTACTGATTAATTATCCATTAATTATTAATTAATAAAAACTTAATTACTAATTAATAAAATTTAATTACAAATTGAGTAATTCTTAATTATCAATTAATTAATCTCTAATTACTTAATTAATTCTTAATTACAAATTAGTTAATTTCTAATTACTTAATTAATTAATCTCTGATTACAAATTATTTAATCCTAATTAATTAACTTATAATCCTTAATTATCAATTAATTAATCTTAGTTATTAATTAATTATTCCTAATTATTAATTAATAAATCCATAATTATTACTTTATTAATCCTTAATTACAAATTAATTTATCTTTAATCATTAATTAATTAAATTAATTAATTACTCTTTAACTACTTTATTAATTTAATTAATCTCAAATCATCAAAACCTTAATTGACTTTTAAGATAAACCATTTATCTTTCTTAATTTCTTAATTATCATTATCATATAAATTTAAACATTTTATTTTTTAATTCACTACTTATTTATATTTCTAAATTAATTTTTAAGATAACTTACATATTTAAGTTAAACAAATCATAAAACTTCTTAAATCAATTGTTTAAAACATTTATTATATATAGAAATAAATTTTAAAAAATAGATTTAAACTTGTTTTATTTAAATTTTAAAACTTTTTTTCAATCTATTTCAAAACTGTTTTATATTACTTAGGGTTCAAACCGGTAAACGATCGATCCCAGACCCGAGACAATTCCCCTTTCTTTTTTTTTTAACTTAGTTTAAAACTTAAATTGTTAACATGTTAAACTCTCACGCAAACAACCCAACGTTTGACCCGAGCCACAACCCAACTATCCCAAGACCTTCCCCGAGACAACTTCCATTCCCAAACTATAGACACATAAACTTCACCAGTGATCGAGGTGCTTCCGACCATCGACGTTATCTCCGGCACGTCACTGACCATCTCTACATACAATTCCTACCACCCAAATATTATCACAAGCCCACAATCAAAATCGAGATGTCTGATCGAACTGAAACATTAAAACCTCGACCAAGATCCTCCTCGCCACGACAACGCCGATCACCAGCAACCACGAACCTCTACCTAAAGGTTTGCCAACCAACCCCTTGCCTTTTCCCACCAGTCCGATGAACCTCGATGCTCCAGAGACGAAGCAGTGATCCGATTTCCAGTCCTCGACCAATTTGGGTTTTAAACCCTACTCCGATGAACTGCCGCCGCCACAGTGGTCTAAAAATCAACCTGACATTTTTCCCGAGCTCGACTCCACCCTGGCCTCCTCCAATGGCGATCTCGACCTTCCCGAGTCCGCCGACCACTAGAAAAGCCTAAAAACCCAATATCTGATCAACCCTGAAACTCTCGCTCGATCCCAAACTAAAAATCTGGATTAACTTTTAAAATTCATGATTCTTGATGGCGATTAAAATTATACAAGTAAATCAAAGAATTATGATGCTTGAAATTTACATGTTGTAAGTTTTTACAGTAATTCTTTCTTTATGTTAAAACTACCCTTAAATCTTACCTGGAAAAATATTTAGTTATTATTACAAACAAGTTATGTTTACACATGTAAGTCTAAAAAGAATCAGAGAGAGATTGGATTTTATCAAGTTCTAAATTTATACAGCTAGAACAGAGCAAACATGTTGATATACAGACATGCAAACAAATTTATATCAATACAGCAAATTTTTCCACCCCATACATCAAATATTTTCACATGTAAGCAACTTAAATAGGTTTAAGATTTTAGAAGAAAGTTTACTCGCCTGTTAAGATGTTGAATAAAGAAGATTGGAAGCAGTTTTTATTTTGAAAATTTGAATGCTGTGATCTTTGAACTGGAAAGCTTGAAAATGCTTTTGATCTCTTTGAAACTTGTAACTGGAAAGCTTGTTGAAATGATAATCATTGGTTTAAATTTGAAGTTGGAAGCTTGCTTTAACTGAGATGATTTTGCTTTTAAAACTGAATTGGATTACTTAGAGATAGTTGATTTCTGTTTGAATTTTTCGCTGGTTTGAGTTATTAACAGGTTTTGGTTTTCTAGTTTTGGAAATGAGAGTAGGAAAGAAACAGAGAAAGTAAAGTAGATATATATTTATAGTTTAATTTATGATTTAAAAATAATAAAAGAAAATAAAAAGAAAATGGTGACACTTGTTTAATTTGCTAACATTTGTCATTAGCATGTGTTTATTAACTTACACTTGTTATTAATATGATTTCATTAACTTACACTTATAATAATTTTTCTATTTAAAATCTACTTATATATATATAAATAAACAATCATTATTATTTGTTGTAAAAGAATAATTTGTCAACTTTTTCAAATAACTTATAAAAGAGATTATCACATATTTATTGCTTGAAATTTTCGGGATATCACACCACCAATGATATACAATTTTGAATTTATCTTACTATTTTTATTTTAATAATGTTATGCGTGGTGTATTTTCTATATGTTGTTTTTAGTGTTAGAATTCTTATAGAAAGATTATCCAAAAGCTGCCAAAAAAGTTTGACATGCTTGATCAGTAAGCTCGATTTAAAGATTTGATCTTCATCACATCTTTTCTCTTAATTTGAAGTTGAATTTTTTTTATTTGATTATAATTTTGTATTCAGATTTCTCTATTCCTCTGAATTTTGTTTCAATTACAATTTATTTCCGTCTTCACTTTATTTTGTAACCTCCCTTAAATTTGTTTGTTCAAATATATAAATAAATAGTTCTCAATCATAAATAAACTAAAGATTCTTTCCAAACAGTTTATTTATTTTACTCATAACTTCTGATTAACAAGATAATGGTTGATTAAATTCATCAATGGTTCTTAAACTTTTTATTAGCCTTAATAATTTGTTAATCTCATGAAGCATTGGTTTTTCTACCTAATGATTTTAGTGTTAGGATATATATGTATAATATATCTAAATCCCACTGAATATTTTTGGCTTACTAGATAAAGGAGGTCGATTTAAAGGTTCAATCTTTAATTATCACATGTGTTTTCTTTTAATTCGAGGTATTTCTTCAATTTTTGTGTTCTAATTTCTATTTTCCTCTAATTTTGTTTTGGTTCCTTAATTTATTTTGTAGAGGTTTACTGGATTATTAATGTACAAGCATCGTAGAATCTTCCATCATTCTATAAATAAAATCTATTACAGGTAAAATTGAACTTATTTTTCACTCTCGCATTTTATATCAAACTCTTTTTTATATACTTCTCATCAGCAAGATTATGAATTTGAGTTCCTTTATTTATTGTGTAGGGAGTTATATGTATATCGATACATAGATACCATAAACCTTATGTTGATCTATATAATTAAAGGAAGTTGTCAAAGGGAAAATTTAGGATAGAGAAATTAGAAAAAAATTATTTCATTATAAAATAAATTCATCAAAGGAGGTCGTTGTTCCCTTTTAATAATAAGCCGTAAATATTAAATCCACATTTTTGTAATAATATACCCTCTCTCTTGTTTCACCTGGTTTTCTATCTCACCAAAATAGTTGTTTATATCACATCTCCGAAATTCAATAATTTAAATAAATAATTAAAAATTAAAGATCATGGAGGAGGCCTCATCTCGGTCTCTATCTATTTTTCCATCATCTCAATAGTCATCTCAATTAGGGTTGAAAACACAAACAGATTAACTGAAAATCTTGCAATGAATAAATTTTAGTGGCATAGAATGAGAGAAGAAATTTATTATTTTCAGAATTTTTTGTGAAGGAAAGAAAAAAGGCTATTTTGTGAGTAGTATTGATAATTTTCTATAATAAAATAGGTATAGAACAAATATCTCTCTCGTTATAATTTTTGTTCATATAATTTTCTCCATATAATTCACTCCCATTTTACAAAATACTTTTATCTTTAACCATTTCCTTATCAAATAGAGAGCTAAAGTTATCTTTATTACATCATTAAATGTAAATATGTAATAAAATCAAGTTGTAAGAAAAACATTATTCAAAGCACTATGAAATGTTAATAAGCAACATACTTTCATGGTTATCGCCATGGTGATCTTACAATACATTTAGGTAATCATCAATGTTTTTTATATTACATTTTTTTATAGTTTGGAAATGTTTATAAATAATTATATTATAGAGATGTAGTTATTTATAATGTGCATAAATAAAGTATATTTTTTTAAATAGGAAGGATAATGTAAGGAACTTCGCTGCCTTGATTAGTGAATAATTAATTAATTTTAAATATTCAATATATAGATTTTATAGTGAAAATAAACTCATTTTAATTAATTAATAATGACGTAAAATCATTTTCAAAATTTGTTTACAAATTAAATAGTTCGTAGAAAAGCAAAAAATGTGACCGAAGAACGTTTTTCGAAATTTCAACCTTTCGACACCGAAAAGTTGTCGAGAATGTTGTTCAGCTTTGTGCACTATATGTACATATATATAAAATTTAATTAATAAGAGAATAATACACTTAAAAATAAATTATCTTTTATTAATTTGGATTAGTAAGTGATGTGGCATGGCATAGTTTAAAAAAATAAACATTATATATATATATATATTAACCATTGTAAAATCTTAGATTTATAATCCTTAACCATTATCTTGTCCTGTCACATCTTAGTTAATTAATAATTAAACCTATAGACGAATATATATAAAAGAAAGTTATGTAACTAAACATAATGATTATATATATATATAAAAGAAAGTAATGTGGCTAAACATAATTATTATATATATAAAGAAAGTGATGAGACTATATATAATAATTATATATAAAAGAGTGATGTGATTAAATATAATTATATATATATATATATGTATGTATATTTTAAAGATTTGTGATATGACTTAACAAATTGATTAGGTGTGAAATCTTGCCTATAAATAACCCATATGTTTCTCCATTTTTCTTCCTCTTACCACCAACCTTTTCTTCCTTATTTCTAACTCAAATGAAGTTTTTATTTTTTGAACCCATGTGAAATTTTACTATCAACAACATACTAGTTGACCAATTTTTAAAATTTCTATCATAGCTATGACAAAGTACCCAATCTTTTCAAAGCAATTTTGCACCTAGTTTACAGTCTGAAAATTACCCTTCTTCTTTTGGTCACAACTTCTTCAAAACAAATCGAAAATGAGTGATTATTTTTTAGAAATAATAGACAAAATAAATTCCAATAAATTTCTCTTTGAATCTTTTGAAATTCCATGAGTAGGTTGCCCAATAATCAGTTGCAAAATGACTTATTTTTCGGTTTATTATTGAGAATTCGATGTTTATCAGAAGTCGCTCCACCTTACCAGAACAAGTCTCGCTTCCTCTTCCCTTCAAGGCCAAACCTACCTAGTGCATTCAAGGTTCAAGATTCCATCTTGCTGCTTAGGAATGGAAGTGCTATGTCATACTCTAATTTAGCGAGAGTTTGGATAGCTTTCGGTGAGTAAATTCCTAATCGTTTAGAAAGAACTTTCCTTTATATGTTGTGTTGATCCTTAACTATATGTATGTTATATATGTTGGATCTTGGCATATTTGAATGTGTTGATAAGTGCAAATTTATGGGTTAGTGTTAACACTCGAATGGATATGTTATTACAAAGTTAGTAATTGTGTATATATTGGTATATGTAAACAATTTGTTGTATGAATGTGATGTGTGAATAAAAAAGGTTGATTATGAACTTGACTATAGTCATGATGGTAGTTGAAGCTTTGTATATAGTCGTGATGGATTTGAGGTCGGATTTGAAATCAAACTCGTTTTAAGAGTTTAAAGTTTAAATTGTGGTTAAATTTGCGTAATTGGTTTTAAAGTATGAAAATTTACTAAGTTATGTTTCAATCATGAAATATTATGGTTTTAGTAAAGTGGCTTCACTTAAGGTTGGTTAGAGCAAACTGCATTCATAGCGACAGTCGCTGTGGTTGCAGTTCAGCAAAGGTTTGAATTTCTATTTCTAATTTGTTTTATTTTGAAATTAGTTTACAAAGCTTTTCAAACTTAATTAATAATGTCAAAAATTAATTAAGTTATAATATAATTAATTAATTAATTAAAAGGTAATTAGCACTAAATTGGTAATTAAGAGGGTGATTAAATTTTATCACCACTTAAGTTAAGTTAATGACTATTAATTAATTAATAAAAGTTTAATTAATGTTTTATATGGTTACGAAGTTATTAAATGATTAAAAATTATCTAATTAAGATTTAATAGTTAATTATTTATTTATTTAATTAATGGATTATTTAATTAGTTAGTGTTTAACTCTTAAACAATTTGGTTTAACCTTAACCAAGTTGCATTAGGAAGTAAAATAGTACTTAATCAAGTTCATAAAGCCTAATTAGAGTTTAATGATGTTTAAATTTTGATTTAAATTGGATTAATTAAGATTTATTTAGGGTTTAAGCTAACTAAATGTACTTTTAACTTTTCAAAGTTGATTTTAAACTAAACAGAATGCATTTTAATCAATTTTCTTTTTCAAAGTAAATCGATTTCATATCAAAGGATCTCTTGTCCAGACCCTTAAGTAACATATGATTAGGAGAATTAAATGACATTGGTTAGTAGAATAAAACACCATTTTGCTATAGTGTAAGTGATGTGATTGTGTGGACATGTGTCAAGAAGAATAAATTCTCGTTCTACTATAAATTGATTGAATTTTTTGGACATCTATTTAGTAGGATAAATCACCATCCCGTTGTTATGTTATTTGGACTTGTATATGCCAACTGGTTATATTGACATGTTATTCCTTGATTGGATATGAACTGTATTTATATATATGTTAGCTTATGTAAATAATTAGTATGTGATTCAGGAATCAAATTGAAATTAAATGATAACTTAAATTAGTATCATTGGGACTGTTGAGCCTTATTTGGAATTTATAAAGTATGGCTTTAATTTACTTTAATTATTTTTTTAATTTGAGCCTAAGGTTTTATAAACGGTATTTCAAGTTATATAATTCTTCTAAAGGTTTTTATAAATGATAAATTGTTTATCGAAAGAGGTTTTTCTAACAAAACGGTTTATTAAGGTGTTTTACAAATGATGTTTTATGAATGATATTTATAAAGGATATTTTATAAAGGAGTATAAAACGGTTTACATAAAGAGTTTTAAAATAGGAAAAAGGTTTATAAATCATTTCAGAGATTTGGAAAGAGGTTTATAAATTAAATTAAAGGTTCATAAAAGTGAGTTATAACTTTACTTTGAAAGTTATAAGTTAATTGAAATATTAGATGAGCTTTTAATAAGGGAATTTTTGATAAAGGATAAGCGAAATGTTTTATTTGGAAGAAATGTTTGGATTTGGAAAGGAGGAAACTTTGAAAAGTTTATAAACATACTTATACTTATATGATTTTGTTTCAAGGCATGAAAAGTAAAACGTTTTGGTAATACACTTATATCATTGACATAAGTATATAAATGTTTCCAAGTATAAAGAAAATGTAAGGGGTTTGGGAATAGTGTTTTGAAAAGATCTTTTGATCAGATTTTATAGAGTGATTTTATTAATTAAAGAGAATTAATAAAGTCTTAATTGATCCCATATGGAAATTAAACCATGATTGGATGTTTTTTATTTGATAGTTAAATAACCTACTATTAAAGCTGGACCCAAAACGTAACTTTGCAAATATCTTGGAGAAACACGAGAATTATATGGTATAGTTACCGTTGAAGGGGCTATACTATACGTATAAACTCATTTCGTTCTTCTAGGATGATTGATAAGGAAATCCGTCCAAAAACGGTTAGGATGTGAACTCCACTCTTGTCATTTGTTTGTTAACTTACTAAAGAACCGGGGTTGAGTGTACCAAAAAATATCGAAAGTTGTTTTGAAGAGAGGGGGATCAGATATGTTATGTAGAAGTTGAAATGAAGACATCTTAAAGCATGGGATCGAAGACAAGGGACATTGAAGTACAAGGGCTACTTGCAACTAATTTTGAGGGTGACTCCAAAATGGATGTAGTAGAAGTAGTGCCTTCGTTTTGTTCTTATCCTAGACAACTTGTATGGATGAATGTTGGCACTTAAATACTACCGAGAGGGCAGTGTTGGCATTCCAATAAGGACTTCTATTCAGAAAGGTAAAACGTAGCCTCAAGCCTCATCAACCAAAAATGACTAAAACAGGGGATATGCAGCAGGGTTATGTGGGTCGCACCCATTAGGGTATATCATCATCCTTCTAGATATATACACAAACATCAATGAAACCGTGTACATGGGAGCGCCCGTTTAAAGGTTGCAAAGCAACCGGGGTGATGACATATTCAGTATTATCCTACAAGGGATAGGCTAGTTCTATGTTGGCAGGGGTCGTTAGGTACGACCTCGGTATATTTTTCTAGAGGTGTACCATGGCGGTTGGTATCCCAATTTCCCAGTCATTAGTTGGAATCCATTTCATAATATGTGTCTTACATTTTTGATTGTCGATCCTAGTATGTTGGAATGTGAGATGCAAGCATTTCGGATCTTTCATCTATTTACTTAAAACCTAGACACTATGATAATATCACTAGATTTCGATATAAAATGCTTTAGTTATCGAAAAGTAAAAACTCATCATTTTTTGTATGCGGCGTGGTCCTGAGTACCTTTGTTTGAAAGGTTTTCAAATGTAGAAATCGGTTTGGTTATTGCTTTTTTCGAGTTTTACTCATGCTGGTTTACCAGACTGACCCGGGCGTCATTCTATGTAATGCTCGGATCAGACCGAGCATGTTTTTCCAAATTTAGCTAGATACTTTAGATTTAAAGAGGAGCCGGATGGTCAAGACCTATTCACTTATATTTTTCTTCCGCTGTATTATAGAGTCTATATGTTGGTCAATGTAAGGACAGGTTTCTAATTATCTAAATGTAGGATAAGCCTCGTGTATTCTGATATTATATAAATAAAGATGTTTTCTTTTTGTAAAGATCATTGTTATCTGCGTTGTGAGATTCTGTTTATTTAGTTTTCTTCTATCTTCTGCCTTCTTCTTTCACCCTACCAAATTGGTATTTTTGGCACTTGAATGTTCGACATGTGATACAATGGATGTATTAGTGTCAATTTTCGAGGGTTGAAAATCCGATTCGTTACAGATAACTTCAAATAATACAACCATGTAATATTTAAAAGGAATTAATTACTATTAATTTGGTGGATTTGAATTCAGAGTAATCAGGGAAATAAACTGTACATTAATTTAATGAAATGATTAATTACATATTAATTATCTTTAATGCTAATTGATCGAAGAATTAATATAACGAGTCAATTTCTTATATAAGTGACACATTTTATTTTGATTTTCACATTTTGTTTCGATGGTTAAGGTTATGAATTGGGATTCCCTTATATATTTCATAGGGTGTTATGATTTTAGGTGCATAAATACCAAAAACCATAAATCTATTATTATATATAAAAAATAATATTTAGTTGTATTCTTATCTCTCATTCAATCTCACTCAAAATACTCTTCCTTTATCATATTATTCGTTTGTGGCAACCAAGATTATATAATAATTTCTAGAAAACGAAGCCCAACAACGAACTTGAGTAAAAGTGTGAAAATAGAGTATTGTATGTGACTCCAATATAATATATGTGTTGTTCATTACAACATTTTGTAGCACAATCATTACATGAATTACATGTATCATATTGATTGAATGATGTATGTCTACACATGTTATATCGCATGAATGTTGGATTGATTATACAAGTTGGGCTGCCTTAAGCAACTACATGTATAAGCGGCGAAAATTATCAATTTATCTGCTGTCCATGGAAGTTCAACTAATTATATATCTCATGTTGTATTCATACTATTAGAGTGAGTTTATCATCCGAAAGTTTGGTAAATGTAGCTTCTAATTTTTTTATCTACCTAAATTGATCATTTAAACTAATTATACACATAATTCAGTAAGAAGCATCAATACTCAGACACAATGAAAATATAGTTTTACATGATCATAGGGAAGTAAGACATCATTAAGAAGTTATCCCTACATTCTAGTTCATATCGTCCGTACAACAACAAATAATATGTACACTATCGTATAAAATTAGTGCACGATGGTATTATGCAGATGATTGGGTCACTGCACAAAAATATACTAGTTTTAAAAGTTGCATATATATAATCTAGCCGGATATAGAGATCTTGAATTGAAAAGTAAAAAAATTACGAGTGAAAATTGTAAGTAAAAAATTTTTGTCTTCCAACACAACTTGTAGTATATGCAATGTTGTTTGTTTTTACGTATATGAACATGCAAATCAACTATTTTTTAAAATGCATAAAATACTTACTAAATTTGGTAGATAATGAAATACAGTGAAAAGAAAGAAAATCACATATGTGGTTTGAATATTAAAGAATCCTACACCCACAGAGCAATTACCTATTCCTTTATTCATGATTACAAGTAGAAGTTTCAAAAGTAAACGACTAGTAATTCTAACATTGCCATACACTACTTAGGTTATCTTTTATCCTTCAGTTTTTTCACTCTCCCTTTACACTGAAGTACTATATCAATTTATAAAAAATGGAAAGCATGTGGATTGATGATATCATCCTCTGAACATGCCATTGGATTTTTATACATGTCCTCCTTCCAAATCATTATTGGGATGCACGACATGAATTACTAGAGTTAAAGGTGAGATGACGCAATTTTAAGGGAGATTAAAATTTGATGATGAGAAGATAAACAAATTTTGAACTTTGGATAAGTTGCACATGCTTCTACACTTATAATCTGTGTGCTTCCATGGTTAGGCAATTTGAATTATAGTGATGCAATGCTCGTAAATCACTCCCTAATAAATGGTTGGGTAGTATTTCTTTTTGAGATATCTTATGTAGCACTTCACAAATCATGTAGTTCATATTTGCATGGTAAGGAAAGTATCGATTTTATACTGCATTTCCTTTCTTTAGTGCAACAATGAGTGTCATGCCTTCATTTTACGGATATGGTAAGATCAATAACTTATTTGTAATATCCTCCACTTTGAGGCTCGAAGATTGGTACTAATGATGTTGCAATCATCCTTGACACCATTTCTAAATGATAAAATGAGATCGGTATTGTATCATTAACATCAAGTGTATGTAATTTGTAAATTTTAATAGAAACATTTTTATTCATTTGTTTGCAAATTCATTTTCAATTACCTAACCTTAATGATTAAATCATTCAGTTAAAATATAACAATTACGTATAGAATTTTAAGAGCGACATATGAAGATGTCCCCTCAGACGATTAGAGTTTTGTTACTTGAAAAATACAGTAGCCATCATTATATACAATCAACAATAACAAAGGAAAATAAAACTAAACAGTGGAAATAAACTCTAACATTAGTTCGATCATGCACATCTTCGGATGCTTATTCATCTAAACCTAAAAAACCTTACTTTTAGCCTACCTAATTCCACAGAGTACACGAGAGTTAAGGAAGAAATCAAAAACTACGGGTTAGATAAAATGTCTGATGTGAATAATATTATTTCATCTCAAATAAATAATATAACTACTAAGTCCACGCCATTGAAGCATGGAATGACTTTCCACTCACTAATATCTAATTAAATAGTATGTTACCGTAACATGTCTTACAACCAAAATTATTAGAACATAAATCATAACATCAATATCATGCAATATGAGTCAAATAGATAGTCCATCATTCACTAGGTTCAAAGGGCCGCACGTTCCAGTAATCACCTAATCCTATAAAATAGTCCACTCATCGACATAATTTTTCAAGGGTTGCTATCAACCAATTAGTTTTCACATGCCAACTAAAAACCTATTGGACAGACTCGAGCCAAAATATACCATAATCCAACTTTCTTCATGTTCATTGGAAGAAATAACAACAGTCTCCTAAATTCAGTAGGAAAATATAATAAAGGTCTCTTAAGTTCGGTGGAAGAAAAATACAGGTGATTCTTTTTGCTAAGAGTTCCATTTTAGTGCGTAACTTCAACTTTTTAGCCTCAATATCAACAAAGCACTATGCATTAGAGTCATGATCCTGACTAAATAAAGGCTTAATGGTTGGAAGTAAGGCATGACCCTACCCTAGTATCCACCCTTAAATATGGTTGTAAAATGTTGATGCGTCATGTCTTTTGATCATTTCGGGCATCCTAACACAATTTAATCTTCATGATATCCTGTATGTGATTCTACTCACTCAAAAGTTTAAGTGTGATCATACTTAATACTTAAATAACATAATCGTTCGTTAGTTCCCAATCCTTAAGGTCACAAATCTTGAGAGATAACATATAACATATAAGTGAGCATGTCAACAATTGACCATATATAATATTAACTAATCAAGATGCAAAATTGAATATATAATAACATCATCCAACATATATATATATATATATATATACACACACACACACACACACACACGTATGATAACTATTTTATACACAAAAATTATTTTATACTTCTTTTATAATTTCTTTCACAAAACTCTTTAAAAATGGAATAAAAATCTTTTCATTTCTTTTGGAAACTTGTCAAAATACTTAACATAAACTATATTTTGGTTTAAATAAAACATTGCCCAAGTTAGAGTTAAAAACCATCGAGTGTCAAAAATAGGCTATGTCATTTTTCAAAACTTGTTGTGACCGCACTTTGAAAACTTGTGTTACACGCTTCAAAATGCATACGCTGTCTTATATTAAAATCTCGTGCTATTGCACTTTAAAACTATAGTTATCGCATGTCAAGTTACATGTAGCTATCGCATTTTTAAAACTATAGTTATCGCATGTCAAGATACATGTAGCTATCGCACTTTAAAAACTATAGTTATCGCATGTCAAGATACATGTAGCTATCGAATGTTAACAAAGATGTAGAGTGTCAATTGAAACAAGGTATTTCATATTAATGAAAACAATTTATCGCATGC
Source organism: Allium cepa (assembly GCA_030765085.1). Taxonomy (NCBI): domain Eukaryota; kingdom Viridiplantae; phylum Streptophyta; class Magnoliopsida; order Asparagales; family Amaryllidaceae; genus Allium; species Allium cepa. Next base: position 229,245,799 of record CM060941.1, read on the forward strand.
CACCCAAAGCAAGCCATCACATGCTAATACAAAGCAACCTATCACATACCAAAACAGGGTATCATATGTTAAAAAATATATTGCTATCGTAAGTTGAAGACATGAAGCTATTGTAGTTAGAAAAATGTAATGTGGTGGCATCTTAAAACATTATAGCTATCAAAGGTTGAGAAAGTAAAGTTATCTATGCATCTTTACTTTTGAAAGCTATCGAAGGTTGAAGCCATCATAGGTTGAAAATAGCATGTGATTGCACCTCACAGCATTTAAAGCTACCGCATGTTGATAAAACAAATGGCTATCACGTATTTGAAATGAATAGTTATCACATGTTAACAATAACCATCGAAATTTGAGATAACTATCCCAGGTTAAAATGACATTATCACAAATATTAGCAAAACTATTTTTTTCCTATAAATGTAATAACTTTTTATTGAACCAATTTCTTTTCCAAATTTTCTTTGGTTAATCAAAATCATTTTAGAAATTTTGTAGCAAAACCAGAGATAAGTTCTCTATTGTTATAAAAGCTTGATTAATTTCCATGGTTAATTAATTATTATCATTAATAATTAAATCTTCCTTTTACCAAATAGTTCATAATAATTTGAAACTACATGGGCAAACTATCCGAAAATTCTCAAAAATGTGAAATGTCCTATTGTATCACATATCAATATTTCAAAGAAAAATAATTATTTTTCTTAGGTTTAATAATTAAGATCTAAATTAACAAGTTTTGCATCTTAGAAGATTCATAATTAAATCATAATGTTTCAGAAAATTATGAAATTTAAACCCAACTCCAATATAACATTCCAAACATTATATAAAATTCAAAGCATTTAGAGGTTAAAATCCAGGTTTTTAACTCAAAATCCTTTCAAAAAAATTACATAAAAATAACAAATGATAACCATAACTCATATAAATGATTATCCAAACTATATGCATGATAAACCACAATAATCATTCGGATTTCCATCATAAATCCAAATTACAATATCATACAAAAGAGAGATGGAGATACTATTCATAATAGGTTTAATGTAGTGATTGGATTTTCCCTAAGCTTCTTTTTCCCTAAGATTTTCTTCTTCTAAGTTAAATGATATGATGATGATAAGGGGTCCAGCCTTATTTATATTTTAATTTGATAGAATGAAACTAAATGAATAAGCGGAAAGGGAGAGAATGATATAACGTTATTCATTTCCTATCCACCCTCCTTAGATTAGATTTAGTTAATTCTTTTCCTATTATAGAATAATTACTTTTATTTAATTATGACCCACTTAATTTTCTTGGAAAATCCCACACTTACCCTCTTACCTACATTATATATTTTATTACTTCTTAATTAAATATCTAGAGTCATGTACTGCAAAAATTTATTGTTGTTACACCATTGCGCCGTTTTTCCTATCCAACGGATAATCATACTCACTTTATAGTTAAAAGTGGGAATAGCACTTGGCATATAGTTTACCTTATTAATATTAGGGTGGACTAAGTATTTTATCCATCTAATGGATGTTCTATCAAACTCCTTGCACTTAATGCACTTTATATGTGTCACACTCTGCTTTTTCTCCACGACCTTTCTATGTCAGAATATGATGGTTCATGTTTCAAGAACATTATTTGATATAATTAAAATTATGTAGTTTTGATTAATGCATCATTGACTCTTTGTGGTCCAAATTAACTTTCTCTGATTATATAAACCATTTTTCTCTTCTTTATTCTTTTTTACTTTTTTTCCTAGTAAGGTACTTATTAATGACTAAGAAGGGTTCGACATAGGAAGCAGTTGTATCCAAAATAAGAACCAAAATCAATCACTAATATACTACAAAAATAACTTCTCATACGAATGCAGACTACTCTAAACCCGGCCCACCAAGAAGTTAAAACCAATGCCTATTAACGATAAAAGTTATAATGATTTCAATTATAGTTCATTTGAACTCTGCATCTCTACATTAAATAACCCTAGGCATGAAATATTAGGAACTGGAGATAGAGGTTTTGATAAAAACAACCTTTTGTAACTTATTTTATTTTAACTTATATACTAACACTACTGTTTAGATATATACGAATGTTATTATGCAGGATATATATAAGGCAGGTACTGATTATTGAAGACTGTATAGTATAAAGATCAAGAATGAAGAAATCAAGTTTGAAGACTCATGAGTATCAAGATCAAGATTTCAAGATAAGCGTCTAGTTTTGGTTAAAACTTCATAATAGCACGAAAATCTTCATTTTGAATTTCATTTGGAATGGAACTCATTTCACCTTCTTAGTGGCTTACAAACCCATGACAAGTAGCTTACAAATCTACGACAAGTGGCTTACAAACCCACGTACATCCTGGTTTTGTACAAGTTCTCGAATCCTGATGTGATGAGATATTCTGCAGGAAGAAGCTTGCAAATCTACTTCAAAATGGTTTTTCGAAATGATTTTCAAAACTACTTTTCAAAATATTTTAGCCTTAAAAATTATCTTTTCAAATGATTTTCAAAAAGATGTTTTAGCCTTAAAATATTCTTTATTTTTGTTTTTAAATAAACTCTTATTTTAAATTTCATTTTTCAAAATAAATTTTACATTGTTTTTAACCAAGGGATGTCGACATCATGGGATACCCCATGTCGACATGGTGGTCGTTAAATTCAAAAGTTCCAGTTTTCAAATGAAGTGTCTATTCGTTTAAATCTCTTCACGAATGGTTATGACCGTTGGTGTTCTATAAATAGCCTTCACAAACGAATTTTTTCACTAACTAATTTCTTATATTCTTCGTCCTTCTTCTCTACAAATCCATATTCTAAAATTTTCATATTTTTAAAATCGTGCCGAAATTCCATCGAATTCTCAAGTGAATCAAATCAAAATCTCATTCTTGTTTGATTCTCTGCCCTCTCTCGAACATCAAAATGCTATTCAGAATTATAGGATCAATTTGCAATCAAAAGTTTGTCGAATATCTCTAAAGGTGTGGTTGTGCCTGGAAATCAATTGGGTGATCTTGTGTCCCGTAAATCAAGAGAGTTTGCCCCAAACTCGAGAGACAGGAAGGTACCTCAAGGCCTTTAGAAACCGAGGATTGTAATCTTGACATTGGTATAATAAAAATCTATATGAGGTGTTTGCCTTGGTACTGGACTGGATGTAGGGTAACTCCAAACCAGTATAAAATCCGGTGTGTTCTTTCCTTTTATTGCTTTTTATTTACTTTCTGCGTCTGTGTTTGATTCTGTAATTGTTCTGTGATTAAGTTCTGCATTTGTTTATATCATAATTTTTAAATTAGTCCATATAAATCTTAAAATCCATTAAACACTATTCACCCCCCTCTAGGGTTAAATTAGCATTAAGATGCTTAATCCTCACTCCCTTTCAATTGGTATAAAAGCATAGGTTTCCATAGTTTTCATAATTTGAAACTTGAAAAGTTGAAAATGGTATTTTTAGGAAATTTTGTTAATAATAGTTTGAATTTAAGCATTTCATCAAAGTATTATAAGTCTGCACATAGTTTTTATGATCAAGTTATCTACTGATTGGTTTGTTATGTAGGAATAAACATGTTATATGCCTTTTGAAGAATCAACAACCAATGGACATACTTTGCAAATTGAGAAAAATAAATGGATACTTGATAATGGCTGTTTAGGGCATATGACTGGAAATCCTGAGATACTCAATGACATTATATATTAAGATGGTGGATTGGTCAACTTTGGAGATAACTCAAAAGGATATGTGAGTAGCATCGGCAATATCGGTAATTCTAAAACTCCTCTTATTTTTGATATTTTGCTGGTTAGGAATTTAAAACATAATTAGCTTAGTATAGGTCAACTATGTGATAAAAGATTTAAAATTAAATTTGAAAAAGATAAGTGTCACATCGAAGATAATAAGTCAAATATTATCTTTGAAGGAATTAGGAAGAAAAACATTTGCATCCTTAGTATGAAAATTTCAAATGATAACTTATGTCTTTTGGCTAATACAAGTGACTCTTGGATTTGGGATAAAAGCTTAGGTCGTTTAAATTTCAAACTGTTAACTAGGTTATCAAAACTTGACTTAGTTAGAGGTCTTCCCAAGTTAAACTTTAATGTAGATAGTATATGTGATGTTTGCCAATGAGGACACTTAAGAAAAGTTCATTTAAATTAAAAGATATGATTTCTACTTCTGAACCTCTAGAATTACTTCATCTAGATTTATTTGGTCCATCTCAAGTTCAATCAAATCACAATAAATATGTTTCTGTAATCATAGGTAATTATTCTGGATATACTTGGACAATTTTTCTTAAACTTAAAAGTGATGCTTTTAAATTATTTAAAAAAATTGCTAAAAGAATTCAAAATCAATTTTCTTTAAAAATAAAAACTTTTCGTAGTGATCACGGTGGAGAATTTGAAAATGAAAATTTTGAGAATTTCTATAATCAAAAAGGAATTACTCATAATTTCTCTTTTCTAAGAAATCCACAGCAAAATGGAGTGGTAGAACGTAAGAATAGAACGGTTCAAGAGTGTGCTAGATCAATGCTTTCTGATAGTAACTTACCTAAGAACTTTTAGGCTGAAGCAGTCGCTACAGCGTGTTATATATTAAATAGGATTTTAATTAGACCATTAACTAATAAAACACCATATGAATTACTTTACAATAAGAAACCCATAGTATCTTATTTTAAAGTTTTTGGTAGTAAGTGTTTTATTCTTAACACGAAAGATAATTTAGATAAATTTGAACATAAATCCGACTAAGGTATGTTTACGGATATTCTAATAGAATAAAGTATTTAGAGTTTATCATTTAAGAGCTAATATTATTGAAGAAACAATGCATGTATCTTTTGATGAAATTTTAAAGATGCTGTACAAATAGAAGATGAAGAAGATTTGTAACTTTAAATAATGAACCTAATGAAATTAACTGTGAAATCATTCAACCTAATAAAAGAATTAGGCTATTAAAAAATCATCCTATAGAAAATATACTAGGAAATATCGAATCTATAGTTAAAACAAGAAATCAATTAAATAGCATGATTAATGTAGCTTTTGTATCAACTATTGAACTTAAAAATCCAAAGGAAGCATCATCTGATGATTCATGGATTCTTGCTATGCAAGAAGAATTGAATCAGTTCACCAGAAATGATGTTTGGGAACTTGTTCCTAGACCCGAGGATAAAAGTATAATTGGAACAAAACGGGTTTATAAAAATAAAATGAATGAATTAGGTGAGGTCGTGAGAAATAAAGATCGTTTAGTCGCGCAAGGTTATTGTCAAGAAGAAAGAATTGATTATAACGAAACCTTTACACCCGTAGCAAGACTAAAAGTTGTTAGGATTCTACTCGCTTTCACAACTACAATAATTTAAGTTATATCAAATGGATGTTAAAAGTGATTTTCTAATTGGTTTTGTAAAAGAAGACGTTTATGTTGAACAACCTTCACTTTTTGAAGATAATAAATTTCCAAATCATGTATATAAATTAAAGAAAGATTTATATGGTCTGAAACAAGCTCCTTGAGCCTAGTATGAAAGACTAATATCTTATTAACCACAATCTGGTTTTGGAATTGGTAAATAGATGCAACTCTTTTTATTAAAAGAAACAAAATGATATTCAGTTAGTACAAATATATGTAGATGATATAATATTTGGATCAACTAATAACATAATGAATAAAGAATTTTCAGATATAATGACTAAAGAATTTGAAATGAGTCATATGGGAGAACTAAGTTTCTTCTTTGGACTTCAAATCGAATAGTTAGATAAAGAAATTTTCATTAGTCAAGAAAAATATGTTGAGGATTTAATTAATAAATTTGGATTGACCACTTCTGGTGGAAAACCATCCACTTCTGGTGGAAAACCAACTCCAATGACAACTAACGTAGCTTTAAGTAAAGAAGATAAATCAAAAGATGTTGATCAAAAATTATATAGGGGAATGATTGGTTCGCTGCTTTATATAACAACAAATCATCCTGACATCATGCATAGTGTCTGTCTTTGTCCAAGATACCAATCTCAACCTAAAGAAACTCACTTAAATGCTATTAAAAGAATTTTAAAATATGTAAAACATACTTTAGATTATGGTTTATTTTACCCTAAAAATGATGTATTTGATCTAATTTCATATTGTGATGCTGATTATGCTGGTTGTAAATCAAACCAAAAAAGTACAAGTGGAACTTGTCACTTTCTAGGACATTCTCTGGCTTCTTGGTTTAGTAAAAAGCAAAATACTGTATCTTTGTCAACAATTGAAGTAGAATGTACATCTGCTTTGGCTTGTTCTCAAGTTATATATATGCAACAAATTTTAAAAGATTTTGGATTAACTATAACTAAATCACCAATTTATTGTGATAATACTAGTGCAATAAACCTATCTAAGAATCTAACTCATCATGCTAGAACAAAACATATTGATATTAGACATCATTTTCTTAGAGATAATATAAGTAAAGAAGTCATAACTCTTGAATATATTAATACTGAAAAATAAATTGCTGCTATATTAACCAAACCATTAAATGAACAAAACTTTACTAAATTTATAAGAGAATGAGGCATATGTTCATTAACTGAAATATAAATTATAAATAATACAAGTATAGTTAATAATTAATATAAATAAAAATTTCTCAAAAATTGAACTGGGCATGTCGACATGACCCATCCTTGTATGTCGACATACAGGCCGAGATTTTCAAATTTAAATTTCTCTCCAAAATTAGTTAGTAAATTATATATTTATATATTTCAACTTTTACTCCTTCTCTCTGTTCTATTCTCTATAACATGCTTCTAAAACAGTAAACTAATGGCTTCCTCTTCTAATAATAAACCTTCTTCACCCATTTCTCCTCATTCTGGTCCTTTTCAATATTCCACTCACGTAGGAGTCATCATAGTACAAGAGAAGATGAAAGATTTGCTTCAAATGATGATGGAAATTCAAGTAAGTTAACTGCGAATGGCTAGAGAACAAGATAGGCAAGCCGGAACCCTTAGGAATTTACAAAATTTCCTTATGGATAAACATTCCAATCCCATTGTCATCGAAGAATCGTTACAAGCCATGGATTATGAAGAAGAAGAGCCTCTAGAAGAACCACAAGAGGATCAAGAAGAAGAACATCCTCTGTCGAATTCGGATGTTCATATGGACGAAAACGATGGCGTGATTTGCATTGGAGAGGTCCTTTTGGACGCTAATGGGAACTTGGTCGAACAACGTGGAAACTTTTTCCCCACTATCCAAATTGTTCGGTCCATAAATCACAAATAGTTAAGGGTCCTCATTAAGCTTTTTTTTTCTTGATTATATATTGGTTTATTAATTTGTATGCAAGTGTTATCCTAAATAATATTCTTCTAAAAACAATCTTTTGTGTATAAGATCGTGAATTCATTTAACTTAGGATGCTATATTTCACTCACACATAGTTATTATTCTTATGTCATACGTTTGTTTATCTCGTTTTCTATTATGTTCAAGGTTTATATGTTATTTTTTGTTGATGACAAAGGGGGAGAAGTTGTATAAAATAGTAAGCTTGGATTAAGGTGGAGTTGTTGGTGTAAGGGGGAGTTATGGTATGATCGATCTGGTAAGTATATTTTATAAAGTTGTCATCATCAAAAAGGAGGAGATTGTTACGAACTGGAGATAGTGGTTTTGATGACAACAACCTTTTGTAACTTATTTTATTATAACTTATATACTAACACTATAGTCTAGAAATATATGAATGTTATTATGCAGGATATATATAAGGCAGGTACTGATTATTGAAGACTGTATAGTATAAAGATCAAGAATGAAGAAATCAAGTTTGAAGACTCATGAGTATCAAGATCAAGATTTCAAGATAAGTGTCGAATTTTGGTTAAAACTTCATAATAACACGAAAATCTTCATTCCGAATTTCATTTGGGATGGAACTCATTTCACCTTCTTAGTGGCTTACAAACCCATGACTAGTAGCTTACAAATCTACGACAAGTGGCTTACAAACCCATGTACATCCTGGTTTTGTACAAGTTCTCGAATCCTGATGTGATGAGATATTCTGCAGGAAGAAGCTTGCAAATCTACTTCAAAATGGTTTTTTGAAATGATTTTCGAAACTACTTTTCAAAATATTTTAGCCTTAAAAATTATCTTTTCAAATGATTTTCAAAAAGATGTTTTACCCTTAAAATATTCTTTATTTTTGTTTTTAAATAAACTCTTATTTTAAACTTCATTTCTCAAAATAAATTTTACATTGTTTTTAACCAAGGGATTTCGACATCATGGGATAACCCATGTCGGCATGGTGGCCTTTAAATTCAAAAGTTTCAATTTTCAAAAGAAGTGTCTATTCGTTTAAATCACTTCATGAATGGTTATGACCGTTGGTGTTCTATAAATAGCCTTTATAAATGAATTTTTTAACTAACTAATTTCCTATTTTCTCTACTCCTTCTTCTACACAAATCCATATTCTAAAATTTTCATATTTTCAAGATCGTGCCGAAATTCTGCCGAATTCTCAAGTGAATCAAATTAGAATATCATTCTTCTTTGATTTTTACCCTCTCTCAAAGATCAAAGTGCTATTCAGAGTTATAGGATCAACTTGTAATCAAAAGTTTATCGAGTCTCTCTATAAGGTGTGTTACTACATAAGGTCCATGGCTAAATATCGATCGTTCGTCCTTGCATTGAAACTCAAGAATGCAAAGACATTCGTGAACCATTTGGCTACTTGTTACTAATTTCATCCTTCCCTACTTTTGGCCAAGGTGGTAGATATGATTTCACGGCCTTGTATAGTAACTTCCGTCTAGACTTTTTTCAAATCTGAGTAGGGTGGAAAACTTATCAATCAAAAGCTGGATGTATCTCCGAACATGGTAATTCACCAGTATAAAATGAGATCTAATAAAACTGAGAATTCATTTCTCAGTGAAAGCACCAAAATATTAACGCCAAAAGTGGGCATCAACACCCATAGAACCTTATAGACATCAATCAAAGGATAAAATCGAAAGAGCCAAGCATAAAAGTAAATGAACACACAGATTTTATAGTGGTTCGACAGTTTGGCCTACATCCACTTCGTACTTTTATTAATCTTTCATAGGATTACAATTACCAGAGCATTTGGATCAGCTTGGATCCATTGATATAAATTTTTAAGAAAATAGAAATGGTAGAGTCTCTAGAGTAGGAAGAAGAAGATCTAGTCCCCTTTTCTGAAGCTATGTCTGTAGTATTTATAGCAGGAGACGCACGTGGATCGGGCCAAAACTATATAAGCAAATCCTTTAGGTCCAGTAGAGCGCACCACATCGATCGGCCGTGTCCACTCCATGATCCATAACGATCGGCACATGCATGACTGATCGTTTTCACTAGCTCTTAAAAACTCAAGATCGTTATTGGAGGATCTTAAAGGCTTTCTGATATTGCTTCTAGAATATGGGACCATACCGAGTCGCATATTGCGAGCTATAGACTGTTTTAACTCGAAGGCAGAGTGTACATCAAAATATGCCGACCATTAGGTTGTATCACCAGTTATGATCGGCCTTCCTCTTATCTTGATTCTAGGATGTGCGATCGTCATAGAATGCTTCACTTACCTCTCTATTGATTCCGTGGAGTCTTATATGGATTGGCCTCATCGTTCTCAAGATATTAGCTGTCCTCCAATGATTTGAGCTATCTTCCTTAATCAATCTTTGGTCGATCTAAACAAATTGTTGTCCAACCTGTAGCTTTTGTACCCGGACTTCATTCAATTCCAAACTTGAGATATAACTTCATGGGATCACGCTAGTGACTTCATGTTTGCCATATTTCGACTTGGTTTTTGGTTTGAATCCATTTGACCATCGTCTATAGTACTATACATAGTTGGCTCTTTAAGCTATCGACTATTCGTTCCAGGTCGAATCGGTGATATCATGACTTCGCCAAAAAGCGGGACAGTAGACCATAATTCCATTCGAAGAACAAGGAATTTCGCCCAAATTGGGATAGTTTGTAGAATTTATTTATTTAAATTCAAGTCAGGAATCTACCTTTTCATAATCATTGGTCCACCATGGTAAAAGTAGGGGTCTCCTTCTAGAGCTTTATTGCAATCAGTTTTTGTGTCAAATTTAACTATATAAAACACATTTTCCATTGAACAAATCTGAAAACTCCCTTCAAGTTTCCAAACTCCCAATAGTATGGCTTAGATCTAACTACATAAATGACAATAGAGTTATCCTAGTTTCTTTTGGCTTTACTTTTTTTATAGTAAATTTGATATTATTTTATAGTCATTTTAGCACTTCTTCTGGTTTGAAAATTGGATAATAATGAAAAGTTCCAATGTTAGAAAATCAATAGCAAGATCAAGTCATTTTGGGGTCTGAAAATTACATAGGAAGTAAAATTGTAATGGAGTAGAGATAGGGATTTACTCACCAATGATAGCTTGCTTCCAAGATCTGACTAGAAGGGGGTTTGGACCTTGTGACATGGTTTGGGGTGGATTTGTAATAGTTGCAAATCCTTTCTATAAGAGGGCACTCCACCCTAAGCGGTGGCAAAGCTCCTGGCCGAACCTCGTAAAGGTACAACATTGTGGTTTCCATCACCTTTTCGTGCAACTTATGGGATAGTTGATTTAGCATTAGATCTTTCATTTTAAATTGTCCTCTTAGATTTAATAGTGGTGAAACCCTCCACATCAGTATCCATAGAATTAGGTGATTGTTATCCTGGATCAGGAGGATTTGAACATGGAATTAAAAGAGGAGAGAGGAATGTAAGGGAGGAGGAAGAGGACAACGGTTATGAAAATGCCATTTCTAAGGGTTGAAGATCTTAAATTTTTTATTTAACTTATTTTTACCTTTTTTTCAGAAATATTGCTTTTTTGGCATCTTCAACAATTTTTTCCTAGGAATTTCCACTACTTTCTCTTGCCATCTTCAAGTTTTCTTCGATATTGGTAATTGATAAGTAAGATAAACCTTCATCATGCAACTTTTAGTTTTGGTTTCCACTGCACTTTCTCTTTTACGCTGAGTTTGTTTGTATGAACGCCTATAGACCTCTTTCTATTTTCTGGCTATACTTCGCAAAAAATTATAAAATATGTTGGTGTAAGTCATAATCAGTTAAGCATATAGCTATCATTAAGAAAATAATTTAAGTAATAGCAATGATCTTTGAGGCAATTTTAGTGTTTTAATTCCTTTTCATCGTTCTTTTATCCTTTATGTTTAGTAGGTTATGTCAACCTATGACTTTGTTAAATATACTTTTCATGCCCCTCGATGTTTTGATTGCATTTATGACGACTACCCAACTCCTTTGGTACCCAAATAGACATCTGATACCACAAGCAGTGCACTATATCGATACTCGATCGACGTTGAGTGAAAGTCAAGGGTGAAGTAATAAAAAGCCAATGCAGTACTTATCACGTGACGATTGTCGGATTCAAACCCCTACCGCCTCTGAAAGCAACATCATGCACTGACCACTATGCTAAAAAATGTTTTGCAATAACTTTCAGAAAGGGATGTTACAGAATACCTCCTTAAAAAGCCCTACACCCTTGTGGCTCATTATCACACACCATCTAGGCAATGTGCTTGTAATTCACATCAGTACCACACCAACTGACATCCTCGACATTACAATGCACAATTATGGCTAGGTATAGGATTTAATACCAATTGCGACAACTATGAGATTCGAACCCTTACCACCTTGGAAAGCTATAATATGCACTAACCACTGTTCTAAAAGATCATTTTATGTTAGCTTTCCGAATGGTATGCTATCATGTGTCTCACATCGAGTAGATAAAATACCAACATAGATAAACCATGCGAGAATAATATAACTTCATGAACCGAAATAAATCAGAGTGCATTGGTTCATCACATTTATACAAAACAGATGACAATGTAGTTTGTACATCTAAATAACATGCTCCAAACAGAAACCGACTCTAATAGATGGATAAGTATTGATAGTTCTACATTATAGCACAGCATAATATAGAGGTAATAGCTCCAAATATAGATATATGAAAGTGTAAGTCTTTTACTCATCCTCCGCACAACTCCGTATATGAAAGTGAGGTAATAGCTCCAAATAATCTTTGAACAAAATATTATGTGATTATAGTTGCAAATAATTACATTTATGAGCAATTAATTATAAAATAAAATGATATTTTATTTTAAATATTCTCAGTCAAGATGTTTCAAGAAAAGACTACTGATTCATCCATTGAGAACAAAGTGTGCAACACTCTACAAATGTTGGGAACTGTATTACTCATGGCTATTGAGGACACAAGGGGTTATGTACTTATAATTATTGGATAACTATGAATTGACTTACCCAAAATTTTCCTGTTGCTTGATGACAACTAGGTTACATAGGGAATCCCATTGCGATGATGTTACATGGTTCTCTCAACTTGATAATACCGTGGAACTTCAACTTGAATACTCTACTTTAATTATAGTTAAAGCATGGCATAGCGATCCATCAAGCAACTATAGTTGGGTCTGAGTTAAAGCACCGGGGGTGAAACATTATTCAATAGAGAATTTATCTCCTCGGTCGTATGAGGTTAGTATCACAATCAACTATTGTCAACTCAAGTCAAAATCTCTAGCCAAGATAGTACGGTTAATAATTAATGTTATTATTGAACCAAGAACTTTATTTTTGGACTAACCAAGTTTAATGTGGATAATATCAAAATTTTGATCAATACCAAATTCCATACATTCTAAAGTGATATGGTTTTGATGAAGAGAACGTATGTAAATTATCATCACTAAAGATATCTATTATCTGACTTTTTGACCAAGCAGCTTTCAAACGGATTTAGACATCGGGATGAAGACAAAATGATTCATAGTCTTAGGAACATGCTTGTAAGGACAAAAGGAATGTACCCAAGAAATTGGAGCAAGTTTGGAACAATGTAAACAGGTCGGTACTGACCACATTTAAGCCGATACAAGCACTTTTGTGCCTCCTGTGAAACTCTGGAGCTATGACACATGGATGGTTGGCATGAGTGAGTCTTAAGTGCATTTCTGAAGGAGTAAGTGAACAACTCCAAGGATGTTCAAAGGGAAAGAAAACAAGTACTGAAGATATCATAACCTTATCAAAACAACATGACTTCAAGGGAAAAGTGCTCTAACACAATAGGTTGGGGGTAGATGATTATGGGAATGGAAGATGAGGCCACCTTCCCTCAACTAATTAGGCCGGTATCAATATTTTCAGGTCGGTACTGCATAGATTTTAAAGCCCTGGAGACCACATCTTTCTCTCCTACATTCTCGGATTTGAAATAAGACCTAGTATATTGGGACCTGATGATTCTACTGGACGATTTCTCTATAAATACAACACCTATGGCATTTGAAAAAGAACTTTTGGCATTTTGCTTTCTTATTCTTCTATTCTCCTTACCCTTAGTCGCTAAGAAAGTTATTCTTAGTTGTCCTAGGCTATTAAACCTTCTAAATCTTTGTACTATGACTATGATCTATAATCGATAATAATTCATTGGATGTAGGTTTAGGATTTCTCGAACCACTTCAAAAATTCCGTCTTATCTTTTTTTTTTGCAAGATCTCTATATTTATACCCGTTTTTGGGTTTTGTTCCATTTCTAAGCTCAACATTTTGGTGCCTCCACTAAGAAAGGAGATTCTCAAGTGTAGATCTAGCTTTCTAGTTTGGATTAAGTGTCCAGAGGTTAGATCCAAAAGGTTTTCACTAAAGGATTTGAATACTAGAATCAATGGCACCTTCAAGGAATTCTAGTAGATCCGGAGCGATAGCTAGAGTAGATAAAGGAGCTTCTCATCATTATATGTCTGCAACTAGCCGATAATAACATTTGTAGGACCATCCGCCTATCAGGAGATGGTCATGGGAGTGGAGTTTGACAAGATAATGGCAGGTCCGAATTAGAAGATGGCTGATTGTTAAAAGATTCTATTGGAAAAAATTGACTCTAGCATAGCTCTACTAACCTAGTAGTCATAGAGAACCGGGAGGAGTAGGAGAGAGACTACACATATCGAATCGGAAGAATAGAACACCCCTTCTTCTGGCCAAAGTAAAAGAGTTGGAAAACCGAAGCAGAAGGAAAAGACTACTGAAGCAACATGAAAGGTTACTAGAGGAAGTAGAAGAGCTCCCTCTAAGGGGATTCATATCGATACCACCAGAATCAGGTCGGTACCGATATGAATTCGAGGTTCTTAGAAGGTCAAGGAGCTAAGGCTATTGACTTATCTGATTTTGAGGATGATCTTTAGCATGATGGTGATGGTCATGATCAGGATGTTGAAGTTCGAAATGCTGGTATATAAAGAACTGCTACAAAGTCAATTAGACACAAACTGAAGGAGTGGTTCTCCCAGAGGCTAGAGAAACTAGACGTTAAAGAGAAAATCGAGAACTTTTGCAGAGTCAAACACTCGACACAGCTCTTTATGGTCGACTTTTTGAGTACCAAGCTAGCGAACAGCATATAACAGGCATGATCAAGGGATTAACGGAAGAAAATAAATGGAGGAAGAGTGAAGATTGGGGTTTTGCGCCTAGTAGAACTCCATTCGTGGAGAATGTTTTGAGGGAGGAATATCCCAGATAGTTTACAAATGCTGACAATGTCATCATATTACCGGACTACCGATCACAAGTAGCATTTGTTTAAATACAAATGACATATGGATGGAAACCAGTGTTGCAGACACGGTTCAGTATAGATGTTTTTTAATATTTCTAGATGTTGTTGAATCGATGTGATATACTTGGCTCGCATCGAAATCCATATCAATTATCAATGAGTTAGCAAAGAAATTTCTGGAGTAGTTTAGGCTCCATACTACTCGGCATAAGGACATGATGTCCTTGTTAAGTCTTTCCCAAGGACCTTAGGAGTCCTTGGAAGGGTTCTTGGAAAGGTTTAATATTGCAGTTACGGAGGTTAATAATCCAAAGAAAGATTCGGTGTTTGTGGCATTGGTCCAAGGCGTACATCTGGACATAAATGGCTGAAAATAAAGCAACCAATGACTACGAAGGAATTTCACCGAAAAGCTAATTACTTTTTGCGTATGGAAGAAGCAAGTCAGGCAACTAGAAAGACTGATGGTGGACAATTGAAGGAGGAGATTCAAAGTACCATGGCGATGCAAACTAGTGAGAGTTTCAGTAATGTGTAGTAAATATTGATAATTCTAATGATCAGAAAAGAAGAAATCAAGGCTCTGGAACAGGAAAAATGAAGCTAAGAAGCGCCCGAGGAATATGAGGTTGCACAAGCATACACCTCTAAATGATATGTTAGAAAATATATACCTCGCTATGCAAGGCACAGAATAGATAGAAGGCCACCTAGGAGGAAGGCGATAGAGGAAGAGCGACACTTTCGCAAGTACTGTTGCTTCCATGAAACTCATGAACATTACAAGAACTATTGTCAGCATCTTAAAGATTTTAACAAGAAGTTAATAAGAAAGAAAACATTACAATAGTATGTGAGGGAGTTGTAGGATGGTGGACAAAATGGAAAGCCCAAAGGGTCTAATGTCAAAGGGTATCAACCTGGACCCAACAGAGGAGTGCCTAGGCGTGCTGATGGTGGTTATAAATATAATAACTGGAGAACCTCATCTAGGAGAGAAAAAGTAGAGGGAGATGGAGCAGTATGCAAGCTCATTAAGGCACTTACCTTGGGAGAACTACTTCGCTATTAGGGACAAAGTTCTCTAGTAAAGTATGGTAACAATTGATATTATGTTTAGGAATTGGGATTCTGATGGGGTCGAGCTCCAACCTTCGACCCTATGGTGATTATGGCTATTGTTGTCCCTACTATGATTCATCGAGTTTAGTGAATAGTAGGAAGCTCAGTGAATATCTTGTTTAAAGAATGTTTGATCAAATGAGAATCAGTATGAGGTATGTTAATCCATGTAAATCCAAGATTTAAGGATTTATGAGTAAGGCAAAACAACCGATTAGGACAATTGACTTATTTGTGGAGTTAGGTGATAGAAATCACAAGGTAGTGTAGATTCAGAAGTTTGTTATTGTAAATCAATATTCAATGCAAGATGTCTTTTTACGCCGACCGACCCTTGCTAATTTTAGGATAGCACTGGCTCCCTGGTGCTTAAAGATGAAGTTCCCCATGGATAATGGGGTCGGATCATCAAGGTGACGCCAAAGTGCATTTAGGGAATGTTATGTCGCTAAGATAAAAGAGGCAAAGCGAAAAAGAAAGAAAAGAATGTAGAAAGAACCCTCTGCATTAAAAACTCGGAAGCATAACAACTAAAGCCCAAGCCCTGGCTCGGGAACCATTGCAGGCTCGATAAGTCTATGGATCCCATAATGAAGTCAAAGGAATTACGGGTGGCCCCAGTTGAGTTTATAGTCAATGCCCTGACTGATATGGACAATCCTACTTGGATTCTCCAGATCAGACGTCAACTTAGCACTGGATTAATAAAGGAATCGGTTAACACCCTTCAAGGGAGTTTGGACATATTTTCTTGGATGCTTTCGGATATGTACAAGATATCGTCAGATGTATCATGTCATGTGTTGAATGTGGATCCAAAATTTCCACCAGTGTAGTAGAAGAGGCATGGTCAGGGTTTAGAGTGATCCGCTGCGTTAAAGACGGACGTGGATAAGCTGATGGCAAATGGCTTTATCTGCGATGCTTCGCACCCTAAATGGGTATCAAATTCCGTGTTGGTTAAGAAAGTGAATAAGAAAGGGCGAACATATATTGACTATTCTAACTTGAATAAGGCATGCTCGAAGGATAGCTACCCATTGCCTAAGGTTGCCTAGCAGGTAGATGTGACCACGGGACAAAAGTTACTCTCTTTTATGGATGGTTATTACTAGACACTGATGCATATACCAGATCAGGAGCACACTAGCTTTATAATAGATTTTGGGATTGTACCTCTACCAAGTTATGCCATTCAATTTTAAGAATGTAAGGGATATGTACTAGAAATTGGTGAATTCTATATTCAGGAATCAATCTGATGGACGACGGAAGTATATATGAATGATATGCTCGTGAAGTCATGACTAGCGAGGAACCACTTGGATGACCTTTTGGAGATGTTCGAAATGCTAAGGAAATATGGAATGAAGTTAAATCTACTGAAATGTTCTTTTGGAGTTTCATCTAGGAAATCTCTGGGATTTATCGTGAACGCGAGGGAATTGGGGCCAATCTAGAGTAGGTTAGCACCTTGAGAAACGTAACTACCCCAACCACAAAAAAGGAATTACAGAGCTTGAACAGGAAGATTGCCGCTTTGAGTCAATTTATCTTAAAGACGACGGATGAATGTTATCGTTTTTGATGCCCTCAAAAAGGGCAAGAAGAATTATGAATGGAATGAGAAATATGAGAATGCCTATGAAGAATTTCCGGCATATGGAAACGCTGTAAGTTCTATCCAAACCACTGGATGGAGAGGACTTGTTTGTTTATTTCGCAATGTCTGTTCACGCACTAAGTAAGCATTGGTACGTGAGGAGGCAACAATTCCAATGGAAGCATACTCTAAGGAAGAAATTGTTATTCAGCTTTTTAAACAAGCAGTTTTCAAAGGATTTGAACATCGGGATGAAGACGAAATGATTCACAGACTTTGGAATATGTTGGACTCAAGAATTTGGAGCAAGTTTGGAGCTATGTGAACGGTCGGTACCGAGCACTTTTTATTCCTCCTATGAAACTCTGAAGCTATGACATGTGGATGATTGGCACGAGTGATTATCTCACAGTGCATTTCTGAAGGAGTAGGTGAACAACTTCAATGAAGTTCTGAGGGTGAGAAAACAAGTAGTGAAGATATTAGAACCTCTTAGAAAAAACATAGATTCATGGGAAAAGTGCTTGGAATATAATGGGTTGGAGATATATGACCCCGGAAAGGTAGATGGGGCCACCTTGCCTAAAAAATCAGGTCGGTACCGATCTCTTCAGGTTGGCACCGAGTAGATTTTAAGGCCTCGAGGACCCTATCTTCCTCTCCTTCCTTTTTACATCTGAAATAAGACCTCGTATATTTGGATTCGACGATTCCACTGGAAAAATTCTTTATAAATACAACGCCTATGGCATTTAGAAAAGGACCTTTAGCATTTTGCTTTCTTCATTTTTTTATCTCTCCTCAACCCTAGTCACTAAGGAGGTTATTCTTGGTTATTCTAGGCAGTTAGACCTACCAAACCTTTATGCTTTTGACTATAATCAATAATCAATAATAATAATAATATAGTGGATATAGGCCTTAGATTTGCCAAACCACTTTAAAACTTCTCCGTCTTATTGATTGTTTTTGCACGGTCTCTATATTTCTACTCGTTTTTGGGTGTTGTGCCATTTCTAAGCCCAACAGTATCACTTAAGAAAATGTGAAATTATATTTTATAAAAAAGTCCTTTGAGTGATGAATTCTGTGACGTCCTAAACTCGATGCCCAACAAAAAACATCACATTCGTATCGCCGGAGCTTGCAACAACATTAGATGATAAATAATACAACGAAACAAAAGATGATATCACTGATACAACATGAATACAATATCCAATACATCAATTTGATACAATGATAATCATCAATATCAGAGCATATACAACACAAAATATAGCGGAACACGACATAATATGAGATAAGTCTTCAACAGAATCTAACACTGCAACTCCAATCCAAAACTCCAAAGACAAAGCTCCCAAAACTTCAAGCTCGAATCTCCATCAAGGTTGCACAAAGCTAAGCAAGACCAGCCCGTGCACTCCAAAATGTATCAAATAGAAAGCTGAAGGCTAACAAAATGATATCTACTACCTGACTATCTTAAAAACCAAACTCTAGACTGCCCGTGTAGAAAATTGTGGACACCTACAGTTTAGAAAGGGAACAATAAACTCCGAGTCAATCGTGGGACTGGTATGAGCAAACAAAAACGGTTTGTCTTTAAAAACAAATAAAAGATTTTAAAATTGAAATCCGCAATGCTTTTTGGAAAATGAAACTACCATAAGGCCTCCCACCACACACATAATGCAAACGTAGAATTGGAGGAGATTTCTCCTTATGATTGTCAAACATGCTTAATACGCAAAATCTTTTTAATATTATCATTAGTGCATAGTGCAGAAAACATTTCAAAAGCATAATATTAATCTTAGCCAGCTTAAAACCATTATTGTATGCCTACTATAGCCACCATGTTCAATAGCAGGTTACCGCCACATTCCATGGCAGGTTATATAACTAAAACCGTACAGGGCGCGTATTGTTTCTTTGGATTTCCAACAAAAGGTCAGGCTAAGGAACTTCCTATTGCCACATGGAAACGCCTCTGGTGGGATATCCCGAGAACCTACCCGGCTCTCTGCCAACACAAGGCCGGTTACCTCCTTCCCGGGAAGTAGAACCTAAGATATGCCACCCCTGATCATTTGCGACCTTTATCCGAGGATCCTCTACACCAACAACATCACACATTAATAGATATACTACAGTGCCCACATGAGTAAGTATCTAGGGTTCATACCATGATACCACTCTTTTCTAGAAGGAATGGTCATACCCTAGGGGAGCTACCCTTGAAACCTTGCCGCATCTTTCCTGTTTCGACCATTACCGGTTTGTGAGGCTCGATGAGGTCACATCTACAAAGATACACTTTTTCACAAAGTAATGCTTTGATCAACAAATGATCAGCAGCACTTCGTGTGTCACATTACCAAATTTGGAACGTATCACTAGTAACCATCAACTATATAACCTCTGAGCTCGTACGTCTCAGAGAAGGGTGTTAAGATAAGAGAATAAATCTCTTCCACCAAACAGAAATGTATTTGATAGAAACCGGTTTTACGTTTCAAAGTGTAGTGTCAGACACACAACCATACAAGTCTGTTCCGGGTTTGAACAAAACCGAAGGCACTTCCGAAGAAGCCCTTGCAATCTGGGTATCACAATCCCGATCGGACTTCCCATCACTTAGCGAATCTCTATATCGTTGCTACTCAGTGCAGAGACAATTGATAGGTTATTCTATCGTTCTCGCAAATACCCGGTCTTCACCATCGGTCTCCAAACGCTATCCATAACGTCGTATCATTATTCGAAATGGGTTATATGACACAAGGTCCTCCCCCAGCTAAACTGAATAATGAGCGTAAAATTTAAAAACATATGGATATGGGATTTCAGTTAAGTCACAATTTTAAAATTCACAACTTTCTTTCAAATGGTTTAAATAAATTACCATTTCAAATCTTTTTACAAAAAGATTCATTTCACAAAGTTCACCCAGTTTCACAAAGATCCATTAACGGATTTCAAAAAAATTTCCACTTTATTTCTAACATAAATCTTGAATTTTATTTCTATTTAAAGTTTGACTATCAAACATTTAATTTATAACATATATTTTATTTTATTTATTTTTACATAAACACTTTGCAGGTAGACA
Source organism: Allium cepa (assembly GCA_030765085.1). Classification (NCBI taxonomy): domain Eukaryota; kingdom Viridiplantae; phylum Streptophyta; class Magnoliopsida; order Asparagales; family Amaryllidaceae; genus Allium; species Allium cepa. Next base: position 229,266,448 of record CM060941.1, read on the forward strand.
ATTTGTTTTCCTTATGTACATAGATATTGTATTTGCCTTTGTTTTTATTTTTCTTTCACACACAACTTGTCATGTTTTGCATAATATACAAATCTAGTTTTGCTTTATATTAACACATATTATTTAAAAGAGAATGATTTGAAATTTAATGCATATCAAATAAATTACATAAATATTTTATTATAAGTACAGAATATTTTTTTAAACATTTGCTTAAAATTTAAATTCAAATTCAATATATATAAATTCAAATCCACTCATATATGCACATATACATATATATTCACATATATAAGTTTTAAATTCAAATGATTTTATTTTTAAAACATTTATTACTTCAATCAAAAGAAATTGAAGTTTTATTCATATAAATTAACACGCATTTTATTTGATTTGAAACTTTTCAAATTAAATTCCAAAGGTTCAAATAAATTACCAAATTTAAATTAATAAATTTTGGGATGTTACAAATATCCCTCCTTAAGAAAATTTCGTCCTCGAAATTTGCCAGGGAGATAACAAAGATAGGTGAAAGATAGAGAAATATCTTTTCAGATCAAACTGAATTTTTACTCTGCATTTGGCTTACCAAATCAGAATATCAACAATAGATATGAGACCAAACTCAATCAACTACGAAATAATTAGATTTTCTGATCTACGAAGTATACAGGGGTATTGGTTAGTTCGATGGGATAACTAACCGTTCGTAGAGTATATCGAAACCCAATGAAATAGACAGAAATAGATTCGACTACGATCTCAGATTCAAGATTTAACTCATTTACGATTTTTTGAAAATTAAAACTGTGGGTAGTTCCCATGTCGAACAAAACTCGAAAATTTAATCGCAAACGAGAAGGTTACCTTATAGAATTTCTTTTCCTTTATCATCTTTTGAGGTTGAAGAATCATCTCTGATTGCATACACCCTTGCTACTAGGGCTTGCTTCTGTGCTGGACAGTCCTTGATCCTATGTCCTGGCTTGCGGCAGTAATAGGATCCCGTCGATTCCTGATCTGGCCTCATAAATGGCTCTCTCATTCCTGGCTTCCAAGGATTCTTACATTTATCCGAATAATGACCTTTCTCCAAGCAATTGAGACAAGTAACATCTTTCACCTTTTTCTTCTATATATTCTTCTTTCCTTTGCCTCTCCTCGGTTTCCTTCCACCAAACTTCCTTTTCCTTCAATTCAGATTACTTGTATTTCCCTCCTCCTCTGGAACTTCCAACTTATCCGGAGTATCGTATCTATAACCCATATCAATTAATTCAGAAAATGATCCTTTAACGTGAGTAGTCATCCTCTCCTGGAACTCCTTGTTCATTCCTCGAATAAACTTTTCATTCTTCTTTAACGGCGTATTCACCAATTCTGGACCAAACCGAGATAATTCATTGAATTTGTTCAAGTATTCCTCAAATGATAAACTTCCTTGCTTCAAATCCATGAACTCTTGGTACATTCGGGAGATACCAGCAGACGACATATATCGCTGCTCGAACACTTCCTTGAAACGACTCCAAGTAAACCCATCAGCCAGCTTATCCACTATAACTGTTTCCCACCAAGCTAAAGCCTCTTCCTGGAGTTGCCAGGAAGCTATCAGTCACACCTGATCATCTTCCAATTTTAGTCCCTTGAAAATCCTTTTGCACGATTGGATCCTGGCTTTTGCTTCGATAATAGATTTTTTTCCAGTGAATGGCTTTCCACCAAGTTTAGAAAAGTTTTGATATAAATCAGCCAAATTTGATTGAGATTGAATGAGAATATTGTTGTTGCAGGGCTTTGACCAATTGAAGTGGTACTTCCCTGTCTCCTATCTCGTCCTCTTCTTCCACTCATTCTTACTATCTGTAAATAGTAAGAAAACCGATTTAGGCATTTAGATGAAATATCTTAGAGAATAACAACAGACAAAGGGAATAGACTAAGAAATTAGGGTTTTGGTTTCACTGGTTGTACTCATTCTGGGGTATACTTCACCCTATCTCTAATGAGCCATCTAATGTGTTACACTCCGTGGCTAAAGTTCTTACTCAACCTTTAGCTCTGATACCAAATGTGACGTCCCGAACTCGATGCCCGACAAATAACATCAAATTCGTATCGCCGGAGCTTGCAACAACAATAGATGATAAATAACACAGCGGAAACAAAAGATGACATCACTGATACAACATGAATACAATATCCAACACATCAATTTGATACAATGATAATCATTAATATCAGAGCATATACAGCACAAAATATAGCGGAACACGACATAATACGAGATAAGTCTTCAACAGAATCTAACACTGCAACTCCAATCCAAAACTCCAAAGAAAAAGCTCCCAAAACTTCAAGCCCGAACCTCCATCAAGGTTGCACAAAGCTAAGCAAGGCCAGCCCATGCACTCCAAAGACTCCAAAATGTATCATATAGAAAGCTGAAGGATACCAAAACGATATCTACTACCTGACAATCTGAAAAACCAAACTCTAGACTGCCCGTGTGGAAAATTATGGGCACCTAGAGTTTAGAAAGAGAACAATAAACCCGAGTCAGTCGTGGGACTGGTATGAGCAAACAAAAAAGGTTTGTCTTTAAAAACAAATAAAAGATTTTAAAATTGAAATCCGCAATGCTTTTTGGAAAATGAACCTACCATAAGGCCTCCCGCCACTCGCACAATGCAAACGCAGAATTGGAGGAGATTTCTCCTTATGATAGTCAAACATGCTTAATACGCAAAATCTTTTTAATATTATCATTAGTGCGTAGTGCAGAAAACATTTCGAAAGTATAATATTAATCTTAGCTTGCATACAGCCATTATTGTATGCCTACTATAGCCACCATGTTCAATAGCAGGTTACCGCCACATTTCATGGCACGTTATACAACTAAAACCATACAGGGCGCGTATTGTTTCTTTGGATTTCCAACAAATGGTCAGGCTAATGAACTTCCTATTGCCACATGGGAACGCCTCTGGAGGGACGTCCCGAGAGCCTACCCAGCTCTCTGCAAACACAAGGCAGGTTACCCCCTTTCCGGGAAGTAGAACCTAAGATATGCCACCCCCGGTCGTTTGCGACCATTATCCGAGGATCCTCTACACCAACAACATCACGCGGTAATAAATATACTACAGTGCCCACATGAGTAAGTATGTGGGCTCCATACCATGATACCACCCTTTTCCAGAAGGAATGGTCATACTCTAGGGGAGCTACCCCTGAAACCTTTCCGCATCTTTCCTGTTTTGACCATTACCGGTTTGTGAGGCTCGATGAGGTCTCGTCCACAAAGCTACACTTTTTCCCGAAGTCATGCTTTGATCAACAAATGACCTGCAGCACTTCGTGTGTCACATTACCAAATTGGAAATGTATCACTAGTAACCATCAACTACATAATCTCTGAGCTCGTACGTCTCAGAGAATGGTGTTAAGCTAAGAGAATAAATCTCCGCCACCAAATAGAAATGTATTTGATAGAAACCGGTTTTACATTTCAAATTGTAATGTCAGACACACATCCATACAAGTCTGTTCCGGGTTTGAACAGAACCGAAGGCACTTCCGAAGAAGCCCTTGCAATCTGGGTATTCACAATCCCGATCGGACTTCCTATCACATAGGGAATCTCTATAATGTAGCTACTCAGTGCAGAGACAATCGATAGGTTATTCTATCGTTCTCGCAAATACCCGGTCTTCACCACCGGTCTTCAAATGCCATCCATAACGTCGTATCATTATTCGGAATGGGTTATATGACACAAGGTCCTCTCCCGGCTAAACCGAATAATGAGCGTAAAATTTTAAAACATATGGATATGGGATTTCAGTTAAGTCACAATTAAAATTCATAACTTTCTTTCAAATGGTTTAAATAAACTACCATTTCAAATCTTTTTACAAAAAGACTCATTTCACAAAGTTCACCCAGTTTCACAAAGATCCATTAACGGATTTCAAAATAATTTCCATTTTAATTGGATTAACTCATTTAATCTTTAAATCAAAGATTTAATTTATAACTTCCAAAACCGTTTCTAAAGATTCATTCATAACTTGGAAAGTCGTTTTCAATTCAACTTGAACTTCCTTCAATACAAATTGGAAATTCATTTCTTATATGAAATTCGATTTCATTTATACAAGTTAAAATTTTTGGGTTAATTCAAATTCCCAAAGTGACACTTTCTAAAATGGTTTAAAACCATATAAACTAGTATAACCTTTTTACAACATAAATTCTCAATTTAGAATACAATTTCAAATTTTGAATTCAGTTTTAAATTAAATTTCAAAATTAGATTAAGTTATTCAAAAATAACTTTTATCTTTGAAATTCTTTTTCAAAAGTTTTCCCACTTTAAATCCGATCCGTTTCCAAAACCATTTGGAATCAAAAATTCAATTTGAAAATTATTTCAAAAAAAAACTGTGACTTAAACAATTTCCACGTGAAATCCATATTTGTGTGTGTATAGTGTGGTCCAGGGGTTTAACACAATAGCGCACAACATCAATCATCACAGATTCAATCATATCAATATAGATAAGCGGTATAACCCATAACGCTTATCTATATACACTGATTCATTGATAAAACAAATTTATAACAAAGATTCACCATTACGATTCGATGTGGGTTTCGGATAACCAGCTGGAATCCGACTCCCTTTCGCATTGAAATTCAAATGTCGTTTTACGGGCTAAGGGTTTTACATATTCATACAATATTATATTCATCACAGATAAAACAGCTCAGCACAAAGCATTACGTAGCATCACAAGCACATAACAGGGATATTAATCCAATACACAACATTCAATAGCAATCAAACATCTTTAATTAAGATGAATAAATCGGATGGTTTTAAATTTATTACCCACATAATAACTTTCATTAGTAATTTTTTTTAATCAATGACTAGTTATCATTAACTACAATTGATTAAGTCCTAATCACCTTCATTAACTAATCATTTCTTAATTAATTATCTGAATTAATTTATCCCTAATTGTTAATTAATTAACTTTTAATTAATTTTATTAATTAACCTTAAATTAATTATTCTTAATTTAATTATCTTAATTAATTAACCACGTTAATTAATTATTCTTTAAAGTAATTAACCCTTAATATTTGATAATCAATCTTAAATCTTTAATTATCTACTCTTAATTACTTTCACTAAGTAATTATTGTTTTTATTTAATCATTTATTAATTACTTGATTTATTAACTTGAATTATTAATTAATTTACTTTAATTACTTACACTAAGTAATTTACTTCAAGTGATAAGTTTCTTAATCAATAAAATTTAGCTTAACCTTGAAAAGTTAATTAACACTTATAAAACACCCTTAAAGTTAACTTCTTGAAATATCATTAAGTTTGTTTAAAATAAAGTTTTAAAATAAAAGCTATTTTTATTAAAAAAACCATTTTAAAACTTGGTAAATTAAAACAATTATTATTTAAAACCTTTTTAACTAATTCTTAGACTTGGAAATCATTTAATATAAGGAGAAAATTGATTAACCGAATTCAGCAAAACTTAAAATTTTAAAAACTTATTTTTTCTTTGAAATTTAGAAACTGTTTTTGGCCAATATCAATAAACTCGAGAAAAACCCCTGTCTGCTTCAAGTTGAACTCGAGCAAATTGCTCCACTGCTTCGGGTTTTCCCAAAATTTGACCCGAGCGCCACAAATTTTCAATTTAAAATTTTTTCTAACTACTTTACCCTCGCCCCAAACATTCTACTCAAGTTAAAACTCGAGTTAACACGTAAATTTCCTGAGACACGCTTCGAGTTTCCCTTTTCTTCCCGCATCTTCGCTTAACCCAGATACGCATGAGAACGAACGTGCAGGTGCATAGATGAATTTCATCACTCTGATCATTGCCGTAGCCTCTGACATGTCAACGATGATCGCCCCTGCCCAAACAATCGTCTTTTTCGATCGAATTCATTTGGAATGAAAATCGAGTATCTCGAACCAAAGGCTGGAACCAAACCAATCGGAAAACCGACCATAGCCCTCGCCACTTACCACCGAAGGTCACGCGACTTCGACCCCAAATTTGCCACACACCGATGCGTCGTTTCCCCTTAGTTCTGTCTACCCCGATCCACGAATGACCTCAAAATCGATTCGAGAATGACGTTGATACAACTATGCCCTTAAACCCTATTCATCAAACCCAAACTTATCAGATCATCTAAAAAAATTCGTACTATTTTTCTAATGATCTACGACACATCATCCTTCTTTGACAACAAGCCCAAGGCTCGATTGTTCTTTGATCATCAGAAATTGATGGTTTTATCGATTCTGTTCAACTTTGATTTATTCACTTGTTACCAATCTAAAAACTCTGGTTTAACCTTTAAAAATTGTGATTCTTGATGGGGATTTAGATCATAGAATTGAATCAAAGGATTGTAATAATTGAAATTTACATGTTCGTATCATTCCACTGTTCTTCCTAAACTCCTAGAAAATTTAACTGCTTATTTAACTTAAATATATTTTAAAACTTAGATCTGGTTAGACTAAATGCTTCTTTTGTTTAAAAATTAACAAGAATAAAAGATTTAGAGAAAGGATATTGCATTTGTTCCTTGTTTTAAATCTCTGTAGACCAGAGCAAAGCACACAGACATACATACATGTCATACACATATATATACAGGAATTTATATGCAAGCATATTTTATGTCACATATTTTCAGATCATCACATGCAACCCTATATATATATATATATATATATATATATATATATATATAGGTTAAAGGGTTTGCTCACCTGGGATTTGAAAGACAGAGGATACAAGCTTGAACTTGAAACTGGAAATCAAAAAAAAAATCTTCTTCCTGAACCATTTTTTTGTTGAAGTTAGACTTTGAATTTCCAGATTTGCTTGCTCTTTAATATTTCCAGGTTTTTTATACTTTTTTCCAGATTTTGGTTCTTCCATTTGCTCTTGAATCTGGATCTAGCTTCAAGGCTTTGATTCCTTGTTTCAGTTGTAAACTGAAGCTCTTCTTTTTCTTCTTCTTTTGGAATTGGATTTGCTTTTGCTTCAGAATTTGGTTTCCAGCTTCTTTGGTTTCAGATGATTGCTTTGATGTTTTTTCCTAGTTTTTTTCTTTCTGGTTATAACTTTTGTGTTGAGTTTGTGATGTTCAAGATCACTTTATTTTTTTCTTTCAGGAATTAATGAGGCTTATAGGAGAAGCCTCTATGATTTTTTTCTTTTAGAGGCTGAAATGGAAGCATTTAATGTCATTGCTTCCTTCTAAGTCTACATACTTATGTTATTTGAATTATTTTGTATGTAAATATTTTTGTTTTGTTATCTTCTTGCTTGCCTAATTCATATACAAATCTATATGCATTTCATATGTTATTTTTTTGTAGTTTATCTTATGTTGCCATATGACCATATAATTTTATTACTAACATAAATCTTGAATTTTATTTCTATTTAAAGTTTAACTATCAAACATTTAATTTATAACATATATTTTGTTTTATTTGTTTGTACATAAACACTTTATAGGTAGACAATTTGTTTTCCTTATGTACATAGATATTGTATTTGCCTTTGTTTTTATTTTTCTTACATACACAACTTGTCATGTTTTGCATAATATACAAATCTTGTTTTGATTTATATTAACACAAATTATTTAAAAGAGAATGATTTGAAATTTAAAACATATCAAATAAATTACGTAAATATATTTTTTATAAGCTCAGAATATTTTTTTTAAACACTTACTTAAAATTTAAATCAAATTCAATATATATAAATTCAAATCCACTCATATATGCACATACACATATATATATACATATTTACACATATATAAGTTTTAAATTCTAATGATTTTTTTTAAAACATATATTACTTCAATCAAAAGAAATTGAAGTTTTATTCATATAAATTAACACATATTTTATTTGATTTGAAACTTTTCAAATTAAATTCCAAAAGTTCAAATAAGTTACCAAATTTAAATTAATAAATTTTAGGATGTTACAAATTCGGTCAAATTTTCACAGCATTTGCCAAAGTCAGGTGCGAACATTAATATCTAAACTGTTCAAAATTAACCACCGACTGAATTCATACCTCTAAATCTCACTATCGTATTTGTGAATTCCTTGAAAAATACACAAATTAATTAGTTTGTAAAATGTTATAAATTGTTTAAATTAATAAATATTGGAGAAATATTAATTATTATTTTATTTACTATTTTGGATATTGTTAGTAATTATGTGACTGCATATGTAAAGGTTATATTTACTTGTATTGATATACTCTACCCGTATACTTTTAAATAAGGTTTACATGATAAATAATCTTTTAAATAAGGTTAAATGATAAATAATTACTAGAAGAGTTTTGGAAATTTTTCACCATACAGATAGCAACTAATGCCAATCATACAAGGGGGGAGAAATGGGTGGAGTAATTGAATATTAAGGAGGAATTAGCTAGAAATTTTTTAATTAAAAGAACTGGAAAAGTTCCACTCTCCCAATTAAAGAAGATCTCCTAATTTTAGTTCCTTTAATTCTTTTGTTTCTCCTATTAGCTTCCATTCATAGCCACAAATTTCTTCTTCCTCTTCTAAATAAAAGCAACTCCAAACCAAATCAAAACATCAAATAAAATTAATAGCTGCATGGTTCAGCCGAATCTTGCAGAGACGGAGTGTTGATTTTAGAGATATAAGGAAAATTCAAAGATCAAGGTGCCACTAATTGGCCAAATCTATAAGCTAAAATTCCTTTTCATATTTACATATTTTATTTATATCACTTTATAATGATTATTTATATATATATTATTGTCTCACCATGATTAATAGTTAACATCATAATATGAACAATTAATTGGATGATATAATTTAATTTTATTCAGTTGTTTAAAAAATAAAATGTGTGTGTGTGTAAAATTATTTTGTCAACTATAAATAAAATTTAATATGCATGTAATGATTTTTTAAGTTAATATATAATTTCAGTGAGTTAAATTTGAACCAGTTTTGAAATGTCATTAACATCCCGTTCAAACTTATTTTATATATTTATACTTTAAAATCCTTTTTGATTACTTTTTGTAAATTGGATTAAATTTGGGTGATAATATTATATTATATTCTTATATATATGTTATGTATATATACATTAAAAGTATTGAGAAATATGTGAATCTTGTGTTCATATTAAAATAATTTAATATGTATGTATGTATGTGTGTGTACACTTTGAGTTAACTTAAATTGTTGTCAGCTTCATTTTCTTAATATATGTATGTTTGTATGTATGTACTTTAAGTTAATTGAAATTATTTTCAACAGCATTTTTTTAAAAGTTACATAAACATATACATATACACATATATATACATATATATACATACGTACAAACATATATACGTCATATATATATAAACATGCACACTCATACAAACACACACTCAATTTTACTATTAGTACATAACTCATTAATTATACACATATTTACACATACTTTGGGTAAATTTTTCAGCTTCATAATTATACACACACATGCACAATTTTAGTATTACTACTTAGTCCATTAAGGGTAGTTTACATTAATTAAATGTAGTCTAGATCTGAATTTTGAATAAATCTTGCCAAATCAAATTTAATTTTTTAACCTCAAATTTGGATTTTGAAATTTCAATTTGTCGATTTATGCTACATTTGGTCAAACCAACTTTGTTATTGATATTCAGATTTCATAATATTTTATAACTATACATACATCTTTCTTTAATTAATTAAACTGTAGCTATATACATATGTGTGTGTGTGTGTTTGTTTGTTTGTGTGTGTCTGTATGTGCGTGTGTGTACATGGTAGATACAAATCTCAATATGTACACGTGAATATTTTGAAAATGTTATTGTGTTGTTGTTATACATCTTGTTAAACATATTATTATCTACATCATCTATTGTATAAAAATTAGGTGCATTTTAATATTTGCAAAAAAGGAAGATGGAATCAATTAATGATGCCACCTTATCTCTTTCCTTCAGATCTTGATATGATTGTATCTATATGTGTTGAATATGCGCTTATATGATTTTTTGTTTGATGATAATAAACATATATACATTCGTTTAAATGTATTTGTTAATATACTATTTTATTTTCACAGATTAAACAAATATTTGCTGAATAAAATATATAACACGGAATTTGAATTCAAACGAATATTTTATTTAAACAAATATTTATTACATTTTTGAATAGTACAATTTCAAGCTCTCACTATAACTATACAATTTTTGAATACATCACGATTTCATATTTACATTAATAACCTCACTACATATCACTCACACTCGTACTTTATCTTCAACTTCAACTGCATTCCAGTTTGAATTCAGCATCTGAGCAATCTGCAAAAATATACACTAACGCAGTAAAATTGAAAAAGAAATATTTTTGCAATATAAAATAAAATATGGTTTTTGAAAATTTTATCTGCCTCAGTTATTTGGGTTGTTCGTCATAATTCACATTTGAATTCATCACACACGAACTGTACATGCCACAAAGTCGTGCACATAGATATATACACTTGATAACTCTACAGGGACAGGTAATCATGAGTGGCTGCAATACACACGTGTACATTTATACACGTGTGCACTGCCTCGCCAACTCGTATGCACAGTCAACCAATATATACAACATGAATTACAACAACTCAAGGAGATAGTCGACCAAACTCATGTATGCAACAGCAAATACTCGAGCTCAAGACCGTACAGTTACAACATGTCAATGCAACACTGCATACAACATAATGCAATACCCAAAGACCAAGTCGAAGTCGAGCTGTTCTCAACAGTTCTATGTATCCAACAACAATATGAATGCTATGTTCAATCATGATACAGACCAGAAACATCAAAGTCTCAAGTGATGCAAATATCAAGAATCAGTGCAACAGGAAATGGTGTAAATACAACTCGAAGTAATGCTCAGTGCAAAGGCCATGATCAAGCCAACACAGCAACTACAACAGGCCAGAGGTGAAAGCAATACACGACTGAAGTGATGAAGAGAATGTAAACAAGTCACAACTACTACAACAGGCCATCAGTGAAACCAAGATGCTATAGATTTCAGCAACATCAATGAGACAGTAAAATGAACAATGCAAAGAAGGCTGCAGTGAAGCATACACATGAGTGGACAGGACTACAATAGCTAGTACCAACATGAATCAGAGATTACAAACTCGAGTGTGCAAGTGAACATGATGAGTCAGTGCAGTAAGCAGTAATTTGAAGCAACAAATCGACTCAAATGCTCAACTACATGCAAGAGGCAACAAAGACCACAACGCAGTGATACAAGTTCAAACAATGCTCAATACACAGCCAACAAGATATCATCAAAAACCAAACAAGGGACAGGCCATAACATGCAGACCAAACACATGAGTGTAACCAACTGAATCAGCAAGGCAATACACAAATGCAATAGAATGCAATGCTCAATATCACTACAAACTGCGGTGGATAGTGAAGGCAGCAACACACCACCAAGTGAATGCATCAGGCATTAACAAATAAGTAGTTCAAATGAACTCGATCAGTAACCAAGGCTACCACAATGAAAAGTCATGTATGCAACAGAATTTCAAATGAAACAAATCCAACTTTATATGCATATGTAACCCATCAAGCTGCAGTTTTACCAAAAGTTCAAGTGAAGCAAGTATAGGTTAAACTCAAGCAAGTGAGTTTATCAATACAATATACAATGAAGACTGCGAGAACATGAACACAGGAAAACAATGCATGGTGAATTGTATTAACACAGTGATGCAATGTACGAAATAAATGCTACAGTGGATGAACACAACGATGGTCGATGCCGTGGCAGTTATGAAGTAAAATACTGCATCAAACCGAAGACAAAAGTCAGGTGCACATGTTTGAAAAACTCAGGAAGTAAAAGAGGAAATTTGTTGCCGTATGAATCAAGTAAGTATCGCACGAATCAACATCAAGGCCGTGAGTAACAAGTTGCAAAAATATTAGGAAAGTCGTGTGCATCAAGGAAGTGAATTTCAGGAAAGTATCGAGTTAATTAGTGTATTCTAATTCATATAAATACGAGTACCAAATTATCATCATCGGCATGAATAAATGAAAAAGCAATCGAATTCAAGCAATAAAACCTGAAAGCAATCAACATACCAGAAGAGAAAGGCGAATTTGATTATCTCGAAGCAACCGAAGCCGAACCCTAATTTCATATAACAAATCAAACAAAGCAGCCGAAGAGAGCTACGAAGAGAAGATCAAAGCTGCGCGCACAAGATTGATAAAACATAAAATCGGCAACTTCATCAAACCCTAATCAGGGACGAAGCCCTAACTTGCAAAAGGAACGGCCGCAGAAGAAATAAAGAAGACGGTCAAGAGATATTAAAAGGGGCCGGCCTTCTTTTTTTATAAAAAAGGGTTTTTATTATATTAGGGTTATTTTAATTTAAAATTGTTTTAATTTACATTTTCTTTTTAAACTGCTTAATTTTCTAGTCGTGTGACTAGGGGACAAGCTACGTGGCGTAGCTTGAGAATTCGCAACTCAGTGGCTGAGTTGTGGCAGGGTTTTGAGCGTAGAGTTAGGTTAGTCAGTAGCGAGTGTCGCGAGTTTACGTGTGTAAGCGTGTGACTATCTAATTTCTAGTAGAAACCTTGGGGGCAGCACGTAGGCAGTTCTTGCCGAAGCTGGGTAAATTCTGTGTCGTTCTTTTCTGCATTTATTATTTTGTTTTTATCTGTGCTGCTTCTTTTCTGTGATCTGTGTTGAATTTATTTTATAAGCTTCCGCAATTAATTTTTACAATTTATACTATCACCCTATTCACCCCCCCTCTAGGGTGAAATCGGTCCTACAAGTGGTATCAGAGCTAGGAATTGAAGTCAATTTCTGTTTTAAAATTCATTTTTCAAAAATCATTTTAAAAAGTTTGAAATTTTAAAATGGCTTCTTTTAATAATGCTTTTGCTGAGGGTCAGTCCATAGTTAGACCACCAATGTTCAGTGGTGAATATGCTTATTGGAAAAATAGAATGAAAATTTTTCTAAAAACCATTGATGCTTGGAACATTGTTGAGACAGGTTATAGATCACCAACTATAATTGTAGAGAATCAGGAAATAGATAAACCGATGGACCAATGGACAGAGCTAGAAAATAAATTACAAAATGCTAATGCTAAAGCTATGAACTCTATTATCTGTTCATTGGATCAATTTGAATTTAATCGGGTCTCTCATTGTTTAACTGCGCAGGAAATATGGCACACATTAGAAGTGACTCACGAAGGAACATCTCAAGTCAAAGAATCTCGCCTTGCAATGCTAAGCAGCGAATACGAGAACTTCACAATGGCGAAAGAAGAAAATGTCAAAGAGATGCATGGACGACTTTCCAATATCGTATACAAATCAAAAGCTCTTGGAAAACCATATACAGAGTTGGAGATAGTCCGAAAAATCCTCAGAGTCCTTCCACGAAGTTTTGAAGCCAAAGTGACTGCCATTCAAGAATCAAAAGATTTGAAACAAATGAAAGTCGAAGAACTCATCGGAAATCTCACTGCCTATGAGCTAGAAATGAAATACAAGGAAGAACGTGAAGGAGGTGATACTCGAAAGAAATCAATTGCTCTAAAAGGAACAACTGAGAATGACGACGATGATGAGGATGGTGAAGCTGAATTAGCACTATTAATAAAGAGATTCAAAAAATGGAATCGCAAATATGGAAATCCAGCCAGAAATCATCAAATTAAAAGCAGAATAAACAAAGCACTAGACATTTCGGAGAAACAAGAGATTATTTGCCACAAATGCAATAAACCAGGCCATATTAAGCCAAATTGTCCTCAAAATCGACCAAACCAAGGAAAGAAACTGAAGAAGAAAAGTTTTGCGGCTACTTGGGATGAAATTGATGAAGATGAAAGCGATAGCACCGAAAGTGAGAGTGAAAGAGCAAATCTATGTCTTCATGGTGAAGTAACTGACAGTGATGACGACGAGCCAAGTGAGGTATCAAAACTGTCACATTCAGAATTACTTATATATTTTCACGAAGTAAATGGCTGTTTTGAACGACTTAGGGAAAAGTATGCCAAACTTGAATCACAAAAAGACACTTTGATAGATTTAAATAAACAACTTAATCAATTAGTTAAAACCTATCAAAGTAGGATCCCTAAGTGTGACAAGTGTCCAACGTTCGAAGAAGAGATTAAAAAATCAGAAAACAAAATTAATTCACTTGAAAATGAAATCCTGTTTTTAAAAGAAAGTGAAAACGCAAGAAGAGAAAACTCCATTAAAAAGTGCACTCAACTGTTAACCGAAAATGAAACTCTCAAAACTCAAGTCCAACAACTATCAACGACTTTAGATAAGTTTTCAATAGGAGAAAAATCCTTGAATATGCTATTAGGGAAACAATCTATTAATACATCTAGGCAAGGGCTTGGATATAACAAATGTCAAAATAATAGAAATCAAATCGATTCATTTGAACACAATCAAAATAGTTGTTGGTATAAACCCAAACATGTGACGACTATATCGATTTGGGTTCCAAAAGGCACAAATATAAAATCTCTCAAATTAAAACAAATTTGGGTGCCAAAAGGAACATGTATAAATAGCTTTGGGTCTCCTCTAAATTATCTTTTAAAAAATTCTGCCACTAACAACCTTGGACCTATAAAAACAAATAGGTCACCAAAATTTTTCCCCGTGTAGGTATGTTGGCAGGCTAAGGAACAACAGCAATGGTATCTGGACTCTGGCTGTTCCAGACACATGACAGGCGATAAATCAAAGTTCCTTAGCCTAGAAAAGTACAAAGGTGGCAGGGTCACAATGGGTAACAATGAAAAGTGTAAAATTGTTGGCAAAGGTAAAGTAGGTAACAATTCATTTATCCTGAATGATGTACTATATGTTGAAAATCTACATCACAACTTGATATCAATCAGCCAGCTATGTGATAAAGGTATGAATGTTATTTTTGACTCTGACTTGTGCAAAATTATTGACAATTCATCTAACGAAATCTTATTTTCAGGTAAAAGGAAAGGTAATATATACTCTCTATCTTTTGATGATCTCACCCTGTCTAAATGCTTGGTAGCTAAGGACATAGAAGTAAATTTATGGCATCGACGTTTAGGGCATGTTAGTATGAACTTGCTAAACAAATTAAAAAGGAAAAATTTGGTAAGAGGGTTGCCTTCACATGAGTTTGAAACAGAAAACATTTGTAAAGCATGCACTTTAGGAAAACTTAAAAAATCATCATTTCATACCAAAAACAGTGTAAGCACTTCTAGAGTGCTTGAGCTAGTTCATATGGATCTATTCGGACCTAATGACATTGCTAGCTTAGGAGGTAAGAAATATTGTTTTGTAATAGTTGATGACTACTCAAGATATACATGGGTATATTTCTTAGCTAAGAAATCAGAAACATTTTCATACTTCAAAAATTTCACAAAATTAGTCCAAAATGAAAGGGAAGTTTCTATTATCTCACTAAGAAGTGATCATGGCGGAGAATTTGAAAATTGTGAATTTGAATTTTTTTGTGATGAAAATGGAATCAAACATGAATTCTCTGCACCACGTACTCCACAACAAAATGGAGTAGTTGAGAGAAAGAATCGAACTTTACAAGAGTTGGCTAGATCTATGATAAATGAGTATGAACTACCTTTACATTTTTGGGCAGAAGCAGTAAATACAGCATGTTATGTAATGAATAGAGTTATGATTAGACCAATTCTCAACAAGACTCCCTATGAGCTATGGTTCAACAATAAACCAAACATTGCATACTTTAAAGTGTTTGGATGTTCTTGTTATATTCTCAATACAGGTGATCAATTAGGAAAATTTGAAGCAAAAGCCGATGAGGGTATTTTCATGGGGTACTCTTCGAGAAGCAAAGCTTACAGAGTCTACAACAAAAGGACTAAAACAATCGTGGAATCAATAAATGTGAAATTTGATGAAGGCATTGATAATCAAGAAACATCCAAAAGCAATGGTGAAGAGGAGAAAGAAAAAGATGAGCATAAAGAACCAAAAGAAACTGATAAGATCAGAGAAACTGCCATATCTCCAGAGGATCGAAGGAATCTAGATCCAGCAAAACTGAAATTCAAAGCAGACCATCCTCCAGAATTAGTAATTGGAAATCCTATAGCAGGTATACAGACTCGTTCCTCTTTTAGAAATCTATGTGATCTATGCTTATATAGTGGATTTATTTCAGAAATAAAACCAAATAACATAGATTCAGCTCTTAACGATGAAAACTGGTTTTTGGCCATGCAAGAAGAGCTAAATCAATTTGAACGAAATAATGTTTGGAGTCTAGCACCTAGACCTAAGGATTATCCAGTTATAGGAACAAAATGGATTTTCAAAAATAAATTTGACGAATCTGGAAATGTAATTAGAAATAAAGCTAGAGTAGTCGCTAAAGGATACAATCAAATTGAAGGAGTTGACTTTGATGAAACTTTTGCACCTGTAGCTAGACTAGAATCAATTAGAATTTTATTAGCTTTTGCTTGCTACAAAGGATTTAAACTAAGACAATTGGACATTAAGAGTGCTTTTCTTAACGGAATTTTAAAAGAGGATGTGTTTGTTGAACAACCAGAAGGCTTTGAAAGTCATGAATATCCAAACCATGTATATAAACTGAAAAAGGCATTGTATGGATTAAAACAAGCCCCTAGAGCCTGGTATGAATGTCTTAGTTCTTATCTTCTTAAAAATGGGTTCAAAAAGGGATGTGTAGACACCACACTATTTTTGTTGCATGAGAACGATGATTTTTTGATTGTTCAAATATATGTTGATGACATCATTTATGGTGCTACTAACAAGTTATTGTATGAGAAATTTGAAAAGGTCATGCAGGAAAAATTTGAAATGAGCTTGGTTGGAGAGTTAAAATTTTTTTTAGGGTTTCAAATCAAACAAAGCGATAAAGGAACGTTCATTTCTCAAACAAAATATATTAGGGAACTTGTCAACAAATTTGGATTGAAAGATGCCAAACCAGCAAGAACTCCCATGAGTACAACACTTAATCTTGACAAGGATGAAAAAGGTAAGACAGTTGATCAAAAGCAGTACAGAGGTATGATTGGATCACTCCTTTATCTTACCGCTTCTAGACCTGACATCATGTTTTCTGTCTGCTTGTGTGCACGTTTTCAATCTAACCCAAAAGAATCTCATTTAACAGCTGTTAAAAGAATTATAAGATACTTGTTACACACCTCACGGTTTGGCCTTTGGTATCCATCAAATGATAACTTTGAATTAAAAGGTTTTTCAGATGCTGATTATGCTGGAAATTTAGTTGATAGAAAAAGTACTAGTGGAGCATGTTTTATGTTAGGACATTCATTAGTTGCATGGTCAAGCAGAAAACAAAATTGTATTGCATTATCCACCACAGAGGCAGAGTATATTGCTCTAAGCGGTTGCTCTGCTCAAATCTTATGGATGATACAAACTTTGCAAGACTATGGTCTAAATTTTAAACGTGTACCACTAATGTGTGACAGTAAAAGTGCAATTGATCTCACAAATAACCCTGTGCATCACTCACGAACAAAACATATAGATGTTAGGCATCATTTTATTCGAGATCATATTTCCAAAGAAAATATCAGCATAAATTTTATTTCAACTGATTCACAATTGGCAGACATCTTTACAAAACCCCTTCCAGAAAACAGTTTTTGCAAGCTACGTCTCAGTCTAGGTGTTTTAGAAATTTGATTGCCTAATTAACAAATCTATCCCCCTACTAATTATCAAAAAGGTAAATAGTGACTGAAAAATGATAAGGAGTGATATTAATCATACATTTTTCCTCAAGATAGTATACTTAGTAAATTACTTTAGAAATTCAAACAAGAGTTATAAAATTCTTTGTTTGGCAAAAATTCCATGACCATTTCTAATTCTATCATATTTCTATCGACCATCGCCTATCAAAAATCCAATATAGTTTGTCAATATGTGGTATCATAATCAGGAATAATTCGTTTTTCAGTTTATAAAATAAAATAAAATTCAAAGTGTTCACTCTCATTTAAAAGTCCTCACGGTTATGCATGAGTGAATTACTTGGAATTTGATATGTAGTTCCATGCTCATTTAAAAGTCCTCACGGTTATGCATGTATGGAACGCATATCAAAAGTTGATTTTTTAATAATTATTAATAATAATAAATAAACAAGTTGATTCTAATCCCATTTAAAAGTCCTCACGGTTATGCGTGGTTAGAAGATACTTGAATTCATTTTTTCTAAAAATAAAATAAAATTAGAATACTACTAATCTCATTTAAAAGTCCTAACGGTTATGCATGGTTAGTAGATATTCAAATTCCTGATATAAATATGCCACAAATAGACACAACTGTATGATTTTATGATAACATCATTCCCATCATCTCTAAAAATGGAATATGCGCCTAACAAGAATAGGTATGATTTTTGTTTGATTCTCTATTTAAATTACATAGTTATAGTCGATTGAGTTTTAATGTTATATTACTATCTATCACCTTATCTCTATTTCATGACACTTTTACTCTTTTGCTGATAACAAAAGGGGGAGAGAAATATTGGATTTTGGCAAATAAATCTTATACTACTATGCATATAAGAAGGGGGAGTTTAGTAAAGATGAAGCATTTAAATAGGGGGAGCAAGCATTTAAATGGTGGAATCATCAAATACATTTAATATGTTTCAAAATCCTAAATATATGTTTGTTATCATCAAAAGGGGGAGATTGTTGAATATGCGCTTATATGATTTTTTGTTTGATGATAATAAACATATATACATTCGTTTAAATGTATTTGTTAATATACTATTTTATTTTCACAGATTAAACAAATATTTGCTGAATAAAATATATAACACGGAATTTGAATTCAAACGAATATTTTATTTAAACAAATATTTATTACATTTTTGAATAGTACAATTTCAAGCTCTCACTATAACTATACAATTTTTGAATACATCACGATTTCATATTTACATTAATAACCTCACTACATATCACTCACACTCGTACTTTATCTTCAACTTCAACTGCATTCCAGTTTGAATTCAGCATCTGAGCAATCTGCAAAAATATACACTAACGCAGTAAAATTGAAAAAGAAATATTTTTGCAATATAAAATAAAATATGGTTTTTGAAAATTTTATCTGCCTCAGTTATTTGGGTTGTTCGTCATAATTCACATTTGAATTCATCACACACGAACTGTACATGCCACAAAGTCGTGCACATAGATATATACACTTGATAACTCTACAGGGACAGGTAATCATGAGTGGCTGCAATACACACGTGTACATTTATACACGTGTGCACTGCCTCGCCAACTCGTATGCACAGTCAACCAATATATACAACATGAAGTACAGCAACTCAAGGAGATAGTCGACCAAACTCATGTATGCAACAGCAAATACTCGAGCTCAAGACCGTACAGTTACAACATGTCAATGCAACACTGCATACAACATAATGCAATACCCAAAGACCAAGTCGAAGTCGAGCTGTTCTCAACAGTTCTATGTATCCAACAACAATATGAATGCTATGTTCAATCATGATACAGACCAGAAACATCAAAGTCTCAAGTGATGCAAATATCAAGAATCAGTGCAACAGGAAAAGGTGTAAATACAACTCGAAGTAATGCTCAGTGCAAAGGCCATGATCAAGCCAACACAGCAACTACAACAGGCCAGAGGTGAAAGCAATACACGACTGAAGTGATGAAGAGAATGTAAACAAGTCACAACTACTACAACAGGCCATCAGTGAAACCAAGATGATATAGATTTCAGCAACATCAATGAGACAGTAAAATGAACAATGCAAAGAAGGCTGCAGTGAAGCATACACATGAGTGGACATGACTACAACAGCTAGTACCAACATGAATCAGAGATTACAAACTCGAGTGTGCAAGTGAACATGATGAGTCAGTGCAGTAAGCAGTAATTTGAAGCAACAAATCGACTCAAATGCTCAACTACATGCAAGAGGCAACAAAGACCACAATGCAGTGATACAAGTTCAAACAATGCTCAATACACAGCCAACAAGATATCATCAAAAACCAAACAAGGGACAGGCCATAACATGCAGACCAAACACATGAGTGTAACCAACTGAATCAGTAAGGCAATACACAAATGCAATAGAATGCAATGCTCAATATCACTACAAACTGCGGTGGATAGTGAAGGCAGCAACACACCACCAAGTGAATGCATCAGGCATTAACAAATAAGTAGTTCAAATGAACTCGATCAGTAACCAAGGCTACCACAATGAAAAGTCATGTATGCAACAGAATTTCAAATGAAACAAATCCAACTTTATATGCATATGTAACCCATCAAGCTGCAGTTTTACCAAAAGTTCAAGTGAAGCAAGTATAGGTTAAACTCAAGCAAGTGAGTTTATCAATACAATATACAATGAAGACTGCGAGAACATGAACACAGGAAAACAATGCATGGTGAATTGTATTAACACAGTGATGCAATGTACGAAATAAATGCTACAGTGGATGAACACAACGATGGTCGATGCCGTGGCAGTTATGAAGTAAAATACTGCATCAAACCGAAGACAAAAGTCAGGTGCACATGTTTGAAAAACTCAGGAAGTAAAAGGGGAAAGTTGTTGCCGTATGAATCAAGTAAGTATCGCACGAATCAACATCAAGGCCGTGAGTAACAAGTTGCAAAAATATTAGGAAAGTCGTGTGCATCAAGGAAGTGAATTTCAGGAAAGTATCGAGTTAATTAGTGTATTCGAATTCATATAAATACAAGTACCAAATTATCATCATCGGCATGAATAAATGAAAAAGCAATCGAATTCAAGCAATAAAACCTGAAAGCAATCAACATACCAGAAGAGAAAGGCGAATTTGATTATCTCGAAGCAACCGAAGCCGAACCCTAATTTCATATAACAAATCAAACAAAGCAGCCGAAGAGAGCTACGAAGAGAAGATCAAAGCTGCGCGCACAAGATTGATAAAACATAAAATCGGCAACTTCATCAAACCCTAATCAGGGACGAAGCCCTAACTTGCAAAAGGAACGGCCGCAGAAGAAATAAAGAAGACGGTCAAGAGATATTAAAAGGGGCCGGCCTTCTTTTTTTATAAAAAAGGGTTTTTATTATATTAGGGTTATTTTAATTTAAAATTGTTTTAATGTACATTTTCTTTTTAAACTTCTTAATTTTCTAGTCGTGTGACTAGGGGACAAGCTACGTGGCGTAGCTTGAGAATTCGCAACTCAGTGGCTGAGTTGTGGCAGGGTTTTGAGCGTAGAGTTAGGTTAGTCAGTAGCGAGTGTCGCGAGTTTACGTGTGTAAGCGTGTGACTATCTAATTTCTAGTAGAAACCTTGGGGGCAGCACGTAGGCAGTTCTTGCCGAAGCTGGGTAAATTCTGTGTCGTTCTTTTCTGCATTTATTATTTTGTTTTTATCTGTGCTGCTTCTTTTCTGTGATCTGTGTTGAATTTATTTTATAAGCTTCCGCAATTAATTTTTACAATTTATACTATCACCCTATTCACCCCCCCCTCTAGGGTGAAATCGGTCCTACAATATGTAATGTCATGTTTTCTTCCCATCTTTAAACACCTTGCAATTATATTCATTATATGTTTAACATATATGTCACACCATTTAGAAACATGAATATATTTGATGTATTCTTACTTATTTAAATATCAAACTTAGTTGATATAAAGTTAACTAATTAGGAATAAGAATATGAATAAAATATCATTTTGTTAATAATACTAGATTAGATCTGGTATTAAACATTAAATTTCATAGGCCCTAATCAGGTATTTTTTTGAAATCTACCTATTTCACCAACTGTATACGGGGTTAGAAACAACAAATGTCATTATAGCCCAAATTGTTTATATAGTCTAATTAGTCAACATTTACGGACAACCAATAAACTTTTTTATCGTATGAGTGTCTTAGAATAGCAGTATCTAGACTTGGGGTTGAATAACCAAGTATTTTCCTATACCTTGATAGTGTTCTAGCCCAACAGACAGAGTAATTCCAAAAAGTTGTACATAGTTATAAGGCCAGAGTTTTTTTATTGGGTCTTTGGCTAATTTTCAAATTAAGATTCGAAAATTTAACTTATGTTTTAAATTTAAATGTTAAGTTTAAAATATAAAAGGAAATTTTAAGTATAAACTAAATTAAAAAAAATTCAAAATTGTTTTAAGAAATTAATCATATAAGTATTGAAATTTTATAACTATTTAATTAATATTATTAATTATTTTAGTTAATTATAATTAATTAATTAAATAATACACACACACACACAAATATATATATATATATACATATCAATATATACACATGACTATAAAGGTTTTAGTCAAATATTTATCATAATTTTTTAAAGTAAATAAAATAAAATTTCAACCTTTATTAAAATATCTAATTAAAATGTTTGATTGAATATATGATTTATCTGATAAGGGATTAATTTTTCAATAATATATAATAATGTGTATGTATATGAATAATACCATAATGGTTATAGTTAATTATTCATCTTAAAAGTTTAAGGTAAACCAAAAAATTCTTAAATTTTATGTACAATTTAATTAAATTAAGATTTGAATTACTTAAATATGATTTATTTAATAATAATTAAAGCTAGTTAAATATGATTTAATCAATAAGATTAAAGTTAACTCAATATGATTCAGTTAACAATATGCATATAAATATTATGTAAGTTAAGTAAATTTTAATAGTTATAAAAAAAATTAAACTTATATAATCATGTATGTATAAATATGATATAAGTGGAACTGAAGATACCCAGATATATTTTTTGGAATATATACATATGTATGGTACGTAGAGGTGGAGCTTTGGCGCAACGGTTTGGTCACTCGCAATTTGATCTGGGTGCACAGGTTCGAGTTTGGAAACAGCCTCTTCGCAATGCGTGGGAAAGGATGTGAACTTTCTCAACCACCCCAAAGTCCGCTTAAGTGCGAGAGCCTCGTGCATTGGGTTTGACATTTTATACATATGTATGATACGTATATCGTGATTTCAGATGTGTCTAACACTTGAATCAGAGGGCATTTCATAAGAAATACATTATTCCTTAATTCAGTATCGGTAAAAATATATTAAAGCTTATGAATATTTAATATAAGTTTCCCTCTATCATTTATATGTCAGTAGATTATTTGCATACACAATAGTTATTGAGCAAACTAAAGCTAGAGCTTTTATGTGTAGTACTATTAGTATATTGCGTAAACATGGTAAGATACATGTATGTATTTGTTAACCAAACTCAATGTATATGCATTATGCTTAGGCCGTCATGAAATTATAGGTAAGAGTGAATACTCTTTTTTGTTTTGTTCAACAGAATCACCGTCAAGATTGAGATTTGAGTAAAGACCACGTTTAGGGTTTGTATATGATATAATAGATAAAGATTTACCCATTACTTATGGGCATATGATTTGTTCAGAAAACTAAAGGCCAGAATCCCATGGCAAGCGAGTCCTAACACCCTCGAAAGAGATTGAAAGATTTCAAAATTTCTCTTAGGGTTTTGATGAATATAAAAATGTAGTGGGAGTTTTATTGGAAAAATAAAATGACAACACCTAATCTTTCTAATATTGTAAGAACACATACTATATGAAATTAAAGCTATCTACTTTAATAAATTTCTACAACTTGTTTAGTCGATAACATTGTTTATAATGGAAGTATACCGATGAATTGAATTAAGGTTGAAAAATAAATATAAAGAATAATTACCAATTTGGGAATGTTTTAGCTTCAAGCTCTATGCAAGAGCTGAATCAACAACTAGTAAATACATTCGTAGCTTGGTCGCTTGAATATATTTGACCAAGATAGTTATTTCCTTCCATGGGTTTTGAACTCTAAAGCAATATAAGAATATGGATATTTGACCCATATTAGATCACATGAAAATTGTATTATGAACAATCACATTCGTAATGTACGAAATCTCAATGAAATTGGCTCATTTTAAGTTAAGCAAATAAACCGTTGAGAAAGATCATATGTCAATATGACTGAAGACAATGAGAATATTGTTATGTTGAAAACAAAGAAAAACCAAGGAATAAAGAACAATCTAGGAACTCAATCACTTAAATTTTAGTTTTGATCAACTAACTTAAGTGCAACCTATTCAATATCCTTAAAATGTTAAGGTTGTCCAAATGTGCTCTTGTAAGGAGTTAGATTTAGTCTTGTAGTAGAAGTTTCCTTTTGAATTGTTTAAGCACTTAGAAAGGAAAGTAAAAGTTTGATGGTGGATGTAAAGTAGGAATGTTTGGGTCGAAGAGAGTGAGTGGTCACTTCTGCTTCATGAAGAAACATCAGAAATGAGAGTTGTATAAAATACTAGTAGATACTGAATATAGAATGACAAATGTGATTCATATGCCAAATGTATTTTACTTATAGAAAATATTTTTGCATGAGAGTTATTTCATTGAGTTTAAGATATTTGATTTAAAACTCTCGACTGTAAACTAGTTGCAGTGGATGAAATAAATGGCCCAAAATAAGTGGTTAAAAGGAGCTTCGTATTTCATGAGCCATTACAGTAATAGCAGAAATGATGGGAGCATACGATGTGGCACTAATTAGCGGATGCATCATATTACATAAGACTGCTATTGTAAATACATCGAGTTTTATTTGAGAAATAATAACTAAATTTCAGTACTGAACGAAAATAGATATAGTTTTATTTTAATATAAATATTATGAATATTTATTATAAAATAAATTTATTATAATAACGGTATTTTTTTCATAACAGTGGTGATGCACTCGTTATGGAAGATACAGAGGCATCTAAAATTTTCTACAAAATTTTTGGAATTTTGGACTAAGCCATATTTTTGAGAAATAATTCTTTATTTAAATGATTATGAATCATATAGTAATCATGAATTATATCTCAACCCATTCAGTGGGAGTGAAAAAAGTGTTAATGAACTCATCGGTTGGATGCATATGTATGCAGTTCGAGGTCTATTGATACAAAAACGGGTCCAATTACGTTCTTGAATTCACCACTGAATTGTCGTAGACATGAATATATGTATTTAATATACAAGTATTATGTCTTTGATAAGTTCATAGAATTTAAATGGAATTTAGAACATAACATGCAAACAAAATTAAAATAATTTGATTTGATCGAGTAGGTGAGTATGTTGGAAAAGGTTCCAAAAGTACCTAAATAGGAATAAAATTCGTACTCAAAGTCAGTCTTCCCCAATGATATATAATATATCGATAAGGAGTAATCAGTCTTTGTTGGATAAAGTGCAATTGATTATGAGTGGTGTTGAATAAACTTCTTTCTATAAGGATATGTACTTAAGTGTGAGTACATATGTTAAATTTAATTTCACCTAAAGCGCTGTTTATGAAATCATATAATTTATAAGTTAACATGTGACCTTACATGTTCTAGGTCAAAGAGTTGACGGGTTGTGTGAGTTGAAAGGCTTCACGTAAAATTTGATCATGAGGGATCTTGTGTGAAACACCCAAAAGTAGTTTGGAATTGACCAACAATGGGTGAATAATTTATGTTTTGAACATAATTTTCATAAACTCAAAATTGAATTAGTTTTATATAGGTATTGGATACGATCCAAATACTGTAATGTGGAAACTTGTTATATATGATGAAAAGAAATTAATCAAGCCTAAAACAGACATAACTCATTAGAATATCTAATATGAGTTCTCGTATATTAAAGAGAAACTATGAGTTTCATATCAACGTCGAGAAACAGAATTGTTAGTTGTAACAATTTCCTCAATTGACAATAAGCTATAAAGAGTATAGACTCTACGATATGGCATGATGCCTAAATCCCGAATAGACTCCAAGCACGTTATCGAAATTTGATTTCGACTATTGTACCTGAAAGCGTATGATCCATTGGCCGTAGATCTGTCTTCAAAAGGAAGACCGGTGTAGTTAGGAAGATTGATGAGAAAGACCTTATAAATTTGAGTTGCTAAAACTAGCATAATAGGTTCACCAATCAATGTGCTTAAATTAATTCAAATTCTACTCGCAGAATTAACGTCCGACATGACTTTGATTTCTGTACATCAATGTTGAAGCAATATTCTAAATAATGATTTAGAACAGACTATTTTCATGTGATAACAAAGTGCCATAAAGTTAGTGAGAGCGATGATTAAGTTTATAAGTTATATAGATGATCCTATAACTGATACGGAAACGTCATTCGCAAGCTTCAAATTTTAGCAAGTATTTTTTTGATAGCATAAGCAAATAGTTTTATTTTTAGTCAAAATGCAAAGGAAACATATTTTTTTATAAAATAACATTAAATGGTATGGTATTAAATGTTTCTAGCCGGATTCCTTATATTAAAATGTTTAATATGGAGCATACAAGATGGATTGTCCCAAACGATATACATAGATACCATATCAAAATGTTTAATAAGGAGCATATGACATGGACTTCTTATGCATTAGCAATTGAAATTATTATATATGATTAAGTTGTCTACTATATCCCACTTCGCTTTCGTACTTGGTGCATCAAGTGAGTATCAATTCCAAATTAATGTCGCTAAAGGGTAGTTATGACCATTCTCGAGCATTTATGAAATACTAGAGAATTATTTATGGAAACAACGAACTCTTCATGAAGGAGTAATTAGACTCAAACCTCGTGATGACATTGAATATAGTATAAAAAACCTAAATTCATGCCCAATCTTAACTAATGAGTTTTAAATTGGAAATGTTTTAAACAAGTAGTGCTGACTGATTCAGCCAAAAGGCTAAGCACATCACCTTGAATAGCATCACAATGAAAGCAACATAAATATAATTGCGTAAATTTGTAATTGAGCTAGGAGTGATTCCAGATATTAAGAATCTTATGACTTGGTTTTACGAAAACAATGTCGCGATAAAGATCATGAAAGAAATACATACTCCGAAACTTCTACATGATAAAGGAAGTTTCCCAATAATGGAGAGATGGTCCGTGACAGAGTAGATAGTAATATAATATAGTAAATTCATTTCACCAAGGGACTAGCTCGATCAGTTCTCAACTAATTAGGGGAATGAGATTATGATTCCATTATTGACCTTAAGTGCAAGTAGGAAATTGAAAGAGTCGGTGGTATGCTCTGAGGACAATTATGTAATTTATTATGTATATTTAACCCTATAGGCAATTCTTTGTACCAATCATATTTGTTTTCCTTTATATGCTTTGGGTATATTATAATATAATTAATTATGTAATTAATTTAAAGCGTATAATAAGAAAATCCTTAAATAAATGTTACATGATTGTTGTTACAAACAGTTGCTACCATGAGTAATTAATTAAAAAATAAATTGACATTTTTTTAAAATATTTTTGATCATAATGTTCTGAGAAAAGGATGTAGATTCATCCATTGAGCCCATAGTGCACAACACCCTAAAATTAGGCAGCGTGTTACTCATGGTCGCTAGAGGCACCAAGAGGTTATGTACTTGTACTTATTAGATGACTATGGAATGACTCATCTGAGAGTTTCCTATTAGTTGATAACAACTAGGTCAAATAGGGAATCTCGTTATGATGATGTTACAAAGTTCCATAAACTTGAGAATACTATGGAGCTTCAATGTACATACTTAACTTTATCACAGTAAAATATGGCATGGCGACCTTAGAGAAGCTACATTTTAGTCTAAGTTAAAGCATTAGGAGTGATGCACTATTTTATAGAGAATTCATTTTGTCGATTGTGTGAGCTTAATATCACAGTCAGCTGTAGTAGTCAAAATCTTTGGCCAAAGTAGTACGATTAATAATAATTGTTATAATGAAGCAAGAACTTTGGTTTTTGACTAATTAAGTTGAATGTGGATAATACTGAAATTTTAATCAATATCAAATTCCATATATCCTAAAGTTTTATAGTTTCAACAAGGAGAACATGTGTAAATTATCGGTATTAAAGTTACAAGTTCAGAAAGTGTGAAATTGGATTTTGTTGAAAAGATCCGTAAAGAATGAATTCAGCAAAACTTTTACACCATTAGTTAGGTGATGTATGACTTTTAATATATGAATTCTTGAAAATTTATTAAATTCATGCCTTTGAGTATCACAACCGTGGTTGTGAATTCTCCAAGAAACTACACGATTTAATTAATGTATAAAATGTTGTAAACTAATTAAATTAATCAATACTTGAGGAATATTAATTATTATTAATTTATTTTATGTTTGGTGGTTGTCTGTTATTATTTGAATGCATATACAAAAGTTATATTTAAGTGTATCAATTACGATATTGGTACAGTTTTAAACAAGGTCAAATGAAAAATAATAACTCGAAGAGTTTTAGAAATCTTGCACCACATAGATGGAGACATAAGCCGATCATATAAGGGGAGATAAATGGATGAAGTAAGTGAACATTAAGGAGGAAATAATTAGGGAAGTCTTAATTAAAAGAATTAGAAATTTTCAATTCTCCTAATTAAATCTCCTGATTCAATTTCCTTTGGTTGTTTACCTTCTCCTTTTCTCTTCCGTCTATGGCCGCAGTTTTCTAAAAACTCTTATAATTCAAATCAAATCCAAAACAAGTCAAAGCATCAAACAAATTTAATATACTTCGTGGTTCATCTGACTCTTGCGAAGACTAGTTTGTTATTTTAGAGATTCGAGGAGAATTCACTGATTAATGTGTCACTAATTGGCCAAATCTATAAAGTAAAATTCCCTTTTCATATTTATGTACTTTAGTCATATCACTTTATTATGATATCATTGTATTACCATGATTTAAATTAACATCATAATCTAAATAATTAATTGAATAATGTGATTTAATTTAATTCAGTTGTTTAAAACTGAAAATATGTGTGTGTGTGTGTGTAGATTATGATTTCAACCATAAACATGATCGAATATACATTTATTGATTTTATAAGGTAATATATAATTTCAATGAGCTAAATATTTTTTATTTCAATCAATTTTAAAACCTGAAATACATTAATATCTTGGTCAAACTTAATGTATATGTTTTGATTTTTAAAAATCTTTTTGATTTTTTTTATAAATTGAATTAAATTTAGGTGATAAAATTATATATATATATATATATATATATTATACATATATTAAAAACATTAAGCAATATGCGAATCTCATGTTTATATCACAATAATTTAGTTTAATATATATGTGCATGCACAAACACACATATATACTTTGAGTTAACTGAAATTATCTTTAGCTTCATAATTATGCACACATACCCGCACACATATACATAAGTTTAATATTAGCACTTAATTCATTAAGGGCATTTTTCATTTATCAAATGTAATTTAGATCTGAATTTTTGAACACATCTTGCCAAATCAAATATTGTTTTTTAACCTCAAACTTGGATTTTTAAATTTCAATTTGTTAATTTATGTTAGATTTGGTCAAATCAATCTTTGTTATTAATATTAAGATTTCATAATAATTTGTAACCATGCATACATCTTACATTAATTAATTAAAATAAGAAAATTAATATGTATACAAATGGTGAATGTATACATGGTAGATATAAATTTCAATATCTAAACATGTATATATTTATCTTGTGGTTGTTTTGTTGTTGTATGTCATATGAAACACACTATTATCTGCATCGTCTTTCGCAAAAAGGTTAGGTTTTTATCATTTTAGTGTTTGCAAAAGAGGAAGATGGAATCAATTAATGATGCCATCTATATCTCTTTCTTTTTGATCTTCACGTGATTATATCTAGGTCTAACATCATGTTTGTTTCCATCTTTTAACAACAAGCAATTATACTCACCATATGTTTCACATGTAGTTGCAACATTTAGAAATATGAATATATTTGAAATCTTCATACTAAGTTAAATATCATACTTAATTAACATAGATTTTATTAATTAAGAATAAGACGATATTAATATAACATGATGTTATTAAAAAAACTAGATTGGATCTGGTATTAAACAATAAATTTCATAGGCCCACTAAATAGGGAACTATTTTTTGAAATATACTCATTTCACCTATTGTAAAATGGGCTAGAAACAACATGATCCACAAAACACAATGTTGAATGATGTATGTGGGATTGGAGGTGAATGGATAAGATTTGGATGATTCCTTATTGATCTGGAGTGTTCCAGTAGCCCTATTTGGAAGTTCTGGTCTCCCAACTTGTGTGTCATTATTGTTGCAAGCTTGAATACGTATAGGAGTGAATATATATATATATATATATATATATATATATATATATGGACCAGGCCAGCTGTCCTTCCTAAGTAGAAAACTTCTTGTTTATTAATCTTGACTCGGTAGGTGGTACTCGGTCTGGTGGATGGTGCTCGGTTCGGTGGATGATGGTCAGTTCGTAGATGGAGCTTATATGTGATGCTAGTTTGGTAAGGTCTGTCGAACAATGTTTCCTATCCAAAATATCTACTACTTGATAGGAAATTTTTTCCAGTATAACACCGAACTGACTGATAACTTTTGCTAAAACACCTCTTTCCCTTCTGATTGCGCTTGTTACATATTTTTTTTCCTTCTTGCTTCCTTATTCTAGCCTTTGGGACAAGGTGCATCTCGTAACCTTGAGCCTGTTATCCATTGGTTTGGGTCTATTCTAAAACCATGCTAATATTTCCCCGAACACTTCCCTCCAAGTATGCTTTCTAAAATAAAGTGTGCTTTGCTTAAGGTCAAATCATAGTAGGGGTATGATGCAGTCGAGGTGGAATTCCATAGTATTTAGGTGTAACATTCATCCAACCTGTAAAGTAATAGATTTTGACCAATCAGTAGTGGTCAAGAGCATCCGTTCTTGCCCAATTATATGACTTTTCTCCCACTTCCGCGTGTTTCACATATACAAGTGGAAATGTGCTATTATGCCTTCAAGTATCTCTATCAAATATTAATTGACATTCATACGTAAAATTAAGTCATACCTTTACATTGCCGTCCTCATGCTTGGTCTTTGGAGTATCATGCTTCTTGTTCAAATGAAATAGACCTAGTCTCTAGGGCTTTAAGAAAGATTGCAATCCATCGACTCGAATGTTGTCAGATCCAATTTTGAGACAGGTCAGAATTACACAATAATGTCTTTGGAGGCATTGAGCCTAGTCTTTGAGGCTGAATAATTTGGTACTTCACTATCTCTAGTGAAGTTATACCTTATCTGTGAAGTTTGGCTATAATATGCTCCACTTCCAATATGGTTAGACCTAACCCTTAAGGGCTAGGAAGTTTATACTCCACTATCTCTAGCAGAGTATGGCTAAATTATGCTCTACTATCTCTGGTAGAGTTGATTAAGTTTATACTCTGCTATCTTTGGTATAGTCGAATAAGTTTATACTCCACTATCTCTTGCAGAGTTGTTTTAGTTTATACTCTACTATTTTTGGCAGAGTTATTTTAGTTTATACTATACTAAATCTAATAGGGTTTTATGGATTTATACTCCTATATATTTGGTAAAGTTCAAAAAGTTTATTCTCTGTTATCTCTGATAGAGTTGAATTTGTTTATATCCCTAGCATAGTTGGCGAATAACCAATAGGTCATTTCTGGCATTTAGGGGTGAAAGGGATTCACAGCTCCTAGGTCAAAAATCTTTCGACAAATCCAGTCATGTGTTTGTCGGCAATAAGGACTTGTATCTTCAACATCAAGAGGCATTTGATGAATCTTCCTAATCACACGTCAAATGGAAAGGACTTATGAATATTACATTCTTTATAATCTGTATGTGCATCCGTCTTTGGATGCCTAGTAGGAGAAAGACGTGCTCTAACATCCATAGGGGATCCAACACTATGCCCTTGAGTGTGGTTTATTCTTTTCTGCTACAAGAACTCAGCTCCATCGAGGGCCCACATATTAAAGTTCAAGGCACATTTATTGGAGTTTCATGTAAAGGAAAAATGAAGCCCAATAATTCATACATTAATTCTACAACATTTTACTGCTAAGCAGAACATAGTACTATCATTTTGTACTCTATAGAACCCACTTCAATCGGTTCATAAATAAATCACAAAACATAGTTCTATTTTTCTATAAACATCAATTTCATAACTATGCGATTCAAACAAAGTTTAGAAAGTGCAGAAATCAGATCGAATCTGAAGGTTTAGGTCAAAGTATGCATTAGGTTATAGCCTAAAGCATGCCTTGGATATCTGTCTCTGGGTCTCATACATGTGTAAGCATACCAGGGTACACTCTCAAACTTTATTTTAATACGAAATAAACAAAAAAAGGTCTAAAAATCATCCCTTAGTTCCATCAAGGGATAACCATGCATCCAAACACGTCATCTAAAGCTGCCACTAGTAATCACTACTTATTCTGTTGGCCATTGAGATTATTGCCCGAGTTGAAGCTTGACCGCCATCCAATGGGCTCTTAACGTACTATAATGACCTTTTCTCTCCGATGTGGTTCATGATAATATCTCTGAGGCATTGGAATTCTTTGATCTCATGTCCATAGATCTCAAGAAAGATATTATATTTGCTAATCTCGTCCCTGCCTAATAGTTAATATCGGGTAATATCACTAATATATCCTCGATATATCTTATATTGCTTCTTAGCCAAATATCTCTTAAAATTTCATTACCGATATCAACTCATAATTGCTAATATATTGCCTTGATATTTAGCATAGAATGCCTGATATATTTTAAGAATATTGATCATTATTGTAAGTGTTGGAGAAAATAAATTTACGTATAAATATCTTCACGTTCTAAATGTTTGTTTTTAGTATATGGTGAACGATAATATGTAGACCATATTAAGAACCCGTGTAGTAATTTTCCAATTTTAAACATATTTTTTCAATTTTTCTCATTAGTTATTCAATAAAGTAAACTCTACTTGTTCCATATTTTTATATGTTTTATTTTGTTTGAACACTTTACCATTAAAAAAAAGATTGTATAAGAGCTACTTCACTTTTTAGTTATTTTCTTTGTTTATTATTTCTAATTAGCCTATGAAAAATCACCTTTTTAGTTATTATCACACACCAAAAACTAAAAGTTGAAGAGAAATAAAGTTATATATTTGATATATTAGTAATGAATAAGCTAAATGTAGTAATCAGTATCCAATCAACATTTCTTGAAGTCGATAATTTAAGTTTAAAATGAAAACTAAGAAACCATGAATATGAATTTTTTTTGAAAAATAATAGTGATGATTAGATGATTAAAGAAAAAACTAATATAACATAAAAATGAAGAAAATAATGAAGCATATTATACGAATATTTTGATTGTTATGGGCATATTTTACGACTTGTATTTAATAAAATATCCCAATAAACATATTGTAAACATATACTATATGCAATCAGTATTAGTGGTACTTTGGAAATATAAATCTAAATCATTAAAATGTTAACATCATTGTAATATTATAACATGGTATAATATCGTTTATGACATGTTCTATAATGTTGGATATTCAACCGAGACTATCACGATATTTTAAAATATCTCATATTGGCACTTGACCAATACATACCCGATACTGATATTAACTATTAATCTTTGATGTAGTTGATTCTCTAGTCCTTAGTTTTATTGCAATCTATAGATTTCTTAATAGTGAGATAGAGTCTTTCTGGAGTCTCAGTAAGCTCTGAACGTGGAAACTTGCCCTGTCCTCCTCTAAAGTGTTTCCTTTCCCAACCCTGTCATCCATTTTTTGCTTCCCCCTATTTTGAGGCTTTTCATCTCTAACCTGAGTGACATTGATCAGCCCTACCTCAAATCAGAATTCTCCAAAAGCATAAACTTTTTGGCTTGATAGTAGAAGTCCACTAAGTTGGCAGTTTGGTTTTTTCTTAAGTTCCCTATAAAACTATGATTTCTTTTTGATTTTTAGAACAACCACATGGATATTCCATTCATTTGGTTGACATATATCTACAGATATAGCATTGAACATGCAACATAGCTCCATAAATTTTCTCTATCCTTTGCTTGATATCTACTATGCATATCGCATTCTTAGACTAATCGACATAAACTCAAAACGGACTCATGAATTCCTCCTTTAACATGATCTAAGTGTTGATGGTTCTGTGCTTCAAATGACTAAAACACATAGTTTCTAAGTCTGATAAAATAAGGAAAAGCAACGACACATTACATCCATCATAGCTCCAACTTCATCTATATGTTGGATGTAGCCTCAAATGCACCGTAGGATTGGTTTTTCAAGCTTATTGTTCCATGGCCGATATCTTAAAATCCAAGGAGTTGATTGCATAGTGGATGTTCAGAGTGAACGAACTTTGGTTTATCTTATCGGCATTTGGTCTCCTATTCTACTCATGTAACATCAATTGTAGTAGCTCAATGACTCACTCCTCCTCCACTAGAATGCCTCCTTGAGTTGCTTGGTAGGCCACGCCATGCCTTTATGCAATGGACCAGCAACTGTTCGACCTATTAGCCTGCTCTTAGGTGGTCCCATATTGGTGGCCAAGCATGTGGTTCTAGCATCTACCCTAGCTTTTGGTGGGCATCCTCCCTTGGTCCAACATGGTTGTACCTATCGGTCCGGTAATAATTTTTAGGTACTAAGAAGATTTGGTTCGTGTCCAAACCAAGGTGGTTAAGTAGAAGTTTGTTTCTCCATGCCTTGACTTTTCCTTTCTTCCATTCCTGATGGGTTGCTAATAAAATTCCCGATTCAGTCTCTTTGGACCTACGTTATTGCTGCTTGCTCTATGCGTCTAAGTAATGCATCCATCTTCTACTATTACTTTTCCAAGAAAGAAGCTTCCATATTCACCAACAGTGTTTGTACCTTCTCCCTGGTAAGGTAGTTGACTGTTTGACTCAGATTGGAAGGTGTTTCCCAGCTGCCGCATGGGAAAACTACACTCTATCCAAAAGTGTCCTCTTTGATCCTTGCTTTCTAGCTAGCGGCTTCACGATATAAATTGAGCTCTCAATGAAAGATCCAAAATGCTTGCATCAAAAATGAATGAACAACTAAGAACAGAGATTAGGCAAACACTAGGATCCTGAATGTGATCCTAGTGCTAGTTTTTAGGAGGTTAGATCACTGGCTATCAATTATGTTAAGTTCTTACTCAAATTCAGATCACAAATCATAGATAGATATGCTAGAAAGCAATTTTCTATCTGGTAATAGACCTACCAAACATGAAATCTTTTTCGGTAGACCCTACCAAACCCAACACACATCCAAGTACGATCCACTGAACCAACCATCATCTATTGAACCACGCACCCTCTATCGAACAAACCACCACCTACTGAACTGAGCATGATAAATAAGGAAACTTGCTATTTTGGATAGATAACTAGTTTTGCCCATACATATATAAATACCCAAGCTCGAAACAACAATGGTAGAGGAACATTAGAACTTGCAAAAATATATAGCTGAATAGGGCTATTGGACCAATCTTGATCAAAAAGGAATCATCTAATTCTTATCCAGTCACCTCTAATCATCTGGTCCATCATCTAACATCGAGTTATCATGAATCAACTTTAAGATCTATAACATCGAAGCTCTACGAAATATAAGTTTAGAAACCCACAATTATTGTAATCTATCAAGAGAGCAAGCATTTTAATAATTGTAACTTAAAGAATCATAATAAAAGAGATAAAGTGGACATAGGCCAAAGATTGCTGAACCACTATAAACTCATTCTGTCATTACTTTTTTCTATTTACTTCCTTTGTCCGGTAACTACAGAACTAACCGCTAATTTTTCCAAAGCTCCTCTTTTCCTTCTGATTACTCTTATTCTATCTATCGATCTTCTTAACTCCTTATCCTAACAATTAAACCATGAACATCTCTATACCTTAAGCTTATTTTCCAACTGGTTTAGGTCAGTATGAGACTGTGCCAAATTTTCTTCTAACACTAAGTACTAAAAAAAGGCTGATGAGGTACCTAACTTACAAGTACCTACATTATATGACATCCATCTCAAAACACAACAATCATAGCAAATACAACAAACATAGCAATTGACAACCAAATCTCGCATCATCTGCTAAGATGCCATTTGATATATGATACCTTATATGACCATCACTAAAGTCCACGACCACACTATGTTGTAATTGCATCAATGCTTGAAAATGATATCACTAAGGTACTGTCGTCAATTAGGATTTAGGAACACATCACTTAGGACCACACTATGTCGTCACTTAGTTAAGCGAAACCTTAAGTATACCTGAGCACTTTCACATACTCTTGCTCTATGAGCACACATCACATCTTTGAGTTATCTATCGATCCCTTTGGAACACATCTCGGTAGTATAACAATCATATGCTCCACTTTAATATTTCACATCGTCGACGTGCTTTTATGGGCCATCATTAGATTCTAGAATACATTCCACTTGAAGCAGTTGTCCTAAAGAAATCACTTCGTCGAGTTGTCGAAGTTTGGAACATTCCTATCACTTCACAATCACTAGACTTCCTCACGCCGGTCCTAAGTAAACATAACAATCCCCTAGCTCAAGCATGCATTTTCCTCGCTTTTCCACCACCCTATGATCGGTCGGTATTTTTTCCATAAATCACAAACCACCAACCCAAATGACTAGCAATCGATCAGTCTAACTCAAAATGTCACATTCACCACCTAATATCAATCGCAGGTCAACCAGATCGGCGAACGATCCCACCATTTTCCTCGTGTTTGGCTCGATTTTTCACCACATATACATTCTTAAATCTTGAAGTTAGCCCCAACTTCTCCTCGCATCCAAGCATAAACATTTAGCCAAAATCTCAAATTATGGATTGATAAATAGTGGATTCTTCCTCACATTTTTGGCTTTAGGGATCATTTCCTCTCGCATGCCTCGTATTGGCCTTGGATCATGACCCAACCCAATTTCATTGAGTTTCCATCAACCAAACTCGATCAGCACCGACCCTTTTAGGTTGGTTTGTATCGATTGATCTTGACATAGTCAAAATTTGGTAAGTCATTTTCACCACCTTCTATATTGATTCCCATCTGATTCGTCTCTCTAATCTAAATGCAGTCTCTTCTACAATGATACAACTCCAATCACTATGGAATCGATCCAATTCAAAAACCACTATTGATACACTACCATCCAATCCAAACTTGCAAACAATACATAACAACCTAACAAGCATTATGTCCATACATATAATCAACATAGCAATCATATCTTAATCTAAACTTCCTATGGCACATCAAAACAAGGGTATTAAAATTAATTGAAAATAATTTTAATTCATTCATAAATCATTAAATTAGTGAAAGATCATATTTTTAAGTTTAAATATGGTTTAAAAGCACATTTTAACATATATAATCATTTAAAAAGGTTGTGAGATAGCAGATCACTAATCGATGTGCAATCGATTAAAAATCACCAAAAAAGAGGTGCGTGGTCCAAACAGCAAATGGACGAATCCTAAAGCACTCAAAACAGCAATTAGTACATCCCTTTGCTAATATACTCTTAATTGCTTGATTAGGCTAGATTTAGTAAGAATTTGATGGAATTTTTCATTAGAGATGGGTTAGTGGAGGTTAAGGACAGTTTCTCCAAGTAAAGAAGTGACTATAGGGTGTCCCCTACCAGTGGGATTATGCACAATTCCTATAGTCTTTAGCAAGCCTAATTTGGGCTTAAGTTAATTATCCATCGATCTGCCTAAAAACTATTGAAATGAAAATAGTCATATCTCCTAAACCATGAGGCCAAAAATATGCTATGACCACACTACGGGAAGGAAAACAATCATCTTTTATTTAGAAGTAGTTTTATACAATAATTCGGCTTCTATCAAAAGTTTTAGCACTTACAAGTTTTTAATTTCAAAACCATCTATAGTTAATTCCAAGGGTAAAAAAAAATCAATACTTAACATTGCCGAAGTTATAGCCTAATCAGAGCCAAATTTGTTATGAAAATAATAATTTTTACGATCCATCGATACATAAAATTGTAGTTCGTTACATTCACTCTTCCCCATAGGAATTTCACCCTAGAATTCCGTCAAAAACAGAACATAACTAAACAATACCAATACCATGCATACTTAATAATCATACCAACATAGCAAGAATTAATCATGCAAACAAATAAGCAATAAATCTATGCAAATACCTTAACATAAAAGGTACTATCTTAGTAAATTAAACAGCTAAATGTGAAAGATAACAATAAAAATGCAATATTAATAATTATAAAGCTCTGGATAAGCAGATGTCATGCTCTTCTCAATCTGCTAAGTGCTATCACCTTCACTATCAGTCCTTTGAAACTTTACCAACTTCACTTAGTTCCTTTTAAGTTGCTTCGTACTCTGTCGACCATACTTTTTAGTCCTGAGGCTTTAGGTTCATCTATAGTATCATTAAGTTAATTGGATGTAACAATCATGGTTAAGTTCTGGACAAACTTCCTAAGAGGTGAAACATGGAATATACTCGCCATCTTTTAAGGTAAGTCGACTCTATATGTTAGGTTCTCAATCCTTTCGACTATCGGAAAAGGTTCTATAAATCATGATGTCATCTTTCCCTTATTATCATGTTGAACTGTGCTCTTCAATGGGGAATTTCAACAAATACATATGCAATAACGATCTCAAGATCATGTCATCTCTTATTAGCATAACTCTTATATTTGTCCTATGCGATTTCATTTGTTGTCGAGTTATATCAATCTTCTCTGAGGTCTCTGTAAAGGCCCGCAAATCCGTACCCCTTTGAACTAACAAAATTCCACCACGGTTCAGTTCAAAGTGGCACAAAAATACGAGTCTTCGGGTAAAAGAAGAAAGAGGTAGAAGTAGAAGAAAAGAAAACAACATCAGAATCTCACAACGCAGCGGAATAAAATATAATATATAGAATACAGTTTTAAATACAAGAAATCTGTACTGTATACATATACATACATACCATCATCGGAGTACATCAATCAGTCACACAGAGACAACTACTATATGATCATACACAGCGGAAATAATAGACAAATACGGAAATACGCTCTGCCACCAGCTCGTCTCCTGAGCTCCAGCATATAACCTGAA
Organism: Allium cepa; assembly: GCA_030765085.1. Taxonomy (NCBI): domain Eukaryota; kingdom Viridiplantae; phylum Streptophyta; class Magnoliopsida; order Asparagales; family Amaryllidaceae; genus Allium; species Allium cepa. Next base: position 229,305,938 of record CM060941.1, read on the forward strand.
TCCTGTTTAACTCGGTCTGACCCGAGCAACATATAAAACAACACCCGAGTCAGTCTGGAATACCCGCGTGAGAAAATCACACTCAATTGTATTATTAAAGTTTCAAAAATCCTTTGAAAACAAAGGCATCTCGTAAGACCACGCCACAAATAAACATGTCAGGTTTTTACCTTACGATAGCTAAAACAATTTTTATAGAAATCCTCTGATATTATAATAGGGTCTATATACAAATACTTATAAAATAGCCGAAATTGTTAGATGATTAAATTCCAGCTACTAGCCACAGATCGGGTAATACAAACAAAACTCGTACAAGGCTCGTAGGGAGAATGGATTTCCATCAATGGCTGGGCTACTGGGGTACCGCCCGTCACAGTACCTGGCCTAGATCAGAGTACCGAGGAGTACGCCCGCTCCCCTGCAACACAAGGCCGGAACCATTCCTTACTGAACAGTCCCGAACAAGATAACCCCGTGGTTGGCGCGACCAACCACCCACTAAGCCGAATAAAAAGGGACATCTAGACAGGGGAAAATCTTGTCCTGCTTGGGCATGACCCACCTGACCTTGCTGCACCTCCCCTGTTTTAGCCATTCCCGGTTGATGAGGCTTGAGGTTAAGCGTTACCTTTCAAAAACGCATCACTTAGAATGCTCATCGTCCACCTGACGATGTTCTGAAAGCATTCAATCCATACAAGTTGCCCTGGGTCTGGACAAACCGAATCACCTTCTTCAACTCTTCACGGTCTTCATTCGTAATCGTTCAAACCGGATCGAAGTGGTTTTCGGATAATTAAATCTGATCCCGGACTCTTCGAAACGATCAGCGCATTGTCCAATATTGATAGTCGGTTATTTAACTATCAATTAATCATACACAAGCAACCATCAAATAATTTCCACAAATCATTTATCTCAAATATCATTCAGATATTATTCCTATTTTAACCCATTTGAATCTAATTTCACAGTCCTTTTATTTCCATGAAATCACTTAACTGATTTCTCATACACACTCAATTTGATTTTACCTTTGAAAATATTTCTTATTTTCTCATCCCTTTCTCAAAAATCAATTTATACTTTGCTTATAAATTTCAAACTCAATTCCTTCACTTAATAAGATTTTTCCTAAATCTTATCTCATTTGATAACTCACTTATCATCACAAGAGGATTATTAATTGGATTTTTAAAAACATTTGAAAACATTTAGATTTATAAAATAAGAGATTTATAAAATAAGAAGTATAGTTCTATACAATTCACGGTTTAAAAGAAATATTTAACATTAAAATTAGAGTTCATATCCAATTAATGATAAATTGTAAAACTGGTTTTAGAAAATTGAAGTTTATTATAAATATTTGCATATCCTTTGAAAATATCTAATTCGAAACATTTTAAAATTCGAGTAATAGTTTACAAATTTTTTTATAGTGTAGTAATTTAAAAATACTCCTTTATAAAATAAGTTTATAATTTTAGAAAACCCAATATCCATCTATAAATGCCTCTTGTCCAATTCACACTTCTTACTTTCGGAAATATTCTACTATTTCCGTTTCAAAAAATTTATAACTCAATCTAAGTTCATGACTTATCCTTACCAATATACACTGATATCTTCCTATCTCATTTATAAACTCCATTGATAAATTTATAAAATCTCTTTGAGTTCACTTTATTTATAAAGATAGTTTTATTTAAGAATTCCACCATAATAATTTACTTCTTTTATATAAATTTTCATATTGCTCTTTAAATAAATCCCATTCATTACTTAATAAAATTTCTTTTTATTTCTTAATAAAAATCTCTTATTTGTACTTCTTAACAACATGTCCTAAATAAAATTTTACTTATTGATTTCAATAATTCTTCCAGTGTTTAATATTTAATTTTTCCCAAAAACTCAACTTTAACCAATTTCAGTTTATAAAATGCTTTTATTTCTTTTCCTTCATTCTCAAGTTGAAGTTTCAAATTCCAATAATATTTCCTATTTGAGTTTATTTAACTTCTTTGAATTAATTTATCAATAGTAGTAAAATTTCAAATTTCATCTTCTTTGTTATTCAACAGTTAATAATTCAATTTATATACAAGGCCACCCATCGCAATTTATTATCATGTCACAGAACAACATATATATATGAGATAAAATAAATATCTTTGAGAAATCCTGCTGAATCCCTCCAACCTGTTTCCCTGCATCCACAGATGTTAGCACAAATAAAATACCAATTCCACTTCAATGGTGGAATATTGCAGTATATGAGATTCATATATTATTATCCACTATTATGAGGCATATAAGGTCTATTTAATTATTCACTAATCTCAACCATCATTCAAGCAATTCAACAATAAATTCAAATTCAACAATTTAAATTTAAAATCAACTGAGTTAGATTAACTCACCTTTGATTTAATTGTTGCAATCCTTCCCAATCTTGACTCGATTCCTTGACTTTTTGACCTCATATAAGCAATTATATGAATGTATTAATATACGAACAAATCGAACAATTTATCACCGTTTAAATAAAATTTATTCTTTAACCCTAATAATTTAAATTTTTACTAATGGTTTATTTTAACAAAAATTAAAATTTTAAACTAACTCTCCTTTTTTTTAAAATCCTTTAGTACTAAAGTGTCTAAGTAATTTAATTGAACGAACTTAATTACCTGATTAAATTATTCCCAGTAATTAAAATGGATATAGGTGTATATACTTTATTTCTCACTTAGGAATTACATATAAATATGTTTATAAAAGTAATCCATATAGATTTAAAAATCAAATCCTTATATATACATACATTTCTGTTTAAACCTCATATACATATATATATATTTATCAAATTCTAATGAAAAAATAATAATATTTACTTTTAACAGGAATTATCCTATACTTTACTGTAAATTAATAATTCATTTACCCGTATATATATAAGTATGTATATATCAATTTGAAGCTAGACTTGCTTTACACCTTTTACTGTAAAATTTCCCCTTTACATAAGTATATGTATAAATCATAAAGATAAAGATACCTCCACAGACCCACCAATGTCGATGCTACCTCGACAACTCCTCTCTGCTTGCTCTATCGCTCAAGCTTACTGTCGTGCACGTTTCCCTGTAGCCGTCGAAGTCGAGATGTAGAAAACCCACATCGCACCGTCATACCTCGCCTCCACCTAGTCGCCGCACCACCCACAGCAACGACGTGACCACGAGTTCTTCTCGCGATTTAGGGTGTCGATCTCGAAGATCGATTTGGCCAGTGGATGGCAATCGCGATCTTCTCTCGACCTTACTTCGAAAATCACGACACGCTTAGTTTCGATTTGAACAAAATCACTGAAGTGGAAGAGCAAGGCTCGGCATGATTCGATTTCGCTGGAACGTGCTTTGATTTAGGGTTTTCATCATATTTTTTTTTAAATATGTCGATGAATTCAGCTTACAGGAAGAAAGGGAAACGAAGGGGGATTTGTTTTCGCGATTAGGAGAAAGGGAAAAGCAGCCATTAATTTGATTTCTGGGCGAAAGGAGAAGTGTCGTGATTCATAAAGCAGATGGATTTGATTATAGATCCTAAAGGAAGACATGGGGTATGATTATGTTGAGGGAAGTAGGTCGGCCGAGATAAAATAGGTCGGCTATGGAAAAGATAAAAGATATTTAAATTTTAAAACAATTAATTATTTCCAAAGTTTTTTCCTCTCGTACGATCACAGATCACTCCAAAAATTACGAAATTTGAAATCCGACAATAATTCAATATTACGGATCCAACGGAACTGGTTTCGTCGAATTCCGAGACTGTGCCTCGGAAGGTTATTTTTAAATATTAATTTAAATGATGAAATTTAAAATCGCACAAAACACGGTTAAATTCAAATTTTAATCCATCTATTCATTCCAGTATTATCAATACAAATTTCATAAGCCGTTAAAATCATTTCAACAAGCTTACAATTCTAGATTTAAATATTTTACCCAATTGTCAATTACTATTTTAATAATTAATTTATTCAATAGATCATTATATTTTGAGTTTTGAATTCTTTTTATTAAATAAAACAGCTTTCCATATTCAAAATCAAATTATAATTCAAATTAAATATTTAAATTCATTTTAAATATCGCAAATTAACTGTTGAAAAAGCCGGGTCGTTACATTCCTCCCCCCTTAAAAGAATTTCGTCCCTGAAATTACTAGTTAGGAAGAATGGTCCAATACCCGTTACTATTACTTCACAATCAACAATTCAACATCCTACCAAACTACCTTTTTAATAAAAGATGCATTACCCTTCTTATTAACTTTTTAAACGTTTCCTTAGTTTCAAACTATACTATTTGTTTAACCATTCCAGTTTCAATTTACAACCAAATTTTGCATTATCAAAATTTTCTTAAAATTTTTCTAACACCCTAAATTCCCGAAATTTTTTGCCAGCGTCTCCTTTGCGCGGCTAGCTCGGTACAACTACAAAATGGCTCTACGGCCTCTCAAAAACCCAAAAGAAAACAAAAGGCCAAGTGGCTCGATCAAAATCCCAATCAATTTTCATATAGAAATTCAAACACATACCTTTTTGTCGAGCATTTCAAATTTATCTTCTAAAATCAAAATCAATTCTCTTTACCTTTATATTACCTGCATATCTTACACAGCAATATGTCCAATCACAATATACAAAACATTTTATCGACTTTCTTACAAATATCCATATCTATTCATTCAAATATTATTTTAGATTATATTTGAAATATCAATTCCCGATTGAGAATGCATCATTCCTTACTTAAGTTAGTATAAACATTTTATGTGTTTCTTATATTTATTTTCATCTTACCACCTTAGTTTGTATTCATTCTTATTCAATTTGATTTTTCCATTTCTATATGAATTCAACTTATCTTTAATTCCGAATATTTAAATTCTATTTTTCATTTATATCAAATTCATGTCATTATTCCAAATTAGTCTCATTCACTAATTTATTTCAATTTCCAATTTGAAAACGTTTGTCGTTAACAAAATTTTCAAAAACTTCCAAAAATTTCTAACTTTCAAAATTTTCGAATTTTTTTGGCAGAGTCCCCTTTGTACGGAGGAGCTTTTGCAATTTGACAATCGATATAAATATATATACATCGACCCACACGGTCGGAAAAACCAAAAACAGTTCATATTTCCTAGTTTGTATTGCATAGGCGTACCTTATTTAGCATTTTAAGCAAGCGGCTTATTTCATTTAGCATACGCGTCCAAAATCTCGCTATACAGTCTTCTGGTACCTGTACTTACTCAATTTAAACATATAAGTAACATATTTATGAAATTTATAACATTTCATTCATTTAAACAGCTACAACAATCAAAATCATAAGAAATGCAATATAAATAACTTCATAACAAATTTATATAGTTTCCAAACTAGTTCCATTTGTTTATGACAGACACAAATACCGTTTGCATTCAACTTTAAGTGGGTTACAACACATTTACTTAACTCTAATTCATAATTATGCCCAAACAAACCCATTTTCCATTTAATTGATTTCAAAAATCAATTTCTGCTCCTTAACAATTCAAAACCATATTCTATAAACAATGTATACAAGCAGTTTGTATAAACAATTGATAAGGTTCCAATTAAATCCAATTGCTTTTTCTAAATTTATAACATCATATCCAATTCAGAATGATTTTCACATCATTCTTTTATCCAATTCATTCTTAATCTAAACTATTTTGTATTCATGGCAATTTATTCAAAAATCAAGTTTATTTACTTCTATTATTCCATAGAACTTTATTTAATCTTGCTTACGACAACAACAATTATTTCTATGCAAATTCGACAATATTCATTCAACAAACAATTTCTTTAGTTTTATTACTGTTTTAAAATTGATTCCAACTCAAGTTATATGAAATTTCATTCCATTCTAATTTATTTTTAAACCATATCTTTGCATTGATTGCATTTTCACATTTATTTTATTCCAAACCATTTTATTAAGCTCAACAACCTCAATGCTTAAAATTTAACAATAATGCCCCAAATTTATATAAGTCATGCTTCATTGAATTTTAGACTTAAGTTAATTTACTTCAAATTATTTAACTTTCATAATTTAAGTTTATTTCATTTACCCATAAATTCTTTTCGAATTTAATTTGATTTTATTTAAATCAAATCTCTTTCATTTACTACTTAGCTCAGTTAATTTATTTACTCAATTCATCATTCAACTTTTATTTAACCAATTCAAAGTTTATTCACATATTCAAGTTACTAATTTATCCCAAATTAGTTTATTCCCAATTTATAATTCAATACTTGACTTTTTTAGCTTTAAAAATCTCTTCATTTAAATTTCTTTGGTTCAATTCTATTTTGCAATTCAGGTTCGGATTTCTATTCATTTTCCAGATTCAAACAATTCTATTTGACTTGTTTATTCCATCTTAATTTTATAAGTCCACTTCTTATTTATCTTCACACTTCCATTTATTTACAGTTAACCACATTCCCATTTTATTTTAATACGGGTTTATACATTTTTACTTAGCCAAGTGAGAGTTGTCTTCGTCTTTATCCAAATTCAAACGTTAACTTAGGTTAGGATAATTCCAGTTCAATCAAAGTTCTCAATCCAATTTAATTTGCTATTCACTATTCATTCATATCCATACTTGATTTGGATTTTATTTGTAAATTTAAACTATCTTTACTTTAGTCCAATTCATAATAATTGAGGTTCATATTTAATTTGACTTACCATTTCAATGGAATTTCTAGTTATAACTCAGGTTTCATCACCTAATCCCATTTTTAATTTAATTCAAATACAACTGAATTTTATTTTCAGTTTAATTCAATTTACTTCCATTCACATAACTTAAATTAATTTCAATCCACTTTAAGTTTTATTTCTCATTTCAACTTCATTTAAAATCTACTAATTTATTCCTTCCAAATCATTAATTATATTCAAGTTTTAAATTTTAATCCAAGTTAAATTTCAATCTTTAACTTTTTGCTTTAAATTTTAATTCCAAAATTCAACATTTAATGTTTTCCCTTGATTAGATAACTATTTTAAATTTAATTATCTCATTTGTAAAACATATTATCATCCAAACATCCAGGTTATAATAATTTCATAAAATATTCCTTTTATATCAAAATATATTTTGGATGAAATTATTTCATTCACCCACTTTTGAAAATCAATATTGTGTCGAATTGCTCTATTTAGGTGTTTAGAAATTCCTTCGATACAGTTTTCGAGGCAGTGCTGACGAAGGTCCATATACCACTCAATAAATCAATCAACGCAATATAAAACCATTTTATATTCACTAATAAATACGCGCTCATATCTATTAATACTCTCAAACTCATTCTAGAGTACCATCGACTCTATTTTCTAATGTGTAATTCCCCACCAGAGCTAAGGTTCTCGCTTAACCTTCGTCTCTGATACCAAGTGTAAAGGCCCGCAAATCCGTACCCCTTTGAACTAACAAAATTCCACCACAGTTCAGTTCAAAGTGGCACAAAAATACAAGTCTTCGGGTAAAAGAAGAAAGAGGTAGAAGTAGAAGAAAAGAAAACAACATCAGAATCTCACAACGCAGCGGAATAAAATATAATATATAGAATACAGTTTTAAATACAAGAAATTTGTACTGTATACATATACATACATACCATCATCAGAGTACATCAATCAGTCATACAGAGACAACTACTATATGATCATACACAGCGGAAATAATAGACAAATACGGAAATACGCTCTGTCGCCAGCTCGTCTCCTGAGCTCCAGCATAAAACCTGAATCCTGTTTAACTCGGTCTGATCCGAGCATCATATAAAACAGCACCCGAGTCAGTATGGAATACCAGCGTGAGAAAATCACACTCAATTGGATTATTAAAGTTTCAAAAATCCTTTGAAAACAAAAGCATCTCGTAAGACCACGCCACAAATAAACATGTCGGGTTTTTACCTTACATAACTAAAACAATTTTTATACAAATCCTCTGATATTATAATAGGGTCTATATACAAATACTTATAAAATAGCCGAAATTGTTACATGATTAAATTCCAGCTACTAGCCACAGAGCGGGTAATACAAACAAAACTCGTACAAGGCTCGTAGGGAGAATGGATTTCCATCAATGGTTGGGCTACTGGGGTACCGTCCGTCACAGTACCTGGCCTAGATCAGAGTACCGAGGAGTACGCCCGCTCCCCTACAACACAAGTCCGGAAACATTCCGTACTGAACAGTCCCGAACAAGATAACCCCATGATTAGCGCGACCAACCACCCACTAAGCCGAATAAAAAGGGACATCTAGACAGGGGAAAATCTTGTCCTACTTGGGCATGACCCACCTAACCTTGCTGCACCTCCCCTGTTTTATCCATTCCCGGTTGATGAGGCTTGAGGTTAAGCGTTACCTTTCAAGAACGCATCATTTAGAATGCTCATCGTCCACCTGACGATGTTCTGAAAGCATTCAATCCATACAAGTTGCCCTGGGTCTGGACAAACCGAATCACCGTCTTCAACTCTTCACGGTCTTCATTCGTAATCGTTCAAACCGGATCGAAGTGGTTTTTGGGTAATTAAATCCGATCCCGGACTCTTCGAAACGATCATCACATTGTCCAATATTGATAGTCGGTTATTTAACTATCAATTAATCATACACAAGCAACCATCAAATAATTTTCACAAATCATTTATCTCAAATATCATTCAGATATTATTCCCATTTTAACCCATTTGAATCTATTTTCACAGTCCTTTTATTTCCATGAAATCACATAACTGATTTCTCATATACACTCAATTTGATTTTACCATTGAAAATATTTCTTATTTTCTCATCCCTTTCTCAAAAATCAATTTATACTTTGCTTATAAATTTCAAACACAATTCCTTCACTTAATAAGATTTTTCCTAAATCTTATCTCATTTAATAACTCACTTATCATCACAAGAGGATTATTAATTGGATTTTTAAAAACATTTGAAAACATTTAGATTTATAAAATAAGAAGTACAGTTCTATACAATTCACGGTTTAAAAGAAATATTTAACATAAAAATTAGAGTTCATATCCAATTAATGATAAATTGTAAAACTGGTTTTAGAAAATTGAAGTTTATTATAAATATTTGCCTATCCTTCGAAAATATCTAATTCGAAACATTTTAAAATTCAAGTAATAGTTTACAAAAAAATTTATAGTGTAGTAATTTAAAAATACTCCTTTATAAAATAAGTTTATAATTTTAGAAAACCCAATATCCATCTATAAATGCCTCTTGTCCAATTCACACTTCTTACTTTCGGAAATATTCTACTATTTCCGTTTCAAAAAATTTATAACTCAATATAAGTTCATGACTTATCCTTACCAATATACACTGATATCTTACTATTTCGTTTATAAACTCCATTGATAAATTTATAAAAATCTCTTTGAGTTCACTTTATTTATAAAGATAGTTTTATTTAAGAATTCCACCTTAATAATTTATTTCTTTTATATAAATTTTCATATTGCTCTTTAAATAAATCCCATTCATTACTTAATAAAATTTATTTTTATTACTTAATAAAAATCTCTTATTTGTACTTCTTAACAACATGTCCTAAATAAAATTTTACTTATTGATTTCAATAATTCTTCCAGTGTTTAATATATTAATTTTTCCCAAAAACTCAACTTTAACCAATTTCAGTTTATAAAATGCTTTTATTTCTTTTTCTTCATTCTCAAGTTGATGTTTCAAATTCCAATAATATTTCTTATTTGAGTTTATTTAACTTCTTTGAATTAATTTATCAATAGTAGTAAAATTTCAAATTTCATCTTCTTTGTTATTCAACAGTTAATAATTCAATTTATATATAAGGCCACCCATCTCAATTTATCATCATGTCACAGAACAACATATATATGAGATAAAATAAATAACTTTGAGGAATCCTGTTGGATCCCTCCAACCCGTTTCCCTGCATCCACAGATGTTAGCACAAATAAAATACCAATTCCACTTCAATGGTGGAATATTGCAGTATATGAGATTCATATATTATTATCCACTATTATGCGGCATATAAGGTCTATTTAATTATTCACTAATCTCAACCATCATTCAAGCAATTCAACAATAAATTTGAATTCAACAATTTAAATTTAAAATCAACTGAGTGAGATTAACTCACCTTTGATTTAATTGTTGCAATCCTTCCCAATCTTGACCCGATTCCCCGACTTTTTGACCTCATATAAGCAATTATATGAATTTATTAATATACGAACAAATCGAACAATTTATTACCGTTTAAATAAAATTTATTCTTTAACCCTAATAATTTAAATTTTTACTAATGGTTTATTTTAACAAAAATTAAAATTTTAAACTAACTCTCCTTTTTTTAAAAATCCTTTAGTACTAAAGTATCTAAGTAATTTAATTGAACGAACTTAATTACCTGAATAAATTATTCCCAGTAATTAAAATGGATATAGGTGTATATACTTTATTTCTCATTTAATAATTACATATATATATGTTTATAAAAGTAATCCATATAGATTTAAAAATCAAATCCTTATATATACATACATTTCTGTTTAAACCTCATATACATATATATATTTATCAAATTCTAATGAAAAAAAATATATTTACTTTTAACAGGAATTATCCTATACTTTACTGTAAATTAATAATTCATTTACCCGTATATATATAAGTATGTATATATCAATTTGAAGCCAAACTTGCTTTATACCTTTTATTGTAAAATTTCCACTTTACATAAGTATATGTATAAATTATAAAGATAAATATACCTCCACAGACCCACCAATGTCGCTGCTGCCACGACAACTCCTCTATGCTTGCTCTATCGCTCAAGCTTACTATCGTGCACGTTTCCTTGTAGCCGTCGAAGTCGAGATGTAGAAAACCCACATCGCACCGTCATACCTCGCCTCCACCTAGTCGCCGCACCACCCACAGCAACGACGTGACCACGAGTTCTTCTCGTGATTTGGGGTGTCGATCTCGAAGATCGATTTGGCCAGTGGATGGCAATCGCGATCTTCTCTCGACCTTACTTCGAAAATCACGGCACGCTTAGTTTCGATTTGAACAAAATAACTGAAGTGGAAGAGAAAGGCTCGGCTTGATTCGATTTCGCTGGAACGTGCTTTGACTTAGGGTTTTCATCATATATTTTTTAAAATATGCCGATGAATTCAGCTTACAGGAAGAAAGGGAAACGAATGGGGATTTGTTTTCACGATTAGGAGGAAGGGAAAAGCGGCCATTAATTTGATTTCTGGGTGAAAGCAGAAGTGTCGTGATTCATAAAGCAGATGGATTTGATTATAGCTTCTAAGGGAAGACACGGGGTATGATTATGTCGAGGGAAGTAGGTCGGCTGAGATAAAATAGGTCGGTTATGGAAAAGGTAAAAGATATTTAAATTTTAAACGATTAATTATTTTCGAAGCGTTTTCCTCTCGTACGATCACACGATCACTCCAAAAATTACGAAATTTGAAATCCGACAATAATTCAATATTACGGATCCAACGGAACTGGTTTCGTCGAATTCCGAGACTGTGCCTCGGAAGGTTATTTTTAAATATTAATTTAAATGATGAAATTTAAAATCGCACAAACCACGGTTAAATTCAAATTTTAATCCATCTATTCATTCCAGTATTATCAATACAAATTTCATAAGCCATTAAAATCATTTCAACAAGCTTACAATTCTAGATTTAAATATTTTACCCAATTGTCAATTACTATTTTAATAATTAATTTATTCAATAGATCGTTATATTTTGAATTTTTAATTCTTTATATTAAATAAAACAGCTTTCCATATTCAAAATCAAATTATAATTCAAATTAAATATTTAAATTCATTTTAAATGTCGCAAATTAACTGTTGAAAAAGCCGGGTCGTTACAGTCTCGCTAACCATTTCCAACATAAGTATCAGTTTCTCAAACGCCTCCCACCAACATAAAGGGGTATTACATAGCCAGGCGTATATTGCCTCAAATAATGCCATATAAATGCTCGATTGATAACTGTTGTTGTATACAAACTCCACAAATTTCAATCGATCATCCTATAAGCCCCTAAAGTCAAGTATATGAGCTCACAAGAGATTCTCCAATATACGATTCACTATGTCACTCTGATTGTTTGTTTATGAACAATAAGCCATACTCAAATGTAGCACTTTTCCAAATGCATCATATAATACCTTCCAACTTCCACTCATGAATAATTGGCCAGAATTACTTACAATGATCTTCGATGCACTATGGAATCGTACAATCCATTTCAAACACAACTTAGCTAGTTTTGATGTCGTTCCATTAGACTTTATGGGTATGAGTCTATCACTCTTTTTTATCCTATTGACTATGAACCAAATGCCACCATACCCTCCTTTAGTCTGCATCAAAACATCGATATCTGCACTTCCACTGTAGGACCTCAGGTGGTTGTAGCAGACAACTTGGTTTCTTTTGTTCAGCCTTCGCTAGTTGACAATTCATACTCTTTGAAATAAATGTCTCGGGCCAATAACTTCATATCTCTACATATTTTATTTTTTTTAGGATGGGTAGTCAACTTCAAATGATGGCACTCACCTAGCACCTCTTCTCTAAGTTCGTCAACATTGGGCACATATGATCTACCATTTTTATGGAGCCATCCATCTCAATTGAGCATGTACCGCTTCATCTCCATACACTTTGTTCCCATCTCTATCTTAGAAATTATATCTATGAATTTAAAATCAAGCCTCTGACTTGTACTAGTCCTCTCTATTAGAGTTGGTTTAATGGTCAGTCTCGCCACCACCTTTGGCTCTAGCTCACATCTAAAGAGGAATTCGTACTAGCTATATACTCTAACTGCATCTACTATGGGAACATGCCTCCTAAGATGGAATATCTTTAGTATAAAACATCTACAATCGCATTTCCCTTACCAAGCATTTAGGAAATGTCAAAATCATAAGAAGCTAAGAACTTTAACTATCTTTACAATCGAAATTTAAGGTCCTTCTATGCGAAAAGGAATTTTTATGACTTATGTTAGTGAACAATCTGAACCTTTCTCATAGCAAGTAATGCCTCCACGCCTTTGATGCAGACACTATCGCTGTTAAGTCCAAATTATGGGATGGGTATTTCATCTCATGTAGTTTTAGTTTCTTACTCGCATAAGCAACAACTTTGCCTCTCCACATCAATACCTTTCCAAATCCTATTCTACAAGCAACTTTATATCAATATACTCCTCATTTCCGCCCAAACTGACTAACACTAATGATTTATCAACCACTTCATCAAACTCACAAATGCTTGCTCGCACCTTACCTCCCAAAAAGTATGGTTGGTGCTGCTACTTTTGAGAAGTCTTTTATGAATCTCCTACAGTAACTGCTAATCCAAGTAAACTTCTCATGTCTACAGCATTACTAGGTCTTTCCTAGTCCTAGACTACTACTACCTTGATGAGAACCACTGTGGTTTCCTACTCCAAAATAACATGACTAAAGAATCACACTTCCCTCCTCTAGAAGTTTCACTTCAAAAACTTCATTTTCAGGTGGTGCTTTCTGAATGTCTCAAGTACCGCTCTTAAATGTGTATTGTATTCCTCTTCATCTATGAATAGACAAAAATATCATCATCGAACACAAGCACAAACTTATTTAGTTGATCACTAAAATCACAGTTCATAAGATCAACAAAGAATGTCGGTGCATTGGTTATCCTGAATGACATAACCAACCACGCATAAAATCCTAATGGAGTATGGAACACAATAATTAAAAAACTCTCCTTTGCTATTCTCAATTGGTGGAACCAATTGCCAAATCCAAATATGAAAATACTTTTGCACCATAGAGATGGTTGAACGTTGACAATTGTTCTTTCTCATCACTTAATATATCTCACGGTAATCAACAAAAAGTCTTAGACAGTTGTCTGCCATAGTGGTGAAAACTACAGGTGCTTGTCATCTAGTGATATAATCCTAAAACTGAACACCTTCCCTATTAGTTCATTCACATAGACCTCTAGTTCATGTTGCTCTTTAGGTGCCAGATGCCTCAACGGCATAACTACTGGCCTAATATCATTTAGTAAATCGACATGGAACGTAATCTCCCTATATGGCGACAATTCGATCAAGTACTCGAATATGTCAAGATACTCTTTAGTAATGGGTACTAATGACAACTCATCGTTCAAGATATAGAATGAATATAGAAATCTAACCATCACTAAAGTGATCGGCCATGTAGCTTAACTTGAGCCTGTGTGCACCATCTACGTAACAACTTGCACTTTAATGGGATTAAATTTTCGCTAAATTAAAAACCTAAGTCCACCAAAGTAAGGATCATTGGTTTGTTATGCTACAAATAAACTTATGAATGCATATCAAAGCACTAACAACTTAACTAACAGCGAAATAACTAAATATAACAAGCCACATAGTTACTGACCAAGATTGACACTTCCAATGTCCCGAATCATTGTCAGTATCGAGCATGCATAAGAAATCACCTTTCACTATTCTCGCCTTGCACTAATACATGTACCTCTAAAGCTATCATGTGAGCTGCAATGAGAAGGGGGTCAGAACAACGTTATGGTGACTAGTAAATTATAAACCTGATACATAACATTAGCTTATGCTGATTGTCTTCCATCACGTGTTATATCATTTTATTTTTAATTAATCATCTCAACTTCACAAACACATATGATACGCCCTATCTACCCATAGTAGACTATATATATCTGTGTGAGTGTGTGTTAGTGTAAAATTTCGTCTACACTAACAACCTGAGATCTAGAATTGTAGTTTAGAAGCTGGTTAAATTATTGAACTCGACAAAGAGCTATACTGAGACATGATACAATCAAGCTTAGGTTATAAGATGTTGAACTGTTGAGTCACAATAGCCAATGCAGAAAAGGTAAAGTACACAAACTAAATAATATCGAGACTTGTATAGTGGTTCGGGTTGAAAGCGCTTACGTCCACTGTCCTTTCCTTATTAGTCACTCTTACCTAGATGAGAGACTTATTACATTGAGTCTACACATTTCCTCTATTAATGAGTTTGTAAAGACAGCTCTAATATAGGAAAGTAGACTTTTATTTTGTATTTAAACTCTTTTTTAGTGCTAGCCTTTTACTTTAGCAGGCGGTCCTCTATTTATAGAAAATTTAAAGTTCTTTCATTGGTGCAAGTGCTTTCTTTTGGATTAACAACCTGACTTGCTACGTGCGGCTTAGACTTAAATGCTTGTTATCATCTACTTGAGTGCATTTTGACATGGATTGTTGATGTGATGCTTTTATCCATATCTTCTTGGATATCTTCCATTTATCCTGAACGTTAGTCTCAGCCTGGGCTATCTAAACCATTGATTGTTGATACTTGTTGAAATGCTTTTGGTTCCAGCAACCGCTGCCATCAGCTAAGCTTCTTGTCTTAGCTAGACAATGGCCTTAACCTTGGTCATGCTTTGGCTCATGTTCTCGAACCACATTCTCTTGAATACTGCATCCGATGTTTAAGCACTTGTTGGATACCAAACAACGGGTCTAGGTATCACAAGCCAAGGAACTTTCCTGTCAAATTTTTGTAATTTGTACTTTCTAGAGATTATGATGTAACACATGCCCCATAAAGTTCACCTCATATAATTGATATAAGGTGGACTTTGGAAAGACTAACATCATATCATGCTTAATACTTGGCTTATTTGTTCCATTTTCATTATGAAGTTGATCTTGAGCTTTCGGGTAAAATAGTATTCTAAGAGCTTTTGAAAGTATTGCTTCACTAAGTCAATCTATAAAGATTTAACCTCGTTTAGAGGGTTTTGAAAATAATTTGAAATCTAACCTTGTTTAGAGCATTTTGGAAACTAAAATTAGTGCCTAGAGGAAAAAAATACTTTGATACCATGCTCCAGTCATCTAGATCTGATCTTACATAGGTATCGGGTTTGAAAACTATTAGTGGTGGTATAATGCCTATATTTTCATGTTATTATAAGAATGTGGTTCACTATATAGCACCGTGCTTGGTACTATTCGACCATGGCTCACTTTTTGCTTGACATGATCTGGCCATGGCTCACTCTTTTGTATAACACTTTGGATATTGCTTACCAGGTGCATTCAGCATGGTCGTCTTTTCCATGACTCACTCTTTGCATAACAACATTGGTCGTGGCTCACTATACAACACCATGCATGGTACTATTTGACCTTGAATCACTCTTCATACGACACGATTTGGCCATGGCTCACTCTTCGCACAACACTTTTGGAAGTGACTCGCTATGTGCGTTCGACGTGGTTGTCTTTTCCATGACTCGCTTTTTTCACTACACTATCGGTCGTGGCTCACCATTATTGGGGATCTACCCAATATTCTAACTTCATTGAGAATCTACTCAATATTCTAATTTCATTGGGAATGTACCTAATATTCTAATCTTATTGGGAATCTACCCTGTATTCTAATCTCATTAGGAATCTACCTAATATTCCAATCTTATTGCGTATCCTTTTGGGAATCTACCTAATCTTTGAATCTCATTGGGAATCTATCTAATATTCTAATATCATCGGAAATCTACCCAATATTGTAATCTTATTGGGGATCTACTCAATATTCTATTCTTATGCATGATACTACTTGACCATGGCTAATAACTATGCTTCTTAGCTTGAAATAAAAAAGTTAACAAGGGTTTATTTCTTGCATGACACACAAGGTCATTGCTAAAAGTTATAAATTCTTACCTTTAGTACTTTGCTCGAAAGCAGAACTATTTTTATGGTCTAGAGGTAAAAGTTAGTAATTGTCGAGAGGCGAAATCATTTACTTGCTCGATGGAAAAAGAATGGCTTTGAAACTTGCGTGATACTACTTGATCAGAGAACTATCACGGCTAAAACATTTTGATGCATTTTCAGAAGTTGCATGATATTACTTGATCACAGCAATAATCACGGCTAAAACGTTTGATGGAATGTTTGAAATTCTTAAAACGTAAGAAGACTAGAGTCTCGCACAATATACCTGAGTCACCGCTAAAAGATTGGTTATTGTCTCGAACTTCAGATAAAGCTTTTATCTAGGTAGCAGCCCTATGTTGTGATAATGTTTCAGATGCTTGATATTCGATGTTCGAGGTATTGCATTGCCATTTGGCTTCTTTAATCTATATCCCTAGAGGGATGACGTCGTAAATTACTAGGGTCCTTCCCAATTTGGGCTGAAAGGTCCATCTATTAGATCCTTTATGTCTGGCATATCTTTAGGAGGACAAGGTCTTCTTTCTCAAACTTTCTAGTCCGAACTCTTTTTGGTTTTAGTATCAGGTCACCTTTCAAATATACTCTACTGTTGTTAACCTAAAAAATGGATCAACACTCTCTATTGAGTGTGAAAGCATCAGTCCCATTTCTCAAAGCAAACAATATAGAAAATGAATAATGAAAATGTGCCCAAATAGTAAAGAGATAAGAGATTTTTATAGTGGTTCGATTGTTAACGAAGCCTATGTCCACTTTATAGCTTTTATTAACTGACATCATTTACAAGATTGATTTGGATTATAATATGGTTGAATTTCCTAAGTTAATTCAAGCCATCATTGTTAAAGACAATAGGAAGGATCTCAGGTGCCCATTAATGGCTGTTATATGGGAGAAGAAGAGTGAAGAATAACAATGGCAAAGTTGTAGCTGCTGTTCAGAAGATCCCCTTCATGTTGCAGATAGGATGATATTTATAGGGGTTAGAGAGCACTTGAGCAAGAGCCACTTTGTCAAAAGCCTGTATTTATCACATAGAGGAATTCCAGAAAGGTTGGAAGTCTTCGGAGCAAAGAATTTGGATCGGTACCGATCCAGTTGGATCGGTACTGATCCAAATAATTAAACATTTTTCATGTTTTGATTACTTGGTTGTCCTTCTTACCTTGATACAATGCTCTCCATGTATATTCTTAGCTCGTTGACTTTTTTTGATGATGAATTGCCTATGGGTTAGATTAAACTATACTATGAATCAGATGAACCATCACTTCTGGAACTAGGTTGCTTGGAATGCTACCAAATTTATTGGGTGAGCTTACTAGAGACATAGGAATGTGATGTAAAAGACTTAGAGTTACCCTGAATCAATAATTCAAATCGGTACCGATCCAATTGGATCGGATCGGTGCTGATCTAATATGTTGTCTTATTCTTAATTATAACTTCTTTGGAGCTTTTGTCTTGTTCGTTTGGGCCTTCCAGTCAAGTTTCGAGTCATTCTAGCTTAATCTAAATGTTTTGACTTCTAACGAATTCTGTGGGGTTACAAACTTGGTTAACATTTTCCCCCTAGAGTATGCTTTCGTTGAAAACAAGGTGTGCTCTAGAATTTTTTTATCTCTGGATTTCATTTTTAAGGAATTTCACTGGTCGTATCGAGCCACTTGAAAAGCTATCTACGAAGTACCGACTAACTATTCAGTCCTTAGTGTGAACCTCCGTTGTTCGTGATTATTGAGTGAACATGACTTAATAATTTCTAGAATGAACACGAACATCGGGTAGGTCCATAGGGAAATTTTGGGACCATTTAGGGGAGAAAATTTGGTCGGTATCGATCCAAGTGGATCGAATCGGTACCAATCCAAGTGGATCGAATCGATACCAATCCAAGTGGATCGAATCGGTACCAATCAGGGTACTTGAAAAAAAATTAGACTTTGGTTTTGTTTTCTTTCTTGTTTTTTTATATATGAGTCAACCCTCACTTCAATTCATTACATTGGATTCGATCCTCCACTTCTCTAGCTGATCTGACCTCTCCAACCCTTGTTAGCCGATCCAAGTATTATTTCCATCAAGGAGCTACCACCGTCGATTTCCACCACAACGCCATCAGTCGCTGGCTCCTGACGCTATCACCAATGGTTAAAGGAAGGAACCACTGCTAAATCCCCAACTTTGTGAAGATTTCCGATCTGATCCGTCTAGTACCCTAGTTAGGGTCGTCTTGAACCAGAGATTAGATCATCTTTCTTGATTTTGAAAGTTGGTGATGTGGATTTTGGCGTATTACTACTTTAGCGATTGGTTATGAAGCTGTGTTGGTGAAGAATACATTGGAAAATTCGAGTTGATTGTGACTTTATGGAAGATGATAGCAAACCAAGTCTTGAATTTCAGAATGAAGCTAGGGTTTTTCCCCGGTGCTTGACATGTTCTGCTATTTTCATACATGGAGTTAGAACTAACTTGAACCACGTTACACAATCGATCACGCCACAGCATCTTGGGGATCGCTTTTGGTTTTTCTAGGAAGTTTGAATAGCTTAAGGTGGCATCTTATGCGCAGCTCATACTGTTATCACCTTCCAAAGAACTAAAATTGACTTATGTTGAGAATTCTTTGCTTTATTTGGACCCATCGATCTATATTTGCTCACTTCAAATTGATCCGGTCATTGCATAGTCGGTATACCTAGAATAGGAAGAGCTTTTCATGTCGCTTCAGACAACAGATCCGTAATCAATCGTTAATCGATAACGGGTAAGTAGAGAAGAAATGAAATTAACAGGTGATACAGATTGCTCTTTCCGGTGTGAATGAGCCATCTACACGGAATGGTATGTTTACAACGTTCAAGACACCGGACCCACTCACACTTAGATTACACATCACATGCGCTCCTGGTTAATACTTGGAATCCGATCGGTGGTTGGTACACGCCAATTGTTTTTTGGATTTCAAGTGTCAACTATGCAATGGTTTATAAGTTAGAGATTAGGCATACCTGATCATTTTGAACAAAAGCTTTCTCATATAGAATGATGTGAAAATCTTCTTGATGCAAATCAGTTGAGGGGAACTTGGCTCTTTCTAAAGCGAAATCATCATCGAACCCAGCTGGATCCTCCACTACCATAAATTTAGGTCAATATGGTCATTTCGTTCCAGTCGGTCTCATCGTTGATCGCACTTATCCTAACTTCAAATTCTTGCTTAATCCTTCGGAGAAAGCTCCTTCAATCCTTACACACAAGATGTTGCAAAGCATTTGCTCACAATAAAGTATTCCAGAGGATAACGTGCTTTTGCCATCAAGAGGAGAATTTGCTCATAGTCCACCTTCTGGATATGTGGCCTGCCACCGATACATATGCATGTATGGTGCAGTACCCCATTCAATCACTTCTTAATAACAACACTTCAGAACATAGAGTTGGCACCATTCTAGATTCTCCCAAATGTATATGCCATGCTAACTTTCTTATATGTTCTGTTCATATGGATGCTTAATCATGTCCCAAGCTTCGTCGAGCTGCAGTATCTTCTATTGTTCAAGAAGTGAGAGTCTAATCCATTACTTTTTTATATTGAGGCACAACGTAGCCAGAAACTTATAATGGATCTTCCTAGCAAAGTTCATTTATTCAAGAATCAGTTCTATTTCACTAAATTTCAAGAAAGATTCATGCGTTTCTAGACTACCGGGGGGGGGGGGGGGGGAGGGTTAAATCTCTTTCACTATGCTTGGAATTTCCTTTGACTGCTACAAGTTTTCTAGATGATCATATATTCCTTACATTTCTTTCGAAGATTAACAAGGACCGGCGCTCGACACTGTTCTTAGCACCTTCAAAGTGGTCGATGCTTAGAAATGCACAATTAGGTTTTTGCTCATAGATGAGAACCTTCACCGATGTAGGCTTTTAAACCCTGGAAGGTCCGTAGGATTCATCAGCGCTCCTTCCCACTCTAGAGCCCAAACCTGTTCTA
This sequence comes from Allium cepa, assembly GCA_030765085.1. Taxonomy (NCBI): domain Eukaryota; kingdom Viridiplantae; phylum Streptophyta; class Magnoliopsida; order Asparagales; family Amaryllidaceae; genus Allium; species Allium cepa. The sequence continues at coordinate 229,326,914 of CM060941.1, forward strand.
TTTCCTCTTTCCAAGACTTTGCTGAAGATGATGATGAAGAAGAAGAAAGTGGCCCACTCGATGGGTCAGAGAAGGCCCTTGAGGAAATCCACATTCAAGTCAGGGTCAAAAGTCTGCTCAAAATGCCATTGATCCCAAAAGAGAAAGAAGAAAAATTTATTCGATAGAAGGGCAAGGCTATGTTTATTAAAGGGATGAAGGAAGGAAAAATCGATGAGGAGCACCATCAAAATGAGTAACAAATAGATTGGGGCACTGATGAGGGTGATGTCAACTAAGGCGACAAGGCCTTAGAATTGATCCCTTGACGTGCACACTCACCTCCTTTGAAAGAGCCTATTAAAGGAGCTTCTCCCAAGAATGAACCTATACATAGATCTATGTCGGAAGGTGATGACATTGATTTGGGAGATACGAGTGACAGTTTTGTGAATATGGATGACTTGATGGATGACTTCACTTCGAAAGGGTTATGTTCCTAAGCTACTCAGATCATCTTTGCAAAAATCAATGTCCTGACATTAGTAGGTGACCGATCTGGTTTGTGTATTTATTGGATTGGAGTCAATAAACTGCAATACCCACTTCACTATCATCACACACTTTATATATTACTATTTTCTAGGATGTTTTAGTTCATCAAAAGCCTTCTTCCTAAATCCATTTTATCGCTTGCTACAGGAATCATGTCTTGTGGTTTTACAACGATCTTGATTGAGATTTGGAGTCTCGTCGTTCGCAGAGACACTCTTCAAGGTACCATGTTCCCAGGGAGACTAACAAAGAAAGGAAAAGGAGGAAGGATAGGAGGTGGAAGAGCATCACCGTGCCGAGAAAGATCTAGGTCATGATAGGGGAAGTGGCTACGAGAAGAGGAAAAGCCCGACTGAGCGAGGAGATCCATCAAAGAGGTCGAAAAGAGACCAAGAGCAAGAATCTACTTCACAGCCTTATGCTTCCACTGGGATAAATGTCCTTGCTTCTAGTGTCATGACCTCCTCTACTTATACTGCCATGACCGCTTCTCTCCAGAATTCTCAACGTGCGCCTTACATTCTTCCTACTGATCCCCCACATCTAAAAGTTGCATTCCCTAATTTGTTCTTAAGGGTTTTTTTAATAAGTCAAATCGGAAGTCAGTTCGTGTCGAATCTTATTCACCCTATCTCCAAGCAATTCATAGAGGTTTGGAGCAAGCCGAGGGGTGGAAAAAGTTATATATGTAGCTATCCGGTGTTAATCGGAATATCTGCCAAGAAATTCTATCGTTCGAGTCTGAAAAAGATGAGTATGAGAAGAAGCTCGTAGACCGTGACGCGGAGATCGAGAGGCTGAAGAAAGATAGAAATGATGCTCTCAAGAGGGAAAGCAAAAGTGCTTCTTTGCTTAAGAAGCTGAAAGAATCCACTGACCGAGCCGCCCTCATATTTGGAGATGAAATAAAGAAGTTTCATGCTGATGATGCAGCTTTAAAAGAAAAGTTGAGGATAAGCAAGACAATGGTTGAGACGTAGAAGAAAACCATCATTGTGCAGGCTTAATAAATTGCCTCTCTTCGCGAACAATTTCGAATTTGGATGCTAAGAAGAAACAACTGGTAGTAGAGAAGGCTAGCATGGATGCCATCTTTTCAAAGCTTCAAGATACCTTCAAAAAGAATATGTAAGGCTTGGATGCTACTATTTTGGGCTTCTATGTCAACTTCATGCTGCATCAGGGGAGCCTTAGTTACTTGGGTCTGTTGTTTCCTCATACTCTTGTTATAGTCTAGGAAGAAATTCTGGCCCAATTTCATGACATGGTGGGGGTTATACAAAAAAGGAGTTGATTCAGGCATATTTGAATGAAGAGTTCAGCCACGCTTTAGAGGCGGGCTAGGAAATCTTGAGACTGGAGAGCGAATATGAAGCTATTGATGTCGCAGCTGCCGCTAAAGCTGTAACCGAGCACTTCCCTTTTGGGCCTTGTGAACCATCTTTACATCTTTGCGATGTGAAGGGATCGTTTTTACTTCTCCCGTGGTTATGCAACCATCAAAGCTGGGCAATGACGAAGGCTTCAAAGTTGTGGCGCATGAACAGAGCCCCACAACAGGTAATTTTTTTTATCTCTCTTGTGCTTGAAGACTTCCAATTTACGCTGTATGAAATTGCCAAGATAAACACCCTTTATTCTAATATTATATATCAACCCTATCTTCCTGCAGAGTTACCTCCTCCTCACGGTATTGGATCTACTACCAATCTGACTACATCAACCATCGTCTTTGCTTCCGCCTCGCAACCCAGTTTGCACTCTGAGCAAATTGCAGTGTTGCATGGCTTAGATGACCTCTCTGTATCTCAAGAGGAGGGTATGGAAGCTACTGACACATAGGAGTAGGCGGACCAAGCTAATTAACTAGACAAAGTAGAGGCCGAGCAGCCGATGACCGAGCAGCAGATGGTAGCAGTGAAGAAGGAGAAGGTTAAAGAGCAAAATAGGTCGTTGGAGAGCTCTTACAAATCCCACAAGCACAAGGGCAAAGGAGGATCTACCAATTGCAATGTTTTAGAAAGGGAGATCACCCCGGGCAGCGAGAAACTTGAGAAGTTGCCGATCAGAGGTGAGAAATGCGACAAGGGAAGTAGTGGCAATAAGTCATGATTTGTTCACGTACTCATGAAGCGAAGCTTTTGCCATTTAGTTGCTTTTTGTACAAGTGCAGAGTCTACACTTAGCATTTCTTCTTGTTGTTGCAACAATGGTGTTTGTATTTTCCTATTCATGGCCGATGTTGTGTGGGTACGGACCCTGCTATTTTTTGTTGTACACGAAAAAAATTATAAGTAATAAAACTATTGAAATTTTGATTGTAACTTTACCTATCTATTTGTCTACATTCTATGAATTGTTTTATTTATTCCCATAATTACTCCCAAAAATCTTTATTTGGAGTAACAGAAATGCGAAGTATTTGCTATTTTGGTTGAGTGTTCATGTGTGCACGCCTTCTAGTTCATGAGACTCCGAACACTCGATACAAGACTAGGTGCCCCTAGTGGACTTTCGGATGCCCCAGTTAAATTCATACTGCAACTCCTTTCTTCGGGAACTAAGTTATTGGTGATGTCGGAGCAACATCGATTACTTGAAATTCTATTAAGTGATTCCATAATAATACTAACATTCGGGCTATTGTGCACACGTGTCGCTCCTTGGAGTGCTATTTCCATGCCTTTAAAGGCGGTACATGGATTTTTGTAATATGAGACTTCTTCATTTTTGGATGCAATTTTGCTGACCCAAGTAATGGTGTGCAACTTACGAACTGCGCATAGTGAGATCTTGGCTTGCTTAGTCGTAGCTTTACGAACAAAGAAGCGATGTGCAGCTTATGAGATGCATAGCTTAGGTAACTATGTTCGCTTGGACATGATTCCATAATCCAAGAGGCGATGTACAACTTATGAAATGCGCAGCTTTGATTCGAACCTTCTCGGTGTCGCTGGAGCAACACCAGTTCTTAGAAGGTCGGGATCAAGTTCTATAGATCCACAGTTTAAGTCGATTTGCTTCTGCCGACTCGGTGGGTAGATGGGGCATACTTGAGCAGTGGTTCCAGTATCTCAAGTAGCGATTGGATAGTTTTGAGTCGATTTGACCCCTTCGACTCGGCAGGTTACTTATGTGAACACTGTTTTATTAGTTCAGAAAGCAAAATTTTCATTAATTGAGATAAAGTTGGGCAAATTGTGCTATCTACAATGCCTCTGGCATTCGAGATGGCTTATTTGTGAAAATAGGAAATACATAAGATACTCTTGGATAAAGTAATGACAAAGTAATTCGTTGTTCCTAGCACGGGGAATTTATGTTCCATCAACGGTTGTTAGCTTGAACGTGCCATCCCTAAGCTTCTTGCCAATTACACAAGGCTTTCCCAGTTTGGTTTGAATGTTCCTAATACAGGATAGACTCATTTGAGGACAAGGTCTCCTACTAAAGTACGGTTACGGACCTTGGTGTTGAAATGTCGTGTGACCCTTTTTTGATGAGCGGCAGTCCTTAGTTTGGCTTCTTCCCATTTCTCATCGACCATATCGAGCGACTCGACCAGGAGCTGTTCTTTCTACCTTTGATTGAAGTTTTCCTTTGATGAGAAGGGACTTCCAGTTTGACTGAGATCATTGCTTCTGAACCATATGCCAGAGCAAATGGAGAGTGCCCAGTTGCAAGTTTGTGCGTTGTTCTATAAGCCCATAGTGTAAGTGGAAGTTCATCAACGTAATTTTTTTAGCTTTAGTTAGTCGCTTGTTGATGGTGGACTTGATGATCTTGTTTACTACATTTACTTGCCCATATGCCCGCGGATGTGCTACGGCCGAAAAGCTTTTCCCGATTTGAAAGCATCTGCAAAAGTATTTGAACTCAATGCTTACAATTTGAGTCTCAATATCCGTGATGATTCTTTGTGGCACTCCAAACCCATGAATAATGTTTTTTGCGACAAAGTTAATAACTTTCTTTATGGTAATAGTGGCCAGTGCTTCCGCTTTGGCCCATTTGGTGAAGTAGTCAACAGTAAGGATTGCATATTTGGCTCCTCCTTTGGCTATTAGAAATACACCAATCAAATCCACTCCCCAGATTGCGAATGGCCACGAGCAGACCATATGTTTTAGCTATGTTGAAGGAGTTATTTTGATCTTGCCGAATTTTTGGCATTGGCGGCATCGTTTAGCATAATCTATTGCATCATGGTTTATCGTTAGCCAAAAGTACCCATAACGGAGAACTTTATTTACAAAGGTTCGCCCCCAGTGTGATCTCCACAGTCGCCTTCATGAACTTCCCAAAGGATTCTTCGAGCTTCGTCGTTGGTCACACACCTGAACAAGGGGGTAGAGAATCCCCTTCGGTAAAGTATCACATCATGTATTACGAACCGTGGTGCCTTTTGAATTAGCTTTTCCATTGATTCTTATCTATAGAGAGTGTTCCTCTAAGCAGATGGTCCTTGATCGGTTTCATCCATGTTTTTGGTTCCTCGGTTGTTACGAAAATCCAGTCGACGACTATCTCACCTATGCTTGGAGCGTTCAGAGTTTCTGCTGCGACTAGTCCCATTGACTGAGCTTCTCTAGAACAGGCCAATTTAGCTTGATAGTCTACGTTCATATTTTGTTCCCTAGGGATATGAGTGATGGTGAAATGCTCGAAGTCGTTCAGCAATCCCTGCACTTTAGATAGGTATGGGGCGAGGTTCTCTTCCCGGGCTTGATATTCGCTTCTTACCTGATAGACGACTAGCTGATGAAAGTCTAACAATGTAATAGATCGTTACAATATTTTTCTTGATGGATAAAAACACCATTTTCAAGTTGTTTTATTTGTAAACCTATAAATAAATTTAATTTTCCCATGTGAGACATTTCAAATTCGTTTTTCATAATATTTGAAAATCGAGTACAAAGATTTTCGTTAGTTATACCAAAAATAATATCATCTACGTAAATTTGTACAACTAAAATGTCATTATTTTCTCGTTTAATAAATAAAGTTGTATCGGTTTTACCTATTTGGAAACCAGATGTAATTAAATGATTTTTAAGACGTTCGTACCAGGCATGGGGGGCTTGCTTTAAACCATATAAGGCTTTTTGTAATTTAAAAATATGATCGGGATATTTTTCATGAAGAAACAATGGAGGTTGTTCAGCATATACATTTTCTTTAATAAAACCGTTTAAAAATCACTTTTGACATCCATTTGAAATAATTTAAAATTGTGATGATTTGCAATGCAGGTAATGTACATATGGCCTCGAGTCTTGCTACTGGTGAAAAAGTTTCGTCATAGTCGATACCTTCTTCTTGATTATAACCCTGAGTAACTAAACGTGCTTTATTTCTAACTATATTTCCATTTTTGTCTGCTTTGCTTTCAAATACCTATTTTGTTCCAATAACCGATTGATTTTCTGGTCTTGGTACTAATTCCCAAACATTATTACGTTCAGATTGATTTAATTCTTCTTGCATAGCTATTATCCAAAAATTGTCATTTGAAGCTTCTTTATGATTTTTCGTTCAAAATTTGACACAAATGCTATATGAATTTTTGGTTAAGTTGATTTCTACTTACTCTAGAGTTAAGATCTCCAATGATGTTATCTTTTGGATGATCTTCTACAATTCTAGGAGATGATGCTAAAGTATTATTTTATGCATTTATCCCATTATTATAAGAATTTGTTGTATTTGTTATTGGAATTATTTCTTTATCGTCATTAGTTTGATGGTTAAGAAAATTACATCAAATGAAACATATAAACTTTCTTCAATTGTGTTAGTTCGTTTATTAAAAATTTTATACGCCTTGCTACGATCCGAATATTCAACAAATTCCTTCATCGGCCTTCGGGTTAAATTTTCCCAAATTATCTTTTGTATTTAGTATAAAGCATTTTGATCTGAAAGTTTTAAAGTATGATACTTTTGGTCTTCTTCCAAAAAATATCTCCAAACAAGTATGTTTAGTCATAGGTCGTATGGTTACTCGATTCAAAACATAACAAGCCTTGGCAATAGCTTCAGCCCAAAAATGTTTGGTAAACCACTACTATTTAATAATGTTATTGCACATTCTTGTAATGTATGATTTTTTCTTTATACTACACCATTTTGTTGAGGTATGCGGGGAAAAGAAAAATTATAACTTATGCCCGTTTATTACAAAAAATGGTAAAAAGATCATTTTCGAATTCTCCACTGTGATCACTTTGAATATTTTTAATTTTCAAGTCCATTTGAGGTTTAATTCTTTTAGAAATTTTTTTAAACATTCCAAAGGTGTCACTTTTATGTTTTAAAAATAAAGTCCATGTATATCTTGAAAAAGCATCAACTATTACGAAAACATATTTGTTGTGATTTATAGATCGTACTTGACTTGGACCAAATAAATCTAAATGTAATAATTCTAATCGTTGTTTTGTAGAAATATAATTTTTAGATTTAAAAGAGCTTTTCATTAGTTTTCCAATTTAACAATCGTCACATAAATTTTCTATTTTGTAATTCATTTTAGGTAAACCTCTAACTAGCTCATATTTCGCTAATTTATTAATATATTTAAAATTAATATGATAAAATCATTTATGTCACAACCATGGATCGTAATGTTCAGCGGTTAAACAAAAATTTGAATTTCCATTTATATTTTAATTAATACGTAAATATGTTTGTTTCTAAAACCCTCAAAGATAAGTTGTTTGTTATTGTCGAAAATATGACATCTATCTTTTTCGAAATTGATTTGAAAACCTTTATCACAAAATTGACTAATACTACGTTGGTTGTGTTTTAAATTTTCTACTAACAAAACATTTGTAATAATAGGAGAGTTAGAAATACCAGAGTTGATGACTTCTCTGATGCCAACGACGTATCCTTTTGAGTTATCTCTAAAAGTTACTGTTCCACCATCGATGTATGTTATATTTGATAACATTTTTGAATTTTTGATCATATGCTTGGAGCATGCACTATCAAGTATCCATTTCTCCTTATTTTTTATTTTGGGTACTTGCAAAATAAAAGACAATTTAGTTGGTACCCATATACTTTGTTAGGGTCCTAGATGTTAGGAAGAGCAGGTAGCCATACCCAAGGCGGTTTGGTACCTTTATGGACATAATTTTTATTATAGACTACATTGTCTAAAAAGTTGTTAATATGTTTTTGTCTAATCAACTTATTATTTGTCTTAGGTATCCAAATTTTTATATTTTTGGTATTCGTATTAGACTTAGGTGATCTTTTAGTCTTTTGATAAATACAACTATATTTCTTAATATTATCCCCTTTTTGTTTAGGAATATTTTTAAATCATATTCCATTTCTATTACCTGATGGTTTTGAAGTTTTGATAAGATTTTCCAAATCATTTTTTCCTTTATTAAATTTTGAAACATTATTTGTAATTTTATCTAATTTTTCTTTTAATTCTAAATTTTCAATTTTCAATATTTCTATATTACACTTCAAGTTGATATTTTCTTTTAACAAGTTGATATTACTTTTCTAGTCTAATTTTTTCAAAATCAATAGCTATATTACTCTTCAAGTTGATATTACTTTTCTAGTCTAAGTTTTTCAAGTTGATATTTCTATAATACTCTTCAAGTTGATATTACTTTTCTAGTCTAATTTTTTCAAAATCAATAGCTATAGTCTCATTTTCAACCAAATTACTTTTAATTTTTTCTAGAGATAATACTAGTTCCTCCTTTAAAATAATTTTTTCATCTTTTAACATTCCTACTTCAAGTTCTAATCTATTTATTTTGGCTATATGTTCTTTATTCAATATTTTAATTTGTCTAAATATATCATCTAATTCCGTGTTAAGTTCTAATAATTCATCATAGCTAAGTTCGGAACATACCTCATCAGTTTGTGCCATAAAACATACATTAGCTTGTTCTTCGTCGCTATCATTGTCACTGTGTGATGATGATGAAGAATCCGAGTCTTTCCATGTTACTTTGGAAGCTTTCTTCGTTTTGAATTTTTCAAATTTGTTCTTCTTTTTATCATTGTTAAGCTTGGGACAATCATTCTTCATATGTCCAAATTGGTCACATTCAAAGCATTTGATTGATGTTTGATTTGTAGAGCTTGATTTTCCTCCTTTTTGAAATCTGGCCATTTTCCTAAATTTCTTGAATTTGTTGTAGTTTTTGGAAATAAATACGATTCCTTCTTCATCTAAGTCAGAGTCATCATTTGTTGCTGGGAATGCTATGTTTTTCTTCTTCAAATTTTGTTCTTTTCTTGCTTGCAAATTAGCTTTATAGGACATTAAATTTCTTATCAATTCTTCAACTATGAGTGTTGAGAGAGAAATAGCTTCTTTGATAGCTAATAATTTTCTTCCCCACTCTAGAGTTAAAGAATTGAGTATTCTAGATATTAAGTCAAAATCTATGAATTTGACTCCAAGGGGCATTAAATCGTGTTGAATGGTTTGGAATCTACAGTACATTTCTACTATAGATTCATTTTATTTCATTTTAAATGATGAAAATTGGTTTTGTAAAATTGAAATTTTAGTTTTCTTAACTTTGTTTGTGCCTTCGTGTGTAACTTGTAAGGTACGCCAAATATCATATGCAGTGTTACATAACATGACACGTGAAAATTCATTCTTATCTAGTTAAAAATAAAACATTCATAACTTTGGCATTATTAGAAGCTGCGGTTTTTTGTGCATCATTCCATGTGTTCATAGCAGTGTCAGGTGCTTCATATTTATTTTGAGTGGCTGATCAAATTTTTAATCCACTAGCTTCCATAAAAATTCTCATACGTGTTGATTAATATGCATAGTTAGAACAATTAAAAGGCAGGGGTCGTGCTGTGGATTGACCTTCTTGAAAAATACTTGCCATATTAAAGTGATTCAAAAACGTGTTTCTGTACTTCGATCAAACCTTATTCCGATACCAATTGAAAGTCTACAGGGTGGATCGTGTAGTGTTTATGCAAGTATATGTGAAAAAATATATGATGCTACTAAAACAATATTAATCTAAGTAAATAAAGAATAAGCACACTAGGATTTTATACTGGTTCGGACCTTCCATCCTACGTCCAATCCTGAAGCTCCCTTTCGGAATTCGACTATCAAACACCCTCGCTTCACCAGGAGGAATAAGCTTGGTTACAATAAGTTGTTCTTATCAAATGTGTTTTCTGTAACATGGATATTGACTAATTAGTACAAATGCTTCCAATATATACCAAGAGAGTATTGTCTGTGAAGAAATGAATATATGAAAGAGTGAAATACAAGTATAGATTGTTAGAGATCAAGAATATATGATAGAGTATGTAATTAGAGAGCGTAAGTGAGTAAGGTAATTTGTTCCCTTGATTCCTGATGCTATATATGGTTGTAGAAAGGTATCTTGAGTAGTTGCATCCATTAACTAGTGCTATATAGTTGCTTCTGTTGATGATGAAGAGTTAGAGCGTAGAGAAGCAGAGATGTCTATTCGAATGTGGCGGTTGAAGTTTATATTTAAAATCCAAGTTTGAAATCAGAGGTCTGGAATATGTTTCAAATGTCTGATACTATATATATTTTTGAATATAGTAGCAGATCAGACGTCTGAGTGCAATTGCCAGATGTCTGGTTTAACCTGTCTATTGTTCCAATGAACTGTTTCAGACGTCTGGCTTGTGGACCCGAACATCTGATATCGTGCATATCAGTTTTTGTGCTCTTTTTCTTGTGCTTCTTTGTTCTTATCGACTTGTAGTCTCTTGTAGTGTCCTTTGAGCCTTGTTCTTAGCTTTTTAGTGATTTTGTTCTAGCAAGTATCTGTATATATAAATATATATGCATATTCGATTTCCATTGTATAGTTGTTGTCATCGAAACCATAGATTTGATTTCCTAACAGCTGAGAGTCACTATAGATATGTATGGACCTTATTCCAAGTTCCTTTACCATTTTCAGCCCGGCTATTAATGCTTCATATTCTGCTTCATTGCCTGTAACAGGGAATTCCAAGCATAAGGTGTAGCAAATGGGTCATCCTTTGGGACTTTTAAGTACGACTATTACCCCCGAGCAAAAGTTGTCAGATGCACCATCGACTAATAACTTCCAGTGTGTCTCCACTTTCGGAGTAATTCCTTCTTTATTATCTCGTATTGTAAATTTGGCAATGAAGTCGGTCAGCGCCTGCCATTAATTACTTTTTGAAGGTGGTAATTGATTTCGTATTGACTCAATTCAATGTTTCTTTTGATGGGCCATCTAGAGGTCTCGGGGAGGTACAACACTTGCTTTAAGGGTTGATCTGTTAGTACTTTGATCGGATGTGCCTGAAAGTGTGGTTGTAACTCTCTAGATGCGATTAAGAGGCAATATGCTAGTTTTTCCAATTTGGATAGTTCTTCTCGGCTCCCGTGGATTGTTTGCTAATGTAATATATGGGTCGCTGGACCCTAACTTCTTCATATACAAGCATAATGCTTCATATGTGGGGTGAGACTGCCAAGTAGGTAAACAAGTCTACTCTGTCTACCAGCTTGGATAGAACTGGCAGAGTCTCCATATGTCGCAGCAGTTCCTCTACGGCAGTCTAACAAGCCTGATTCCATTCGAAGTTCTTCTTTCCCTTCTCTAGTGCGTCAAAGAATGGTATACATTTTTCGGTTACTTTTGAGATGAACTGGCTTAGTGCTGCAATGTTTTCATTTAATCTTTGTAACTCTTTCTTGTTCCTTAAGGCCTCGACTTCCTGTAAAACAATAATTTTGTTCGGGATTTGCTTCAATGCCTTTGGCGCTTATGATGAATCCCAAGAACTTTCCGGATGCTACCCCGAAGTGACATTTAAATGGATTGAGTTTCATTTTATATTTGCGTACTATTTCAAACATTTCAACGAGGTTGGCCAAGTGATTTGCGGCTTTGTGTGATTTAACCAACATATCATCTACATAGACTTCCATAGTCTTCCCGATTTGATGTTTGAACATGACGTTTACCAGTTGTTGGTGGGTTGCCCAAGCATTTTTTAAGCCGAATGGCATCACTTTGTAGCAGTATAATCCCAGATCAGTGATGAAATTTTGTTTTCCTTGTTAGGTTTGTGCATCATGATCTGGTTGTATCCAAGTAAGCATCCACAAATGATAGCAATTCATGTCCAGCTGTCCCTTTCAGAAGCTGGTCAATTCTAAGCAAAGGAAAGCTATTTTTGGGCAAGCTTTGTTTAGGTCTGAGTAGTCGATACAAGTTCGTCATTTTCCATTGGATTTCTTTACCAAAACCGGGTTGGATACCTATTCAGGATAGGTTGCATTGTGGATAAAGCCGTTCACCTTCAGCTTATCCACCACTTCTTTTAGTGCTTTGGACCGTTCGGGCCCTAGGCTGCGCCTCCGCTGCTTCACTGGTATATACTTGCAATCGATATTGAGTGTGTGGCATGTGATCTCCGGCAACACCCCATACATATCGAAATTCATCTAAGTGAATACATCTAGGTTGGCACAAAGAAATTTGGTTAGTTCATGTCGCATCTTGTTTCTAAGATGTGACCCAATTTTCAGCACCTAAGTCGGGTCATCCATATCGACTGGGACAAGCACCGTCAATTCTGCCGGTGATGTCCAATCCTCCTCTAAACTCTTCTTTTTAGAGTCCAAAGCCTTGTCGAATCGGCTATGGTCCATAAGCTAAAGGCGGCTCTGTAGTTTCCATTCAGTAGGTTCACGAATGTGGAGAGTTTTCCCCACATTCTTCCCTTTTTCTTTTCTTCTAGACTCATGTAGTTCTACGATGTAGCATTCTCTAGTATCACTTTGGTCCGCTTTGACCACCCCAACTCCATTCCCTGTAAGAAATTTCATGGTTAGACACCAATAAGCTAAAGAAATCTTGAAATCTACCAAAGAAGGCCGACCTAAGAAGGTACTGTAGGTGGATATTTCATCTATGATCACAAAGGTCTGGATGAGGATGACTCTTCGATCGCCTTTCCCTAGTTCTATGGGACAATCAATTATTCCGACAGGTTGCTTAGGTTCATCGGTGAATCCCTAGATCTTTGTTCGATAAGCGGATACATTTTCATACTGATCTTCATCTGATTAAACGTATGTATGAATAGGATATTGATAGAGTTGCCACTGTCCATCGATACTCTCGGACCATGGCTGGTTCGATTCCTACCGTCATGACCATAGGATCAAGGATTAGAGCTTTTATTCATTCAGTGTATTGATTTCGAAATACTATGTCATCGTTTAAGGATCTCTACTGCTTAGCAGGAGTTTCAACTTCGACCGTGAAGCATGAATCTTTCATAGCATGTCCTAGTGAGCTTACATATTGCTCCATTTCTCCCCAGCCCTTCTGTGTGGAAGAGGTCCTCCAGATATTGTTTCAATGATTAGTCTCCGATCGGTCCATCTGGATCCCTCTTTGCTAGTTCCAGCCTGGTTTCTCCGATATTTAAGGGCTTGAGGTGCAGCAGGCTGGTCAGGATTTTGTGATTTCCTCATGTATTACTGAACCTTATTTTCCCGAATCAGCTCCTCAATCAAGTTCTTCAGGTGTTGACACATATGTTGTGACCATGTGTTTCTTTGAAGAGGTAGTACTTTCCAGAATGCTTTTGCTATTCAGTCACTTCCTTTTTAGGTGGAGTCTTGTACTCTTTCATCCCTTGTGTCATAAAGTAGATGTTTTCTAGATTATCATTAAGCGAGGCATAGTCTTCAGGCCTTAAGTCTTTATGTCGCTTGCTACCCCTGCTTCAGTAAGTGGAATTCTGGTTCTTCCTTTTCTGGTTCTCATCCTTCCCCGCGTTTCCTATAACGGTTCTAGAGGTGTTTGTGCCTTGGTTAGCTGCCATAACATTCTAGCCACCGTTGGTTTGTTGTAGGTTAGCAGGTTTTCCTTTTAGCTCCTCCGCCTCTTCTATATCAAGTGCTGGTTTGCCTTTCAGTTAAAATCCTTCCTAGTGGTAGGTTGTTTCATTTTGATCCATTTTCCGAATTCATTGTTGGGGTGGATAGCGCGAACCAGGGTCATGAAGACCATATGTTTGTTTGGGTTACTTACTTCAGTCTCTGTGGTGTTGAACCGACTCATGAATGATTTCAAAGATTCATTACATCCCTGGAATAGCCTAGATAAGAACATCACGTCATTTGGTTATGCCGTGTGAAGCCTAAATTAATCGAGGAATTTTGTTGCTAATTCATTGAAAGTGGAGATGGGTTTTAGTAGGAGCCTGGTGAGCCACACAGAAGCAATTCCCTCTCGGAAGATTGGAAAACATCTACATCAAACAACATTTGAAGCATTTGCTTCATCCATGTACCAAAAATATTTGTACAAGTGAGGTTTCGGATCTCTTGTTCCATTGTAAGATGGAATAGTCAGCATAGTGAACTTTTCAGGGTGTCCTTCATTCAGTATGTCATCAGCGAAGGGAGTTCGGCTTGGAGCGGATCCTTATTTGTCATCTCCCCTACCCTTACTTTCATCCATCAAGCGCTTGATCAAATCCAAGATATATGCCTCTGATGTTCGATCGTCCACGGGTTGGCTGTTACTGACTATACCAAGTGTTCGATTTTGCAAACGATCTTGGTAAATGGGCAGAAGCCTAGGCTCTTCTATCTTGGGAGAGCCACTTCCTCAGAGTTCCTTTGGCCTATGGTTGGTCGGGTAATGGCAGTTTGGACCTCCCTGCTGGTATTGAGTGCATTAATGATTTCTTCCAACTTGCCGTCGTCAAATTACTCACCATCTTCAAAGTCGAAGAGGTCCACTGCAATTTCTTCCTGTGGGTTTTTGCCCCTAGATTTAAGTTCGTAGCGGGTTGCTTTGCAGTTGGTGGAGTGCTCACATTTCCTTCTATATTGATTCCTGCAGCTCCACCCACTACTCCTTTTTGATTTTTCCTTCTGTTTCTCCTGTTTAGGCCAGGAAAGGAAGGGTTTTCCAACTCCGTGGCGGCTGTGGGTTCTGACATGGTTCTTGGAGCAGCCAGTGATTACAAAGTCAAGAGAGCATTTAATTGTTGGCGATAGCTTTTGGCTATCTACATTGTTTGATTGATTTCATCAACCATTTTATTCAATTCGCCTTTAGTGACGACTTCATGCCCGACATCTATTCTCCAGTGTTTGCCTCAGAACTTGCTTCGATTAAAGGATTATTGGTGTCGTTGATCTCAGCTTATTGAGGATCGGTTACTTTTCTAGTTATTACAGCTCTTACGGATCTTCCGAAAGCAATTCTCTTTCTACCCGCCATTGATCTTCAATGACAAGCTTCAAATTTCCTAGAGCTAATTTGATGGACCTGGTATCTGGATCTGGCAGATCCAAAGAGGAATTTCTCAGTGAAACACCAAAATGTTAACCCAAAAAATAGATCAACACCATATATTAAGTGTGAAAGCACCAGCCCTGTTTCTCAAAGCAAACAATATAGAAAATGAATAATGCAAATGAGCCCAAATAGTAAAGAGACAAGAGATTTTTATAGTGATTTGGCTCTTAACAAAACCTATGTCCACTTTATAGCTTTTATTAACTGACTACCGTTATAAGATTGATTTGGATTACAATATGGTTGAATTTCCTAAGTTAGATCCAGCCATCATTATTAGAGACAAGTGGAAGGATTTTAGTTGACCTTTAATGGCCGTTATGTGGGAGAAGAAGAGTGAAGAATAACAATGGTAGAGTTGCAGTAGCCAGTCCAGAAGATCTTCATGTTGCAGATAGAATGTTATTTATAGAGTTTGGTGAGAACTTGAGCCAAAGCCACTTTGCCAGAAGCCTGCAACATCACATAGAGGAATTCCAAAAAGATTGCAGGTCATCGGTGCAAATAATTTGGATTGGTGTCGATCTGATCCAATTGGTTAAACATTTTTCATGCTTTGACTACTTGGTTTTTTTCCTTGCCTTGATACAATGTTTTCCATGTAGTTTCATTGATTGTTATCTTGTTTTGATGTTGACTCGCCTATGAGTTAGATTGAGCTATACTATGAATCAGATGAACCTTCACTTCTACAATTAGGTTGCTTGGATTACTACCAAATTTGTTGGGTGAGCTTAGTAGAGACATACGAGTGTGATGCAAAATATTTAGAGTTGCCCTGAATCAATAATTCAAACCGATATCGATCCAATTGGATCAGATCAGTGTCGATCCAAAATGTTGGCTTATTTTTGACTAGAACTCCTTAATAGCTTTTGTCTAGTTCTTATGACCCTCCTGGCCAAGTTTCAAGTCATTCTAGCTTAAGCTAAATGTTCTGACTTCTAGTGAATTTTGTCGGGTTAAAAACCCAGTTAACAGCTGTCCTCAAAGCGGCTTAGTCCCAGAGCTCAGATAACAAATATAATGACTCCTCCCGAAGCTCTACATTCTATTGTATATTATAACTATACATTCCATGAGAGATAATTTCTAACTCAACCGGGAGCACGGCTTCAAAGCCGTAAGCTAGAGAGAAATGAGTGTGTGTCCTACTGTGGTATTGGAGCTTATTCTATAAGCTCACAAAACAAAAGGCAATTCATTTGCCTAATTACCTTTTTCCTTGTTCAATCTTTCCTTAAACAAGCCCTGATAGTTTTATTGGCTGCCTCTAAAGCCCTATTTGCTAGTGGATGGACTACCAAAGAAAAACTCTTGATGATACTGTGATCTAGACAATGCTTTGCAAACTCCTAGCTCTCGAACCGAGTGCTATTATCCATAATGATCTTATGTAGAAGACCAAATCTAGACATAATGTTCTTCTTTACGACCTTTATTTCTTGATGAAGGTTATGGTAGCTAAGGTTTCATCTTCGACCCATTTTGTAGAGTAATCAATTGCTACTATGGCATATCTTGCCTCTCCTTTAGCAGCCGGAAAGGGACCAATAAGATCAATGCCCAATATACCAAAGGGACATGGACTAATCATTAGGGTCAGCTTACTGGGAGGAGCTATTAGCACTTTTGCATAAAACAAACACTTATCACATTTCTTGCATAGTCTAATGCATCTTGATTTAGTGTCCGCTAATAGAAGCCTTGCCTGAGTATTTTCTTTGCCAACTTTTGGCCTTTTCAATGGTCTTTACAAATTTCATCGTGCGCTTCTTTCAATAATAGATAATCTTCAGAGGCCATTACATATCAAGAGCATGAAGTTGAGAATCTCATCATATGGAGTACTCCATCTATAATGCTGAACTTTGGAGCATTATATTTGATCCGCTTTGCTTCGGCAGCATCTAAAGGTAGAATATCCTCGGTCAAATATCAGATACATGGCGACATGCAATTCTGTTTAGTTATTATTGGTGTTGTTGATTCACCTCAGGCAGCTTGAGCCTGTGTTACAACTAACATTTTCTCCAGTACCTGGATGCTAGTTTTCTCTAGGATCTCGATTGGAATGAAATTAAACTCTCTTACATCCCTTGAGCTTGCATATTTTGCTAAGGCATCGACCCTAGCATTCCAATCTCTAAGGATGCTTTCTTTGTGATAATTCTCAAAAGCTCCAAGTAGCCACTTTACCTACTTAGCATAGAGAGCTAACCTTGGGTCCCAGACCTAATAATGATCGAGAACATGATTGACGACTATCTGGGAATTGCTGTATACCCGAATCTCTAAAACCTTGATATAAATTGCTATTCTTAATCCAACGATCAAGGATTCATACACGTCTGCATTATTGGTTGCTGAGAAGGTGAGCTTGATTGTGCAGTAAATTTGACAGTTATCCGCGATTACCAAGATATAGCTGGCACCTACCCTTGACATAAAGTTGCCAGGGGAATTGTTTATTCTTGTTGTCTTCTTTTTCAACTTCGGCTTCGAAACCAGTGCATTTAGTGATGAAGTCAACTAGTGGTTGACCTTTGGTTGTTATCCTTGGCTCATACGATATCTCATACTAGCTGAGCTCTATTGCCCACTTTATAAACCTTCTTGCAGTCCTAGGTTTGCTAAAAACTTATCGAAGTGGTTGATCTATAAGTCTTTAATATGGTGGGCCTGAAAATATGGCTGGAGCTTTCTTGTTGTGAATACCAAGATATAGGCGAGCTTTTCAATTTCAAGGTAGTGCTTCTCCACTAGACCTAGCCTTTTACTTATATGATATACGGGTCTCTGGATCCCAGTATCATCTCTCACTATGGCTGTACTTATGACCTGATCTGAGGCATCCAAATAGAAGAATAGATTTTCCCCAACTATCGGTTTAGACAACACCAATGGAGAATTTAGATGCTTTTGTAGATCCTCAAATGATTTTTGGCATTTGTCTATCCATTTTAAAGCAACATGCTTCTTTAAAAAGTTGAAAGGGAACACACTTGTCGGTCGATCGACTTATAAACCTGTTGAAATCAACGATTATTACATTCAAGCTTATTAAATTCTTTCCATTAGTCCGAGCCTTCATGTCGGTTATAGATTTTATCTGATCCAGGTTTAGCTCTATCCCTCTAGCACTTAATATAAAACCTAGGAATTTCCTGAATTGTATAACGAAGGTGCACTTTTAAGGGTTTGTCTTCATCGGATACTTTCGAAGAACATCGGACGTCTTAGCTATATCTGAAACATGACTTTTTGATATACTGGCTCTACATTCCTAAGACGAAATGCATTACCTTGTAGCACAACAAACCAATGTTGGTGACAAAATTTGTATGCTCCCATCAGGCTTAAAAATTAGGATTTTATTGAACCCAGAATAGGCGTCCAAAAACGAAAGCAATTGGTGCCCATTGGTGGCATATACTAATTGATCGATTCTCAGTAAAGGGAAGCAATCCTTCAGGCAAGCTTTGTTTTAATCTATAAAGTAAATGTAAATTCTCCATTTCTAGTTTGAATTCTTTACTAATAACGGGTTAGTTATCCACTTTGGGCAGTAGACATTTTGGAGGAAATTATTCTTCAGTAACTTTTTGATTTCTTCTTATAGAGTCACATATCAAACCATGTCTAAAGACCTCCTTTTTGCATTATTAGAATAAACTTTGATCTGTATTTATACAATGACACATGACGGAGGGGTCGATTCCTATCATATTGTTGTGATTTTAAGTGAATACATCTTGGTTATGCTTGAGGAAGGAAATTAACTCTTCCTGGACAGAAGGATGGACAAAAGTCCTATCTTAACTATCTTAGACTTGTCATTTTCATCGATGCACACTTCCTCTAGATTCTTGGCCGCTGAAGTCATCTCGGCCTCTCGTCTGAGATCCAGATCAAGCTCAACTTATTCTACCCTTAGAACTTTTTGTATAACGTGAACAATCTTTCTCTTTACTCCAGTAAACTTACTACTTTGCCTCCGTTTTATCTATTTGTATTCTCTTCGATAGCTTGGTATGTAAATTAATTCTTCGATAGTGGAATCTTCTTGCCTTGGAAGAATTCTTAAGGGTTTCTTATGGCTTACCATAGATTTTGAACTCATGATATTAACTATTTCCTTAATTTCGAGAGGAGCAGGATGGTTAACTTTGACATTGCTTTCTTATGATGAAGTTTTCCCTTTATTGATCATATTCAGGCTTGCATAATACAGCTATCTCGAGTTCCACTGATTTCCTTAGAAGCCCTTCACCATTTCCGGTGGGAAAATTTAAAAGTAAATGCTTAGTGGATACATACCCATCCATAGCATCAAGAGCTGGCCTTCCAATGAAGGCATTGTAAACTTAAGGGACAACTATAACTACCAAAGTGGTTTCAAAGATCTTACAGCGAAGGTCGCTTCCAAAGTTGACCATTAGATTGCATTCTCCTAAAAGAATGACTCCATCTTCATTGAACCCATATATAGAAGCTTGGCTAGATTTGAGTGTGCTTTCGAGTAACCTCGTGTAATGAAAGCGTGCTTGAAGATTATGTTAACAGTGGCTCTAGTATCAACGATTATCTTTGCAAACTTCGAAAGTCCAATTTGAGCCGTAATTATAAGTGGATCATTATGGGGGTAATAGCACCCCACTTATCAAAGTCGCCAAATATAATTTCCAACCCAACCTTTTGCTTCTTTTCAGAATTTTTCATCCCATACACTGAGGTGTTTCTATCTTTAACTTCACTAACGTATCTCTTCCAACTGCCATTAATTGCCCCGGTAATGCGGGGTCCTCCCAAGGTTACGCCAACAGAATTTCGAAGGGCTGGTAAAGACCTCGGAGCTGGTACCTAAGGCTGAATATTTTGTTTCCTACTAGAGTGGCGGCTCCCTATGTATTATCATTTTTAGGAACTCGTTTAACTTTCCTTCCCTGACTAGCCTATTGATGAAAGACTTCAAAAACCGACACTCTTCAGTGACCGTTCTGCCTATGGTAGCAGCATTACTTTCCTCCTTGGTTAACTTCCGGCTCTTTCCCTCTTCTTGGAGGGTATGGGATTTGGTCTTGAGTCATGGCGTAGACTTGAACATAAGAATGAGTCAAGGGATAGGCTTACACCACATGAAATTCCCTCTTAAATCTTATGGCCAGGGCGAACATTTTATTGTCGCCATTCCATTCTGGGTTCTTTCTGACTACTCCCTTAGATTCTTCAAATCGGATTTCTCCTTGAGCTCGAAAAAAGAACTCTTTTAGGGACTTGCAATCCCACCTTAGTTTATCATCCTAGAATGGGGTATTCCTCCATAACCTTGAGGTGATAGCAACCAGCTTGGTCTCATCCATCATGCCCTTGCATCGGCCAGCTACGTCATTAAATCTTTTACAATAGTCCTTTAGAGACTCTCCTCTCCCTTATCTAAAGTCGATAATAGACTTAATCCTGTTCTGGCATCTTTTGAGGCGATGGATTGTGTCAAGAATTCCATAGTAAGCTGCTCCTAAGAGCGAATAGAATTCAGTGGATAGCTTTGGAACCATTTTAAGGCGGGCCCACTAAAAGTTGCAGGCAAGAATCTGCATTTAATCTCATCTAAAGCTCGGATAGATTGCATTTGGATCTTGTAAAAATGGCATTATCCTCATCCATTATAAGGAAGTTTCGGGATCCTAAATCCTAGAGGCATAAGAGCTCTCATAATTTCTCAAGAGAAAGGCTGAATCTTTCAGAGCTTCATCTCGACATCAAGGCTAGATTGATCCACTTGCAGCTTTTGTACTTGCTTTGATAATTTCATTAATAAGGGCTTCCATTTGTCGATCCCCTCCGAGTCCTAGGGTTTCTGCTTCAACATTTTGAGTTTTGGCATATTTTGCTGCCTTCCTCCGAAGTTTACCCTTTCCGAATTTAGATTTAAGGGCCTTTTAGAAAGACTTGCACTTGCTGCTCTTGCAATCTCGGCTTTATTAGCTGCTTCCTTTACCATCATGAACTCAGCTTCTAAGGTTTCATTAGCCCTTGGCAATATCTAGGGTATCATCCGAAGGTCAAAGGATTCTCGTCTTCTTCAAGTATAACAGAAAACTTCATCTCTTATTCAGCGAAAGTGCTTTTAACTTTAGTCTAATAACTATCTAACTAGTGTGCCATTTTGAAAACGAACTTCAGCATCATTTGTCGAAATTCATCTTCGGTAAGGAATGGAGCAGCAGCTTCTTCAACAATAGCTTGATTTATTTGGATTGCTTGATTTTCATGAATCATCGGCAATTATTCGGTTCCTTCATCTTGGGTAGAGAGTGAGGGGACTTTCGAGAGGATGCTTTTGACTTCAATCTTGATTGAGAGATTTCAATTGCTGAATTTGCTGGGTTGGAAGAGAGCGGAATGGCCCCTCCTTCTAGCATTTAAATCAGAGTGCATAATTTTGTCTTCACCAACACCCATGGTTTGGAGGTATAGTTTCAAAAGCTAGTTGTATTATTGATGTCGCAATAATATTACCAAGTCATAACGCAATCAAGCTTAGGTTACAAGATGTTGAACTATAGAGTCACAATAGCTAATGCAGATAAGGTAAAGTATAGAAAGTAAATAACATCGAGAATTTTATAGTGATTCGGGCTTAAAGTCCCTACGCCCACTGTCCTTTCTTTATTTAGTCACTCTTACCTAGCCAAGAGGCTTATTACATTATGTCTATACATTTCCGCCATTAATGAGGTTGTAAAGAGAGCTCTAATATTGGAAAGTACAATATGATTTTATATTTCAACTCTTTTTTAGCGCCAACCCTTTTACTGTAGGAGGTGGTTCACTACTTATAGCAAATTTAAGGTTCTTTCATTGGTACAGGTGCTTTCTCTTAGATTAATGACCTAGCTTGGTATGTGCGGCATAGATTTGAATGCTTGTCATTGTCTGGTTAAGTTCATTTTAATGCGACATGATGCTTTCATATATAGCTTCTTAGATATCTTCTGTTTTCGGGCTAGGCTATCTGAGCTATTGATTGTTGATACTTGTTGAAATGCTAGACCAAAGGAGCATGTTCCCGACTATATTGCTAATTGCGCGGTACAAAATTATTTACTTACAAGGAGACAGTTCATCGATTCAAGAAGCGAATTGCATTTATAAACAGAAAATGTGGCAAGTCTTTCCTTGTTACATTGACCGAAAATTCATTTTACGATGAGAAGGCTCTTCCAGCTCTATTGGTATCATCGCTTTCGATTAATAAGCCAAAGCAAGTAGTGCAAGTCAAGTCATTGATTTGTGGGTCATCCTATAAGCCCATAATGCTAGTAGAAGCTAACCGACCCAGTTGTCATTGGCCTTTGTTTTCCATTTCTTCAAGGTGGACTTGATGACTTAATTCACTGCCTCAACTTGTTTGTTTGCCTGTAGCTGTGCTACCACAAAGAAGCTCTTCTTGATCCTGTACCGGCTGTAGAAATCGTAGAACTCGATACTTTTGAATCGAATTTCATTGTCCAGTATAATCTTCCGAGGCACTCCAAACCTATAGAGGATGTTCTTTGTCAGGAAGTTGATCACCTTTTTTTCATAATGGCGGCAAGCGGTTCTGCTTCGGCCCACTTCTAAAATAATCCACTTCAACTATCGCATATATATCTCCTACTTTCACCACCGGTAGCACATCGACTAAAACAATCCACTAAACTACAAATGCCCATGGGCTAACCATTTACATAAGCTCTGTAGATGTAGCTCTTGGAATCTTTGTGAATATCTAGTAACGGTCACTCCGTTTGGTGTAATCAACTACATCTTGATTCACCATTGGCTAGGAATATCCGTAATGAAGTATCTTTTTTGCTAAAGTCTACCCCCGGTGTGGTCACCAAAACTACCATTCTATATTTCCATGAGGATTTTCCTAGCCTCATCCTTGGTGTTTGCATAAAAAATGGGCAAACACCTCCAAGACGTTGTAGTAGGACTGTGAATACTATTTGTGGTATACAACTATCGTTTGATGAATTTTAGTTGTGAGTATATGTGGTAGAAAATCAATAGTTTGCAATAAAGAATAAGTAAAGGACTGAAATATAAAAAGACACGGAATTTATAGTTGTTCGGTCTGAATGTGTCTACATCCACTTTCCTCTTTTATTATCTCTTTCATATTGATACAAGTACAAGCTTTGAATATAAATAAACTTGTTGTTAGGACTAAGGATTTTCTCTCTTAAAGTTGTCTGCCATTGTTGATGGAAGCTTCACTATTTTCTCTTCCATCCCTTTTTATGATGCCACATGCCTAGAATTTAAAGAGTGAGGTTGTGAGGAGAGGTAGCTAAGTACATGGCTTCTAGACGTTGGTTTAACCTTCCTTCTCTTGAAATTTGGTTCAACCTTGCTGTTATTCCACTGCTCTGGGATGCTAGTCAAATACTATCCCAATGGCTCCCTTTAGTCGCCCATCTCAACCTTGTAATCCTTAATGTCGGGCCAGGTAGGTCCGTCCCCGAAAGGATAGAAACAAGTGGATCCAGCACTAGAAGGGCTGGACCAGGTAGGTCTAGTGGGTCTAGGTCCAGAAGGGCTGGACTAAGTGGGTCAGGCCAGGGTTCGGACTAGGCGGGTCTGGCCTGAGACCGGTCCAGGCGGTTCTAACACAGGGTGTCGGACCAGTGGTCCGGTCCTAAAGGGCCGGACATGTGCGGGTCCGGCCCTCCAAGGCTGGACCAGGCTGTCTGGCCTGCGTGGCCGGACCTAGCATGTTCGGTCCTGTTGGGACAGATTTGGCTGGGCCGGACCTATGCAGGTCCGAGCTTGTTGGGCTGGATCTGTGGGTCTTCACCATCGTTACCGCGTGAGGCAAACCTTAGAATAATCATATCTTTCAAATCGTTATTCGGATTGAGACGGGGTTCGAACCTATGCTTACATTTTGACCTTGCGAACATTTATAATCATCTTAGAGCATATTTCAAGACTATGAAAATTTTCCTCCCGGCTTTTCATATTCACTGCATGGTGGGCGAGAATGCCTATAACATCCCCCCTCCCCCGAAGAATACTTTGCGAATGCAAAGTATGCTTTGTATGATCTAGGTCATCTTGGTGTTTGACCATCCACATCTCATTTTATCCCTTAGATGATTTTTCTTTCGTTAGCTAGATGTGATGCTTTTGTTTGTTTGAAGAAGGGCCTACTGGTCACTTAACAACATTTTTAGTCATCCTTTATTTGGCAGGGTGGCATTTTGTCTTAACCTTCCTGTATTCGGCTTCAAGACCTTAAGTATTACGTGGATCGAGATATACCCTTCATAGCATTTAACTTGGGATCTGTGTCGTGGAATTTTTGGTCCCGACCATCGTGTAGTCGGGTTGAGTGAGGGCGGCCGCACCATTTAATGGCTAAGTTTGTATATCTCTTCGTTGATTCTTTCTCCACTTTGATGCACGCTCGGACAAGGTCAATCATTGATGAATTTGATGGAGTAATAATTTTTCATTAGAGGTTATTCGTATGTAAAATATTATGCATAGCATCATTCAGTGGATGTTGGCTACGTCTGACCAAGCTGGACCAATAGGCCTATGTTTCTTCTAGTCTGGTAAAGTGATGACATTTGGTGTAATTCCTTGTTCTTCTGTTAGTTTTTCCAGGACTTGCCCCTAGGCACACTTGTATAAGGTTAGCTTAGCCAATTTCCTCGGTAGTTTGCCTGTTGACTACTGGCAAGCGTTAATGGGGTAGGTGTTGGGTCTGAGCATGTGGTCCTGGCTCCTTTAAGTGGTGCTCAAGGAATTTTGTCAGCATTATGAATAGGAGTTCTATTGTCGGTCTGGTTTATGCCGGTTATCACAATCAGATGCCTCCAATGTGGGGGTGTTTATTAGTGTCTTCGACTTGCTATCCCTACATTGATCGGGTGGAATCAATCTTTCAACTCAAATGTCCTGCTGGGTTTGGTGGTAGAGGATTATCCTATTCTATTAATTTTACTTACAATTTTAGGGTCCTTTCGAGCCTAGTGTCATTAAGGAATTTCATCCTTGCCTTATAATTAGTTTTAGACTATTAATACATTTTCATTCACAATTTTACCATAGATATGTGTTAGAGTCATCTAGCGTGTCCTTGGGATTGATTTATTAGGTAAAGGTATCAAGCTATTTGTATTAAATTAGACGTTGATATGAATTAATTGAATTTGGAAGGTTAGAGATCGAATCACTTCTGTTTAGAGAGTTCCTCATCATTTGAAGTGATTCCCTATTATTAAGGTTTAGAGAATAATTTGGGGGATGTGGCAGTCCATGAATACTCATCACATCCACCAGAGCACCCTCTAGCGATATTGTCAAAAGTCGGCCGGGAGTGCTCATTATTTGTCTAGGTTTCCCCCTAGTATAGTGCACTTGGTTGCTTCTCACAACATGCTGCCTTGTATCATGAATAGGTTTTAAACTTGCGAACTTAAGGTCATGATTCTAATGTGCTATTACCTAACTGAGTGGTAGTGTATGTGTATATTCAAGGGGTGAGGTAGTGTTATGCCCCTAAGTATTTTTTATCGAATTTAGCTTATCTTACAAAAGTTAGTCATACCTTTGCACTAAGTTTTTCTTAGGTTCTATAAGTGTGCTCAGCTTTGGAGAATCCTTATAATTTCTTGACTGAATTTGGCTGGAAGGGATATTATATTTTTTTGTGGCGATGTTGGGTTGATTTTCCACTATCTCTTATGGAGTTGAGTCGATGCTCTATTTCCTCTGGTGGAGTAGAAGCACACGAATATCCGGCTGTGGTTGGCAGAGTGGAATTTATATTTCTACTATCTGTATGTCATGTCACAAGACTAAAAGAAATTGTTAGAATCTTCTAGTTTAAGTACAACAAGCTATATTCTACGTCAATGGAGTCCTTCTAAACTGCACGTCAGTTACTTTCCCCGATTGTGGATTTTGGTGACATATGGTTTATTAGCCCATCCTATGTCCTAAGGGAGTGTAACTTTTTGCGACTGCCGTACTTAAGATTTAGAGCCGGGATTCACACACAGTAACTACCCAGGCCATTATGGTCTGTATCGTGAGTATCATTCGATTTATTGTGGCATGTCTGTCGTAGTTGCGATTGTCAACTATGATCTATCCCTTACTACAGCCATGCCTTAATCATGGGATTTATTATCGATCTGCAGTTGCCGGTGAGACGATCACCAAAGATAAGCTGCCTAGGCTATAATTGTTCCTAATCCATGGCTTATAGTCGGTTTATCATTGCTTAACTAGGGGGCTGATCGTCAGTAGTGAACTACCCAGGCTATTTTCGTGCCCTTAGTCGTGGTTATCTTGCTTTCACTGCTACTGGCGAGAGCTTGCGATTGATCGCAATAGGAAAAATTTCAGAAAAACGATCGAGCAAAACATCAATTTTTACAGTGGTTTGGCCAAAATATTCCTAAGTCATTGTCTTTCTTTTATTGTTTCAGGTGATAATTCTTTTTACAAGCTACGAGTAGTAATGGCTGAGATGCTGGAGGTTCCTTCCTTTTCCAAACACCTTTTCCATCAACTGTAGGCGGAATGTAAGCTCCATTGTGGAGATCCTTATGAACAACAAATGGGCCTTCCCAAACTGGATCTAGTGCACCTGGATGGGGAAAGACTTGCTTGAGAATAATATCTCCCTCTTGTAACTCTTGGGGCTTCACCATACATTTGTATTGTTTTTCCAATTTACGTTTGTGTGAAGCAGTCTTGAGAGTGGAGTTATTCCTTCTTTCTTCAATTGGTTCTAAGGTCATGTTGAGGAGCTCCTCGTTTTCTTTCATATTATAATGTGTCCTACAATGTGAAGGGACAACTATTTCGATCAGAAGCGTGGATCTCTGCCCTGTAGGCTTAGAGCAAATAGAATATATCATGTTGCTATTTTGCAGGAGGCTTTGTAGGCACACAATGCCGTGGGTAGTTCGTCAACCCACACTTCTTTGGATTTATCTAGTTTTTCCTTAATTAGTGTTTGCAAGACTTTGTTGACATCTTCCACCTGCCCATTGGCCTGGGGCAACTCTTGTCACGAGTCAATCCACGCTAGGCTTCGAATGCATTTATTCTTTGAGTTACTCAAGCTAGATTTGTGCCTGGATGCTCAACGAGTATGTCATTGCCAAAGAAAGTTGCGATCGTCAGCAGTGAACTGCCCGGGCTAGTGCTCTTTGTCATGGCTATCTTATTTTCACTACTGCCAACACATGCTTATGATCTGGGTCGCTAATCACTAAAAATGTAGTGGTTATAACATCATATGTTTTAACTGAATATAACTGCATATGTGTTTAGTGAATATAACTGTATATATGTTAAGTGAATGCATTAGTCTCTTATCTTGGTCAAAGGGAAAGACTAGTTTAGACCAAACCTGCCGCTTCGAAAGAAGCGCAAAGTACCAGGTTGTGTAGTAGGCCCGGTTTATGATGTTCTCTTGAATAGGAATTCTTTCTTGGTATTTTTGTAAGACTCTGTGGAACCTAGGAGTCGATGACATTGTCCTGAAATGACAATAAATGAGTTAGACAAAAATGAAAGATGAGGTTTGTTATGGTACCTCCTTTGCAGGATCATTTGTTTTCGTGCGTATGACATGCTTTTGTGAGCATATTATGTGATCGAAGAGCTCCTCATAAGGATTTTCTATAAGCACTCTATTTGGCAAAGGGGGTTTTACTAGGCCAAGATTCTTGTTTGGCGTTTTAGTGCTACTTCCTAGCAATCATTGGTCTAGTCATTTTTTCAGGTTGACTCCGGCTAGATTGGTGGACTTGTAGTGGATGTCTCCAATGTGCATCTTCTAATCCTTAGTTCTTAATCAATTTGAATTTTTTTTTAATTATTGAATCATGAAGGAGTGGTGAAGCTAATATCTTGATTGGTGACCGCAATGTCCTAGCGGTTTACTATATATATTGCTGATTCGTGTTGAATTGTGATATGAGGAGTAGTGGTGGTGGTTTTGGATATCTCTCGACTTTCTGCTGTGGGCCAAATATGTTGAGACTGCTGGAGCTCGGCCTTTCAAAGCCTTTCTGTATAAACTATTATGTTATCCAAGTTCTTGGTAGATGTCGTTTCCATCGCGTCCTCTTCCTTACCCTTTGAGATAACACCATACTCAAATAGATGGCTTCTCTTTGATCATTGGTCATTCGAGCTCAAGAGGCAGACAGTTGTATCTCTTCCATTTTGCTATAACATTTGTACTGCAAGTTGTGCTAGCTTCCCTGGTGAACATCTATCTGAACTTCTAACAGTGATGTTTTCTCGTCTTTGTGTGCCTTGCTGACCCAATGGAGAGGTCATGCATAGTTGTAGGGGCTAGTTTGATTTTTTTATCTTAACTTCGTGTAGTGCATAAGCACCCTCAGGTCAATCAGCACATGCAATGGATTTATTAATCCTTCCTTTATCTTTTTTTCCACGGATGGAGATCCAAGAGTAGATGATAGATCCCTACAATGGTTAAGGTTTATTAGAATGAAAGAAAAGTAATCATATAGTACCTCCTTTGTGCCCCCTGTTTATCAGCAAGTGTGGAGATTTTGGCAAGTGCCTAGGGGGTCGGGTTAGCCCCTTATAAAGGTTTGTAGTGGGCACTCAAAAGTTTTTGTTTTCCTGAAGGGTGGACTAGTAACTCTTGGTCTTATCTCCTTCTCTTTTCATATTTTTTGAACATATCCCTAGGTAAGGAGAGCTATTGACATTATTTGAATTATATCTGGTACATGTTGGATTGGTGATTCCTTTGTGCATGATAGGAGTGATGAAGTGTTGTGCTTGTCATATTCAGACTTTGAGTATTCAACCATCATGACTTTAGTCTTCAAGTTGTGATAGTTTGATCCATCGGTGGGATCCTAATTGCAGTACTTTGATATGATGTCGGATGGAAAAGGGCTATGCTTGGAGTTCATTTGGTTATGTGGAATTCCTTATATGTTCTCTAAACTGGGAATATCCCTGTATTATGACGTTGAGGTCGAATAATTCTGTCTCCCCTAAGTGTGTCAAGAGATTATCCACCAATGCTTTATGTTAAGCAGTGAAGTGTTTATTGATTTCAATCACAACCATGTCGAATTTATGTCCGATAACTTTTAGTATTAGGAGGTTATTAGACTGGTCTTCCTGGCTTTTCACATCTGGATAGTTGTTGCATCCTTTGCATCAGCGTTCTCTCACTTTAGGTGGCATATTGGGAAGTTGTTCTCCTTCTCTTCGTAGAGAGTTGTACTTTTCAAGAGAGATAACTCAATTTTCGAAAAGGATTGGGGAGGTTTTGTGTCTTCGAAGGGTTGATGATCCAACTCTTAAAATAAAGAGAGAATCTTAAGATAGGAGGTATAGATTCTCAATCCGAGAAATGGTTATTAAAAACTTGGAAAATGAGAAAAATTCCAATTTCAAAGAGACAAATGACTTTAGATCGGAAGAAAGGATTTCAAGTTTGAAGGGAGAAAAGGAATTTCTTATAACAGTAATTTTATATTTTACTAGGGGAATAGACTCCTCTTATATAAAAGAGGAGATAGTTTTCTCATGTTAAAAAAGCAATGCTTCCAGATGGAAAGAGAATAAGATTTGATTTTAGATCTGAAAAATGGATAAGTCTTTCTTTTGGTCAAAACGATGATTCTTTTTATCTGAAATAAGAAAAAGAAGATAGAACGATTTCAAATCGAAGAAATGAATACATGTTTCTTTTTAACTGAGAACAGTGTTTGCATATTTGAAAGGAGATAGAGTGATTTTAGATCTAAGAAGTGAATGCATGTTTCTTGTTGGTTGAGGAACGACGTTTGTAGATCTAAAATAAGAGAAAAGAAAGACAATTTTTTTTACCTTCAAGGAATAGTGACTGCAGATCCGAAAAAAGAAATGGATTTTCCTATAGTAACAGTTTTAGATTTGGTAGATGTAGAGTATTTCAATCCAAGAAACAATGATCTCATACTGGGAAAGTAAGAAAAAGAGAATCTCTCATTCCTAGTAGACAGTGACTTTTAGATCTGAAAAGAAAAAGGTATAAATTTTATTAAAAAAAATGCAATTTCAGATCTTAAGAGAAGAATAGGTTCTACTTTGTGAAAGGAAAATAATGATCCAGATCTAAATAGAGGGAAAATGAGGTTTCTTATGCCATGAAACTAAGTTTTTGGATTAGAAATGAGAAAGAGAGGTTGCTTGATTTCAGATCCAAAGAATGAGTACATGTTTCTTTTTGGTCAAGGGACATGTGATTATGGATCCGGTATAGTAAAAGGAATATCAAAGGATTTCAGATCTAAGAGATGACATTTTTTGCTAACGAACAATGTCTATGGATAGTAAAAGTAAGATCTAAAAAATGGACAAGAGAATTTCTCTATGTAGTAAAATGGATGCTTGGATCTGAGAAGTAAGGAAGGATTATTTGTTTTATGTAAAACGGTTAGGGTAGATCTGAAAAGAAACATAGACTTTAGATCTTAGAAAAAGGAAGAGAGTTTATTAAGAGAAGAAACGATAATCTCAAGTCAGAAGATTAGATAACCTCGAACATGTTTCAAAATAAATAGAAAAGTAAGAAAGAGAGAATTTTCTTTTAAAAAAGGAAAGTTTAGTCTCTCAATAGAAGCACCAAAAATGTTGTCATGAAAAAGGGCAAACACCTCCAAGACGTTGTAGTAGGGCTGTGAATAGTGTTTGTAGTATACATCCATTGTTTGATGAATTTAAGTTGCGAGTGTATGTAGTAGAAAATCAATAGTTTGCAATAAAGAATAAATAAATGGCTGAAAAGTAAATAGACACTGAGTTTATAGTAATTCGGCATGAATGTGCCTACGTCCACTGTTCCTCTTTTATTATCTCTTTCATGTCTCGTTACAAGTACAAGCTTTGAATATGAATAAACTTATCGTTAGTAATAAGAAATTTTTCTCTCAAAGTTGACTGCCATTGTTGATGGAGGCTTCACTATTTTCTCTTCCATCCCTTTTTATGATACCATATGCCAAATATGTATAGAGAGAGGTTGTGAGGAGAGGTAGCTGAGTACATGACTTCTAGGAATTGGTTCAACCTTTCTTATCTTGAAATTTGGTTCGACCTTGCTGTTATTCCACTGCTATGGGATGCTAGTTGAATACTATCCTGGTTGCTCCCTTCAGTCGCCCATCCTGACCCTGTAATCCTGAATCCCGGGCCAGGTAGGTCCAGGCCCCGGAGGACAGAAATGGGTGGATCCATCCCAGAAGGGCTGGACCAGGTAAGTCTTGAGGGTCCTGCCGCAAAAGCGCCGGACCAAGTGCATCCGACCCTAGTCCAGACTAGGCAGGTCCAGCCAGGGTCCGGACCAAGTGGGTCCGACCTGGGTTCGGACCAGGCAGGTCCGGCCAGGGTCCAAACCAGGCGGGTTGAGACGTGGTTCGAACCTATGCTTACATTTTGACCTCGTGAACATTTCTTATCAGATTAGAGCATATTTTAGGACTATGACAATTTTCCTCTCGACTTTTCCTATTGACTACATGGTGGGCGAGAATGCCTATAACACTTGGTTACACAACAAATTAAGGGGGTAGAGAATCCTCTTCTATACAGTCTATACAGCACTCATTCTTGCATCATGAATGGAGATTCTTTTTAAAGGAGTTTCTTCTATTCATTGCTATCTCTTAATAGAGTTCCCTTAGGCAAATAATCTTTAATCGGGGTCAACCATATCTTTACTTCCTCTATAGTCTTTAAAATCCACTCGACATCCGTCTAGTTAATATTCAAAGCTATCGAAACCTCCACTGTTACCTAACTCGTCCTCTTTGCTTCCCTAGAACTATCCAGTTAGCTAACAAATCAGCCTTTATGTTTTCCTATATGAGGATATGTTTTATCGTGTAAGGTTTTATATCTTTAAATAGTTCTAGTGTCTTTGCCAAGTAAGGAGAAAGTCTTGCATCTTTAGCATGGTATTCCTTCCTAAATTGACAACCTACTATCTGGGAGTCACTGAGTATGTATGGTGTCCTTATCCCTAGTTGCTTTGCTATCCTTAATCCCGCTATCAACGCCTCATACTCAATCTGGTTATTAGTTGTGGGAAATCTAGTCCTAATGCATAACAAATCAATCTCCCTTTCCTAGTTTCAAGCACTACACCAGCACTTGCGCTATATTCATTCAAAACACCATCTACAAACAACTTCCAATGAGAGACTGTGTCTACATCGTCCTCTTCAACACCATCTCGTGCGGTAAACTCAATGACGAATTCCGCCAACGCTATCCATTTACCGCTGTCCCTGAATGGTAAGTAATATTATATCGGCTCAACTCAAAGTTCTACTTTAGCAGCCTCCCCAAAATCTCGGGTCGGTTTAACACCTGCTTCAAGAGCTGATCAGTTAGTACTTTAATCGAAAGAGACTGAAAATGTGGATGCGGCTTCCTTGATGCAGTCAGCATGTAATACACATGTTTCTCCAGCTTTGGATAGTTCTTTTTAGATCCTGTAAACCGCTTGCTGATATAGCAAATCACCTTTTGAATCTTTTCCTCCTCATGCACTAATGTTGCACTTAGTGTGTGAGCAGACACCAACAAATAAACAAACAAATCCTTCTCAGTCAGCAGTTTGGATAAGACCAGTGGTGTCTCCTTGTGTCTTAATAACTCTTTCATTGCATTTTGGCAGTCCTGATTCAACTCAAAATTCTTCTTACCCATCTTAAAGGCATTGAGGAAGGGTAACGTTATTGGGCATCCTAACCTAGCTATATTGAAATGATTGCACGAGATAGATCCAACTGCTGTCGAGATTGAACAGTTTAATGAGAAGGGATCTACATCCAACTAATTACGAGTACCTTCGTACATTCAACAATCAATATCTCAAGATCTGTAAGTCCAAAGCATATTTGATTCGAAAAGCAAGGCGTATGGACCATAGAGATCGCACATTAAACAGACAAAGATGGAGAGATCGGTATACAACCTATGAAAGGGATAGGCAGAAGATAGTGCACAGGTAATACCGAGTCAAAGATCATGTAATAACCTGAGCTCATCTAGTCCAAATGACATAAGATTTGAAGGGCTAACATATTAAAGCATGCAAAAGCCACCATAGGGATCACTGCCCAAAAATCAAACAATAAAGGAATCGGTACCAGTCCCTCTTCATAGGGATTTGGGCCTAGCGACCCTTTGGTGGGCCCATGTGGGTTAGAAGATCCAATAAACAAAGTTTTAGATAGATTGGTGGTGGTCTTCACCTATAAATACTAGCTTACTGTGTCATTCTAAGGATCTATACGCTGCTGATTACTTTAGTCTTTATTGTTCAAGTTTTCTCTATTCCTTGCTGCTGTAATTAAATTTTTAAGTGATCGATAAAGAGAATATTCAAAGTAGACGTAGGCATACAACGCCGAACCAATATAAATCTCTCTATTTTTTACTATTGCTTTTTATTTGTTGTTAGTTTATTATATTCCTTAGTTTTAATTTTACTTTCTTCACTTACTTCTCTACATAAATCTATCATTGGGTGTTTGTGGTCAATTTTGTTGCAAACATATTGCTTCTTTCATTGAGAGCCTGATTTTCAACTTGATAGGATCCTCTTTGTTGCTATTGGATTGGATAAATCCCCTAAAAGAGATCCATAGTTATCTTCATAAAGTTGCTTATACTACTCAAATTTGGAGGAATCTAAAGGAAGGTTATTGATAATGGTAAGACATAATAGATCTACTTATCAGAACGTGGATCGAAATGAGATCGGTAGCATTCAACAGGGAGACCCATGCAATAAACCAACAAACGTGGATGCTTATCCGGTTGAAGTTCAGAATCCTATTGATTCTATAACCAGAACTGAATTTCGTAATCTAATGAGAGAGTTGATAGAAAGTCGTCGACAACTAAGTCAGAAAATTCAGGTAATTTTAACCTGATGAACCAAATAACGCAGCAGCAACGTGGGAAATCTAGGAGGAATCCCACTCCTTACTTGGCATTAGAAAGTTCGAGCTCATCGGGTGAATATCATAGGCTAGGCGTCGCTGGGTTAAAGAACATTGCACAGAAAGTTTAAAACGTCACTTGGCAGACCATCACGGTCTGCCAAGACCGATCGGTGCCGATCCCTCCTCCAAAGGAGGGATTCCCATATACACTTAGGGATTCATATTGGAACTATTCTGTAGGTTTGGATGACGAAGTTCGATTAAATGCTGACTAGTTACCTCCCCAAATGATGAAAGAATAAATATACAAGATGCATCTCAGGAAGATGGTGAACCATGAAGGTGTGAAACGGCCCGTAGACATCGACCAGACCATTCACGTGAGGTGGAGCGCGACAATCGCTTGGTGTCACCCATTCAAATATCGGACTTATCGGCAATGGTCAGACAGTTAGTGAGGGAGAGCCAAGGATTAACCATGATGACTGGAGAATCTCAAGAAGTCATGCCCAGTTCAATGATAGTGTATTACATGCATGGTACCCAAGGGAGTTCAACATGTCATCGATGCCTGCCTATGAAGGCAAAACCGACCCCAGATTGCACATCATGAGATATGTATGGTTGATGGATTCTACACGAGCTGATGATGTGACTAAGTGTAGATGCTTTCCCACAACTCTTTCTGGAATAACGATGATGTGGTTCACGAGACTACTCCCGTGGCTAATTTCTAGATTCTATGAGTTGGCAACCAAGTTCCTGGAGCAATTTCGAATGCACACAACTTGTCCTATAGACGTGACGTCCCTTTCTAGCGTGATTCAGGCCCTAAGAGAGTCGTTGAAAGATTATTTGGAGAGATTTCCAACAATTATTATGGAGGTCAGTAATCCAAATGATAATGCGATACTAATGGCCGTGACAAGAGGGATTGACCCGGAGTCTGAGTTTGGTGATTGGCTAGATGGTAAACCGCCTACCACATTGGAGCGCTTTTATGAAAGGCGGTTTGGTTTTTGAGAAAGAGGGAAGCTAAGTAATCCAGAAAAAAGAATGTTGCGGGACCAAGTGGAGAAGCAATACTGAGTAACATTGCAATCAAACAGTCCGATGACTATACTTGGAAAGTCCAAGTAAATGTCCAGAATAAGAAGAATTAGCAAAAAAGAGGTGGAGATAGAAACTGAGAATGAAAGAGGGATTCTGGAATGTTGAAGCCTAGGATTCAAATGTATGATAATTACACACCACAGAATACGTTCCTAGAGAATATCTATCTGTCTACTTGAAATACCATGTAGTGTAGAAAGCCGCCTCTAAAAGAGTCAACCAAGAAGTAGAAGCAGACCGAGAAATATTATCGGTTTTACGAGTGTTATGGGCATAATACAAATAAATGCAGGCATCTCCGGGGTGCTATAGAAAAAGTGATTCGAGAAAAAAGTTACAACAGCTTGTGAAAGCCCCACACTATGGCGGGCATGTGACTTCTGACTCCAACCAAGGACAAGCTCCGCGTAGGGCTGAAGAGCCAGCACGGACTGGTGGAAGACTGGTGAAAAATACGATAGTCAGAGGACCGCACCCGGCGGATAAGAGCTGGTAAGAGATGGAGCGCTATGCTAGTGCAGTTAGGCATGTGGATTTTAAATGCTGTTCGAATACGAAAGACGGAGCTCCGCCAAAGCAGCAACGTACTATGGCGGATGATTTTGTGTTGATGAATAGAGATGCTGATAAGTTAGAGGCTCCGATAATCGACCCAGTGTTTATTTCAGCCATGTTTGGTCCCGCTTTGGTGAGAAGGAATTTGATTTATTGTGGAAGCTCGGTGAATAAAATCTGCAAGAAAGCTTATGATCAGATGAGGATGGAAGCCACATATTTACAACCATCTAAAGCTCGTATACATGGTTTTAATAGAGTTGCAACTGAAGTTATTGGTTATGTGGAAAGCCTATTGAATTGGGAGAAGGTGAATGGAGGAGAGTGCAGATTTCACCGTTTATTGCTTTGGATATTGACTCTCCATACAATGTTTTTCTAGGTCGACCGGCCCTTGTTGAATTCCAGGTGGCTCTTACCCTATGGTGTTTGACTTCGAAATTTCAAAGGACAATGTCTTAGGAGTTATTCATGGCGATCGGGCGACTAGAGATGCCTATTATGTAGCTGAGTTGAGGGATGCTCAGTGCAAAGGAAAAGGTAAGGGTATGGGCAAGACTGTCCGCATCTAAGCCACCGAAGATTGACAACTAGCGCTCGAGCCTTGGCTTGGGCACCACAGTTGGTTTTGTAGAGCTATAGATCCGATAGATGATGAAGAAGAACCAAAGAGACCAAGACTACACCGGTTGAGCCGACAATCGATATTACAGTCAGCCATGACGATCCATATCAAGTCTAAAGGTTGGATCACAGCTCAACCCTCCAATGATGAAAGAACTTGCTGGTTTTCTCCAAGGGAATCTAGATGTATTCTCTTGGACTCACTCTGACATCTGTGGAATCTCGACTTCCATTGTAAACCATGCATTGAATATTGACACAGTCTCGGTGAAGCAAAAAAGACGTGGTATGGATCCGAAGAGATTTGTTGCTCTCAAAGAGGAGGTGGATAAAGTAAAAGCCAGTGGGTTTATCCGCGACGCCCTCTACCCAAAATGGGTATCAGTTCTTGTACTTATGAAGAAGGCAAATAGAAAATGGAGAATGTGCATTGATTATTCAGATTTTAACAAGGCATGTCCAAAAGATATATTTCCCGTTCAAGGATTGACCAGCTCATGGATTCAACTATAGGAAATGAATTGCTATCTTTCATGGACGCATACTCAGGATATAACCAAATCCAGATGCATATCCCCAATTAGGAGCACACTAGTTTCATTACCGATGTTGGGTTGTACTGCTTTGTAGTAATTGCATTTGGATTAAAAAATACAGAAGCTACTTATCGGCGATTAATCAACACAATGTTTAAAATCAGATTGGAAAGAAAATGGAAGTCTATATGGATGATATGCTCATGAAGTACGACGATGAAGCGACCACATTAGAGATTTGGAGGAAATGTTTGACATCCTTTGACATTACAAGATAAAAATCAATCCAGTGAAGTGTTCTTTTGGTGTTGCATCAAGGAAATTCATGGGTTTTATTGTCAATGCTCATGGGATAGAAGCTAATCCTGAGAAGATTCAGGCTATCCGTGATATCCAAGCTCCAAGGACTATTAAACAAGTACAGTGTCGGAATGGGAAGGTTGCTGCCTTAAGCCGATTCATCTTCAGAGCTATAGACAAATGCATTCCTTTCTTCAATTTAATTAGGAAAGGGAAAGAAACTTCGAATGGATGCAGGATTGTAAAGACGTGTTTCAAGATTTGGTGAATCATTTGGAGAGAATCCCTGTCTTGTCAAAGCCAGTGGATCATGAGGAATTGTACCTTCATTTGGCCATACCAATACACGCTATGTGTGTCGCATTACTTCGTGAGGAGATTTGGATCTGAAGGCCAGTGTATTATGTCAACAAACAATTAACAGAAGCTGAAAGGAACTACCCAAAGATAGAGAAATTGGCATACTACTTACTAATTGCATCATGGAAGCTCCATCCGTACTTTCAAGCACATCCGATCAATGTTTACGCCGACAAGCCATTACAGCAGGTCCTATAGTGACCTGAGATGTCTAGAAGGTTATTTAAGTGGAATATTAAACTCAATCATATCCACATTACTTATCTCCCTCGGAGGACTATCCAAGGGTCAGGCACTGACGGGATTTAGAGCAGAGTTTACAGTGCATGATGACTCTATAGAAGCCAGCAAAATTCCTACCGTATTATGGAAATTGTATACAGATAGAGCGCCTAACGACCATTGTTCCGGAGCTAGGATGGTGCTTGTAACTCCTGAAAATAGGTCAATCTGTTATGCATTAAAGCTTGATTTCCCAGCAATAAACAACGAAGTTGAATACAAAGCTCTAATTGCTAGACTTAAACTCGCTATAGAACTTGGAATAAAACATCTCAAAATCTTTTGTGATTCGTAGTTGGTAGTGTATTAAGTTAGGGGAGATTATCAGGCTAAGGGACAACGGCTTGCCCCATACCTTACCCAAGTTCAAGAGTTGTTAACAGAGTTTGAGTACTTTTGCATATTCCATGAGATCGAAACAGAGAGGCTGATTCATTGGCAAAGTTCGCTAGAACCGGCGATGCACAAAAGATGGGCTCAGTTTCGATCGAAGTATTAAATACCCCAAGTATAAACATGATGAAAATCGATCAAACACTGGAAGTGGAGCCTAAAAGGAAATCATGGATGACCCCGATTAAATAATATTTATTGTATGGAGTCCTACCAGATAAAAGAAATGAAAAGCGACAAGTTCTTCACAAATCTTCATCGTATATTATACGAGAAAGAATTATGTACATGAAAGGTTTTTCATTCCCCCTATGCCAGTATGTCGCTCAAGATGAGATAAACATGTTCTAAAAGAAGATCATGAAGGAAAATGTGGCGATTACACTGGAGGGCAAGCTTTGGCAAAGAAAATACTCCGTTATGGGTATTATTGGCCAACCGTACATCGTGATGCTGCTAATTATGTAAGACGATGTGGCAAATGCTAAATATATGCAAAAGTTCCAAGAGCTCCACTAACAGAAATCATGTAGATGGTCAGTCCATGGCTGTTCGCGAAGTGGGGTATAGACATTATCGGCTCCTTACCGATCTCTAAAGGTGGCGCCAATTACACTATCGTTGCGATTGATTTCTTCACCTAATGGGCCGAAGCAGAACCTTAAGCTACGATCACAACCAAAAAAGTAATCAACATTATTATCCAAAACATCAAATGCCTCTTCGGTCGTCCGCAAACTATTGTAATAGATTATGTGACTCAATTTGACAGTGTTGAATTCAAAACCTTTTGTCGAAGGTATCGTATTGAAAAGGGATTCACAGCGGTCGCTCACTCTTAGGAAAGTGGACTGGTTAAAATCGTAAATAAGATCATAAAGTCCATTCTGAAGAAGCGTTTGGAGAAGGCTAGAGGTAGGTGGGTGGACAAACTCCCTACAACACTATAGGCTTACAGGACCACCCACAAGTCTGCGACTGGCTATTCTCCATTCGCCCTCACTTATGGTTCCGAAGCCGTAATTCCTGTTGAGCTTGAAATTCCTTCTCATCGAGTGATTTTCTATGATCCCAAAACGAATAGATCTCCTATTGGAATATCTTCACTTTATAGATGAGAAGCACGCAGAAGCCAATCTAAGAGTAGCTGCACATCGACATTGAGTCGCCTGGTATTACAACACTAAAGTTCGAACTAGGACTTTTGAAATTGGCGATCTCGTCCTTAAACAGGTTTTTCTTACCCATCACACATGAATTCAATATGGGAAGGACCGTATGTCATTGAAAAGCAGCTTGAAAAAGGAACTTCCAAGCTAGCGAATGTTGATGCCAGCACACTTCCAAGGTCGTGGAATAGTGAACATCTTCGATGATATTTCACTTAGTTTGTTTCCTTTACATTTCATTTGTATTTACTTTTAGAGCCTTAGCATTTTATTTTTCGAATGTGTGATATCCAAATGTATGATAAGACAGTATCTTATTCCTTTCCATTAATGAATAAAGTTTCAGGCTTCCTTTATATTTATGATTGTTATTGCATTATATGCTAATTACATAGCGAAACCGATTGATGTCAATAAGTATGAACAGGCTCCTAGAGTTTGAAATCAATCAATCATGCTAAATCCCAATGGGATTAAACAAGATGAGCTCAATCTGCTTGTTCATATAACAGCTCTCATTCACTATCCGAAGAATGGGATACATAATAAGGAATGAATATGGCCAACAATCTGATGATCGAATAACCTTTTCCCAACCGTGGAACTGAGATAACATCAGAGCGACCATGGCACGACCGATCGCTAATTAAATCGAACCAAAAATCTTGGGGGGCAAATTGATCCATCAAAGAGAGTACGATCCAACTACCCTCCAAAATAACACTAAGTCTCTAGAGTGCGGACTGGGGTATGAACATAAATCGGGTGTAAACGGACCATCTGTGAAATAACTCTAAGTCCTCAGAGTGAGGACTGGAGTATAGACATAAATCGGGTGTTTACCTACCTCCTGCGAAATAAATCTAAGTCCCTAGAGTGTGGACTGGAGTATAAACATAAATCGGGTGTGAACCCACCACCCGCGAGATAACTCTAAATCTCTAAAATACAAATTGGAATATAAACGTAAATCGAGTGTGAACCATCCACTTGCAAAACAATTTCGAGTCCTCAACGTGCGAACTAGAGTATAAATATAAATTGGGTGTGATCCGTTCGCCCATTAAGTAAATTTTATCCCCAAATTATGGATACGAACATGAATGGAGATGAGTGGAGTTCGACCATTCACTATTCTATGAACTCCAACCTGAAACCGACGGGAGGAGTATTCACTCGCTAGAGATGGAATTAAACTATCTGACATCTAACCCTGCTAACTTAAAACTGGGGGAAAGAGTATGGCAGCTAAAAAATCGCTGAATTCGACAGCATAATACTAAGGCACGAGCTTAATGTTTGATATGACTCGAGGCCATGACCACTTGGAGGCCATGGGATACACCTGGTGAATTGTTACCGGAATTTATGAACAACAAATTATAAGTACATTGAATGGAACGTAATAGTTCAACTACTTAAATGGCAATTCACATGAAAGCTCAATAGAAAAAAAATACTTTTATTCACATCATAGGTTTCAAGATCGTAAAACCTCGAATATCTTAGAAAGGTCATCCAAATGGTTCTGAAATACCCGTGACTTAATAAGCATGTCGTCTATATATACCTCAACTGTCCATCCAATTTGATTTTTGAACATAGAATTTACCGATCTTTGGTGCTTGGCTCCAGAATTCTTCATACCAAACGACATTACTTGATAGCAATATAAACCCAAATTCGTTATAAAGCTGGTATTCTCTTGATCTAGAATATGCATCAAAATCTGGTTATAACTGGAATAAGTGTCCATAAATGTGAGCAACTCATGCCCTATGGTCTCATCTAACAATTGGTCAATCCTGGGTAGAGGAAAACTTTCCTTTGAGAATCCCTTATTCAAATCCGAATAGTCGATACATGTTTGCAATTTTTCATTTGATTTCTTGACCAACATGGAATTGGATACCCATTCGGGGTATAAAGCACCGTGAATAAAGTCATTTTCCATCAGCATGCCCACTTCTTCCTTTAATGCAGCGGGTCACTCTAGACCCAGACTACGCATTTTCCACTTCGCTGGTATAAATTTTGGATCAATATTTAGTGTGTGATATGCAATGTCCGACGATATCCTGCACATAAATGAATATATCCAAGAAAACACATCTAAGTTCCCTAGGAGGAAATTGCACATTCCTTTCTCAAGTTAATGCTAAGCTAAGATCCAATCTTTAGAATCCATGTTGGATCGTCCATATTGATTGGATCATTCGTTGTGGCCTCAGCTAGTGTCGCTCGCCTTTCCACTGATTTCTTCCTGGGATCCATAGACTTATCATACCTACTATGGTTCCCGAGCCAGTATTCGGACTCTAGTTCCCATGCTTGCGAATTTCAAATGCCGAGGGTCCTATCCACATTATTGCCTTTCTCTCGTTGCTTTACTTCCCTCAGCTCCGCGGCATAACATTCCCTTCCTCGGCTCTGGTCTTCTCTTAACGATCCGATACCATTTTCTATAGGGAACTTCATCATTAGATGCCAAGGAGCCGGTGCTATTCTAAAATCAACAAGGGTCATTCCACCCAAAAAGGTGTTGTATGCCAAGTATTCTTCCATATTAACAAACTTCTAAATCTAGACTATCCTACGATCTCCTTCACCTAACTCCACTGGTAGATTGATCATCCTAATAGGTTGTTTTGCTTTGCCTGTAAACCCTTGGACCTTAGTTTTTTAAGTCGTAACCTCCTTCATGTTAACCTTCATTTGATTGAATTTTATTTTGAACAGTATGTTCATAGGACTTCCAATATCCACCAAGACTCAACGTACTGTTGTTGGCTCAATACCTTTCGTTATCACCATAGGGTCGAAAGTTGGTGCTTAAACTTCATCAGGATCCCTATTATGAACACAACATCATCTGTTATCATCTTTTGCTATTTAGCCAGAGCACTGTTTTCCATGGAAAATCAATCCTCCTACGGTACGTGCTTTAGAGAGCTCGCATGCCATTCCATTTCCCTCCAGCTTTTCTACATTGGATGAGGCCTTCTAGTTATAATATTCACTATCAACTTTCCATCAGTCTGCCTTGTCCTTCTCCGCTAGTTCCAAGCTAATTCCCTTAGGAAAATGGTCCTTTGGTTCTTTTATTTTGACCACCATCTTGCAATTCTCAAACATATTATTGAAGATTTTTCTTTCTTGTTAAATCCTCAATAACATCCCTCAAATGCCAGCACTTGTTCCTATTGTTTCCCTGGGTTTCATGGAAATGACTGTACTTTCCTGAGCGCCTTTCCCCCTCGGTCACCTCCTTCTTAGGTGGCTTTTTATACCGTTATGTTCCCTATGTGGCAAGATATATGTCTTCTAATGTATCATTTAGAGGTGTATATTCATCAGCTCTCATATTCTTCGGTACATTCTGCTTTCATTCCACCTGCCGCCAGTGCCCTGATTCCTTTTCTTTTGATTATTCAAATTTCCAATATTAACTACTTCATTACTAGAGCTCCCTCCTATCTACTAAATCACCATATTTATCTATATTAATTCCTTCAACTTCCCACCATCGGTCTACCCAACTGCCTGGTTTTCTTCCTTCAGATGCAAAATTTAATTGGCCTTCCGTAGGAATTCCTCCATAGTTGTTAGTCCGTCGTGCCGAGTCTATTACCCATGGTGTTTAGTCCACTATTATCTATAGCTCATTGAGCTGAGTCTACAAAGTAGGATTCAAACAAGTTAAAAATACCCAAAAGTAGGATAGATTATGGATAAATTTTTGAAAAACCATTATCAGGCACTACAGGAGTTCCTCGGTATGTGCGGTGATGAGAACATGACACGGCGAGGGTTGTGGATCCTAACGAGGTGTTAGTTATGGATACTAGTGGGAATAGTATCTTGGTCCAATGGGAGACCTTGGTACTTACATATATTTTTACACCATAATTTCTATGAAGTAAAAAG
Source organism: Allium cepa (assembly GCA_030765085.1). Taxonomy (NCBI): domain Eukaryota; kingdom Viridiplantae; phylum Streptophyta; class Magnoliopsida; order Asparagales; family Amaryllidaceae; genus Allium; species Allium cepa. The sequence continues at coordinate 229,370,101 of CM060941.1, forward strand.
TACAAAAGTCTAAGAAGAAAGTTCCTTAGCTTGTGATTCCAAGATGCATTATATGGTTTCCAACAAGAGCTTAAACACCGGACTTAGTATCCGAAAACGTGAGTCAAAGCATCAACCAAGATAATGGTCATTGTCCAGCTAAGATAAGAAGCTTAGCCTATTGTAACAGTTTCCTCAATAAAAAGGGGTTAATGGCTAAGAGTATGGTCTTATGGGTCGATTGGATATTTTGATCCTCAAAACCCAACCTCCTAAGGCCTAGGATCATGGCCGAGGAGTATAACTTCGAGTAGATCGAATAATTTAGCCCAATCTTTTAGGGTCAATCGGATTAATCGACTCCACCTTTTCGAGTCTATCGGATAATTCAACTCAATCTTATGAGGCCGATCAAGTAATTATGTACTACCTTTTAGGATTGATCAGATAATTCAATACCAAACACTTAGGAGCACAACTAACAGCACTAACCTTCCCGGTTTAGGATCGGGACCAAGAAGTAGGGCCATATAGGAGTCAATCGGATAATTCAACCTCTGCATGAAGGTACTATCTGTTGCTCGAAGTTTGGTAACATCAAGATGGAATGTTCAAAATTCGGATGGTTAAAGCGCTAGCTCCCGGATATGGAGGCTGATGCACGATTAGAATTCTAGCGACCATGCTCATGGCCTGGTAGAATGAGCCAGGCCAAGAATAAGCAAGGACAATCAATGGACACTTTCAGCTGATGATAGACAATTCACGTAGCTAAAGACCGATGCCCAAGGATATACGTTTAAATCAACAGTTCCTGGTTATAGGAACTAGCATATGGACCGAATTTCCACGATTGCACTAGCTGCCACACTGGATATGCTTGGTTGAGATAATGAGGAAAGTCAAATAAAATCCAGGGTAGGTATTATCAGGCTTTTCTAATCTAGGATCAGGATAGGAAGAGCGTGACCTGACTGGAGACAATCAGATAATTCACCCCATAATGTTTGTCTCATACTAATGATTAGATTCTGGCATTTGGAATGCAAGCTCCCATGAATAGGATTTCATTCATAGTAGAAATATGTATAAAAATTAGATAAATATTCTAGCAGATTCTCCTCGGAATAAGGAGCAACGTAGAATTTGGATTATTTATAGTTAATAATCAATCGATGGAAACTCGACCTAAAAAAAAACATGAATAGCCATGGAGTTGGTTCAGTCATGGTGTGGCTTTGCAAAATAGGAATATATTAGTGACTAAAAACAGGAACAAACAATGAAATATACTTAAGGAAATCACAAGAATTTTATTTATATGCGTAAAGTTATAGTACATAAAAGAATTACACAGAAGCAGACATATATAATGTAGGTAAATTGTAGTACTGATGGTTATATTATATATGCAGGTGGTTATATATAAGTAGGTATAGTATATAAGAGTACAAGAAAGTAAATGAAACACATGTTACACGGGAAAAGTAATTTCCCATTATATAAACTTTTATATACAAAATCACCGAGGCTATTCCTGCATAAGCATAACCTGTTTATAACAAAAATCAAATACAAAAGGTACGACAAATTACAAGCTACCATGTTGTGATTGCTAATACCTTAGATATTGATTTTAATGATAACAACCTTGGTAACAATAACACGTTCGTATAAAATGTGGATACTAATGTTTTTATCAAGTTATATAGAATATAGTGCACAATGTTATATGGGTATTAATTCGAAGACTGTTAAATATAAAGACTCAAGAAATGGACATTAAGACTGATGAGTATGAAGATCAAGATATAAAGATCTCAAGACTATGGTATAATATATAGAGTCATAGAATATTGTTAAAGTCCCTAGTAGCAACCTTTGGTCCCTATCTTATCAATTTCTTATTCTTTATTGTTAAAACAAGGTGTATTTTTAAAATATTTTGAAAAATATTTTATAAAAGTTTCTAAAGTTTAAAATGATTATAAACTATGTTTAAATTATTTTACAGAGTATCAAAATATTTTTACAAAGCACAATATTTTCAAACATTTAAATATAAAATTTTTTCAAAATACACTAGTCTATGTCGACATATAGGCAGATGATATGTTGACATACATGTCGCTAACTTGAAATTCAAAGTTTGAAATGAAGTGTCTATTGATCGTAACTCTTTGCAAATGGACATATTTGTTTATTCTCTATATATATTGGGTTTTAAATGGATTTTCGACAAGTACTTTCTTAATATCTTCTATCCTCTTACTCTGCCAAAATTTCTAGTGAAAACTTATTAAAGAATTAATTCAAACTTCATCATATTGATTATCTACTGTTTGCTCTCTAATTCCAATGATCTATCTCTCAATCAAAGATCAAAGTCCGGCCCAAGAGGCTATAGGATCAATTCTAACCAAAGATCAAGAAATTATTTTTGAAAAAACCATCAAAGTCTAGTTGTACTTACGTGAGTGTGATTGTAGCCTATACAAATCATCAACTAGGTATGCTTAATGTCCCGAAAATTCAAGTGTATATGCTTATGTCTTGTCCAAATCAGGTCAGTGTACCCAGAGCTTTGATAATCAAGAGGTTGTATCTCGCAACCTTAAAATTAGGATTGCATTGGGTTGAGTTCTGCCTATTTAAAGATTGGTATTTGAAAAGAAATATGTACAGGAAATTGTACGGGATTGGACGCAGGGTAACTCCGAACCAGTATAAAAATCTCTAGTGTGATATCTTTAATTCTCTACTTTTTACTTTACTACATTTAAACTTATATATGTCTGCATCTATGATTTTTTTATTCTGTGTTGAATAATAATAATCTTAAAAAAAAAATTAAAAAGATACATAAAAATTAGCAAACACCATTTATCCTCTTTAGTGTTTAATTTTCCTTAAGATCCATAATTCTACAACCCACACTTGGTATCGAAGCACTAGGTTTTCAAAAATTCGTAATTTAATTTTTGAAAAGTTTTAATGGCTCAACACTGTTAGTATATTTGTTAACACTTTTGTCGAAGGACAATATACTACTAGACCCCCAATTTTTAATGGCAGTAATTACACTTATTGCTTATGTAGGATAAAGATCTATTTACAATATAATGGTTTAGATATTTGGAATGTTACACAAAATTAGTACACTAAACCACAAACAAATTTTGGATAATGGACTGCTGATCAAAAGGCACTTGTATAGATTAATTCTAAAGCCATGAATATTATATTTTGTTCAATCGATAAAATCAATTTAATAGTGTATCTATTCTTAAGTCTGCATATGAAAGTTGGAGAACACTACAAGTTACATATTAAGGCATTAATTAGTTTCAATTATTTATAATGAATCCAAATGATTCCATTTCTAACATGTACTGTAGATTTCGAGATATAGTGCTTTCATTAGTTGCATTTAGAAAAAAGTTTTCCGAAGAGGATCAAGTTAGAATTTTTTTTAAATTCACTCTCTTCAAAGTAGGATGAAAATACTCTTGCAATTGAAGAGGCTAATGATATTAGTACTCTAAAAATTGAAGATTTAATACAAAATTTAATGTCCTATAAGCACAAATGTAGGGTAGAAGGGAAAGCAAGGCAATAGAAAAGAACTCCATCGGTTTCAATGTAATAAATGGCGATTAGTATTCTGGTAATGACAGCGACGAAGAAATTACTTGCATGACAAGAAACTTTAGAAAATTTCTAAAGTACAGAACAATAAAAAGCTTTCGAAAACCTAAAAACAAGACCACTAGAACTGGAATTGTGACCAGAAGCTTCAGCTGTGACGAACTCGGTCATTTTCAGAGAGACCGCCCGCATCCAATAAATCAAAGATTTCACCAACAAATGATTTATACGAAAAAAGAAAAAGGGCTTATATAACAGCTTTGGATTATTCTGACACTTCCTCCAGTTAAATGAACCTGATATTGAAAATGTGAATATGTGTTTCATGGCAACAATAGACCAATCAAAACTAATCCAAAACACAGCAAAAATTGGTATGCTTTACATTTTTTTGGTTTCTTTTGATTGATAAAAATAACATATAGATTAATGATAATATTGGATAAATATAAATATATAAGCATATATATAGGAATACATTAGGATAGGTTTATTTTTGGAAATCTCAAGCTATATGTCGACATACCCCCAAGACATATGTCAACATACATACAGAAAAATGCAAGTCGAAATTTGAATTCAAAATTCAAATTTCAAACTTCTCTCTTTTTACACTTACTCTTATATTTTGAAAAGATGCCTTTGTAACCAGAGAATATGTCCATTGATTCTCTACTTATTCACTTCATCTCTATCCTAACATTTAATTCTCTTTGTTTCAAAATTCAAATATCATTTCACTCTCTTACCTCCTCAAACTTTCAATAAAGGCTTCCACTAGTCAAAATCTAAAAGTCATTAGGCTCTTTAAGAAAATAAAACAAAACTCTTCATTGAGAAAGATGCAATTGAAAGCCTATATGGAATTTACTACTTTCGAAAAAGTTTCTCACAGAAGGTTTGCTAAATCTTAAGATTTTTATTCTTGTAGTTTACATGATCTCTGTTTTGAAAATAATAATAGTTTGATTGAATCTTCTCAAAATGACTTTTTTTTTGCCAATTTGGTTAAGATGTTTTATGCTAATTTAAAAGAAAATTTTATCAAGGAAATGAAGGTCAAATTTAGAGTAGCATTAATGGCACCCAAATAGTTTTAAATCATGAAATTTTGTGTAATATTCTTGGTTGTAGGTTTAGTGAAACTGACTTCTCCACTCTTCAAATTGATGTTCAAAACCATGAAGTATGTCATGATATTTTCAAAATTGATAATGATTTTGAATTTAAGAACAAAAACTTCGTCCAAAATCGAAACTTATAAGTATCATTTTACAACAAGCATTACTCCGAGGACGGATAACCATAATAACCCTACTTAAAAAGTGTTCAAAGATCATTTTGCTATTTATGATTACTACAACATAAATTGGGCACAAGTCATTTGGATGACTTTGTTCAAATGAACATTTCTAGACATAAGAACATGCTACTTTATGGTGTGTATCACTTGAGTTTTCTTATATTTTGGTGTAGATTTGAGAGGAGAGAAATCCATTTCCTTGAAAGGTTTTCAACAAAACCAATATCTCACTTATGCATATTCCACAATTTTTCGAAACTTATGAAACTCAAACTAAAAAGGAGCAAAGGTTGGCATGGGAAGAAGAGCAAGAAATTCAACAAGAAGAGGAAGATGGGGATGAAATGGAAGTGGAAGAAGAAAGGGAGGAAGAGGAGGAGGAAGAAATGAATTCTTCTTTGGAAAGTATCGAAATACCATCCAACCCTACAAACAAAGAGATATTAAGGAGGCAAGAGAAGCTTCTTAAAAACCATAAGAAGCTTAGGCCTTTTTTTTAATAAAATGTTCACTTCTCATTCCAACATAATGGATAAATTCTATGGAAATGTCATTCTCAAATTTGGTGGCTCTTCATCATTTTCACCTACGTCCTTTTAAGCTTGTATAAGTTTAGTTATGTTATCTAGCTTTGTATTGTGTGTTTTTGTGTTTAAGTCCATGTTATTTCTATGAATTTTTTGTTATTTATCATTGAAATCCATGTATCCCTTAAGTTCTAGTAATGAAAACCATTTATTATTGTTATAAACTGTTTATTAGTCTCGGGAAGTCATAAATGTATAATAATGTAGGATTAAAAAAACTATAACAAATACTTTAAATTTGAATAATTAGGTATGTATGTCGATATACATACATATGATATGCCAACATATAACAGCCACAAAGCAAAAAATTTGGATTTGAAAATAAAAATAACTACCATCCATCCATTCATTCCAAATGACTTTCTACTCTTATATAAACCTATTTCTTATAGAAAATGCATTTTCCATTTTACTCTATACTTTATTTTCACTCTCAAACATATTTTCACAAATATGTCACACCAAAAATTATGTGAAAATCCTGAACAAAATCTGTAATCCTTCAAAGATATTCTCTCTTTTATTCTAAGAAATCAAAGGCACTTAGAATTGAATCATATGCAGATGATAAGAAACATGAAGCATTTTGACGCTATTCGATGGATGATCTCTTCCCTAATCAAAGATGAACCATCCAATTACCTAGAGTGCATGATTAACGAGGGTAATGAAAATTGGGATGCCATCAAAGCATATCCAATCTTTGGATCTGATGGTTGGGTTGAAGTTCCATGAACGTCTAATTATTAGGTTCAGATTTAATATGTAAATATATATAAATACTCGTAGGATTTGGTTTGACTGACTCAGTGTAAATTTGGATTAAATTTAATTAGCTTTGATTCTTTATATGATAGATTTGGATTGATTGAATTATAGTATTGAAATTCTATAGTTTGAAATTACATTAATAAAATTTAACCTACCATATATTATCATGTTTAATATAGAATAGTACCATTTATCATATATTCATCATATGCATTATATATATATATATAATTTTTAAATTATTAATTCTGAATCATGTATCATCATATATTATAGTTAGGGAAGAAGTTTTTTCTAAGTTTTTCTTATTTTTCGCCCTTTTTTATTGACGACAAAGGGCAACAAAAATATAAAGTATACATATACACATATTCAGGGGGAGTCATCTAACTTAGGGGGAGTTATATCATAATTTATATATGTAAGACATTAATGGTTGTCATCATCAAAATGGGGAGGTCGTTAATATCTCAGATAATGATTTTGATGAAAACAACCTTAGTAACAATAATAAATTCATAAAATATATGGATACTAATATTTGTCAAGTTATATAAAATATATTACAGTGTAATATATAGGTATTAATTCAAAGACTGTACATTAGAGGGACTCAAGAATTGGACATAGAGACTCATAAGTATAAAGATCAAGATATAAAGATCTTAAGACTATGTATAGTATATAGAGTCGTAGAATATTGTTAAAGTCCCTAGTAGCATTCTTTGATCTTTACTTCTCATTTTCTTATTCTTTATTTTTAAAACAAAGTATATTTTTAAAATATATTTAAAAATGTTTTACAAAAGTTATATAAAGTTTAAAATGTTCATAAAATATATTTAAATTATTTTGCAAAGTATCAAAATAGTTTACAAAGCAGAAGATTTTCAAAACATTTTAAAATAAACAAATTTTCAAAATACACTAGCCTATGTCGACATATGGGCATTTGATATGTTGACATACATGCCGCTAATTTTAATTCAAATTTTGAAACGAAGTGTCAATTCATCATAACTCTTCGCTAATGCATATTTTTGTTTATTCTCTATATATGGGGTTTCGAACGAATTTTTTAACAACTACTTTCTTATTATCTTCTCTCCACTTACTCTGCCAAAATTTCTAGTAAAAATTTATTCAGATCTTCTCAAATTTAAACCAGAGTCTACTCAATCTTCATTGTATTGATTTTCTACTATTTACTCTCCAGTTTCAATCATCTCTCTATCATCTAACGATAAAAGTGACGTCCAAGTGGTTATATGATCAATTGTAACTAAAGATTGAGAAATTATCTTTGGAAAAACCATCAAACTTAAGTTGTATTTGCGTGAGTGTAATTGTAGCCCGTTTAAATCAATTGGGTGTGCCTGGTGTCCCGAAAATCCAAGTGGATATGCTTATGTCCCGTCCAAATTAAGTGAGTATACCCAGAGCTTGGAAAATCTAGAGGGTGTATCTTGTAGCCTTGAAATTGAGATTGTATTGGGTTTGCCTTCTGGCCTTTTAAAGATTGGCATTTGAAAAGAAATCTGCACAAAATATATATGGAACCGGATGTAGAGTAACGTTGAACCTGTGTAAAAATCCCTTGTGCAATCTCCTTAATTCTTTACTTTTTACTTTACTGCATTTATACTTATATGTGTTTGCATCTGTGATTATTCATTCCATGTTGATTAAAAATAATCTTAAAAGAATTTAAAAAATATTCATAAAAACTAAAAAAACAATATTCACCCCCTTTAGTGTTTAATTAGCATTAAGATCGATAATTCCGCAACCCACGGTAATGACCCATATTCTACATATCGATGGACCATAAAATATTAATATTATATTATACGAGGTTGTATGATTCTATGATATTAGGAAATGGCAATCGAAGCCATTTTCAGTCCTTATAATTTTTATCGAATAATCTTGACCCTGAAATATATTGTGTAGCCTATAACTTTTATTAAGAGCTGAATTGGGGTCTCAAACCACTTCTATTAGATTGGGATGATGGTTTCTCTTTCCGTAGAGTGGTAGAAATAGAAAAACGGACTTACCATTAGAGAGTTATGGTTGTTTTAAGTTTCACTTGATTTTGAACAGCTTAATGGGTAATTAATGAGCTAATGGTTAGGCCCAAAGCCTACTTCGGGATTAGCATTAGGTTATGGCTGATGCTATCAGTTCATACTTCCTAAAAATAGAGAGAAATCTCCCATTAACCATCTTTCAGCCTAAAATTTACCCTAATCCCTACCTTAATTAGCCAAAATATGTCATTAGAGGAAAATTAGCGAGATTAGCGCTTTGGATTGAAGATTTACTACTGGAGATCATCTTGGAGCTGCTGATCATTCTTGGGATTCATGATTTTTAGGATTTCTTAGGATTGCTTTGGATAGGTGAGTTGTTTTAAGCCTCTACTCGCCAATTAGCCATTATACGATGTTTAATGATGTTTTTAAATGATTTTAAAACTCTAAATTTTTTAACTCTTTTTAACCACATATGTAAATTCCAAGCGATTTGGAAAATATTTAAAAATTAGAATTCTTATGGACTCCCTTGTTCTTATAGTTACTACCTTTATTACATTAATGCATATGTATGTCTACTTGTTAGGATATGTTGTATGTATTGATTATTTGAATGTGTGATGTTTATTTGGTTGAAAACGCAGATCAAATGGTGATTTATTAATAAGATTACGTTAAGGATCGGTAGCTGTCGACCGGTAGTGGTCTCAATGGCATGCGATTGATAATAGGCAAGAAGGAAGGCCTTATAAGCCTACGTTCCAAGTTTCAAGTCGTTTGGAGTTTTTTTCCTGAGTTATGGATGGATAGTTGGCGAGTTTGAGTATTCTTGATTGGTGGAGGTTGCTTTGAGGCTAGCTCAAGTCAAGAGATGGGTCGCTTTGTGTCTTGGAGGGGACTACTTTGGGTTGCTTCTACAAGTGCATGGATCGTGTGAAGAGATGGATGGAAATTTTTAAGTGATGGATTGCTATGGGTCACCCAAGTTAAAGTGTGGGATTGGTGGCGATGAATCAATGGCTATCAATCCATGGTGGAAATTATGAGGCAATTTCGAGCTCTTCCTATGCATGCTTCAAGACATGATGGTGTTTGCTTTGAGTATTGGGTATGTGTTCACCCCGAACTCATGTCAAACCAAAAATTTAGGCAAATATGGCAAAGGGATGGGTCAGTATCGTACCATAGGGTTCGGTGGTGATTTCGATGATGATGATGTGTAATGTGACGAAGATGATTACATGTTGGGTGGTGATGGCTTCAATGATGGATAGCTATACTTTGAGACGTAGAGCCAAGGACTATGAATTAGATTAAGGAGACTATTGAAGGAAGGATACGGGACCCATATGGTATTCTACGATTAATAATGTTTGTAGAGAGTTTTTCCAACCATGGTGACCTCATAAAGGGAGTCGTGAGATCCGTACCAGGATAAGCTCTACTATAGATAACGTGTGAAAAGTGATCGTTGAAACTCGAGGGTTCAGGGAGTATTCATAGAGCAAGGTTAATATATAGTACCCATTCAAACCGCAACGGGTCCTGACCTCCAAGACGAGCGATAATTTCCCTGGATCAGCTCTGATGAGCAATCAAGTTCTTGGCCTACTAAGTGACATGATTCGAATATTAAGGAACCAAGATGTTGGATAGTCTTTGACCATGATAGGTCATTCGAATTATCACGCACCCAATGCACTGAGTAAGTGAATTTGTGGATGGATGATAGATGTTATGTTTGCTTGATTGCTTATCACCCTAGGGATGTTACATGAGGCCGATATTATTGATGGAGATATTTAGTCCCCCTAGGGTACTTTAATGTATGGTACACCCATAAAGACTATGTTGTAGAGTAGTGTATATCACGTGTATGTGCTAACTCTATGGATGCAGGGACATGCCAGATGTGATTTCTATAGCATTTGTCCTATTATAGTAGTTTATTAGTATTTAGAGATTTTTTTCCGCTCACACCTAACTGTTGTCCGAATCCAACTTTCATCTCTGCTTTCTATTACTCTGGGTACTCTAAACATACACTCTCATATTACTATATTTACTCATTTGATATTCCAATGCACAATACTGTGGAGCTTGCTAGTGCTTTTATTATTTAGAGATAGTTATTTTTTAGTTATTATTTATGTATAACTCTACCACTTATGATGTACACTGTATGGATCTATTTACTCTGATTTCTTTGATTCATTCGGTTAATATTATCTCGCCTGTTTTATATCTAAGATGTTTACTATTATATTTTTTTGATGTGCTATGAGATATATGACAAGTTCCGTGATGTTTTATTTACCTTACAACCTTGACGGTCATCCTGCATTGATCGGGAATTGCTACAACGCCTTATTAAAGTTTATTGGTTGATGGTAGTGTAGGTCAATTTTTACATTTAGTATCAGAGCTTAGATTGCGTAGTTTAACCTAAGGGTACCATAATCCTGTATAAATAGTGTAGGAGTTATTGCCTTAGACTGGATCGAATGTGTGTGCGTATAAGAGTGTGTGCTTGTTATATATTTCGGTTTTCGAAACTTTTTTATAGTATATAGTATATTAGTCACACTGCATTAAGTGGGATTCCTTATAAAAAGACCGATCATCCTTATTACAGACTGAAGGATAAATTGTCATACAAGGAATGCTGTTAGGAACTTTGTCTCTGAAGCCATAAAGGGAGATGGCTCGAGAGCTGTTAATCTTGATTTGCAAACCATGTCCAATATCATGACGCGAAACATGCTGCAAAGTGCTCAATTAGCCGCTCCAAATGTTGTTATTGATGGTGGTGCTCCAATGCAGGTGCTTGAAAAGCCAACTTCGCTAAGTTAAATAAAGACTTTGCTAGTGTTGGTGGCAAACCATTCTAAGGAATGGAGTCGGCATTGAAAGAACAGGATTGGCTTGATACCTGCAAAAGGGTCTTCGATGACTTAGAACTGAACGGCGCAATGGAAAGGAGATTGGCTTCCTAACAGATTAAAGGGCAAGCCAAGAACTGATGGAATGTAGTGAAGGTCGCTACTCCTGAAGACCAGTTCACATGGGACCGGTCCAAAGCCAGATTCAAAGAGAAGTTTATACCGGTGCTCAAAAGTCAGTTTTTTTTCCATAAGCTTGTAGACCTGAAGCAAGGGGATATGACTATCTTTGAGTACGTTGCTGAGTTTGACACCTTGTTGAAATATGGGATGTCCTTTATTGACATTCCATTAAAGAAGAACAAAAAGTTCATCATTGGCTTTGATGACTATTTAGAAAGAAACTCATGAGGCATATTGACAAGACTTTTGAGATGGTAGTTGAGAAGGCTCTGGGGAATGAGGGTCTTCGTCAAAGGCTGAAATCCATTGTTCTTAAAGATGAGCCAAAGCCACAACTGGCCCGGAGAGGCAAGAAGAAGTGGAAAATAGGAGGAAGCAGTTTCAGAAAAAAGGTAGCCGAAAGAAAGGCAAGCCAACTCTGACTTGCTACAACTTCTTAGAAAAGGGTCACTATAGTCAAGACTACAAAGCTAAAGGGAAGAAATGCTACAACCGCAACAAGCTTGGGTACAATAAGAAGAACTATACAGAGCCATTAAAGTAGAAGCGAATGGTGAAAGCATATGTTATCAACGTCGTCCCGACTTCGTCGAATGCCCCATCAGCTAAAAAGAAGGGATAGGCATTGTTATTGAAGGTACGCATTCCATTTATCATGTTCGCGTATGAGTTTTATTTGATACCAGGATTTCATATTCCTTCATATCTAGTAACTTGGTAGATAGATGGAGATCGAGACCCGAAATTGTTGACCGACCTTTAATTTTGATGAACCCTGTTAAAGGCTCCGCTAGCGTGTATGGTTTGTCATGGTGTGATCTTTCTGAGTCATGGATGATATATCGACTGTAATTGCTTTGTTTTGGATTTCGTTGGTTTTGGTATTAGTCTGGGTATGGACCGGCTTCAAAAATTCGGAGTAATAGTGGATTGTAAGAAGTCATTGGTGATAATAGGGGTAGATGATGGGCAGACGGTAGTGTTAGGCTGCCTACCAGACAATAAGGTGATGATCAGCTTACTATATTCACTCAATATCCCACATGACGAGTTATTAATGGTTCCTATTGCTAGGGATTATCATGATGTATTTAAGGAGGTGATTGAACTTCCACCACATAGAGAGATCGAGTTCTGTATTGGTTTAGTTAAAGATGTCAAACCGGTAGTGATGTCATTGAGGAGGATGGCACCCATAGAGCAGAGAGAGCTCAAGATGTAAGTGAATGACCAATTGCGATGAGGGTTCATTCACATAAGTGTATCTATATGGGGAGCACCCGTAGTATTCGCCATGAAGGTGGATGGTTCCCGTAGACTATGTGTTGATTCTCGTAAGTTAAATAAAGCGACGAGGAAGAACAAATATCCATTCCCATGTATTGATGACATCTTCGATCAGCTTCATGGTGCTAGAATATTTTCTTAGTTGAATCTTGCGATGGGATTTCACCAACTAAAAGTAGTGAAGGAGATTGTGCTGATTACATCGCTCTATATGCCGTCAGGATTATATAAGTGGTTTGTTAGGCCATTCGAGCTAACTAATGCACCAATATACTTCATTAATCTCATGAGCCATGTTTTTAGGGATCAACTAAATAAATTCATGCATGTGTTCGTTGATGATATTTTTGTCTACTGAAGGGCAGAGGAAGAACACAAGGTGCATTTGAGGATTGTCCTAGAGGTGTTGAGAGAGCACCAACTAAAAGCAAGGTATTTGAAATGTCACTTCTAAAGGAGATAAGTGCGATTCTTGGGTCATGTTGTTTCTAAGCAGGTCAATGTTGTAGATCCTACAAAAGTTGCAACAATTCAAGCTTGGACTGGACCCAGAATGCTATAGATGTAAGAAGTTTTTTGGGGTTAACTAGATATTATAGATGATTCATCCACGACTTCTCCAAAGTAGCCACACCATTGACTTAGTAGATGAAAAAGAATCATATTTTTACTTGGGATGCAAGATGTGAACATGCATTTGTGAGTTTGAAGGAAAAGTTGAGTGCACCAGAATTGACCATTCTGAGAAGGAATGAAGAGATGATGTTATACAATGATGCTTATGGTATCGGTTGGGTGAGGTATTAATGCAGAGTGGCAAAGTTACTGCATATTCTAATCGACAACTAAGCCAAGTGAGAAGAAATTCCCGACCCATGATTTATATTTAGCAGCGATTGTGTTTGCGTTGAAGATTTGAAGGCACTATCTTTTAGGAGAGAGTTTTCGAGCTATTCATCGACCATAAATCATTGAAGTACCTCTTTTTGCAGAAGGATCTTAACCTTCATTAGCAGCGATGGTTAGAGTTCCTAGCCTCCTATGACTTTGATGTTGCTTATACCCCAGAAAAAAGGAATGCAGTCGCCCATGCTTTAAGTAGGAGACATACAAGCTTAGGAGCTTGTTGGACTTCATGCTTTTGATTCATGACAAGGAGCTCAAGATAGAAAGTGGATTATCAAATATTCAACAAGTATGGTTTATTAGAGTTTAACTTTGGTTTAGTTTAGTATCTATTGTTAAAAGCTTTCCTCAAGTAAAACTTATGCATATAATTTTTTTATATATATTGTGCACAACTTAATTGGCTAAGCACTACAACTTAGTCAACTAAACTGAACTTAGTCGACTAAAACTCGTGGTTAGTTAACTAAATTTTGCCATATTTGAACTAATATTTTTTGTTCCAACTTAGTCAATTAAGTATTCAATTTCAATCAACTAAACTTGTTAAAACTGCAATATTTTCAAATTTCCTGAAGAGACATTTCTTCTTCCTAAAGTGGAATCTCTTCCAGGAAGAGTTGCATCCATTTCCCTTCATCGGAACTCTTTGCCAACTGCTGTAAGTGTTCATTCATTATATATATGCATTCCATTCAAGATCAAAGAACTTAACTTTCTACTCTCCACTCTCTTAAATATTTAGCTGTTTAGAAATTATAAAATCAAGTTTTAATTCTCTTTCTAAATTAATTTATACTTCCTTTATCTTCACGCACACACGAATGTTCATATCGTACTTGTGGAAAAGATTATAGGAAGGGTGTACTTCATTTTTACAAATCTGTATTGTAATAAGAACACGCAAAGTCGAAAATATTTCATTTGTATCAAAGTCCTGTTCGGTTGCTCAGGCGGGAAAATCATGTTCAGTTGTTCAAGTGGTCAATGTCCTGTTCATTTATATCAAAGAAGTTTTGTACTAACAAAATTTGCAGGATTATAATATACAGGCACGGATTCAAGGGGAGCTATCGATTTTTTTCGAAATTTATCAATTTATCTCAAATGAAGTTGTCATCAATCAAAAAGGGGGAGAATGCTGGACTTCATGCTTTTAACTCATGACAAGGAGCTCAAGACAGACAGTGGATTATCAAATGTTCGACAAGTATGGTTTATCAGAGTTTAAGTTTGGTTTATTTTAGTATCTATTGTTAAAATCTTTCCACAAGTAAAACCTATGCATATAAATATTTTATATATACTGTGCACAACTCAGTCGACTAAACACTACAACTTAGTCAATTAAACTGAACTTAATCGACTAAAAACTACAACTTAGTCAACTAAACTAAACTTAGTCGACTAAAAACTACAACTTTGTTGACTAAACTGACTTAGTCGACTAAACCTCATGGTTAGTCGGCTAAATTCTGCCATATTCGAACTATAATTTTTCTATTTCAACTTGGTCGACTAACTATTCAATTTCATTCGAGACACTTCTTCTTCCCGAAGAGGAATCTCTTCCAGGAAAGTTGTAGTTTTTTTTCTAGAAAATTTTTCTTGTACTTGATAGTAAATAAATTGTTCCGCTGTATAAAATATAATGCATTGTACAAACTCTGATATATGTAAGAAAAATTATTTATGAGAAATATATGATTGTTCTGTGATTCTGTGGCTGATTCTGTTTAAACTCTATAAACTGACTAACAATCTGTCATTTTGAACGTTTCTAGCTGGTTTAATTACCGACTAGAGGCGGTCAGAACGGCGGGTCGTTACAAAAGTGGTATCAGAGCTTTGGTTTACACAAAGCTCAGTTTATGATGTTTAATATGAATAGTTACTAGAACCACTTTAAAGAAAACGTTTTTCAAATTTAAAAGAAGTATGAAATTGTTTTCTTTGAAAAACAAAAGGTATTTTGAAAATTCAAATTTTTTCGAAAATTCCCCTCTCTAAATTTAGGATTGCGATAGTTTCTCATTCGAAAACCCATTATCGAATTATTGAGACTTATGAAAAATAAAAGTTAAGTTAAGTGAATTAATGAATTGGTTTAAATTGGTTTGAATCAAATATTTTGAATATCTACAGAATAATAATTGTGAAACAAAATGATATTTCAATTTAGTTATAGCCAAGAGGATAATTAAACTATAACTTGGGAATTTGATTCTGAATTCTTTTGAGAAATTGATTTCAAATGTTTTGAAGAACGATTTAGTGAATAAATGGTTTATAAGTACTTAACTTATAAATGAACTTTTGGTATATAATTGAGTTATATAAATTGAATTGAATTAATAAAAAAGATCTATAAATCGAAGTTTTATAAATAGAAATGGAATTTGTAAAGATTATTTATAAATTCGAAACCAAATTGAATTTGATAAATGAAAAATAGAAGTTATTAAAGGAGATATATTCGTGATTTTGGACAGCGAATTATCCTTTATGTTAGATATTGTGATAGTAAATGTTGGTTGGGAATTTTATCCACGATTTTGGACAGTGGATAATCTTTTAAATAAAAAGTGTAGAAACACTGAATTGAATAGATAAGCATATTCACGATTTTGGACAGTGAATATATTATTGAATAAAACAGATATGTTTTAGGGAAGTGATATTATGGAAGGGAATTTAATTGTTGATTTAACTATAGGAATCAAACTAGGTTGATGTAAAGCTTATATTCCAAGTTTAAACTATTGCCTAAAATAGTTAATGTGGAAATATGAATTTAATGGAACTAAATCGATGAATAATTTACTAAAGAACTAGTTGATTATTTTTGAAATAGAAAGTAAATGTAAAGTTCAAATAGAATTTAAATTTCAAGTTTGATGTTTGTCAATATGAAAATCCATAATAGATTTGATAAATTCAGCGATGAATTTGAATTTAAACGTGCGGAAAATTAAATTAAGTGAAAAACTTAATATTGAAAAGTTTGAAATTGGTTTAAAACTAATATTGTGAAAAGTATGAAGAATTCAAACTATGAATTAAGTTGAAGTTGAAAATGTTAATAGTTTTAAAGATGTTTTAAAATGCATTAAGTATCGAATACATAGATTTCAACATTCATTGTTGAAATAGGCATTTTCGAGAAATAAGGAAATGGTGGACTATAACACTATTGTTATAGTAAATGGTTTCCGGAAGGAAATGTTGTTTATAGTATTGGGATTTATATATCTATTTTAAATCCGAATCCCTATATTAGTGATTTTGAGTTGTCGTAACGATGTTTTACGCAACATTCGTTTTAACTCAAATAAATGGGTTTAAAAGAATGATTTCCTTAAAGAATGGAATATATACTTAATTTTGATTCAAGTATATCGAATATTTTCCGTGTTGAAAATAAATGAACTTGTGAATTACTTATTATTAAATAAGTATGGAAATGTTTTCCAATATGAAATGAAAGGTTTGAAATTTTATCTTTTAAAGATAAATTGAAAAAAATGAATATTTGAAATTTATTTCAAATGGTTAAGTTGGAAAATTATATATCTTGTAAAGATATTATTTTGAGAAATGTGAACAATTAGTTCAACTTGGAAATTTTTCAAAAAAAAAGATTGAATCTTGAGTTAAATTGAGTTTAACTTCGACATCAAAAACAATATAAGTTGAGCTTTGAAATTTGGATAGTCGATTGGGATTGTATGTCTAACATTGTAAATTGATGACATAGCAATTGATCTCTATTAAATATATATCTGTGGTGGCGGAGAATTTATTCTTTTAGCTTAACACCCTTCTCTGAGACATACGAGCTTAGAGGTTATATATCGATAGACATTAATTATGTGTTGAGAATTGATGATGTAACGTGAAATCCAAATCGAATGTGAAGTCGATAATGAATTGGATTATGAATGTGAATTAGGTTTGAGATAACCTTAAGTTTTCAAAATCGATTTAGAGGAAAATTTTAAGTGAAATGGAAAATTTTGGAATCCTCTATTTGTTATGAATGTGAATTGAGTTTTCGTAACTTATATATGTGAATGTAATAAATCGAAAACCATCAGTTTGGAAAGTCATTATTATGAAAGTCCTGTGTAGGTTTACATAGGTATGATATGTACGAAATGTGAAATGAAGTACTATATGTATATGACATATGTTTTCTAAAAACTGAGGATATGGAAATGTACCTTCCATTTATTATTTGTGAAGGTGATTGGAACTCGGTGGAGTGTCCATTGGAAATCGTAGCTACGTAGAATTTCCATTAGTGGAATGTCCATTGGGACTGACTGGGATCCCCCACGATGGATCATCGTGTTTGGGATTAGGTGAATTGATGCTGGCGTAATTCGAGGGGCGTGATGCCTACAGTTACAAGCGATTCCACTGGGATAGTGGCGCAACCGCCGTGTAAACTGCGATCTAGAAACCAAAGCTTAATTCGAGGGGCGAGATGCCTACGGCCACAAGCGATTCTACTAGGATAGTAGCGTAACCGCCGTGTGGACCGCGATCTAAGGCGACAACCATGGAGAAATTCAAGAGAGATGAGAAATCTAAGGTTACAAGCGATTCTACTGGGATAGTAGCGTAACCGCCGGGTAAACTGTGGTCCATGGGGGAACGTGCTTTCCATATTCCATTTTTAAAAGAATTTTTAAAAAGTATTTTCACTGGGAGTTGAAGCAAGTATATTTAGTACTTGGAGATTTTTAGTCTGGCGCCTGGCCAGCGTATGCCTAAAGTCTGTGAGAACGACGATGGACTTGTTAAACTTCGAGTTATCAAGTATTTTCAAACTTTGAATAGAAAATCAATAATCTGAAATTAGAATTACATAATTCTAACTTAATGAATTAAGGAAGAAGATCTTTAAAATATCTTGAAAGCACACAGCTTTGGAAATGATGTAATATGCAAATATTTAGCATGAAAGAATTTCAAGTTTAAAAATCTGAGTTTTGTAAGTCAAAAAAAATTGGTAAAAAGAATTTTGTGTCTTGATTATTGAAATCGATGAACAAAACTGCTGAGATAAAATAAATGGAATTAATCCTATATTTATTTATAAGTTTAGAACTTAGTAAAATTGAGTAGGGTATAAATATCGATGAGATTTTAGCAATCGTTTTTCCTAACTTATAATTTCGGGACGAAATTCTTTTAAGTAGGGGAGATTCTAACGATCCTGAATTTTGAACAATTTAAATTGGAAAATATTTAATTAATTTTTAAATATTCGAATGATGATTGACTTGAATTTCAAATTATCAGAATAAATTGGCGATTAAATTTTAAAATTTAATCTATAGAAAGTTGAATAAAAATTTGAATTCGACTTTGGACTTGAATTTGAATATTGAATTTGTATTTAAATTTGTAACTAATGACTTAGAAAAAATAGTTTGGATTTACGAATTATTTTTATGTAAATTTATAAATTGATATTTATAGTTGAACTTCAAAACGTTTCTATATTTATTAAAGAAAATTTATACAAAACAAATTGAATTTAAATTGAAAAGAAAAAAATAAATAAAAATAAAAATATAATAATATATGTAAAAAAAGTACACTGCCTTATACTTTCATCAGCTACACACGCCATTATTTACGCCTTAACTCACGCCTTTCACCACGCTAAAATCACGCTCTCTTTCTCTTTTATATTCGATACCCCTTCCTCCATCATTTCATACGAAAAAGAAAAAAAATAAACAAAGAAAATAATGGCGGCCTCGTCGTCTCTTCGATTTCGTGCTTCAACAATTAGGGCTTCAGCTTCATCGTTCGTGCGTCTTCCACCAACAATTAGGGATTTTCGAAATTAGGGCTGGCTTCAGCTCAATCTCGCTCGCGGCCTCTACAAAGCTAAGGTGAGTACTTTGGTACTCACATCTAATTCAACGTTTTAATGATTGCTTGCTTGTTAAATTTCGCGACTTTGCATTGCTCGATTTATTGATCCTCATAATTTTGAAAGCTTGTTGACTTCGGTCCTTTGATTTGTTAAAATTAGTTGCTGTGATGAATTTTTCTGGGTTCATAGTTCGAATTTCTAGAAATTTAAACTTTGTGATTTTGTCCTTGCTTTGACTTCGGTCTTGATAAACTGGCCGCCACGGCTCTTCTCTGTTGACTGTGGCCTTCGTAGATGAACATACTACTGCCATTTGATTTCGTTTTAATTTAACATTGCTTCAATTTGTGTTTTGCTGACCACCACAATGTCGACTTATGACTTGTTCAACTAGTAAATGCTTTTACTGTTATGTTATTTACTCCATCCACTTTCTGGAGCATTTCTTCCATGATTTATTGCCTTGATCTTTTGGCCCTTATGAGCTTCGTCTCTGGCCATCTTCTCTGTTGTACTTGTAGCTGCATTATATGGTACATTGCCGTTGCACTGAAAGTTTGCATTTTGTTTGCTTTGATACAAATGCTTCACTTGACCATTTGTATACATATATCTTATGTTTCTCTGTTGCACTTTGATCATGGTAGTCTGCACTGCTTCATGTTGTATTTATCCCCTGTTTGCTCTGTACTTTCAGGGCTAATCATCTGTATACATACATTCATGTATGTATATAGTTGTATGACCATTGACTGCACTCTGTAATCTTGAGTTGCATTTCATCCTTCACTTGAGCATTGCATTTGTGTGTTTGTATGATTTGTCTGCATCTTTTTCATACTGCTGTGATGCAGTTTCCTTCACTGTTGTATCTTTGGAGTTTGATACAGTTGCATTTGGTATTGCTTCGACCACTGTCTTGCATCCACTCCAAGTTTGTATTGTTTTGGTCTGGCATCTGTATTTAGTCTGGATTCTTTTGGAGTCCAGTTCCATTCTGGTTCATGTTGAGCACTGTTACACTGTCATTCTGGCTTGTCTGCATTTCACTTATATTCTTGTATAGCCTGGTCTTGAGCTCCAATCTATGACCATGTGCAGTTTTGTGGTTTGTATGTTTATACTTGCATTTGTATTGCTGTTGCATGACTTCATGTAGTCTTCATTTTTGCCCTTTTGACTTCATGTAGCATTTTCGGTTATCAAGTGGCATTTAGTCTTGATGTTGTACATCACTGTATTTATGATTTTGAGTCATTGATTTTGAAATAAGTACTATAACTGGCATGTTGCACTATTTAGATGTCTTGACCTCATGCTGCTTTGACCTGTTGCACTATAACTACACATGTGAATAAGTACATCACTGTATTTTTGACTTGGTTGAGCTTGTCACTGTGTTGCACTTGCTTGACCTAGTTTGGAAGTTGCACTTGGCATTTATGTGCTTACTGTCCCATACTTATGATCAGTTTTATGGCAGTTCCTTTTTGGTTGCATTTTTTGGATTTTATTGACTTGGGCTCGAATATTTGCTGTGCCCTTGTATCCAAGTGGAGACTGCATTCTTGTTGCAGTTTTCCCCTTGAAATGTTTGTGTTGGTCTGGACTTGAAGTCTTGATAGCATTGTTTTCTTTACAGTTGCCCTTGCATACTTGTGGTGACTGAAATTTTATTTGTATTGCACAGAGTCAAATTCTTATGTGCTTTGATGCTATTTTTGATTTGTTGAAGTTTTGCATCTGAGTTTTCTTTTGATGCAGTCTCGTGATCTTGTGGCGGCTGCAGATCTTGGTTGCAGTTTGCCCTTGTGCACTAATATTGACTGTCCTATTTAATTTGGGAACTTTTATGTTGTTTTGAGTTCTATGTGCAGTCCTACCTTGTATTTACAGTGTTTGTTGCATCGTGATCTTGTGGTGGCTGCGTTATTGATGCAGTTCGCCCTTGTATTCATTAGTGACTGCAGTTTCATTTTTATGGAAATTTTGCACTTGTTGAAATGTGCAGTAATAAGTTGTTTGGAAACTTGTTTTATTTCACAAGTTGTTGTGGCGAGGCAGCGCACGCGTGCGTGCACTGCAGCCACGTAGTATCGACATTTTGAATCGATATTTGAACCTTCATTGATTTTGGTTCGTTGACTTTTTGAGTACGTCATCACGATAGTGGCAAGGCAGTGCACGCAAGCGTGAACTGCAGCCACACGATATTGATTTTTATTGATATCCTATTTTGTTTTGATTTATGATCTTTTGCATATTTCATTACGGTAGTGGCGAGGCAGTGCACGCAAGCGTGAACTGCAGCCACGGAGTTGACATTTTAAATGTGGCGATGCCGTATACGCGTGTGTGTACTGCAACCCTACCAAATTTTAATGTTTAAATTGATGTTTTCTTTTTGATGAAAATTATTTTAAGTTGCCAATTCAATGTATTTTGAATCGATTTTGATGATTTTGTTGTTAATTGCCGTTTAGGCAAATTTTGATTGTTTTCTAAATTATCTTCATCAATAATCCCTTCATCTATCTCATTGATAATCTGAATCAACTGAATTGTTGTTTAACATTGTTAAGTGTTATATTTACCGTTATCTGATTTCTTGTTAAAGGATCAGATAGGTAAATTATATTTGACTGTCATCAAATTGTTGATTATTATTGCCTCTATGCACTAATAACTGAGTTTGAATTAGACTGACCTGTGTATTATTTTCTTTTGAATATAATACTCGGGTCAGACCGAGTATTTTTACAGCTTGAAGATTTTCAGGCCGCGAAGTTAGAGAGAGAGGGGAAAGCACTCCACTAAAGTTTTTTTTCTGGAAAATTTTTCTTGTACTTAATAGTAAATAAATTGTTCCGCTGTATAAAATATAATGCATTGTACAAACTCTGATATATGTAAGAAAAATTATTTATGAGAAATATATGATTGTTCTGTGATTCTGTGGCTGATTCTGTTTAAACTCTATTAACTGACTAACAATCCGTCATTTTGAATGTTTCTAGCTGGTTTAATTACCGACTAGAGGTGGTCAGAACGGCGGGTCGTTACAAGCTGCATCCATTTTCCATTATCAGAACTCTTTACCAACTATTGTAACTCTTCATTCATTATATATATGCATTCTATTCAAGATCAAAGAACTTAACTTTCTACTCTCTACTCTCTACTCTCTTGAATATTCAGTTGTTTAGAAATTGTGAAATCAAGTTTATAATTCTCTTTCTAAATCAATTTATACTTCCTTTATCTTCATGGACACACAAATATTCATATCATACTTGAGGAAAAGATTATAGGAATGGTGTACTTCATTTTGACAAATCTGTGTTGTGACAAGAACATGCAAAGTCAAGAAAACATTTCATTTGTATCAAAGTCCTGTTCAGTTGCTAGGGCAAGAAAATCCTATTCGGTTGCTCAGGTGGTCAAAGTCATGTTTGGTTGCTCAAGCGGTGTAAACCTATTCCTCTAGATTAAGTGAGGGTTGCTAGTTTAAATCCAGAAGGAGTATGGGACTGGACGTAGAACGGAAGTTCAAACTAGTATAAAAATATCTGGTGTCATTTTACTTTACTGCTATTTTTAGTTACTTTATATTCTGCACGAGTAGTTTAGATAATATCCATATTACACGATCCTACTGCTGCTTTCAAAGCTATGTTCCTAAGGCGGACGCAGCTAAAATATATTGCTGGTTATGATTTTCAATCGGGACGCGAGCTAGAGCCAGCTAGCTTCACTATCGGACCAACACCAACTGAGTAGATTTGTACAAGTTAGAGATGTGATGCTAGATTAGCTTACATCATTACCAAGATTAAAGCGAGGGTAGAGTCTGAAGAAATGAGACAGTATAAACTTGACCGAGATGGTTGGCTCTGTAAGTTCAAGAGAGTGCTTGTTCCGAATGTGATGTGTTGAGGGATGAGGTGCTATAAGTGTACCATCATTTGAGATTCACTATACATTCCGATGGCAGTCAAATGTACCATGATATGAGGCATACATTTTATTGGAAAGAAATGAAGAAAGACAATGGGACATTCATCTTGAAGTGACTGAACTGCTAGTTGGTTAAGGCAAAGAAAAAGAAGCCTAGTGAGTTGGTTCAAGTGCCAGAAGTTTCTAGGTGGAAATGGGAACAAGTATCAATGGATTTTATTGATGGATCACTATGGACTAGAATAAAATACGATAGCATTTGGATCAAAGTCGATCGATTGACAAGATTGCAAGATTTATACCTGATTCAATTCAAGTAGAACGACAGCCAAACTTGCTGATTGCATATGAAGTGGATAATGTGATTCCATGGTATGCCGAAGAGCATTATGAGTGACTGAGACCCCTTGTTCGCTAGTGGATTTTGGAAGAGATTACATGAGGCATTAGGGGCAGAGCCGCACCTTAGCACAATTTATCACCCTTAAACTGACTACCAAACTGAGAGACTGAATTCTATCTTAGAGGATCTCTTACGTGCTTGTAAACTTGACTTTGGAGGCTCGTGGGATGATAACTTACATGTCGTTGAGTTCGTGTTCGACAACAATTTTCAGTACAACTTCGTTATGGCACAATTCGAGGCACTATATGGCTAACCATGCAGTTCTCTTTCTTGTTGGTCTAAATCAGGCAAAGAACTAATACTTGGCAGATATGATTAGAGAGACTTCGAAGAAGATCAAGATCATTCAACAATGAACGAAAGCTGCTCAAGATTGATAGAAGAGCTATGCCGATATATGACATAGAGATATAGAATTCTTTACCACGATATGATACTTGTCAAGATCACTCCATGGAAGAACATAATTAAGTTCGGTAGTAAAGGAAAGTAGGCACCGAAATTTGTGGGTCCTTTCAATACTAGAGACGATTGGGAGCCTTGCTATTATCCGGTTTTCTAACCTAGCAAGATCACTAGAAAGCAGAACAATCTCGTAACATAAGGATGACTTAGCACCTAACCAGAAAGGCTAAGGCAAGAGTGAACGATAGCCAAGCTATATTACTGAGAACAACTAAGATCGATTAAACCAAGGGACCGACCTTCTTATAGTCCAATCAGCAACTAAATGTAAACAACTAGTGAACTACTATAAAAAGAAATGACTACGATAAAAGACTATGGAAACATCTCCAATTCCAAACTCTAGAAAAAACCTAAGTGATTGGATCATCAACGACCCGTGCCTCTCCTCAAACCTTCAAACAAGCTATCCAAAGAACGAAAGGAGGCCAAGATAGCCGAAGAATACTATGAAAGGAGGCCAAGACCTTGGCTCCCAAAATGAGCCAAGTCCATGGGTTGCCAGCGACCCATAGGCTTTGCCTCATTTTGCGAGCCAAAATTTCCGATGGTCGTTTCCTACCTACCTACGAGCTGACGATGGAGTGGCCTGGCCCAGAAGTTCTCCGAGCTATATAAATACCATCCAACCTGCAACATAAACTAGATCTTCTCCGGATTGGTTGCTGAAGCTCTGTTGGAAATATTCATAACTCCCTACCTCCCTTACAACAATCTCTAAAGAGATTCACTGTGATTCTCCAATGGATTCCAGCTCTGGGGATTCAATCTATTCGAAGATGATTAAAGCCTTATAATCAAACATAACTATAATAGCAATCAGTCTATAATAAAACTATAAAGTGAACGAAAGCTTCATTAACAGCCGAACCACTACAAAATCTCCGTCTTCTTTCTTTACTGTTCTTTTTCTATATCTGCTATATGTGATATTGCTCTATCAAAACATGGCCGGTTCCTTCGAATTCAAAACAGGGCGTTGGTCCATTTTTTGGTCAACATTTTGTGCTTTCACTGAGAATCTAACTCAGGCTTAGATCTAGCTATCTACTTTGGATTAGATAGGTTCAGAAGTTAGATCCTCAATCTCTGCTTAGAAGGTTTGCTAATGAGAACAGGAGAACCAACCTAGAAGGATCAGAGAAAAAGCAAGCAAACGCATGCTAAGGTCAAGGAGAACGCCAACATGAGATAGTAGATGCGATCCTAAAGGATAAACTTAGAAATCACTTATGCACATGGGTCGCTAGCGATCCATGCCTTTTCGCCAGACCGCTATAAAATCCAAAAGACAAAATACCAAAATTAGTTAAGTACATGGATCACTAGCGATCCATGCACTATGGATAGCTAGCGATCCACACTATTTTGCCAGGTTGCCACAAAGTCTAAAATCACTTAAGTACATGGATCGCTAGCGATCTATGTACCATGGATCACCATCGATCCATACTGTTCTGTCTAGGTTGTTCGAAGGGGATATAATCGAAAGGAAGCAATGGGCAGAGCTCCAAGAATGATGAAGGAAGAAAACGTTAACACTTCACCTATTGCAAGCACACCGGCTACGAACCCGAACTTAGGGGTGAAAACGCTATGGGAGGATATAACGATGACTCTCTTCGGCTCTGAAGATGACAAACAATTTGAGGAAGACAAAGTGGATGAAAATGCTAACGTGCAAAATGCTAGAGGAAGCTCTAAACCCATGCCATAGCATAATGCTAAGCAAAGGATGAGGGACTGCTACTCAAACGGTCCTCCTAGAGGTAGAAGGACCAAGAAAATATGTTACAAACCGAGATCAATTACAATTCCAAGCTCTCATGGTATATTGTAATTGCCTCCAACAAACCAGCTTCTGATCCCATCATGGAGCTTCCATCATCGAATCACAAGTGGTCATCGTCGAAGATAATCAAACATAGTCAAAATGATCGTTGAAAAACTCACTTCAGGGTTGACTCGAAGTCAAACTCGGGTAATCGACTATGTGACTCGAAAAGGATTCTGGAAGTCCTAACTTGAAGTCAAACTCGTGTAATCACCTCTTTGACCCGAAGTAAACCTAGAAAATTTTGGTCCGAAATCAGACTCGAGTAAAACCAAGATTTTCTCCAAGCAAATAGGAAAATGGCTCTAAGCAACATTTGTCACCAAACCAGCAGATTCCGTGACTCCAGGCGAATCACGGGCTGATTCCAAGCAAATGGAAAATTTTCTCGGATCGGACTCTAAGAAAAATACCACCAATCCATCAATGTCGATCCATCTTCTTTTGCCCATAGCTTAAACTTGCGAACTTTGATTACCTTGAAATTTGGAATGCAACTTTTGTGGAGCCTTCTTTGTCATCCTAGACCGATCTCACCTAGTTTGGAATTTTTTTAGGATCATCACTGATCTATGATCCCATCATAAGTGATTTGTCATTCAATCGGCATTTCCAATCATTCAAGCATAGACAATCATGAATGAATCATTCTCAAGCATTTAAAACAGCTATAACTTGAAAACGGACTGATCTGAGAATGATTAGAGCAAATTCCCTAATTGAAATCCATTCACTGAAGCCGTTCAACATGCAGAATATCCAAGGAAGTTCATCAAGCCAACTGTACCTTTTATACAGTTGTACAACTGATAGCAAGGGCGATGAAGGTAGTCTACTGTAAGGACCTTAGGAATCATTGAGGATGAAACAACCTGCTACCCTGGAAGAATTATATGAGAAGGAAAACCGATTCTAAAGACTAGAAGTAGAAAAATTAGAGGAAGATAAACCTGGCAGTGTGCCAGAGAATATACCAAATGGTGAAGGAGCTACAGGACCTTAAAGACCTTCTACCCAAGCAAGGCTACTAAGACCCAATAGAAAAGATCCCCAACTCACTAACAAAATCAGACAAAAGGATTATTATCAAATTACACTCTAGCTAGCTAGTTACTAAGGAACGGGAAAACCATGCCATACCGGGACACTAGAGGTGTAGCAGACCGCATGACGCAAGAAATGCTTCTATGCCCTCGCCAAGTCATGTCAACCCCCTTCTTAGAACTGGCGTTGCTTGTGGGGTCGAGAAGTCTCATCCAAAGGATCATCGAACAAACAGATCTAACACCTTAGCTTATAGGAACTGATAAAATTATGTTTCCTCGAGCTAAATCCAAAAAATTCCTCTAAAGTAGATGAATTATTACTTTAAGACCCTCGAGGTGTCGGACACATGACCAAAAACTCCTCTCAAAATCGATAAATTATTATTCCAAGGCTGTCTGGTCCCCGAACATCCGAACACAAAAAAACCCTTCGCAAACGTGAAGGTCTTTCATGAACTAAAGCACCATGAAGGTAAACTGGTAGATTAGCGATCATCTGATCCAAAAAAACCCTTTGTGAACGTGAAGGTCTTTCACGAACTAAAGCATCGTGAAGGTAAATCGGTAGATCAGCGGTCATCTGATCCTAAAAAAAAATCGCGAACGTGAAGGTCTTTCACGAACTAAAGCGTCGTGAGGGCATACCGATAGATCGACGAAATTTAAATACGACTGATATCTGTGAAGGTGAACCGGAAGATCGGTAGTCATCTAATCCAAAGCCTCTTAGGGTCAACGGTGCTATGCTTCAGGGCCACAAATCGATAATCATATCAATCACTTAGAATAATTAAACGACCAATGAAACAAATAGTGCTGAACCCTAGAGCTTTAAAGTCGCTCAAAGGAACTAAGCCAAAACTGAACCAACCTTATGGTTAATCAGAGGTTGATTCGAATCAAGCCAAGACTTAGAACTCGAAAGAACCGCTCCCACAGGATCGGGAGCAACCAAACGAGTTGTGAGAGACCATGGATGCAGTACAAGTGTGCCAACAACCATGTGGCATAGGGGGCATCACACACATTTAAATAGCCATAAGAAAGGGCGAGACTAATCATATCACAGTTCTGTTATGTCCGATTAAAAATTCTGGCATTCTGACAAACGCGAAATTAATGACCTAGCTAGTGCAACAAATGAAATACTAGCATAACACTTGCCCACTTCTTTCCAACTACTATTTTACCGCTCTGAGTGACCAATTCCTCTTCCTCTTAGACTATATGCCAGTTAAAGGCAATTTTCTAGAGGCATTTTGGAAAAAAAAACTGAGATTCTTGACCCGAACTCCCATAAACTCTTTCTTTATAACCATCTCCACGCGGTCGGCTGTAGGTCTCTCTATCATGGCAATCTTATTTGTTTGGTCGGGAACAACTTCCCAAAATACAGAAGGATCATCCAAGCCATGACTACTTAATCTAAAAACTAATTATCTCTTAGAATTGATGAAATCGTGTTTCAGCAAAGTAAAACTGCTGGATTAATGGGAAAAATCGATCCTTACCTTCTACGAACTGGTATCACTCCTCCAGCACTAGGAAGGCCCAAACCACTATGCGCATCCCATAAGCAATGCTTCGCTTCTTGAACCAATAAAGTCGTATTCATAGTTAGTAACCACTGGGTCCACAGAAGCAAATTGACTCAAACCACTAAATCGGCGGAACACAATCCTTGCCATCCAAAAGCCAATGTTATCCCGACAACATTAGGAAGGCCTAAAACTTAAACTACTCGCATTACCTGGAGATAGGAAACGCCGAGGAGCACTAAAAAACTAACTCCTTGCGTTGCTTGGAGATAGGCAACGCGAAGGAGCACTAAAAGACTAACTCCTTGCGTTGCCCGAAGATAGGGAAAGCCGAGAAGCATCAAAAACTAACTCCTCGTGTTTCCCGAAGATAGGCAATGCAAAGGACCATTGAAAACTAACTCCTTGCATTTTCTAAAGATAGGAAACATCGTGGAGCAATAAAAAACTAAATCCTCGCGTTACCTAGAGAGATGCCATGCCGAGGAGCATTAAAAACCTAACTCCTCGCGTTACTTGGAGATAGCCAATGCCGAGAAGCATCAAAACTTACACTCCTTACATTACCCAGAGATAGGCAACGCCAAGGAGCACCAAAAACCGTGCATCTCATAAGCCGTGCATCAAAAACTAACTCCTCGCATTGCCCGGAAATAGTAATGCTGAGGAGCACCAAAAGCTGCGCATTCCATAAGCCACGCCAAAATGTACGCTCCTCGCATTGCCTGGAGATAAGCAATACCAAGGAGCACTAAAAAGCACGCATTCCATAAGCCACGGTGAAACATACGCTCCTCGTGTTTCCCAAAGATAGGAAAGATCGAGGACTTCCAAAAGTCGCGCTGAAACATACGCTTCTCGCGTTGCCTGGAGATAAGAAACGCCAGGAGCTTCAAAAGCCACACATTCCATAAGCCGTGCCGAAATATACGCTCCTCGTGTTGCCAAGAGATAGGCAACGCCGAGGAGCTCAAAAATCACGCATTCCATAAGCCACGCCAAAATATATGCTCCTCACGTTGCTCAAAGATAGCCAACACTGGGAAGCACCAAAAGCCACACATTTCAGAAGCTGCGCACTAACTCCTAAAACGTACGCTCCTCACAGTGCCCGAAAATAGACAACATCGAAGAAAACTAAAAGCCGCACATCTAATAAGCCGTGCACTAACTTTCAAAACACAAACCCCTCACGTTGTCCAAAGATAGGCAAGCCACGCACTCCCGAAAGCCGGGCACTTCAATAAACAGGGACCAACTCCCGCTACCCGAAAGAACCAACATTGATTCGGTTGTACCGTAAAGCTCACAAACCAAGAAGTCGGCAAAGAATTATGATTTTTGACCAAAGTTAATGTATAAATTGTCAAAATTCAAGGCATCCTAGTCACGAGTTCCCAGAGGTAGGAGCTGCGACGTACCTTTGACTGGAGGCATCCAGGGAGCTGCCCAGAACGTCAAGTCTTATATCAATTGTTCAGAATAATCAGCCTTATGGGCTGAGGGGTACAGAACACATTAACACTTGGTCAAGATAAAAGATCTCTCCAACGCGCAATAATAGGAGGAACTTACCATCGTCCAGAGATAAATGACAATGGAAGGCTGTTCCAGAATCAAATCAACAACCCACCAGTTTCCAAAGAACAGAAGCAGGTGATCAACTGAGGTCTCAAACCCTAACTTGTAGAAAACCAACTGTTATCTGAAGATAGACCACGGCAAGGAGGGAACACCCAAAATCGAGTAGGTAAAACATTGATTCTCGAAGATAGAAACCAATGAATAAGGTTGTTATCCGCAATAATTCTATTAGCCTAGCATAATGCATATGGCTTGAAACCAGCAAGGTTAAGTTCCACGGATTCAAGACAAACACTACCGAACTCTACTGGTCCATGATCACTATATGAACGAACGCGGTCATACCGAGGAAAATGTGATAACTTTCTCCTCAATTTTATATTTTCTATAAGAACCTGAAATTTGGCACTTGCAAATAAAGGGTTCCGCCGGTAGTCATCCGAATATAACCAAAACTGTTGGAGGACACTTGATTTTTCATGAACAAGAATAACTATGGAATTGGTTAAGCAACAGCCTAACATCTCCAAGGGTAACACTTGACAGCTATAAACAAAGCTGGGCAACGAAATGCTTAGGACTCTTATCATTAGAGAACATGGTGCATCCCGAAGTTAAATAATGTTAAGAAAACCACCACATCGCGTTAAAGGGAATCTACTCAACTCTATAGGATCGGATGAATGATTCAACCATCACTAAACTGACTCTAAGTCCCTAGAGAATGGACTAGAGTATAAATGATTCACAAAATTCTCTAAGTCCACGGAGCGTGGACTAGAGTATAAATGGTTTATAAAAATCTCTAAGTCCTCGGAGCGTGGACTATAGTACTCTATATCCCCGGAGCACGAACTAGAGTACAAACGATTTACAAAAATCTCGAGGTCCCCAGAGCATGGATTGGAGTACTCTAAGTCCCCAGAGTGCAGACTAGAGTATAAATGATTTACAAAAATTTCTAAGTCCCTGGAGAGCGGACAAGAGTACTCTAAGTCCCCGAAGCATGGACTAGAGTATAAACGATTGATAAAAATCTCTAAGTCCCCGGAGCATGGACTAGAGTATAAACGATTGACAAAAATCTCTGTGTCCTTGGAGCACGTACCACAGTACTTTAAGTCCCCGGAGCGCAGACTAGAGTATAAATGATTCACAAAAATATCCCAATCCTCGATTATGAACTGAAGTACAAACAATTTGGCGAAAGTGCGACAGCCCATGAAAGAACTCTAAGTCCATGGAGCATGGACCCAAGTATGAACACAAATCGAGCATGAGTCGGCCACTCACAGACTGACTCTAAGATTCCAAAACGTGGACTAGAATGCAAACACCATGAACCGATGAGTGGGTTTCAACCGCCCCCTATTACTGTAATTCAAACCTAGAATCGGCAAGAGAAGTGCAAACTATTAAAGACCATCACCAACGTGACTTTAACACTGCCCATAAGACAGGCTGCACTAAGAAAATACTTCTACAATCCAACCATCGCTGTGCTAGTTTTCGAAGGTCGAAAATAGCACCCAACTCGATTAAGAGCACAGCCGAATCGACCGAGAAAATCAAACCCAAACTCCCGAATGTCGATGTTGCCTTGTCAATTCCAAAGCCTTCTTTTATCTTTTAAGTACTGGTGTTGCCCTAGCAACACCAAGAAAATTTTCTATTTCCTAAGTACCAATATTGCCCCAGCAATGCTAGGAAACTTTCTATTTCATAAGTACCGGTGTTACCCCAGCAACTTTGGGAAACATTCTACTCACTAAGTACTGGTATTGCCCTGGTAATGCCAGGAAAACTTTAATCTATAGGGCTGATGGGAAACACTCATCGCAATGAACCATCGATGCACTAGCATCCAAAGATAGAAGTTGGTCCTCAGCTAAGTTTCTACCTTCTCTTTAGAAAACTACTGTTGCCCAATGGCAGGCAACGACCGAAAGATATATCCTTTCAAAGGTTAGCTGGAAGGTTAGATCTTTCATCTCAGGAATCTACCACTGCATAGAAATAAAGCAATGTCGAAAGGAATTCCCAGGATTGAATTACTCATGTACAAGTTTCTAGGGATGAAAGCTGGTGCATAACCGAATTTTCTAAATTCAACTTAGAAAGAATTTAGACACAGCCGAAAGATAGGTAGCCTTGAGAAAATGTTGCTTGGAACTAAATAGCTAGGTTATCAATTCTCAAAGAAAAGAATTGACATATGAATAAAACTTCCATGACAACGCCAACAACCAAAAAGAACATGCATGGCTAAGAACAAGTGGGAGCCAGACTGGGGGAAATTGAGCAATTCGCCCCACAGATTTCCATCTCTCACAATCGCCCAAATATAAGCATTCGAAATAGCTAGTCCCTCAAAAAGGGATAGATGCATAGATACTTGATGAAAAGAAACGTTTTGAAAGTCCAAACGCAAATAACCGCGAGCTTGGTTAGATAATTGTTCTGTATTACAAAACAGAGCATTCCGGCAACAAAATTACCAATAAAGGAAATGAAGGATTTAACGTTTAGAAATTCACCGTCGCTCATAGTCAGGCGATGATGAGAAGGATCGATGACCTACTAACGGTTTAATTAGATTATTTGGTTCCAACTTGCATGATAATGCCATTACCCGAAGTTTGGTCATGCTATTTTAAGATTCATAACATCAAGGAAAAATCCATAGAGTTAATTCATCCATGTATGAGTTTCCAAAGATGGAAACGAACACATGATTAGGATCTCAATGTACGACTTAGAAGAATTTACTTTAGCGAAAGTTGCCAGAAATGCATCTTTCTAATAAATGTCGATATCATTACAAAACACAGATCTTTGGATCAAGCAACAAAGTCCCTAATTCCTGAAGAAAGGTGTTATCGTGTCAATCAAACTGGGGCTATCGAACTTATTGCTTAGGAAACCTAGTCTTCCAAAACATGTTGGCTCGATAGCCAAAGTAATTAGCCTTACGGACTAAGGCATTTACACCAACATTTTGTTGAAACTAACTCAATTGAGTATAAGTAGGGATTAGCTACAGAACTGGCTAGACCAAGCCACTTTATAGTTCTAAACAAAGCCATGAAATAGAATATGTCAAAATGACCATGGAAGTATTACTTACATATCTAGAATTAAAGTAATGAGTATGCTGCATAAGAAGTGCAATAGCGGGAAAAATAAATGTTCGAAATCGAACAATTAAGCCAATAGTCACGGAGACAGAGGCTGGTGTGTGTTGAATTCCGATAAACGCAAGAGAAGGATACTCGCAATCGAACAACTCATGTGCTAGTTTCCAAAGGCTAAAACTGTGCCTAATTGAACTTCAACTACAACTCTATAAGAGCAACTGTGCTTTGTAACTTAACTGCAATCAGCCCTCCTAATATGATAGGAATAATAAGCGAAGCCTAAGTTGAGGACCCAACTTCTAGAGGAGTGGAAGAACTTCCACCAGACTAAAGATTGGATGATCGAAAAATTATTTTCAATGACAAAACTTGGCATTCAACCTTGTCGGGTATGTTTTACTTTAAATAATATCCTCATATAACCAACGCCCGGAATCCAAGGAAGTCAACAGATGTTGACCACTCGGGTCCTGAGCATTGACCGGAGCAGATGTAGTTTGTTATATACTGAGAAGAGTCAGTATCGTGAATACTACAAATAAAAAATCTAGTGTAGCTAACTTGCTTGAATTGAAAAACAATCAATATATTCCCTTAAGATTATCTCTTCCACACTTATCCGTTATCGATCAACGATCGATAATGGAGCTGTTGTCCGAAGCAATGCGGAAAGCTTTTCTTTTCAGGATCATTGGAATACAGAAATAGGAAAAGCGATACAATTGAATCATCCACTATATCCGATTTTGGAACAAATTGTTGCATTAGAACTCAAAAAATCGATGGGAACTTAACCAAATTCTGAAGAAGAAAAAGCTAAAGACAAAGAGCAAGACTTCGCTTCAGAATGGCATACAATCGTTCGAGACAAACTTGGATTCTCTTCTAGTTGAATTAAAACTATATGGGGCAACTCCAAACCTACGTCATGCACCCACTTACCGACCTAAACCCTTGCATAAACTACAAAGCCAAGATTGCATCGTCAACATCAGGAATTGAAATTCAGATTGAAATAAAAAAATAGCTATTAGAAATCAGTAAGGCGAAAACAACAGCTTGAGACAAACTCCGATTATTTACACTAAAAATTAAATAGATAGCTGAAAGGCCAAAGCCTAATTTGCATGGTAGCTTCGACACTTACCCATTACTTCAAAGTACCTAAGAAGTTTTGGTGGGAAATTTGATTTGTTACGATAAGCAGTAGCAGTCGAGACCTAAACTAGGTGATCAACAGCGTAACTTACTACGTGTCTGCGAGACTATAATGTGATTAATTAGAGCCCAGTAAACAGATACTATAATAGATAACTTTCAGAGTATGCCTTGTTTCCAACGAAAATGTACTCTGGAGGAAAATGTTATCTGAGCATTTAATCCAGCAGAACCCACTAGAAAGTAGAACAATCTCATAATTTCAGGATGGCTTAGAACCTAACCATCAAGGCTAAGGTAAGGAGTGAACGATAGCCAAGCTACATTACTGAGACAACAACCGAGATCGATTAAACTAAGGGACCAGCCTTCATACAGCCCAATCAGCGGTTGAACCTAAACAGCCAGTGAGCTATATCAAAAAGAAATGACTTCGATAAAATACTATGGAAATATCTCCAAATCCAAACTCTAAGTGCTTGGATCATCAATGACCCATGCCTCTCCTCAAACCTTCAAACGAGCTAGCTAAAGAAAACTACAAAAGAAGGCCAAGACAGCCGGAGAATACTACGAAAGGAGGCCAAGGCCTTTGCTTGCAAAATGAACCAAGTCTATAGGTCACCATGGGTCGCCAACGACCCATAGCATTGCCTCATTTTGTGAGCCAAAATTTCCCATGGTCGTTTCCTACTTACCTGCGAGCTGACGATGGAGTGACCTGGCCCAGAAGCTCTCCGACCCATATAAATATCATCCAACCCACAACATAAACTAGATCTTCTCCGGACTGGTTATTGAAGCTCAGATGGAAATATTCTTCACACTCTTCCTCCCTCACAACAATCTCCAGAGGGATTCACCATGATTCTCTAGTGGATTCTAGCTCTGGGGATTCAATCTACTCAAAGATGATCAAAGCCTTGTAATCAAACATCTCATTTAACAGAAATCATTCTATAATAAAACTATAAAGTGGACGTAGGCTTCGTTAATAGCCGAACTACTATAAAAATTCTCAGTTTTCTTTCTTTACCGTTCTTTTTCTATATCTGCTATATGTCATACTACTCTATCAGAACCGGGCAGGTGCTTTCAAATTCAAACCAGGGTGTTGGTCCATTTTTTTGATCAACACTTACTTATAAGTCGACTTACCTCAAAAAATGGCGAGAGTGCATAATGTGTTTCATGTTTCTCTATTGCGGAAATTTATGCATGACTCAGACATAACTATTGCGCCGAATCGACTCGATGATATCGACATTGAACCAGAAGCTTTGAGACCTACTAAGCCTATTCATTTCGTTGGATGCGATACGAAGCTACTTAGGTGGACGATGGTGAAGTTGGTGAAGGTTCGCTGGGGCAAGAGCCAAAGCAATTGTACTTGGGAGACTAAAGGAAGCATGAGGAAAACTTATCCAGAGCTCTTTACCTGGTGAGACTTTTTATTTATTGGTTTTTCTTTCACTTATAGTATCATGAGGTATATACTCTAGAATAGTATCATGTATGCTAGGGTAGGCTTGGATGTTACCATTTATATTTGTTGTTGTGTAATCATGTTTTTTGTGTGATGGTTGTGTATGTTTGTATATAAATGTTAGGCATGCAAGATAACTTTGTTGATTTTTGTTCAGGATTTTGATGGCAAAATTCCTTTAGGGGGAGAATGTAATGACCTGTTTTCTACGTATCGGAGGACCGTAGAATAGTAAAATTATTTTTATATAAGGTCGTATGATTCTATGATTTTGAAAAACAATTATTTAAGCCATTTTCCATCCTTATAATTTTTATTGAATGATTTAGACCCTGAAAATCTTATATGCCCTTCAAATTTTGATAGGAGCCGAGTTGGAGTTTGAAATCACTTCCATTAGACCAAGATGTTGGTTTCTCTTTCGTAAAGTGGCTGTAATAGGAAATTAGACTTACCATTAAGGAGTTATGGCTATTTGAAGTTTCACTTGATTTTGAACAGCTTAATGGGTGATTAATGAGCTAATGGTTAGTCCAGAGCCCATTTCAGGATTAGCCTAAGGTTATGGCTAATGAGACTTTTCTCCATCACTTCACACTCTCCTAAATATAGCGAGAAATCCCCATTAACCATCTTTAGCCTAAAATTTATCCTAATCCCTACTTTAATTACCTAAAACATATCATTAGAGGAAAATTAGTGAGATTAGCACTTTGAATTAAAGATTTGCTGCTGGAGATCATCTTAGAGCTGTCGTTCATTCTTGGGATTCACGCTTTCGAGGATTGCTTTGGATTTAGGTGAGTGGCATTAAGCCTCTACTCACTGATTAGCCATGATATGATCTTTAATGATGTTTTTAATGTTCTAAACTCTTTTTAATCATATATGTAAATTCCAACGATTTGGAAAAGATTTATAAAATTAGTATTCTTATATATCTCCCTTGGTTACTACTCTTAGATATGATTCACATTGATGTGTATGGATGTGTGCTTGTTAGGATATGTTGTATGTAATGATTACTTGAATGTGTAATGTTTGTTTGGTTAAAAATGTCGATCGAATGATGATTTAGTTATAGGATTATGTTAGCGATCGGTAGCCATCAATCAGTAGTGGTCTAAATGGCATGCGATTAATATAGGGTAACAAAGAAGGCATCATAAAGTTGCGTTCTAGGTTTCAAGTCATTTGCTCGAGTTATGGAAGGATCAACATGAATTTGAGTGCCATCGATCGATGGCAGGTTGCTTCGAGGCGTGCTCAAGTCAAGAGCTAGATCGCTTCGAGTCTTGGAGGGGTCTACTTCTAGTCGCTTATGAAAGTGCTTAGATAATATAAAGAGATGGATGGAAAGTTCTATGTGATGGATCAGTGTAGAGTTACTTAAGTTATGCTTTGAGTTATATAGGGGATGGTTGGGGGTTGTTTCGGGTCATGAGTAGGATCGCTTGGTGGCAGGGGTAGTGGAGAAAAAGGAATTGAATTTTGACTAAGTGAAGGATCGATACGGTCCATGGGCATCGATCGGTATTAACGATGGACGATGAAGGGGAGTTTTCATGTGGAGGAGCATGACTATTTGAGTGGAAAGGTGGGTTCGCTTGCTAGCGATTAGCGGTTGAAACTGTGAGATGACTTCTAGTTCTTTTTATGCATGCTTCCACACATGATGGTATTTGCTTCGTGTATTGGGTATGTGCTCACCTTGAACTCGTGTCAAACTAAACATTTAGCCAAATACGGCTAAGGGAGGGGTCACTACCGAACCATAGGGTTCGGTGGCAATTTCCATGACGATGATGCGTGTTGTAACGATAATGATTACATGATAGGAAGTGATGGCTTCGATGACAGATAGTTGTACTTTGAGACATAGAGCAAAGGACTATGATTTCGATTGAGAGTATTGTTAGAGTAAATGTGACACCACGCACCTCTTGACACACCGTTTCAAATTCTAGGGTGACATTCGTCCTTGCATCAGTGTCGAGAAATATGAGTTGTCGTGTTTTTAAAACACTACAAAGAGATATACAGATATAATCTAAGATATACTACAATTTCAGAACTCCAGCAGAAGGCAACAAAGTATAAACAAAGAAAATGACCATCGTAGAAAATATCTGATAATAAAATTTTGGAAAAACATTACGCATCCATATCCAGAGCACAAAAAATAAAATACATAGCCTGATAAATGTCAAGTACAAAATAAGATAGATAATTACATGGAGAGTAAAATGAAATAACAAGCAACTCCAATGATGGGCTCGCCTCTCTCGTGCTAGTTATGGGCCTTTCACCTGCTTCTTTATCCTCATATGGTGGGGAAAGAGAAAGGAAAATGGGTGGGTCAGACATAAGTCTGGTGAATGAGTATATTATTAATGTATGATGATCATATGCAATTGACTTATATAATACTTTAAGTAGCATAAGGTGTTCTACAAGTGTCTTTGTATTAATAGACTTCTTAACTTAAGGGGTTTAGCTAAATGCACACCTATACTGCTACTTATGCAAGCTCATACTTCAGATCAAACAACTAATCGAACCTCTAGATAATACCGGTCGACTAATAACTACTAAAAATATTATACATTGGGTTACCCTACCATTTCTACCATGGGACTAAATTTCCCACAGCTACAGCTACTCGTAACTGCACTCCCTTTTTGCATAGAATGGAAGCCCACAATGCCGACTCATTGAAGTTTCTCATAGTCTGCATCCATGTCTACCTCTCAATGGTAATGTAATTGCCTTTTATTGCACATGCTAGGATCTAACAACAACACCGCATCACCTCGCGTAAGATTCTATGAATACGAAGGAACTACCATTATACCGGGCCCACACACTTCATCATGCATTAATTAGTATTGTGCATCCACTGTAGAGCCTCCTATGAGTGCCATTTGTGATAGAATCGCCCCCAATTGAATATCGAACCCTGCTAGATAGATAACACCTAACCAGCTCCACGACTTCATAGTGTTGCCTCATAGGAAACAAGCTTCCCTACCCTAACATCCATATATATATATTATATATGTACATTTACACTTAAAATAGTTTTATTTTTAACTTGGGCCTCAAGTCAAGGTTCAGATTGCACTTCATAAATGCCAATCGGTTGCCTACCATATACTAGAGTGGTCGACCTCTTGCTATTGGCTATTCCAGGTTGTGCGGTCGACCGGTCACTGCGTAATTTTAGGTTAACGTTCATTGTTGTTTAGTTCGATTTTAATTTAAATTACCATTTAATTCGCTCTTGTTAATTATTATCGACATTCTCAAACTATTATTATTCGCTACGCTAGTTACAATTAAGCAAACTTGTTGATATCAACTTATAGACCTACACAATTTTATAGCAAAATAGTTTATCCCAGGGCTATTGTTAACAATGCAGGTTATGTCATTTCTTTACGAATTTGCAGATTTGGGTTTACAGATTTGGGTTAGAAAAAAGGGATCATATTCATATACTTACAATTTAATTAAACATTGTTTACAATATAATTTTTAACAACCTAGATCAAAAAGGGGTATTAAAATTTAAGTACACATAATCATCTTATTAAAAGTATTACCACTCAACTCAAATCCAAGCTTTCCTTCAAATTTCCATCTAGAAACCTTCCACCATTAGTTAGCTATTTTCCTGATTTGATCTTAGATTCTTCTAATTTATTCTTGTTTATTTTGAATAATTTTATAAGTGGCAGAGAAGAGAATTTGGAAGAGCTTTGATATAAAGATAAATTTCTGATATATCGATGTTTAAGTCAGCTATGTATTTATTAGGGTTTTGAATTAATCTCGACCGTTGATTAACCCTAGGAGAATATTAGCAAACATCATGTCTGTTAACTATTTACTTCACATCCAAGTAAAAATATTACAATACATCTAGGTTGTTGGCCTCTCAAATTTCTCAATCGAAGACCTCAATTGGTCAACCGCTATATATGAGGGCAATCAGCCACTTAGGGTCAACCCCCCTCCATAAGGGTGTTGTTCGATGGAGCTATTTATTTAAGGATAATTGAATTTCCTTATTTGTTTATTTAATTAATTTCATTTGTGAATTTTAAAACGTTTATAACTTCTCCGTACTAGCTCCAATTAGAAGTGTTATATTTGAAAACTGTTCAGAAAATTACTACGAACACAACGGTGTAACTCTTGTAGCCAAATTCGGATGTTCGTAAAAAAAATATTTTTGCCCTTATTAAATTTAATTCTTTTATTAAATTTTCCATGGTGTCACATTCTCGCCCCAAAAAGGATTTCGACCCCGAAATCTCCAAGGATGAAAAAGTGTAATCGTACGTGCAAAAGTCAATAGCTACAACCATCTACTCAACCATCTTCCACTAGCAATTATTTTCCTTATCTAAAATTTTAATGCAGTATGTACATGTAAACGAGGAATGCATATGAATCTATACTAATGCACAGAGTAGGCAGTCTCCTAATCTAATCGACCTCTTGAAATGCAAGTGCTTATGCCGTATATCAAAATGCATGCTACATCCTAGATAAATATACTTGCAATTATACATGTATGTGCAACTATTTAATCTACATGCAACAACCATATGCATATAACTCAATAAAAAAACAAGTAGTGATGATGTGAGTATTTGTGTTAATTAGAGGATATATCTATCTAAGTGTGCAAAAACCAATCCAACAAGTACATCCGCTAGCATCCATCATCCAAAACATGCCCTAATGACAACCAATCCTAACATCCAATTATCTCTACCTACGGGGTATACCAGTCTAGAGCCTAAAAAATCACAGGTGACCTATACTTAATTATCTAAAATGGAAACATACTAGAAAAGAGTTGTAAGTGGGAAGCTCGAATCCTCTCCTAATGCTCTCATGTACTCTCTACTGGATCGTCTCCCCATTGAACGTTAACAAGCTTAATAAGCTTGGTACCGAGTCACTTTGTACCATGATCAAGAATACAAGTGGATGCATGGTGAACAAGTGATTCCCTCTCAACTCCCACCTCCTTTAGCTGACTTGGTTCGACTATAGTAGCTGTATCATGAAAGTACTTTCGTAGGTGCGTTAAATGGAAAACGTCGTATAATTCCACTAACTTCTCAAGAAGCTCTACCCTATAAGCTAACATCCCAACTCTACCAATAATCGAAAAAGGCCCTACAAACCTCAATGCTAGCTTTCTCGAACTACCAAATATCATAACATGCCTTAGCGGTGAGATCTTCCCAAAGACCATGTTGCCTACTATGAACTCCAACTCCATGCATCTCCTGTTTGCGTAAGATTTCTGCTTATCTTGTGTGGTTTTCAACCTCCTATAGATCAAGTCTATGATCTCTAATGTCTCCTCACTATGTCTGGCCTAAGAATAATCTTATCCATAGTGCCCTAACAACACGACTGTCTTCTACTGGGTCTCCTGTATAACGCCTCAAAAGGTGTCATCCCAATACTCGCCTGATAGATGTTATTCTAAGTGAACTCCATTAGTGGCAAGTGATCCTCCCAAGAGCCTACAATATCCAATATGAACATCCAAAGCAAGTCCTCCAACATCTTGTTTACTCTCTCCGTATGTCCGTCCATCTTGGGTGATTAGCGGTACTCAAGCTCAACTCGGTTCCCAAAGCCTCCTGTAGACTCCTCCAAATCTCGCTGGTGAAAAGTGGATCTCGATCGCTAACGATGCTCGAAGGAACTCTATGTAACTAATGATCACCCTCACATATAATGTCACCAAAGACACCATGGCTCTCATATTCCTCGCCATAATAAAATGAGGGCATTTGGTAAGCCAATTGACTATGACCCAAATACTCCCATTCCCTCTTCTACTCCTAGGTAGTCCGTCATGAAGACCGTAGAAACACTCTCCCATCTCCACCGTGGAATATCAAATGGCTATAAAAATCCTCCTGGCTGCTTCTGCCCTACCTTTACCCTTTAGCAAGTTATAGATCGGGACACATACTCCACCACATGCCTCTTCTTACCTAGCCAATAAAGGACGATCTTCATGTTATGGTATATTTTATCTTCGTTGTGATGAACAGTCATCCTCGAATGACGAGACTCAGCTAGTACCATGTCAATCAGCCCATAGTGAGAGGAACACATAATCTGCCATCTCTCTATAAATATTCCTTTGAATCAAGGGTATAACGCTTCAAATGACTCGACTACTTTCCTCTACCAATCCTCTCAAGGAAACCCATACTCGTTGCCTTGCTTTAGATCGGACCTTATTCGGTCTATAAGTGTAGGCTGAACATCTAAGATTGCTAACAATATCGAAGTAATATCTAAAAATGGTTTGAAGTTGAATGTAGAAATAAATTCCAAAAATTTCAACCCCAAAAACTTAGAGCCCAACACTGCATGCTTCCTACTCAATGCGTCAGTTACAACATTCACTTGCCTAGTATAGAAGATATCGAAGTCATACGATGCCAAGAAATCCATCTACCTCTACCGCCTTAGGTTCGTATCTTTCTAAAAAATAAATATTTCAAAGATTTATGATCCATATATAGCTCAAACCGATCTCATAAAATAAAATAAATATTTCAAAGATTTATGATCCATATATAGCTCAAACCGATCTCATAAAATATAGTATCTTCAAGATTTGAGTGCAAAGACAATGGCTGCTAACTCAAGATCATGGGTAAGGTAGTTTCTTTTGTGGACCTTCAACTGCTGACTAGCATAACTCACTACTATCTCTTCCTATATCAAAAATGTTCCAATCCTCGACCATAAGTGTCGTTATATACTTCGATCATTGTCATACCATTGGATAACATTAAAATAAACGCACTAGTCAACACCTCTTCAGCTTAATAAAAGCGTCCACACACTTCACATCCTATGAGAAAACTAATTTCTTCTTAGTGAGGTGGGTCAGACTGGCGGAGATCTTCATAGAGTCCTTAATGAACTTCTTATAAACCAAGAAAACTAGTCACTTCGATGGCATCCTTTAGCACATGACAATCCTGTACAGCGACAACTTTATCAGGCTAACCGATAGCCCACTTTCTGAGACAGCGTATCCCAAAAACACACCTCCTCGTCTCAAAAGTGCCACTTAGAAAACTTTGTTTTCAACTTATGCTCAAGGAATGTAATGAGCACTTCTTACAAATGAAATTTATGCTCCTCTCGCTCCTTGAATAAACAAAAATGTCATCCATAAATACCACAACGAACTTATTAAGCAACCCCCTGAAAATTCAGCTCATCGTATCAA
This sequence comes from Allium cepa, assembly GCA_030765085.1. NCBI lineage: Eukaryota > Viridiplantae > Streptophyta > Magnoliopsida > Asparagales > Amaryllidaceae > Allium > Allium cepa. Next base: position 229,413,487 of record CM060941.1, read on the forward strand.
CAAAGTAGGCGAGTGCATTGGTCAGTCTGAAGGGCATGAATAACCACTCATAAAGTATATTGCATGTATGTAAAGCAGTAATCTAAATACTATCCTCGGATACATGCAACTAATGGAATCTAGTAGCTAAGTCAAGCTGAGAGAACCATCGCTCCAATCAGCTAATCAAAGAGATCGTCTATGCGAGGCATTGGATAACAATTCTTCTTTATTGGTTTATTCAACTACCTACGCAAAGCCTTAGAGAACCATCTTCCTTAGTGGCGAGGACGATCGGTGCTCTCCACTTGAAATACTCCTCCTAATGAAGCTCTTCTCCAACAGCTCGCTCACTTGCTTGTTCAGCTCCCATCTCTCCTTAGGAGGCATATGCCTTAAGGGTAAGGCAACAGGTTGGGCATTCTCTATAAGGTAAATTAAAAACCTAATCTCTCTCTAGAGTGGGAGATCGGTAACCTTGGAAAAGACATCGGGTAACTTCTTACTACAAGTATCGAAACTAACTTGTCATGTGGTAGGTCTAACGAATATTGGTAACTCAATATAACCGAACTTCTGGGATCACAATAAATCTCTATACTACATCCATTACATGTACCCAAACCTAACAACTTTCCTATCACAATCTATAATTTCCCCCATACATTGCCATCCAATCCATGCCTAAAATCAAGCTAAACCCAGAAAATCCCAAGAAAAAAGCATCGCAATTGAACTCAACCCCTAAAATAAACACTATTCAAACCCCCACATATCATAGACAAATAAGCTGATCCTCATACAGTGTTTGGTACAACCATAGGGTCTGTAACATTGCTAGTGGCTAAGTGTAACTCATATATAGGTCTATTGGAAATAAAAGAGTGTGGTGCCTATATATTTAATATGGTACGAACAAATAAACCCAATAGAGTTCACACACCTTTAATCACAGCCTTCTTCCCTTTGTTTGCTACTGGAGGAACACTCGAGCTAGGAATTATGTCTAATGCATAAGCTAGAACCACCTGGGTATAGGTCTTGAGAGGTGCTGGACACTCTCGCTTCATAAGCCCGAATTGGTTGCAGTTGTAACACTTAATCCTCGAACTGTCTGCCTTGCACTCCTTAGTAAAGTTCCACTTCTTACCACCTCCTATATTGTATATCAAGCTTCTTAATCTTTCTCTTAGGTCCCATTCCTCCCTTGCGTAGATTCTACCATAGCACATTCCCTCCATACTTCTTTGGTTCTTCCTTTTCTTCATTCTTGGAGATGGTATTCGTTAAGGCTATCTCCATCAGACACTTATAGGTCACACCCATGGGAATACGACTACAAGCCAAACCTTAGAGAGGCTGGTTCAGCCCCTTTGTGAACTTCAGTGCCTACTTGTGAGGCGTATTGATCAACTCTATTCCAAATCTAGGCAACTCATTCAACTGATTGACATACTCTTTCAGTGACCTATCTTCTTGCACTGGATGAATAAAATTCTCTAACCACACTCCCTCCTCTACTCTGGCAAGAAACTTTTCTTCAAAGCATCCCCTAAACACACCCCAAGTGGTACCTCCCTCATCAATCACTGCCACTATTACCTCGCACCAATTTAAAGCCCTCCCTGTAGATGCCAAGTAGCAAGTCGTCTCCTTGCCTTGTCAGCAAGACCCGTCAATTCAAAAATCCTCTTGCAAATATGAATTCATATCCTTGAATCTACATGTGACTCGGTCCCCATATACGACTTCCCTCCTATGCTCCCAAAGACCTTACACAACTTTGCAAAATCGGTGGCAGGTGGGTGAGCAAGAACTACACCTTGCTCTTGCTTCATATGTCTGATATTAGGGTTAAGCTTGGCTTGTTCCCTTGCTTATAGATACCAGCAGAATCAAATCGGGACGTTCATGATCGAAGTCTCAATTGCTTCGCTTGAGCCTGAATTGCTCATATTCTATCTGCGATTTGGGAATTTATTAGCAACTTTTCATATATAGCATTGTAAGAATAAGGGAGAGACTAATTTGCGTTACACTTAAATAAAATCTTTTGAAAAGCTTTTATCTATACATACATATATATTCTTTGGAAACTCTTTTTAAATACCTTTTTGGAAAACATTTTTGAAAATCATTTGGAAAACCTCTATTAAACTTTTTCAAGTATGCTCTCTCGATAAACCTCTAATCCCTAATGAATTTCAAAGGTGGCTTTGATACCAGCTATGACAACTCGTACACCGACCTAAATCCTAGGGTAACTTTAGAACTCATGCTGGTGCCGAGAAATACAAGTTGGTGGGGTTTATAAAACATTATAGAGTAAGATATACATATATAATGTAAGATATATTACACTCTCATAAATCACAATGGAAGGCAACAAATATAAATAAATAAAATAACAATTTAGAAAATATCTCAAAACATAGTCTTAGTAAAAAGTATCTAATTATATCCAAAGCACATAGAAATAAGATACATAGTCTGATAAAAGTCAAGTGCAAAGTAATATAGATAGTTACATGGAGAGTAAAATAAAATGCAAGCAACTCCAATGATGAGCTTGCCTCTCTATGTGCTAGTCACAGGCCTATCTCCTGATTTCCTGTCCTCCTATGGTGGGGAAAGAGAAAGAAAAAAGGGTGTGTCAGAAAAAGTCTGATGTGTGAGTACGTTATTAATTTATAGTAATCACATGTAGGTCGCTTTAATGATACTCTAAGTGGCTTAGGGTGTTCTACAAGTGTCCATGTATTACTAGGCTTCTTAACTTAAGGAGTCTATCTAAATCATATACACTAGCTACTTCTACAGGCTCATACTTAGGATCGAACAAGTGATTGAATCTCTAAACAATACTAATTGGTTAACAGCTACTGGAACTATTCTACATAGGGTTACCCTACCAGTTCTACCATAGAACTAAGTTTCCAACAATTATGACTACCTATAACCATAGCTTTATTATGCATTGAAGGGATGTCCATAATGTTAATTCTTTGAAGTATTGTCATCTACATCCGTGTCCACCTCTCAATGGTAACGTAATTGTGTCTTATTGCACATACCAGGATCCAACAACAATGAAACATCACGTCACATCAGAATCCATGAATACCAAAGAACTCCCTTTGTGTTAGGCCTATACACTTCTTCAGGCACCATTTAGTACTACACTCCATTATAGAACCTTTTATGAGTGCCATTTGTGATGGAATAGCCCCTAGTCGAATATCGATCTTTGGTGGATAAATAGCATTTAACCTGCTCTGTAACATCCTAGTGTCGCCTCTAGGGAACTAGTATCCCTACACTAACCTTCACATATATGTGTGTGTGTGTGTAGACACGATATATGTACAATTACACTTAAGATAGTTTTATTTATAACTCGGGCCTCAGGCCGAGGTTCATATCGTGCTTAAGGAGCGCCAACTAATCGACCGCTATATACTTGGGCGGTTGACTACTTGCTGTCGACTGCTCTAGGTAGTTCAGTTGATGGGTCATGGTGTAAATTTTAGGTTAATGTTCATTACTGTTTAGTTCATATTCAATTTAATTACCATTTAATTCACTATTGTTAATTACTGTAATCATTCCCAAATTTGTTATCATACAGTAAGTTAGTTACAATTACCCAAACTTGTTAATATCAATTTATAGACTTACATAATTTTATAGTTAAATAGTTTATCCTAAGGTTACATTAACAATATAGGTTATGCTAATTTTATCAATTCACGGATTTGGAAATACATATCCAGTTTAGAAAAAGGGGATCATATTCATATACTAGTAACTAAATTTCTGGTTTAATTAAACAATGTTTACAATTCAATTTCTAACAACCTAGATCAAATAGGGTATATTAAACTTAACTACATATAATCATCTTATTAAAAATATACCCACTCATCTCAAATCTGAGCTTTCCATTGAGTTTCCATATACAAACCTTCCCCTATTCATTAGTTGTTTGCCTAATTTTATCGTTTTGGGCTCCCTTAATTTATTTTTGTTTATTTTGAAGAACTTTATAAGTGGTGGAGAAGAAAATTTCGCAGAGTTTTAATACAAAGATAAATTTCTAATGGATTTAGGTTTAGGTTAGTTGTGTGCTTATAGGGGTTTTAAATTAATCACGACTATTGATTAACCCTAGGAAAATATTTTTTAACATTCTGTATGTTAACTGTTTACTTCACACCAAAGTAAAAATATTACAATAAATCTAGGCTAATGGATGCTCAGATTTCTCAATTTGAGACCTCAGCCAATCAGCCGTTATATATGTGAGTGGTCAACCACTAGGGATCGACCGGTCCGCATAAGGGTGTTGACCAGTGGAGCTTCTTATTTAAGGATAGTTAAATTTCCTTATTTTTTGATTTAACTAATTTCATTTTCAAATTTTAAAATGTTTGTAACTTGTCCATGCTAGCTCCTATTTCGAAGTGTTATATATTAAAATTGTACATGAAATTTCTACGAATATAACGGTGCAAGTTCTATTGCTAAATTCAGACATTTGCAAAAATTACATTTTAGACCTTATTAAATTTAATTTTTTTATTAAAAAATTTAGGGTGTTAAAGAAAAGTTACAGGATGTGTGATGATATTCTATGATTGATGATGATTATAGAGAGTTGTCTCAACCACTTCATGATGGGAGTCATGAGATCTATTCTAGGATGAGCTCTATTATAAATGACATGTGTAAAGGGATCATTAAAACTGAGGGTAAGAAGAGTACTAGCAAATCATGGGTAATATAGGGTACCCTTTCAGACCATGACTGGTCCTGATCTCCATGATGGGCGTTCTAATCTCCATAACGGGCGATATTTAATCTGGATCAACCATAATGAGCGATCTAGTTCAGGGATTATTGTGTGGCATGAACTCGAGTACTAAGGAACCAAGACATTGAGTATTCTTTGACCATGATGGGTCATTCGAATTATCATGCATCCAACGCACAGTGAGTGAATGTGAGGATGGATGATGGATGTTATGTTTGCTTGATTGCCTGTCACTCTAGGACAGTCACATAAGGCTGATAGTATTGATGTAGATATCTAGACACCCCTTGGTACTTTGATGTATATTACACCCATGACGACTATAATATAGAGTAGCATATTGTTATCCCGCTTTTTGGCAAAGCCATGATACCAAAAGATCGTTCGAAAAACAAAAGACAGTTCGTCTCAGAGATTGGTCATTCTTCACTTCACAATGGATATCGCTGAATTTTGTCTGAGTCCAGATCGAGCTACAATTGATAGGACATGACAAGAAAAATCGTAAAAGTCAGCATCTCAAATTTCAAGTCAATCCGAGTTCATACGCTCAAGTTATGATCGATTCAATTTGAAGGGAAAAGCACAGATTTCATATCCATCAATATGGGTAATTTCGAATCCATCACTATGGGTGATTTCGTATCCATCACCGAGCTCTAGTTCGAATCGATCACTTTCATATCGATCAACTTCGAATCCATCATAGTACCATAGTTCATATCCATGAAGTTCGAATCCATCGAAGTGCCTCGATTCGACTCGGTCTCATTCGAATCCATCGGCAGATCACCAACTTTGTATCGGTCAACTCCCATGAGTTCGTATCGATCAGGAGCGGCCGTGTTCGAATCCATCGAGTTCGTATCGATGGACTTCATACCCATCAACAGATGATGCACTTCGTAACGATCGACCAATGTCTTCTTTGTATCCATCATGGAAGCATCCTTTCGAATCCATATGTTCAAAGCACTTCGTGTCCATCAGAATTCCCCGCCTCGAATCCATACATGATAATACGTTTGAATCCACCGAGTTTAGAAACCCTGGGTTGACACGGTAAACATGGATACGAGCGCGGCAAAATCTTGGAAACGACTCGATCAACTCGGCAAGAAAGGCAGATCGACACGAAGATTGTGCTCCACGTCATCACCAAGGCGTGTGCCATCCTCGGTTCGAAGTAATCGATTCGAAGGAATCGATTCGAACCAAACAGACACCGAAGAAGCACATTTCGTATCGACCATATCTCTCAATCTACCGATCTAAATGCCATGAAATTTTCACAGAAGCTTGCATACATGTTGAAGAATGTCCACACCAAATTTCACCTCGATTGTATAATTTTCTGATCGATTCGAATGGAGTTCGAATCTATCCCAAAGTGGGCCCAAATTTCCTGAGGCCGGGCGTGTGGGCCCCTTCACGCGCCAGAAATGGTCTCCCGAATTTTCAACGAAATATCAGCATCCTACGCCTATAAATAGAGCCCCAGAGCCAACAGAAAAAAGATCTTTGGATTCTGAAGCGCCTAGACTCTGCCTGATCGAGATCTCCATCATCCTACACCATATTCTTGCTGTTGATTTCGAATTTCTATTTGTAATCAGCTGTTGCTTGCTGAAACCACTTGTAAAACGTTGAAAGAGAATCAATAAAATTGCAAAAACTTCACAGTGGACGTAGGCAACACGCCGAACCACTATAAATCGTTTGTCTACGCATTTACATTACTGTTGATTGGAGTTTTTGTTAGATAATACTCGTTTTGAATTTACATTCTTCGTTATTATCTCTTCAACGACTCCCGAAGAGTGTTGTAACCAATTTTGGTGCAAACACTATGGTGCTTTCACCGAGAAAACCTAGTTTTTCTCCTGCTCTTTGGATCTGTCATCGATACCGGATTGAATAAATCTAAGAGAGAGATCCAGATCATCGAATCCAAATTCCTTCTCTTCTATTTAGATTTGCATAAAGTCTAGAGAAAGGAATTCAACTTTCAAGATGGTTAGCATGAGGACCACCTCTGACGCCTTCAATCAAGAGGAACAAGATCGACAGAATCTTGCGCCACTACCTCCATCTAATCAAGATGCTACTGGACATTCAGAACCATCAGGTCCAGTTACCCGACAAGAGTTGCAGTTGCTACTCCAAGAGCTGACCCAGAGTCGGCAACAACTAGCAGAACAGCTACGCGCTAACGCCGAGCTGATCGATCGGCTGGATCGCCAGAAGCGAAAGAGATCCAAGAGAGACCATGCTCCTCGCTCCTCCAGCGAAAGTTCTTCATCTTCTGATTAACATAATCGATCTCCGCGATCCCGGCTAGATGGGAGTCACATGCCAGCCGCTGGAGATCAACTGACAATGACCGTTGGACAACTGAGAGTTGGTCCATCAGCCAGTTTCCAAACCGGACCCTCCTCCCGAGGAGGTGCCGTTCCTCACCACACCACAGAATACCGCACCACTAACGTTGCGACTGAACCAGGGTCGACGCCCAAGATCAGTCAAACCTGGACCATCGTCGTAGCGGACATACTCCTGAACCGTACGTCCCAGAGGACTATGAGCCAAGAAGGCAAGACTTGGACCGTCGACAACATCCGGGCCAACCCCAAAGCATGGAACGTGATCATACATCGACGCAAGCCGCACAAAACGCGCAAATGCCGGATCTTTCAGCTATGATACGTCAGATGATCCGTGAGAGGCAGGGACTCACGAATGACGATTGGGGAATTTCCCGAAGTCACACTCCTTTTACGGACGATATTCTTACCGCTGAACCCCCACGGCGATTCAGGATGCCAACTCTACCCATGTACGAGGGAAACTCCGACCCCAACCAACATATTCTGAAATATGAATGGTCGATGACCGCTGCCAGAGCCGACGATGCAGTGAAGTGTCATAGTTTCCCCATATCCTTGGGGGGCATCGCTACCATGTGGTTCACTCGACTGCCACCTCGATCCATCTCTTCATTCGACCAGTTGGCCATAAAATTTGTTGAACAATTCCGCATGCACGTCGCAAGGCCAAAAGATGTCAACACTCTGCCCAGCGTCACCCAAGCACCTGGAGAGACGCTCAGACACTACTTAGAGAGATTCCATACTGCATGTGCAGAGATCAGCAATCCGAACGATAACTCCATCCTTATGGCGTTCACTAAGGGAATCGACCCCAATTCTGAGTTTGGCAACTGGTTAGCTGGAAAACCACCTGCATCATTGGACCGTTTCCACGCCAAGGCGGCTCAATTCCTGAGAAGAGAAGACGCGAAATAGTCTAGGAAGCAAACTGATGCAGGACCAAGTACGGAAGGGATCCAAAGCAATGTTGCAATCAAACAGTCCGGTGAGAGCTCCGGAAAGTTCAGTTGAACGTTAAAAACAAACAAGCTCGGCGAAGAGAGAGCGTAAATCAAACTAGAAAACGAGATCAAAATCATGGCCCGCAGCACAAGAATCCAATGTTTGACAGTTACACTCCTCTGAATACATCACTGGAGGACTTGTACTTACAAACCTATAATACAATTCAGTACCAAAAACCTGCACCAAAACCGTCGTCAGAAAGGCAAATCCAGACGGGAAAATTTTGCAGGTTCCATGAAAGCTACGGGCACAATACGAACGAGTGTCGTCACTTACAAGATCTCGTTGAAAAACTGATCAGAGAAAGGAAGCTGGAACAGTTTGTGCGGGCACCGCAGCCTAGAGAAGCGGGCCCATCAAATCAAAACATTGACCCTGATCGACCGAGACAGGAGGACTCCACTTGTCCCCACGGAAGATTGGTGATAAACGCCATCAGTGGCGGACCAACTCTCTCAGGACCCTAGAACGACGAAGATCTTCGTCACTGTCACACATGACAGGCTCATTCAATCTATGAATACTTTGCAATTTCCTTTACATTATGAAATTTGAATTTGTAATAAGGCACTGACTTCGCCATATCTTCTTATTTCAGCAATAAAATACTATCTCTTCAAGTTAGAGCTGTGATTCACCGAATGCAACGTTCAACAATCACGACACACGAAGAGCTAAGTTCCATCAAACAATGGAATTTATTCAAATAGCGAGTGACTGTGATACGACCGACCACTCACTAAGTGAAACCTCAGCTCGGGGGCAAGCCATCACATCAAAGGATGAAATGGACCAACACACGACAGTCCTACAACTAACTTCAAATTCCCAGAGTGTGAATTGGAGTATTAACATCAAATAAATCGTTCCTAGAGTGCGAACGGACTCCAAATTCTCAAAGTGCGAATTGGAGTATAAACATCCAATAAATCGTTCCTAGAGTGCGAACGGACTCCAACTTCCCAGAGTGTGAATTGGAGTATAAACATCCAATAACTCGTTCCCAGAGTGCGAACGGACTCCGACTTCCTAGAGTGTGAATTGGAGTATAAACATCCAATAACTCGTTCCCAGAGTGCGAACGGACTCCAAATTCCCAAAGTGTGAATTGGAGTATAAACATCAAATAAATCATACCCAGAGTGCGAACGGACTCCAACTTCCCAGAGTGCGAATTGGAGTATAAACATCCAATAACTCGTTCCCAGAGTGGGAACGGACTCCAACTTCCCAGAGTGTGAATTGGAGTATAAACATCCAATAACTCGTTCGCAGAGTGCGAACGGACTCCAAATTCCCAGAGTGCGAATTGGAGTATAAACATCAAATAACTCGTTCCCAGAGTGCGAACGGACTCCAAATTCCTAGAGTGCGAATTGGAGTATAAACATCCAATAACTCGTTCCCAGAGTGCGAACGGACTCCGAATTCCCAGAGTGCGAATTGGAGTATAAACATCAAATAACTCATTCCCAGAGTGCGAACGGACTTCAAATTCCCAGAGTGCGAATTAGACTATAAACATCCAATAACCCGTTCCCAGAGTGCGAACGGACTCCAAATTCCCAGAGTGCGAATTGGAGTATAAACATCAAATAACTTGTTCCCAGAGTGCAAACGGACTCCAACTTCCCAGAGTGTGAATTGGAGTATAAACATCCAATAAATCGTTCCCAGAGTGTGAACGGACTCCAAATTCCCAGAGTGTGAATTGGAGTATAAACATCAAATCCATCGTTCCCAGAGTGTGAATGAATTCCTAAAAAGCCTAAACAGTTGTGACTGACCATCTATCGGTCAACTCCAACTTCTCAGAGCATGAATTGGAGTATAAATATAGATTACAGGTTCTCGGAGCGCGAACCGAAGAATCCGTGCTAACTCCAACTTATCAGAGTGTGAATGGAGTATAAAAATAAATTACAGGTTCCTGGAGTGCGAATTCAAACATACATGCTATCTCCAAGTTCCCAGAGTGTGAATTGGAGCACAAATACCAAGTCAAAGTTGCCGGAGTGCGAACCGAAATATCAATACTAACTCCAAGTTCCCAGAGCATGAAGTGGAGTATAAACATCAATTCTAGATTCCTGAAGCGTGAACCGTATTACAAACATCGATAACTCTCAAATTCTCAGAGTGCGAACCCGATTATCGGTCGCAAATTATCCTAAGTCCCCAGAGCGTGGACGTGTGCTTAAGATTTGCAATAAGTGCGATCAACCACCAAAATACAAATGGTGTTCCCCGAAACTAGGGGGAAAAAGCTAAGTGTCAATCACTAACCAAAGCGATACAATGTCCGAAGTTCAGCTCATTCATCGATCACAACATGTGACCAAGATTTTCAGACTTGGCGAATAAAAAGAACTCTACTTGACGGTAAAAACACCACAAGTACACCGGACTGAAAACCAAACACTACAAACACTTAAGCACAAAAGAAATGAGAATTGAAACAGAGAAATTGAATTTTATTTCAAATAACTGTATGTGAAGGTTCATGTACAAGTTCTTTCAAAAAAATTCCTACTAGCAGGGGGCCAAGCCTGCATCTATACATAGCCTATGAAAGGAAAATAAAAGGGACTTCCTAGCTGCCAAAAATGCACTAGAAGGAATCATCTACTTCTTATTCTTCGGTTTCCTCTTCAACGCGGAACCACTGGAGCCACTAGCAGTCTTCTGCTTCGAACCAGTACCTTTTGGCGGATCTTCCTCTGACGAGGGCATGATATCGATGTATTCCTCCTAACTTGAACTTAAAGGAATATTCTCTTCTCGAGAAGTCGGAGGAGTCGGGTCTACCACCGGGGGAGGAACGGTTGCGTTGGTTCCGACTAGCGTGTCCCCAGAAGATGTCACCACGAAAGGAGTGGGATCAACCGCCGTCGTAACACACTCAGAATTACCGTCGTGTGCTACCGCTTCCATCTCTGCTTCGATTTGAGCAAGTATCTCAGTCTCGCGAGCAGCACGAGACTCATGATATGTAGCGGTGGATTGTGACGATGTAATAGAAGCAGGTGGGAATGTGCCGAGAACAAATCACATGTCAACAAAGGGGTCACTGTGCTGGCTCAAGAGCTCATTCATCATTTGTTCGTCAAAAGTAATTGAACCCCCTTGTGTCACCTCAGTCGGTGCGGCTGTCGTCGTGGCGATCGCTTCAGTAATAATGGCCTCCTGTTCTTGATGTGGCTCTTGGACTGCAGGAGGCGCTGTCGATGTTGCTTTACTCACTGGACAAGAAAGAAAAGAAGTTGTCAGAACATGCTTCCATACAAGTACTTCAGTTCAAAGACATAATAGATTTGTGCAGAGTACCTTCCTCAACTTGACTCGTACCTAACTGAGCGGCTTCAGAAGAGTGCTCCCTGATGGGAGATAAGCGTGGCTGCTCCGGATCGTAGCCTGGGACCAACTGTGGCTCAGACGCTGGCGTCGGCTCCAATCCAGATGAAGTGATTATCTCTGAACTTGTAGATGGATGCGCAACGCCAGATCCCTCACCAACTTCCAAGTGTTGGGTGCCCAGTCTCTCTTTTGCGTGAGAGATCATGAAATCGTGGAGAATTTTATTTTCATCATCAGTTAGTATACGGTTCTCCAACTCGAATTCATCAAAAACTTCGCCTGGATGTGATGCTTTCTCTTCTTCAACTAATAAATTCCAGGCGTTGAACAAATGCATCGGATAGTCATCAAGCCATGTCAAATTTCTGTGCCTCAGCACATTAGCATTATAAGTGATGAGAAGTTCTTCTATCTTAGCCTCTAGCTTAGTCTCTGCTTCATGAACTTTCTCATCGACTTCGGCTTCTGTCTCGCGGACCTTCTCCAAGGCCGCGTCTCTCTCTTTTCGGAATTCCACTGCCTGGTCACACGCTTCCTGTGCAGAAACATTAGCGGTGTCTCTTTCCTTCACAATCTCTGCAACTTTGGCCTTGAGCTCATTTAGCTCTTTCAAGGCCGCATCCCGCTCGGCAGTCACGATGGTATTTCGGTGTCCCATGTCCTACACCGTAGCGTAATGTTCACGTTTCATCCTATCCATCGCTGCCTGAGCTTCATCCGCTCTTATGAGAGCTTCAATCTTCGACTTTCGAGAAGACTCGGCCTTACTGCCGAGCGCCTGAATGATGCGGTCCTTTTGACCAAGTTCTTTCTCCAACTTCTCGATCGTAGCCGCTCGATCAAAGGCCACTTTTGATGCTTTCTTAGCGGTCTTCGACCACTCTTGATACTGGAAGAATACGTCCGAGAGATAATCATGCATCATAGGAGCAACTATCGACGGTATCCTCTTTAGATGCGAGGGAAAAACAAACCCGTCGAAGCAAATTTCAGGAAATTCCTTCCTCAGTTGAGCAAGCCTGACCGCTCCTTCCCCCAAAGGCTCCGTCAATGTCTGTTCTGTTGACGGGAGGCCGCGATTTCCATTCTGTGGTGATTATCAGACCTTGATGGTTGAGAAGGCGGCTTGGGCCGTGAAGTTTTCGGAGGCCTCGAAACATAAACCGGAGCCGGTGCAGGAGCTCTAGGAGGTGGCGTGCAAGATCGAGACCGCCGCCTATAATATTTTTCTCTATCAGAGCGCTCATGACTCGAGCGCCCATAGTCATAATCTATGTCTCCTTCCCTCCTATAGGGCTCATAATATGAAGAAGACTGGCGTTTCTTACGGAGACTGCCGAGCATCGAACCTCTACCAGACATAGTACCTGCGAAGTAAAAACATAGAGCAGAATTAATAATCTCTCACAGTGAACGTATTACACTTAGAAATCATCCAGTGCCGTGAAGTGTGAATGTGGGTGCAACCCCCCGACCAACCAGATGTGTCAACCGCACTAGTAGGCAGAGACTCGCTCAAAACTAAAGCTTCAGAAAATTCTTCCAATCCTGCATCGTGCTGCAAGGACACATCATCCGAATTGGAATATCGACAAGCCCTTCATAAAGATTCTCCGTTCTCGGAGGAGACATCTATGAAATTCTAACTCTGGGAGCGGATCGAGCCGTAACAACTGATTTCCATCTTCTCTTTTTAGATGACTCAACAACGGCTGTCTTCCCTTTCCTTGTTCTTCGGTATCTTGGGCTACATCCGCAGATTCACCCAATGGCTCATCATCAGTATGAGTTCTCTCCGAGTCAGCCTCTTCAATCACGATAACTTTAGGCTTTCTCCGTTTGACTCGTTCTTCCGAGGCAGTCCTTAAGACACCATCGAGCATTATGCTTTGTCTTCTCTCAATCAGTCCGAGAATCCTAAGATTCCTATCCGTCAATAGCAGCTCGATATTCCTCTCTTCACTCGGGATTTCCTGAAATACCCGAACTATCTCTTTGAAACGTTCACCTTCAGGTCACTGAATTGCGGCTGAAAAAGAAAATAGATGTAAGTTCGACTTCAAATACATCAGTTCTATCAACTACCCGAAAAGATAGCAATACTTACGTCTAAATAGCCATCGTCGAGCGAACCCTGGGGGGCATCTGACATAAAACCATTCCGTCCTGAAGTAGCTCAATCTTGTCCAAGCCCTCGTGATCACTTGGCAATTTCTCACCACCTCCAAGAATGTGAAAGATGGACTATCGGCTCGACTCTTGAAGTTAAACAAGTATCTGATCTCAATCGGGAGTGGCGGTCGATGGAGATATTCCATAAATGCAATGAGCAAGCTATTGAGCGACGCGTATCCTTTCGGGTGCAGTTGAGAGGGGGCGATCCTCAAAAACGACAATACTTCTCTTATATATTGGTTAAACGGAGAGAGTGTCCCAGCTGCGCACGCGTGGCGATTGAATGCAGTTTATCCCTCCGGTGGATTGTGCGGTCTATCATTTGGCCCCGGCAGAAGAACGTCATCCATCGACAAACCATACCTTAAGCATATTCTCCCTAGCATGTCTTCCGAAATGTTAGACGGGACAAAATCTGATGGGTTACTAATGAAGGATGCGTCAGGTAACTCATCCGGAGCGGGACCAATAACTTCAATCTCAATCTCCGGTACTTCAAGCACGGGAGGGACTGAACTCTGAGTTTCTTGCGGTTGTGAACTTGAAGTTTCCATAACTAGCTAACTCACGAGAAATCATCATTAGATGCTAAAAAGCCCGTGCATTCCCCGGTGTAAAGGGCATGTGTCGTGCAGTGCAATGCATTACTTGAACAAATTCTATGGAATAAACTGTAATGTATGAACGATAAAACCCTGAAAATCAAACTGAAAATGACCGCCACGCTGACCGTCGCAACCGTGCCATCCACTTGCAAACGATCGACCCAAGTTGAAGTTCGTTACATTTTTGTTAAGTTATAGTTCCATCGGCGAGCTCCGAAAAGTAGTCCAATATGCAGTTCTATGGTCAAGTTCAATCATGCAAAGTCGAAGCTCGTCGGGGTCAAGTATTTCTATGTGCAAAAAATTCTCTAAGTTCATTTAGTTTCAACTTGGAATTGGTCGCTGCAGTTCAAATTCGTATCGAATCGAAGAAATATCATCAACCATGTTCGAATCGATAAGCTTCGTATCGACCATTTTCGAATCGATACGCTTCGTATCGATCGCGTTCGACTCGATACGTTTCGTATCGATCAGTTCGAAACGATGAGTTTCGTATCGATCTAGTTCGAAACGATGAGTTTCGTATCGATCAAAGGCACACCATTTCGTATCGATCCGAGAACACCGGCTTCGCATCGATCGCCGCTCTCACATTCGTATCGATACGAAATCGCATGCTTTCCTCCGATTCGAAAGCTCCGCATCTCCTTCTTCTCCAAAACAGGGTCTCGACTCCATGGCAACGCATCCATCCCCAACCTTGCTCTCACTCACCCAGATCTTCAATTCACCGAAACCGATGATAAAAGCAAAGAGGATGGATTAAGATTTCGAGTTTCATCGTTCTAAGCATATTTCTATCCATTAATCACCTGATTTTAATGTTTAACTCTGAAGAAAAGAAGGATCGAATCAATTCGAAGGCTAATAGTTCTTTCTCTCTATCGATACGAAAGTAAAAAGCGACAGTAAAAAGTAAAAACGGTGAAAAGTGGCGAAGCACACGCTATTTATATGAGGCCATAGGAGAACCAGGTCGATTCGTCTCCCGGTCCATGTGACCAGTCATCACTGGTCACCCTAGCAGTCGAGTCGAACGGTAGGTTCGAGTCCATCACCGAAGACTTCTATCGATCCGAAATAAACGGCAGACCCATCGATACGAAGCAAGCTGCAGGGACAGCTGAAAATTGTGAACTCCATCAGCTCAAAGCCTACGTTCACATCAACAGGTTCACGACTCCATCTACAACCTACCGATATGAACAAAAACTTTGTATCCATCATTCCCCATCAATACGAACAGCAATTTTGCATCCATCCTTTCTCATCGGTACGAATGGACGTTTCGTACCCATCCAACTCATCGATATGAACTGTCATTTCGTATCCATCATTTCGACTCGCATCGGTGTGAAAAACTACTTTTTAACCTTTTACATCAATTCAGGAGAGGTTCAATACAAGAGGATAGTCAAAAACAACCATCAAGCGTTGTTCCAACTCAAATTTCCAAATCGGTTCAGGAGAGAATCGATACGAAATTCAACAACAAACAAAACTGACAACGACTCGTGAACGCACGACGTTAACAAAGGTCAAACTAACATATGTGCATATATGTCGGACTAACATTCGATTTTAAACATTCACAGGGATCGAATACTCATCTGGTTACGATTGCAACTACCAGCAGCCAAGCACTACTCTACAGCAATCAGTCATATCAAAGCAAGGTTGCAACCTTCGACAAAAGAGCAATGATTGTTCAGAGAGAAATTGCAGCTTTTCAAAGTACGTCATGTTTCCACAAGACGTACTTTGGGGAGCAAATGTTATCCCGCTTTTTGGTAAAGCCGTGATACCAAAAGATCGATCGAAAAACAAAGGACGGTTCGTCTCAGAGATTGGTCATTCTTCACTTCACAATGGATATCGCTAAATTTTGTCCGAGTCCAGATCGAGCTACAATTGATAGGACATGACAAGAAAAATCGTAAAAAGTCAGCATCTCAAATTTCAAGTCAATCCGAGTTCATACGCTCAAGTTATGATCGATTCAATTTGAATGGAAAAGCCTAGATTTCGTATCCATCACTATGGGTGATTTCGTATCCATCACTATGGGTGATTTCGTATCCATCACCGAGCTCTGGTTCGAATCGATCACTTTCGTATCGATCAACTTCGAATCCATCATAGTACCACAGTTCGTATCCATGAAGTTCGAATCCATCGAAGTGCCTCGGTTCGACTCGGTCTCATTCGAATCCATCGGCAGATCACCAACTTTGTATTGGTCAACTCCCATGAGTTCGTATCGATCAGGAGCGGCCGTGTTCGAATCCATCGAGTTCGTATCGATGGACTTCGTACCCATCAGCAGATGATGCACTTCGTAACGATCGACCAATGTCTTCTTCGTATCCATCATGGAAGCATCCCTTCGAATCCATCTGTTCAAAGCACTTCGTGTCCACCAGAATGCCCCGCCTCGAATCCATACATGATAATACGTTCGAATCCACCGAGTTTAGAAACCCTGTGTTGACACGCTAAACATGGATACGAGCGCGGCGAAATCTTGGGAACGACTCGGTCAACTCGGCAAGAAAGGCGGATCGACACGAAGATTGCGCTCCACGTCATCACCAAGGCGTGTGCCATCCTCGGTTCGAAGCAATCGATTCTAACGAATCGATTCGAACCAAACAGCCACTGAAGAAGCACATTTCGTATCGACCATATCTCTCAATCTACTGATCCAAATGCCATAAAATTTTCACAGAAGCTTGCATACATGTTGAAGAATGTCCACACCAAATTTCACCTCGATTGAATAATTTTCTGATCGATTCGAATGGAGTTCGAATTGATCCCAAAGTGGGCCCAAATTTCCTGAGGCCGGGCGTGTGGGCCCCTTCACGCGCCAGAAATGGTCTCTGAATTTTCAACGAAATATCAGCATCCTACGCCTATAAATAGAGCCCCAGAGCCAACAGAAAAAGGATCTTTGGATTCTGAAGCGTCTAGACTCGGCCGGATCGAGATCTCCATCATCCTACATCATATTCTTGCTGTTGATTTCGAATTTCTATTTGTAATCCGCTGTTTCTTGCTGAAACCGCTTGTAAAACGTTGAAAGAGAATCAATAAAATTGCATAAATTCACAGTGGACGTAGGCAACACGCCGAGCCACTATATATCGTTTGTCTACGCATTTACATTACTGTTGATTGGAGTTTTCGTTAGATAATACTCGTTTTGAATTTACATTCTTCGTTATTATCTCTCCAACGACTCCCGAAGAGTGTTGTGACCAATTTTGGTGCAAACATATATATCTTGTGTATGTGTTAACTCTATGGATGCATGGACATGTCGGTTATGATTTCCATACCATTTGGCATATTATAGTGGTTTTTTAACATTTATAGATTTTCTACCACTTATACCAAACTGTTGTTCTTGGTGTTTCATGCTTTGCTTCCTAATACTATGGGTACTCTTAAATGGGTAGATTAGGGATATTAGGTCTGGTGAGCACATAGTGCTGGACAGAGGATGAATAGGAGATCATACACTCGTATTACTATATTTACTTATTTTCTATTCCACTACACAACACTATGGAGATTGCTAGTGCTTTTATTATTTAGAGACAGTTCTTCATGAGTTATTATTTGATTTATAACTCTACCACTTATGTTATACACTATGGATATATTTACTCCAATTTCTATGATTCATTCAATTCTACCTTCCGTTGGTTTTATGTCTGAGATGCTTACTACTATATTTTGTATATTGTGTTGTCAGATATGTGATAGGTTCTATGATGTTTAATTTACCTTATAGCCTTAATGGTCTTCCTACATCGGTTGGATACCTCTACAATGCATTATATAAGTATATTCGGTATTGGTGGGGTAGGGCGGTTGTAACACATGCCCAAAAGCTTAAGAAGTCTTCTGTTAATTCTTCCCTCTCTCGCTGCCCTTGCCAACGGAACTACCAGATGGCCTCTTAAGCTTTCATCCACCCTTGGATTTCCCCTATTCGGGAGTGTTGCCCTAGGACTGCATAGTATCTTCCTCGGTCGCGACATGGGGCTCGGCGGTCTTCTCAACGGATGTCATGGAGGATTTGATTTTGGGGTGCTCCAGCTTAACCAGAGAAAGGTTAGTGGTTGGGCTTGTTGATACGGAGCTAACAAATTTCTTTATTCTAGGCTTTATTTAATCCTGACCTTGGAAAGGTTGGCTTTCAACCTCTCCACCATTGCAATAGGATTGGTTGGGCCCAAAGCTCTAGTGGTCAAAATGTCTTACCATGGGGACTGAGAAATATCCTCCAGCCCTTCCAGGCTTTGATCCACTAAGAATAGATGCTAGGTTTGAAACTAGAAGGCATGGTTGGAGCAACAAGTCCCATGGAGATAGAGGTCAGCATGGTGAAGATAGCTACAGAACCCGATGGTTAAGTAGCTGGAGGTGGAGGATGCAGATGACCTATAAGTTGGCAAAAAAAGGGTAAAAATTAGAGATGGATTTTGGAGAGAACTGAAGTTTCTCAAACAAGAGTGAAATAAGTGATGTACCTTTACCTACATAATTTGGGTGGCCTTGGAGCTGGTTCCCTCAATCTTAAGAATATCTTTTACAGGCTCTTTGGATTTTTAAATGATGATTCTACTGGACTCGATTTACTTAAGCCAACATAAGCCTTAACGGCAGCAACCTTTTTCTCGACCAGAATGGCCTTTCCCTTTTTCGGTTTAGCAATATCTTCCGCATTAAGATACTTCGCCATTAGGTCTTCTTGCATGAGGCTCTCACTCTATCTTTTATAGTTTAGCAGTATCTAGTTTCTCGACCTTAACCAGTAGCAAATCATTGGAAAGTTTTTCATTGTCTGCATAAAGCCTTTGGATCTCCACGGCTTGGTCTTCAATAGTTCTATCCCTAGCTCGGATAGATTCATCTCTTGCAGAAAAGGCCAAGTCCTTCTCGGCAATCTACATTTTCAAAGCAGTGTTATCTTCATGCATAGTTTTAAGCAGATCCTTTAGCACAAGCTTTACATTGGCATGCACCAGCTTTAGCTCTACCATTAGACATCAGTCTTATCCTTGGATTTTACAGTTGCATCTCTCTCTGCCTTCAACTTTTCCAAGTTCCCTCATACCCTATAATGAAGTCATCATAGGTTTTCTTATCAGATTCAGAGGACTAAATAATTTTTTTAGTTAATTTTATTAACCTTGGAGAGGACAAAGCAGAGTATTCTACATTCATAGCCCTAATCAACGAGCTTTTGGATTTGTTGGATATCCCGATCAGCTTCTTCCTTTATTATGTCTTGGATATCATGATCGAACATAACACCATGCAAGAAGAGGTCAAGAAAAGCAGCCCGTAGGTGTGGTGGGGTAATAGGAAGAGGAGACAGAGCAGAGATTCATTAAGAGCGTCGAGGGGCAGTGGTGGTCAAAGACTTCAAAGTAGGGACTTATTGGTAAGGAGGGAGATGAGATTTAGTATGAGGTAGAGGAGTGGCAAAAGAGGAGCCGCGGAGATCGTAAAAATCCATTTGTCTTCTACTTTGATCATGGGATAACCCCTCTTCGTCCTGCCTCCTTTTCTTCTCCCTTTCACTTTGCAATGGCCTTTCGCTTCTCGCTTCCTCTCTTTCTTTGAAATCTTTCTTCGTAAGTTTTGTAATGACCGCAGTAACTAGAAGGGATGGGTATGGATCAAGGGTTTTTCATTTAGACCCACCCACACAATACTAAAGTTTTCCATATCGATCTCTGACTATGGAACCTGAAATAAGAAGAAAGATTGTATAAGTATTAGAGTTTCAAAATGCAAATGATGTAGGGATGTGCATTTGTGATCCTACAAAGTGTAGAGCGTCGATAACTCCCTAAATTTTCTACAGACCGTATTTACATGGAAGTAAAGATAGAGTCTCGCCACCTTCATCTAAAATTCTCCTGGGAAAGAAGTTGAAGTTTGGAGAACCTTCCGTAAAAAAAGGTTGCCAAAAATGGTGAAATCACTTAAGGAGGAAAAGATACCCATAAGGGATTCGATGGTAGGGAGCACCATGTCTATTGGCATTGTATTTGGTTCTGCGCCCATTTTGGAACATTTAATGATTATACATTTTCGGTGGGGAGAGGCAAGAATTTTAGTGGCCTCGGGAGACGTTTTGCTGCATGACTCATCCACATCAGGACTGGCATCATAATCACTGTCACCTTCCCCCGCACTCTCTCCCACTTTATTCTCTTCTTTTTCTCCTTCCTTCACAATCACGTCTTCCTTTCTGTCTCTCTAAAAGTCTACAGGGTGGATCGTATAGTGTATATGAAAATATATTTGACAAAATATATGATGCAACTTAAACAATATTAATCTAAGTAAATATAGAATAAGCACACTGGGATTTTATACTAGTTCGGACCTCCCATCCTGCATCCAGTCCCGAAGCTCCCCTTTGGAATTCGACTATCAAACACCCTCGCTTCGCCCGGAGGAATAGGCTTTGTTACAATAAGTTGTTCTTGTCAAATGTGTGTTTTATAACATGGATATTGACTAATTAGTACAAATGCTTCCAAATATATATATCTATAGAGTATTTTCTATGAAGAACTGAACATTTAGAAGAATGAAAAACAAGTATAGATTGGTAGAGATTAAGAATATAATAAAGTATGTAATTGGAGAGCGTAAGTAAGTAAGGTGAAGTTGTTCTCTTGATTCTTGATGATATATATAGTTGTAGAGAGGTTCCTTGAGTAGTTGCATCCACTAATAAGTGCTCGACAATTGTTTCTATTGACGATGAAGAGTTGCAGCAAAGAGAAGCGGAGATGTATTTTCAAATGTGGCAGTTGAAGTTTAAATTTAAAATTCGAGTTCAAAATCGGACGTTTGGTATTTGTATTAGACGTCTGATACTATGTATTTTTTGTACATAGTAGATTTTTAGACGTCTAAGTGCAACTACCAGACGTCTGGTTTAGTCTATTTGTTTGTTTATTCCAGAGGACTTTTCTAGACATCTGACTTGTGCACCCAGATGTCTGAAACTTGTGCATGTCTGTTTTGTGCATCTTTTCTGTTGCTTCTTTGATCCTATCGACTTGTAGTCTCTTGTAACGTTCTTTGATCCTTTTTCTTGTCTTTCTAGTGATGTTGCTCTAGCAAGTACTTGTATATAGAAATATATATGCATATTCGATTTCCATTGTATAGTTGTTGTCATCAAAATCATAGATTTGGTTTCCTAACAATCTCTCCCTTTTTGATGACAACAACTATGCAATGTACTTATATATTATTTTATAAATCTCCCTCTAAATATGTGCTTTCCTTAATTTATTGTGATCTTTATTATTTCTCCCTCTTTGTCATTATCAAAAAGGATTTTTTTAACCATTCCATTAAATATTTACCAATCGTTGTAAGATAGAAATATACACAGGAATAACACACCAAAAAGAGAAATTTCATTAATTATATTAATCGATAACATTCATAGATTTTTATCATTTTTATACATAGGATGGAGTCCTAAAAATCTAAGATTTTAGGGAAGCTTTTTCTTAATCATCTCCTTTATCTTCATGTTTGGAAGAGCTAGGTTGTTACTTAGGAGATGTCAAAGTTTGATCCAGAGGATCGTTCTCCTCAAAAAGTTTGGAATGTTTCGAAGGAGGAGAAGGCACTGGGGTTGGCTAATCTTCTGAAGGCGGTGTAGGACCACGAACCCTTTGTAGAACCTATTTTAGTACCGATAATACAGTTGAAAGTGACGATTCAACTATGGCCAGGCATGTTGCAAAAGATGTTTCAAAAATATCAATACGCTTAGCCAATACTATTTGATTCCGAGATAATATAAGCTGATTTTGAAGAGTCAAGTCGCAAATACTTTCATTTGGATTCGCCTCTGTGCGAGTCTCCAAAAGTCATCCTAGGATGTATAATCAAAGCGTACAGGAGGAGGAGGAGAATGTTCGCAATATTGCTCCACCTCTTGTGATGGTTCAGGTTGTGTTTGAGGTGGAGGCCTAGCTTGTTTGGATTGACAATGTTGCGTCCACTCTTCAAATGATATACACTCCGGAGGATTTTTCTGTAGGTGCACTAGTGTGAAAAGTTTTGTGGAAGCATATTTTCGGGAAAATTTCTTCAAAAGTGGATAAATACGAGGGGATGTTGTGAGCACGTAGAAGTCTCATGATGTATGTGGGGTAGATAATCGATGGGCATGATCGAAACCAAAAATGTTTGAGCTCATCAAATACAAATTTAGCCCAATTCACCCTTATTCCGCTGAATATAGCATACAGGGCCTTGTGCTCTAACTCCGTTATCTACTCATGACTACCAAGGCGATGAATGATAGAGTTGATAATCATTCGAGTTAGAAGTCTCGCCTTAGGTCCTAGGTATTTAGATGCGAACTTAGGCATTTCATATTCCCACATTTGATGTGTGATATTGTCTCTCGGTTTGAAACGCATATCAGGAATATTATATGAATTTTCACCAGTGTCAGAACATCGGAGAGTTCTGCCTATGATTCCTGGAGTGAGCCTAATTGTGTTACCACAAATGCTAGACCATAGCTAATTATCGTCGTTTTCAGTGTTCCAAACTGATGTGCTATCCAAATTAGTGTAGAAGAGAAATATGGCTAACTGATCAATTTGGATGTTATTGGGATCAAAAGATGTCAAAGTTTCTAAACCAGCGCTTTTACACATTTCGTCTAAAACGTACATTGGGAACTTGAGTAAATTATAAAATGGACCTGTATGGAGTTTTTTCTTTGGAATGTCCTCGTATCTCTTGAGACAATGCGGTACACGATTCATCCATCGTTCTATTTGATCATCAGAGCAAACTGAGGACTGGATGAAGTTGCATGTTGTCTTGCTTTCGCTTAGATATCTTAGGGTTTTGATTTTAGGAGCCATTGAATTCGAGAGATATTGGAACATGAAGTATATTTGAGAATTGAAAAATCGACCTTGCTGTAGAAATGAATTAAAATTTAAGTGAGATAAGGTAAAAAATAGACGTTGCCAGGTTATTTAAAGTGTCGATTGAATTTCAGACTTCTAGAAGGTAATTCAGACGTCTGATTTAACCTAGTTTGAAGACAGTAAATAGAATCAAACGTCTGGTTGGTTGAGTTCGACGTCCGAATTTGATCGATTTGTAAATTTTAATAGTCAAAGAGAATTATCAGACGTCTATTTGTATTATCAGACGTCTAAAAATGATGTGATTTTTTATAATATGGAGGCAGAGACTTTGTTCAGACATCTAGTCAATAGTTCAAACGTCTGAAATCGATTGGTTTCTATTTTTTTGAAGCAGAGATGATTTTCAAACGTATGAAGTTTGTATCAGACGTTTGATATATGCACGATGGTTAAAAAGTTATGTAATACCAGAATGTCAGACGTTTGATGGTAATATGAAAACGTCTGAAATGACCAATTTGTCTAAAAATAGCCTAATTTTTAAGGGTGTTGCTTATTTTTCGACCTTTTATTTTTTAAAACATAGTATTATTATTTGTGAAACATAATTAAAAATATACGTATACAAAAATACAATGAGAATAATTTAAATTTATTTAGATGACGATGGAGCATTGCGATCTTCAGACTTGTCATCCCTCTATGGCTTAAGTGGAGACCATATATTTCCACGTTCGTGGGTTCTTGGTGAACCAGAGAATCGTCTAGGTGAAGGATCTAAAGGTATACGATGACATGCAGAGGGATCCAATGAACTGCAAGGAATCAGAAGTGGTTCATGTACATCTTTCTTCCGTGAATTATAAAATTTTATCGCTGCGTGCTCCAGAAAACTTAGTCGTCGTGCCTGACTTTTTGCTCAAAGTACAATTCTCGTTGTAACTCTATTTGGCTCTTTTGATAGTGACGTATTTCATCGATTTTCTCCTTGGTGTTAGGAGAAACAAATAGAGATCGTTTGGACTTCTTTTTACCGAGAGTGAATCCCGTGTGGTAGGAGGACCACCTATAAGTCGGTTCCTGATTTGGTGTAGGGGTAGGAAGGCGGTGATGTGTATCCGTTGAGCTATCCGTTGTTGGTGTCGAGAAGGACAGATGATAATTGTCGAAAGACATGATTATATTTTCTGTTGTAAAAATATGAGATCTACTTATTCTTTACTTTTTGTTTTGTAAAGATATTTATATATGCTTTTAAAAATTATTTATAGGTAATTTCAGAAAACAACCACCTAAAAAGTTTAAGGTAAAGGAGTTATCAATTTTAATTTGTGGATAAAAACTTTCATCTAAACATAGAGTAAATAAAGATGTAGTATTAGTTTAGAAGATCATTAAGAGAGCATATTCCTATACCACGTCGTAGTTTAACAAATGTTTGTTCATTTAGTGGTTTTGTGAAAATATCTGATAATTGATTCTTGGTATTTTAGTATTCTAATATAATAATTCATTTTTCTACATTGCCACGTAAAAAATGATGCTGTATAACTATATGTTTAGTACGTGAGTGATTTACAGGGTTTTTTGATAGATTTATTGCACATGTGTTATCGCGATATATTGGTCATTTATTGATAACTTTGTCGAAATCCGTAAGTGTTTGTTGCATGTATATCACTTGTGCACATGCTAGAGCTGCTGAAATATATTCGGCTTCGCAAGTGGATAAGGAGACACAATTTTGCTTTTTGCTAAACCATAAAATTAATGATTTTTCGATAAAGTGACATGTTTCGCTAGTACTCTTACGATCTGTTTTACATCCACCGAAATACGCATCACTATATGAAACTAGTTCAAACGATGATCCCTTAGGATAAAATAAACCGTAATCTCTAGTACTAGATAGATATCGTAAGATACGTGTAACAACTTTTTGATGAGATTCATTTGGTTTTGCTTGAAATCGGGCACAAAGACATACACTCATCATAATGCCGGGTCGACTAGCCGTCAAATAAAGTAAGGAACCAATAATACTGTGATATAATTTTTCATCAAAATATTTTCCGTTATCATCTTTTTTCAATTGAACGCTAGTACTCATTGGTGTTGGTTTATTAGAAGTTTTATCCATTTTAAAAGATGTAATAGATCGTTACAATATTTTTCTTGATGAATAAAGATACCATTTTCAAGTTGTTTTATTTATAAACCTATAATAAACTTAATTCTCCCATGTGGGACATTTTAAATTCATTTTTCATAATATTGAAAATTGATTACAAAGATTTTTATTAGTTGAACCAAAAATAATATCGTCTACGTAAATTTGTACGACTAAAATATAATTATTTTCTCGTTTAAAAAATAAAGTTGTATCGATTTTACCTATTTGAAAACAAGGGGTGATTAAATGATTTTTAAGACGTTCGTACCAGGCATGGGGGGCTTGTTTTAAACCATATAAGGCTTTAAAAAAAACCCGTGATTTTCGTGAACAACAATGGATGTTGTTCAACATATACGTTTTCTTTAATAAAACATTTTAAAAAGCACTTTTGACATCCATTTGAAATAGTTTAAAATTGCGATGATTTGCAAAAGCATGTTATGTGCGTATGGCCTCAAGTCTTGCTACTGGAGCAATGGTTTCGTCGTAGTCGATACCTTCTTCTTAATAGTAACCTTGAACGACTAGACGTGTTTTATTTCTAACTATATTTTCGTTTTCATCTGCTTTGTTTTTAAATACCCATTTTGTTCCTATAATTGATTGATTTTCTGGTCTTGGTATTAATTCCCAAACATTATTACGTTCAAATTGATTTAATTCTTCTTGTATAGCTATTATCCAAAAGTTATCGTTTGAAGCTTCTTTATAATTTTTCGGTTCAAAATTTGACACAAATGCTATATGACTTATTTGGTTAAGTTGATTTCTAGTTACTCTAGAGTTAAGATCTCCAATGATGTTATCTTTTGGATGATATTTTAAAATTCTAGGAGACGATACTAAAGTATTATTTTGTACATTTGTTTCATTATTGAAAGAATTTGTTGTATTTGTTATTAGAATCAATTCTTCATCGTCATTAGTATGATGGTTAAGAAAATTTTCATCAAACGAAACATGTAAAGTGTTATTTCGTTTATTAACAATTCTATATGCCTTGCTACGATCCAAATATCCAACAAAGATTCTTTCATCGGCCTTCGGGTCAAATTTTTCTAAATTATCTTTTGTAATTAATTTAAAACATTTTGATATGAAAGTTTTAAAGTATGATACTTTAGGTTTTCTTCCAAAAAATATTTCAAAACAAGTCTATTTAGTCATAGGTCGTATGGTTACTCGATTCAAAACATAACAAGCTTGGCATTATCTTTAGCCCAAAAATGTTTTGGTAGACCACTACTATTTAATAGTGTTCGTGCATATTCTTGTAACGTATGATTTTTTTTTCTTTCTACTGCACCATTTTATTGAGGTGTGCGGGAAAAAGAAAAATTATGACTTATACCTTTTTTATTACAAAAATTAGTAAAAAGATCATTTTCGAATTCTCCACCATGATCCCTTCGAATATTCATAATTTTCAAATCCATTTGTGTTTTAATTCTTTTAGCAAAAATTTTAAACATACCAAAGGTGTCACTTTTATGTTTTTAAAATAAAGTCCATATATATCTTGAAAAATCATGAACTATTACGAAAACATATTTGTTGTGATATAGATCGCACTTGAGTTGGACCAAATAAATCTAAATATAATAACTCTAACGGTTGTTTTGTAGGAATATTATTTTTAGATTTAAAAGAGCTTTTCTTTAGTTTTTCAATTCAGCAATCATCACATAAATTTTCTACTTTGTAATTCATTTTAGCTAAACCTCTAACTAGCTCATACTTTGCTTATTTATTAATATATTTAAAATTAATATGACAAAATATTTTATGCCACAACCATGGATTGTCATGTTTGGCAGTTAAACACAAATTTGAATTTCGATTTATATTCATGTTTAAGACCTAAATATTTTTGTTTCTAAAACCTTCAAATATAAGTGGTTTGTTATTGTCGAAAATATTACATCTATCTTTTCCGAAATTGATTTGAAAACCTTTATCACAAAATTGACTAATACTAAGTAGGTTGTGTTTTAAATTCTCTACTAGCAAAACATTTGTAATAATCGGAGAGTTAGAAATACCAGAGTTGATGACTTCTCCAATGCCCACGACATATCCTTTTGAGTTATCTCCAAAAGTTATCGTTCCACCATCTATGTATGTTATATTTGATAACATTTTTAAATTTTCGGTTATATGCTTAGAGCATCCACTATCAAGTATCAATTTCTCCTTATTTTTTATTTTGGGTACCTGCAAAATAAAAGATGATTTAATTGGTATCTATATACTTTGTTAGGGTCCTAGATGTTAGGAGGAACAGGTAGCCATACCCAACAAGGTTTGGTACCTTTATGAACATAATTTCTATTATGGACTACGTTATCTAAAAAATTATAAATATGTATTTGTCTAATCAAATTATTTTTTTTTTAGGTATCCAAATTTTTATATTTTTGGTATTCCTAATAGACTTAGATGATCTTTTAGTCTTTTGATAAATAAAACTAAATTTCTTAACATTATTGCCTTTTTGTTTAGGAATATTTTTAAATCTTATTCCATTTCTATTACGATTTTCCAAATCTTATTTTCCTTTATTAAATTTTGAAACATTATTTGTAGTTTTATCTAATTTTCTTTTAATTCTGAATTTTCAATGTTTCTATATTACTCTTCAAGTTGACATTTTCTTTTAACAAGTTATCCTTTTCTAGTTTAGTTTTATCAAAATCAATAGCCATAGTCTCATTTTCAACCAAACTATTTTTAATTTTTTCTTGAGATAATTCTAGTTCCTCTCTAAAAATAATTTTTTCATCTTTTAACATTCCTACTTCAAGTTCTAATCTATTTATCGCTATACGTTCTTTATTCAATTTTTTAATTTGTCTAAATTTACATCTAATTCTATTCTAAGTTCTAATAATTCATCATAGCTAAGTTCGAGACATACCTCATCAGTTTGTGCCATAAAGCATACATTTGCTTGTATTCCATCACCATCACTGTCGCTGTCTGATGATGATGAAGAACCGGAGTCATCCCATGTTACTTTGAAAGCTTTCTTCTTTTTGAATTTTTCAAATATGTTCTTCTTTTTATCATTGTTGAGCTTGGGACAATCTTTCTTCATATGTCCAAATTGGTCACATTCATAGCATTTGATTGGTGTTTGATTTATTGAGCTTGATTTTCCTCCTTTTTGAAATCTAGTCATTCTCCTAAACTTCTTGAATTTGTTGTAGTTTTTGGCAATAAATACAATTTCTTCTTCGTCCAAGTCGGATTCTTTATTTGTTGCTGGGATTGTTATGTTCCTCATTTTTGAATTTTGTTCTTTTCGTGCCTGGAAATTAGCTTCATAGAACATTAAATTGCCTATCAATTCTTCAACTAAGAGTGTTGAGAGATCATTAGCTTCTTTGATAGCTAATATTTTTCTTTCCCACTTTAGAGTTAAAGAATTGAGTATTCTAGATACTAAGTCAAAATTTGTGAATTTGACTCCAAGTGCCATTAAATTATGTTGAATGGTTTGGAATCTTGAGTACATGTCTACTATAGATTCATTTTGTTTCATTTTAAATGAACAAAATTGGTTTTGTAAAATTGAAATCTTAGTTTGTTTAACTTTGTTTGTGCCTTCGTGTGTAAATTGTAAGGTATGCCAAATATCATATGCAGTGTTACATAGCATGACACGAGAAATTCATTCTTATCTAGTGAACAAAATAGAACATTCATTGCTTTGGCATTATTAGAAGCTGCGGTTTTTTGTGCATCATTCCATGTGTTCATAGCAGTGTTAGGTGCTTCATATTTATTTTGAGTGACTGACCGAATTTATAATCCATTAGCTTACATAAAAATTCTCATACGTGTTGACCAATATGCATAGTTAGAACCATTAAAAAGAGGGGGTCGTGCTGTGGTTTGACCTTCTTGAAAAGTACTTGCTATATTATAGTGATTCAAAAACGTGTTACTATAATTTGATCTAACCTTGCTCTGATACCAATTAAAAGTCTACCGGGTGGATCGTATAGTGTATATGCAAATATATGTGACAAAATATATGATGCAACTAAAACAATATTAATCTAAGTAAATATAGAATAAGCACACCAGGATTTTATAATGGTTCGAACCTCACATCCTACATCCAATCCCGAAGCTCCCCTTCGGAATTCGACTATCAAACACCCTCGCTTCACCCGGAGGAATAGGCTTTGTTACAATAAGTTGTTCTTGTCAAATGTGTGTTCTATAACATGGATATTGACCAATTAGTACAAATGCTTTCAAATATATATCTAGAGAGCATTTTCTATGTAGAACTGAACATTTGGAAGAATGAAATACAAGTATAGATTGTTAGAGATCAAGAATATAATAGAGTATGTAATTGGAGAGCGTAAGCAAGTAAGGTGAAGTTGTTTTCTTGATTCTTAATGATATATAGAGTTGTGGAGAGGTTCCTTGAGTAGTTGCATCCATTAATAAGTGCTCTATAATTGCTTCTATTGATGATGAAGAGTTGCAGTGGAGAGAAGCGGAGATGTATGTTCAAATGTGGCAGTTGAAGTTTAAATTTAAAATCCGAGTTTGAAATCAGTCGTCTGGTATTTGTATCAGACGTCTGATACTATATATTTTTTGTACATAGTAGATTTTCAGACGTCCAAGTGCAACTACTAGACCTCTAGTTTAGTATGTTTGTTTGTTCCAGAGGGCTTTTCCAAATGTCTGGCTTGTGCACCCAGACATCTGAAACTTATGCATGTCTACTTTGTGCATCTTTTCTGTTCCTTCTTTGATCCTATTGACTTGTAGTCTCTTGTAATGTACTTTGAGCCTTGTTCTCGTCTTTGTAGTGATGTTTCTCTAGCAAGTACCTATATATAGAAATATATATGCATATTCGATTCCCATTGTATAGTTGTTGTCATCGAAATCGTAGATTTGATTTCCTAACTTCTTCTTCCTACTTCCTCACTCTCTTTTGTAATTGTTTGCATTCTAGTACCTTCACCCTTTTCCATCAGGATTTCACCAGCAGCAGGTTCGTCTGCCATTCTATTGACTGATTCATCGATGTTTAGCACTCACTGAATAGGTCTTCCACTTCCCCTTAGAGATTATCGCTGAATATACGAGTAAGGGCAGAAGATCGAGTAAGCATTCTAGAGCTACATAGTGGACTTGTAATGGGGACAGCAAAGCGATTAGGGAGTAGTAGACCACATCGTCAGTGGTTCTCGTTTGTTAGGAGATACACGGTGGTGCGATGTTGGAAACTAATGTCCATTGGAGCTTTTAGAGTACCAGCATGCTCGTCATGGACATATTGTGTGGGGATGCCTACAAAAAATTAAACGATAAGTTAGGCACTTAGATAGAATGAATCCAAGTATGACAAGAGCGAATAGGAAGAGGTCTTACGTCTAGAAAGCCAATGCCCGTTGAAACCATACGGGCATCGGATGAAGGATACTCATTTTTGAAGGATAAGCGCTTGTTGTAGAGTGCCTCTATAACTTTACACCTATGCATGGCCTTGATAATCTTGTTAGATAATGATTCACACCTTTGCTTGAAGGTCGAAAGATAAGTTAACTCGTTAAAAGTAAGAGGCCGTAGGAAACAGGCATAGATAGGGATCTCAAATTAGCATACCCATTGGCTTGAAATTGGGTTGGAGTCAGCCGAAGCTCTTAAAGGATCATGCACAAAAATGGACCGAATGTGGGATGGTACCACCCAGACACATACACTGATTGCATGTAGTATAGCCTATTTAAGGGTTGTGCGCTCATTGGATTTGAGTAGAAAGTAGCATGTCATCCTCAGGAATCTCGTGTTATTTAAATATGTTGTATAACATTTGAGCAATCGAAATAGTCAATGCCCGATCATCTAGCACTTGAAGGATAATGTATTCATTTATCGAAGGAGGCTACTCTTAGATAGGCTTCGTAGGGACAACCATCCTTTTGAGCTCTCTAGTGATAGAACATTCGCCTGACAACTATGGAAGGTGAAGCTGAGTTGTGGAGGACCTAGCTTCGGGAGGATTAGATATACTAGCAACAGACTGGAAATGAGGCGACTGGAAAGTCATTTTGGATGAAAAAAGATAGCATCCAATATGACCAGGTATGTTTTGTTTTAAGTGCTAAACTGGTGTGACTGACACTTGAAACCAGAGGATGCCGACGTTTGTTGACCAATCGGATTCTGAACATCAATCGAGGCAAGTGAAATTTTTAATCTATGCAGTGCGTGTCCCACGTCCCATACATGATGAATAGACCATCTTGTGTTGACAGCCTGCTTATGCTAGAAAAATATGCCACGCCGAATGTTAGAACTATGTATCTGACCTTACCCATTATCGTCAGATTATCGATAATGGAACTGCTGTCCAGAGCGATGAAGAAGTTTTTTTTACAGGAGCATGGAAAGTGCAGTGGATGGACATGCTTAACAATGGAATTATTCAAGTGCTGGAACATGCTCAATTCGACCGTTCTTCCAAAGAGAACCATTATATTAATACTCAAATGAAAAAGTACGATTAGTTGAGCATTGATTGGAGCAAGTCCGATATAGTGCAAGAGTTTGAGTGGAGGAATTTGGTCGATTCTCGCAAGCCCATATTAGGTCGGACCCAAGTACAAGCTTGGAAGAACCATAGATTAGCCCCGACTAAGCTTGACTAGCCCCATCACCATCGCTAATACAAGCCATAAATTTCCTAAGGACAAGGTCGTCAACGACTAAAGTTTTTGATAATCACCCGCCTAAAACATGTTGAACCAAGGCTTGAAGATCGAGGGGTAGAAAATTGGTCGGGTTTGAGCGCTTGAAGAGAAATAATGGCGATCGATTGGGGGAATGAGCAGTGGCGATCTCTTGAAGCGACGGTGACGTCAAGAAGGTAGTGGCAATTTCATGTGATCGAAGGAGATCGGTTTGAACTTGAGAAATCGAAGCTTGTAGAACTCGATGGGAAAGCAGTCATTAGAAGGAAATGTGAAAATGCAAAGAAAATATTCTAAGTCTTGAGTACTTATATAGTACTTAGGGACAAATAAAAGCACTCAGTAGGGAAAGTCAAACCATTCAGTATTGAGTCAGACAACTTGATACAAAGTGGTATTCTTGGGCCCAAAACTGGAGAATAAGCAAAACGGAGGAATAACATAATTGGCAAGGCGTGTAATGATCTTCGGAGCATAGATCTTGTCCTTACCGCAAAGAATGAAACTTCAACTATGTAAAGCAGTTGAATGAATATTTACAAGATGGTGGCAAAGCTTTTATGCAATTCTCAAACGACTAATTGGAACATGGAAGTAGAAGTTAATGCTTGATTTGTTCTAGAGCATGCTTTGTTTTCAATGAAAGCATACTCTAGAGGCAAGTGTTATCTGCCTTTTGACCAAAAAAAATTTCACAGGAATTAGAACATCAAGATGAAGAAGAAATGATTCACTAGACTTAGGAGCATGCCTAGAAGGACAATGGGAACACACTCAAGCAGTTTCAAAAACAATGGACCAAAGGTTACCACTCGGTACTGAGCCCTACCACTTGATCCAACCCCTTTTTATTGCACACGAGACCCATAAACCTCTTCTACCTGAAGCTTTGGCTTGGGTGATCGCCATGAGGTGCTTTTCTAAAGGAATAGAAGAACAACTCTACGGATTTTCTGGAGAAAGCAAAGAAAATGGACAAGAACAAGCAATATCAGTAACAACTCAATCTTAAAGGAAAAATGTTAACAAGACAATGAATCAGAGATAAAAGACCAAATAAATGAGGGGAAATTCCCAGTCATGAAAATCGTTCGGTACCGATGAAACCATTCAGTACCACTATCGATGAAACCATTCAATACCGAGTGGTTTTTATTGCTAAATGGGCCCTATTTCTCACTTCTGTATACTTGAACTTAGGATCTGAACCTGATATTTTGTGGTCCACCAGTTCTACTAAGCGACTTCTCTATAAATATGGACCCTATGGCTACTGGAAAAGGATCTTTTGGCACTTCATCTTCTATATCTCCTTTATTAAAGCCATTAAGGCAGATATTATTTGCTTCTAGGTTTTAGTTCAGTAAATCCCTTGAGCGGATGACTCTCAGTCTGTAATCAACAAAAATATATAGTGCAGGCCAAAATTTGCTAAACCATAATAAAATTCTAGTGTTCCCTTTACTTTTTTTATAGTTTCTACTAGATCCAAATAATCTATAGATCTTTGGGCATTACCCATTTTTGGCATCAAGAGAAATATTCATATATCCAAATGAAATAGATGAGCAAAGTGATTATGTTTCTTCGTAGCTTGCAATGTCTATTTCAATTAAAGTTGAAGAGATAATTTCTTGTAATTATAAATGTATCAAACCCTACTTTTTGGGAGTTTATGCAAATTTGCAATGGTAATATTTTACCTTTAGAAAAGATGCAGTACCAATGCATCAAAATATAAAAATAAATAATTTTTATGGAATTTACAAATAATTGTACACTCAGAATTCCCTAAATGTAGAAACTAAAAAGTTAAACTAAAAAATATCTATAAATAAACCATCACAATTACATTAATCAAATATGTATATTCATGAATAAATAAATAAACATCAGTTATTATATTAATGACACAATTATTAGGAAGTTACAGTAAGCAAATATGGATGTAAATTTGTTTATTGGTTTTAATTGTACAATTACATATGATATTTATAAAGGAAATTAAATAGACACGATAAATTAATTCTAAAATGAATAAACAAATGTCATTAATAATTGTTCGGTTTGAATATAAAAGATCATTTATGAGGGATATTCATTAGGGTAAAGAAAGTAGTAAATCACATTTAATAATATTGATGAGGATAGGAGTTAAAGATAGTAAGCATATAAAATAAAAAGAAGTGCACAGCAAGTAAATAAATGAACTTATGGCGCATAATAATTTCCACAACTGAAATTATATGGCCTCAGTAATATGTTTGAAACATGTGTGAATTAGTGGGCCTAGCCCAATATTTTGGTTAGTTATAACTGGTTTGGTTCAGTATGGGTTGGGATGAGAGGTCGGTAGAGTTACACAACTGATGTCTGCCGGGTTACCAACAGTTATGTATATGTACTGCTAATGTGGGACATCTCCAATAATAGGACTCGTGGGAGATATATGTTTGCGTATAAGTTTGGGGGAAAATTTCCGAGGGGACCGCCCTGGAGTTGAATTATTAAATGGCTAAGTTCTTTAGGGTAATTGATGTATTTAGTGTTGTTGCAAAATTGGACCTATTTTGGAATTTTAAAAATGTTAAAGTGGTGATTTCGAATTAAAAAGGATTTTCAAAGTGATTTTGAAAATAGACGTTTTATTGAATTTTGAATTGTTGAGCTAATGGATTTATTTTAAATAAATAAATGTGATAAATTTTATGTTATAAAAATTATGATTTTTCTGATATATAACCAAAAATATGATTTTTGAAATATGAAGTTAACTATTTTGTGAAATAGTATAAATTGAGATTTTTGAATTTATTATAAATGGTTTATATATAAAATTTATACAATTGAATTTTTATAAATTAAAATAATGGAATTGTAAAGGATTTTTTTAAATGTTAAAGTGGAGTTATAAATGGATTTTATAAGTAAATAAGATTTGTGAATTTGTGAAGTTATAAACGATGTTGTAAATAAATGTTTTATAAATAAATTGAATTTTGGCATATAAATTTCAAATAAATAGAATTGATTAATAAAGGAATTTTGTAAATTGATGTTTTTATAAAATATAAATGTGAATTTATGAACATTGTTTTATAAATCCAAAATCAATTGAATTTGACAAGTTAAATATAGAAGTTTATTAAAGGAATTTCATCCACGATTTTGGATAGTGGATAATCCTTTAATTAAATGTGCAATACTAATGAATTGGGTAAAGGGATTATATTTATGATTTTGGATAGTGGATTATCCTTTAATAAATGTGTAGAAATATTGGATTTTGTAAACGGACTATATTCATGATTTTAGACAGTGAATAATATATTAAATAAATGTTTTGGGAAGTGATATTTTAAATGGAGTTAAATGGTTTAAAGATGTTTTAAAATGTGTTAAGTATCGAAACCATAGATTTCAACATTCATTGTTGAAATAGACGTTTTTGAGAAGTAAGGAAATGATGGACTATAACACCGCTGTTATAGTAAATGATTTTTGAAAGGAAATGTTTTTGTATAGTACATGGGATATATATATCTATCTTATTTCGAATCCCTATACTAGTAATTTTGGGTTGTCGTGACGATATTTTACGCAACATTCGTTTTGACCCAAATAAATGTGTTAAAGAGAATGTTTTCCTTAAAGAATAGAATATATAATTAATCGTGATTTAAGTATATGAAATATTTTCTAAGTGTTGAAAATAAAGAGAATTGTGAATTACTTATTATTAATAAGTATATGGAAATATTTTCCAATATTGAAATGGTTTTGAGATTATGTCTTTTTAAAGATAATTTGAAGTGAATATTTGGCAAATGGTTTAACTAATAAAAGATTAATGGAAAGGGCCTAGTGATCATATATGGTGCTAAATATATGTTTCTTTGCTTTATAGTTAAATAACCGACTATTGAATTGGCCATTTTAGTTCCTCGACTTGATGCGGGAACTATTTAGTCATACACTTAGTACGTAGCCTTCTATGTAGGCTTGATTATCATTTGTGTTAAGGATGTTGATTCGTATAGTGCGGAGTATTACTCCAACCTATCGAGCTTCCTTCTTGGCCGAAGGATAGCAAGTTGAAAGTTGGAGACGTGATAAGTCTATGAGACTTAGTTTCTATGTGAGGTTGAGAAACGCTTTTGCGTTGTTGGTGCAAAGAGACCAGGATCAGGTTTATCCGAAAACCACTTAGGACCAACGTATATGCGATGATTGTGCAGGTTGCTTGTGATGATATTGATATTCCAGATTTTCATAGTGGGGGACTTCTTGTTGATCGTTTGGGGTTAAAAACCCAATATACATATAGTAGCAGTGATCTCTTCATTATCAAATATCCAATGCATGAACTATTTGCTACTAATCCTAGGGTTTTCCAACAGGATTGCATTTCTACAGATTACGTACATTGGTTTTTACAAACGTACATCAGTGGGGGCTGAGAAGGAAACTTCTCTTAGCTTAACACTCTCCTTGAGACGTATGAGCTTAAGGGTTGTATTTTTATGGAAGGCAATTAGTAGTCAACAGAAATGGCCATGTGGCATTCAAAGTGACGTGATTGTGATATGAGAAAGGTAATCGTTACCTCAGGCCTCATCAACCGAAAATGACCAAAACAGGGTTAGATGCAGCAGGGCTAAGTGGGTCGCTCCCAAGTAGGGTATGATCATCCTCTTCTAGATATATCTTTACACGCTATGATGTCGTGTGTCTAATTATTGTGGTTTGTATGTAAACAGCCCTCGGTAAAGACCGGTAACGACCGGAGGATGACATATTCGGTACCATCTAATTATAGAGGTAGGCCGGTCTTATGTTGGTAGAGGGTAGATGTTATGTTCCTCGGGACATCCATCTAGAAATGTACCCTTTCGGATGGTAATCCCTTCACCTGGTCATTTGTATGGAAAACCAAACTCCACTACGTACATGCCATTTTATTTGTAGAGTCTAGTATGCTGGAATTTAATAATGGTAACAATTTCGGCTATGACTAATATTATTTGTATATACTAGACGCTAGTGTCATATAGGAGGATTTGATATGAAATGTTTTAGTTATCGTAAAGTAAAAACATGTCCGTGTTTATGTATGGGCATATCTTATGGAATACTTTTGGGAAAAGTTTGGTAATTTAATGAATTCAGTTGAGTGTGTTTCTCACGTTTGTTTACCAGACTGATCCAGGCGTTCTTCCCTTTCAATGCTCGAGTCAGACTGAGTATATTTGCAGCTTCAGATTTGGGGCAATTGGTGCTTCAGCAGAAGAGCTGGAGATCTTTATTTCGTATACACGTAACTGTTTTGATTATCCGATGTGCTTAGTTGTTGTTTATTATCAGCAATTGTGTGGACAGGTTATTATAACTGTCC
Organism: Allium cepa; assembly: GCA_030765085.1. NCBI lineage: Eukaryota > Viridiplantae > Streptophyta > Magnoliopsida > Asparagales > Amaryllidaceae > Allium > Allium cepa. The sequence continues at coordinate 229,451,064 of CM060941.1, forward strand.
AGGCTGATGATTATTGATTGATTGTTGAACTCTAATTGATGTATGTATTTATACAGTTTTTGTTTTGTAAAGAACATAGATATTATATTATATGTTTTCCGCTGCGATGTGAGATTCTGTATTGTTCTGTTTGGCTCTATCTTCTCTCTTTCCTCTCTTCTCTTCTTCTCTCTTCTTTTCTTTCTCATGACTTTCCATCAGTCTATGCTTTTTAGGTCGAACACGTGTGGTTTATTATCGATTTAAAGCATACGGATTTGCGGGTCGTCACAACTGCCTAGGTAAGACAGAGTAGAAGTTAAAGCTATGAATAAAATAGATATGAATGCTCGTAGAGTAGCAACAAGAAATCTTCGTCGAATATAAGGAATATTGTATGGACGTAGAAATATATTATTAAACATGAGCAAAAGTCATAAGAGGAACCCACAAAGGAATGGAGTATGAAATCAAAGTGCACTTCCGCGAGTGCTAGAGTATACTCGCATGAAATATCAAAGATAAAAAAAAAACCAAAAGTTGAGAATATTATCAAGGGATTTTGGTTAAAAATGATAGTAATATAACTACAAAGGAGGGCAATGAGATAGCGAACACACTTAAAGGACGTTGGTTGACTCAGGATTAAAGAAGATAGGATAGGAGTTAGAAAAATTATTCCTCCAAGAAATTTTCCAACGGGTTATTCTAAATGTGCATAGTTTATATTTTATACCAACTACAATGTAGAAATGCATATTACCATATAATTGATTGTAATGATTAAAATAATAAAGGATCTTATTTTTTAGAAACGAAAAAGGTAAGTTGAGACAAGGGGGTTATAGTAGAATGACAGACTAAAAATGTCCATTTTATTTAAGTAAGAAGTGAATAGGGATAAAACATCGTTAGTATTATTTGATATTAGAGGGTTGCTTCCAGCAATTGTTTATTTTAGATTATTTGGGTTGTATTCGCCAATTGTCTATTTTTGGGTGTTGAAAATGCGTACAATATGATATTAGATATGTTTCTATTTTATTATTGTGTTAATTTTCTAGATGAGCTTTGTTCGTTATATATAATGGAAAACAGTGCAAATAAGGAAATCTCATAAAGATACTTGACTAGAGATGAATGTAAAGCAAGGCTGGAAGTTTATAAAATAAATTAGGAAATCGATTAAATCAGCAACAAAAAAAAGCTTAAATCTAAAAAACTTTAGAATTTTGGAAAAACAAATTTCAGTAAGCGAAGGAAATGGAAGAGTTGTTGCAAAACCCACGGTCACTACCTCTATGCCTTAAAAGATGAAATTTATAAATATATTTCTGTGTTGTTTGTTATTTTGAAATAAAAGAAAAGGGTTTCAAAATTTAATATTAACTTTGTAATATTTGGGTCAATCATATGTACTAACTTATTGACTTAATTTCGATTATGTCAAGATATGTCTTCATTTTTTTTAAAGATGTAAAGGCAAATGCTTTTGAAAAAAATCGTGTTAGAAAAAACAAAAATGCTTTAAAGTTTTCCAACTTTTTTACAAATTTAATTGAAAGGGAAAAGATCAACAAAAAAAGAGAAAATTTCTCATTTACAAATGCTACATGCTTAGCGTAGGGAGGGTTAATATGTTGATGAATATGAATTTTACTGTTCAATAAGTGTGATGGTAAATAAAACACAAATAACAGTAAGGGAAATGCTGTTTTAGCTTTGGAATTTCTATTTCCATACCTTATTGATAGTAAACAAAATATGTTTACAAAATAATTCTATTTCAAAATTTTAAAACAAGCCACCTTATTTGAATTGTATTTTGAAAAGTTGGAAAAGATTTAGGGGCAAAAGAAAAAGTTCTAAGGTACAATGGAATTGGTACACAAAAAAAGAGCAGAAATATTCTTCATCTCAATTATTTTTCCAGTATAAGAGTATCTATTTAGGAAAATCAAATTTTCAAAATTTTGGATGTTAGAAATTGTATGTTAGCTATTGGATAGTAAAGATTGGATGAAAAATTGGTTGAACCATACTCTTATTTATAGGATTGTGGAATATTTTGAGTGAAAATAGAGATTTAGGTTTTTGAAAACTTGTAGAAATATAGAATTGTCAATATATACAGGTTGTTTGCATCATATTTTCAAAATTATTTTAAAGAACACATTCATTTAGGAGATAATGATTTAGTGTTATTCAGCATACATGTCATATGTGTTGTGACACACCATGCACTTATACAAGATTGGCTGCAAAATTAGTCGTATACTAATTGATTGGATAGTTTAGAATGGTTGCATGCAATGTTACATGATTCAACCCTTGAGGAATTTCGAGGATGAAAATCTTTTAGGGGAGGAGAATGTAAAACCCCATAAATTAACAATAATTAATTAAAAAAATCAATAAATGATTCACAAGGCTCAAAAATGAAATTTGAGAAAATGTCGAAAATGGGCCATGGAACTTTCATATATATAAAGCTTCAGGATCAAAGTTCAAACAAAGAAGTTTTTGGATCAAAAACAATATAAATGGATTTAAAACAATAATATAAAGTTAATAGCGACACAATAAATAATGCCATTAATTTTGCCCCCATTGGTCGATATCTTAGCTGAACCTTAGTTGAACGGCCCGGATTTAATAAAATTTAATCGGATGGACAGAATTGATTCAACCACCTATAAATGTCGGCCATGCCCCTCACCTTTCTTCTTATTTTTTTTGAACTGAGCAGCGAAACTTTGTCATTTCTCTTTCTTCACTACTTAAAGAAATTTTAAAAATACTATATATAAATATGTATATATTGGAGAAGAGTAGAAAATAAAAGAGAAGAAAGAGGGAGTGAATCAATTCTATGAAAGTGGTAGGTTTAGAAATTATAAATTAAGATTTTCACTTAAACTCAAATCTCCTCTTGGATCTTAAATTCTAATGGGTATGTATGCACTTTAAAATACATATTTTTTGTTGAAAAGAAAAGGGGTCAAGTAAGAATATTAGGTTTGGATCTAGAGATTCAAAAGCCATAAGGTAAGTGGGAAATTACTTAATTTGCATAATACTAAATTTATATCATTGAAATTCTATTTTTATTACTATAACTATGTGAAAACGATTGAATTGTAGGATTAATTGAATAAAAATGAATTAAAGCCCTTGTCTACATATTCAGAAAGAATTATCTAACTTTGAAGAAATGGCATATACGTCCTAGATCTGGAAATTAAAGAGAATAATCCTTAAATTTTATGAATTATGATATCAATAGAATTGTGTAGTTATTTCCAAATTTTTGTTATTAAGGCTATGAACTGTTAAACTTGTCAATCATTCAATCGAATGTTTAATTTGATTTTGGATTTAAATTCTCTATTTTAATTTTGTTTTGAATTGTAGAACGCAAAATCTAGTTATAAAGACCTCCATGTGAATTTTCGTAAACTGTCTAACTTCATAGTTCTATGTGAAAAATGCGCCACTTGAATTAAAAAGAAACATTCATGTATCCAAAGGGAAGAGATGTGCAAAGTGGGGAAGTTTTCCCATAGTTTGCATTGTCTATTTCGATGAAATAGAAGAGATAATTTCTTGTAATTACAAACGTGTCATAACCTCACTTTTTCATAGTTTATCAACATTTCCTTTTTGGAAAAGATATAGTTCCAATGGATTAAAATGTAGAAAGAAATATTTTTGTGGAATTTACACATGAATGTATATTTAGAAATCTTAAATACAGAAACTAAACATTTACAATAAAAAATATAAATAGTCCATTGCAATAACATTAATCAAATATATGTGTATATATAGTAAAGTATAAGTTTAAGAAATAATAAATTAACATAAATTATCATAATAATTACATATAAAAGTTTAAAAATATGAATAAAGTAATAATCTAGGAATTATGGGGTTATAATGTTGATTGGCATTATTACATAGTTAATGGGAATTTCTATGGAACGACCTAAAATTTCAACCATTTGAATTTGTAATATTTAATTGATTTTAAATATTGAAAAGTTAATTTTACAAGTTCAATAATTTATATTTCAAATATAGTGATTTATTTGTTAATTAAATGGTAAAATTGAATAATTAGAATTGTTTAAATAATTGAAACTTTAATTTAATGTGGGCAAAAACGATTTCGAAAACTGATTTAAATTCTGTTTAAACTATACTAAAGAGAGTAAACTTTTAAATTGGTTATAAAAGTGATTTAAATTGATTTTGGAAATAACTCGTTTTAATTAACGTTTGAAAATAGCCTTCTGGAGCACTATCTCGGATTTCGACAAAACCGGTTTCATTAGATCCTTAATAGTGAATTATTATATGCCGTCAAATAACATGGCGATCGGACATATTGTTTAGTCGTGCGATCTCGAAACACGTAGAAATTATTTAAAGTAATTTAAATTAATATATTTTTATTTTCAAAGTTAATTTTTGTATACGATGGAAATGGTTTCTGATACATTTTCCATTGTGTTCGGAATAGAGGTATAAAAATAGAATGAGTGGCGACACGCTTCATTTGAAGTTTGAAATTTTAGCGAGTGAATAATGCCATGAAAATTTTCTATAAATGGGCATTAACTTCCTTCATTTGCAAAACCCTAACCCTAAAGTCAACAGCCGTTATTAAAACCAAAGCTTCATCCAACGGCCCACGTTTCTCAACACTATCAAGGCCAAATTAGCCAAAACCTTCAACATGAAATTTGTTGCTCACATCCCCACGACTTCATCCTTACCAATCGATCATCAAAAAGTGGCAAGAGCTTGGGCGGCATGTTCATGGGGCTGTGTGTTCTTCTTTGGGCTCGGTTTATGGAATGGCAGCGACGGCGTGGTCGCATGGGGCGGAAAGCGAGGGGAGCGGCAGCGGAGCAACGGCGGGTGCGCTCAAGTAGGCATGGACGGCGGCGGCGGCATTGGTTAATAGGGATCTTTTTTGAAAAAAAGAGGAAGAATTCACGTTGCCTGGGTGAGCACAAGGGAAGGAGAGAGGGAATAAGGTATAATTTAAAATTTAATTAATTTGAGTTAATTATAATTTTCTTACGTTCCTTAATCCATAACATTTTCATACGAGGTCAGTTTAGAGCGAGACAAAGTTGCATTGCGATCGTATCAGTGAGTACTGCGATATGGAGTTAGATTGGACGGATTCGAAGCTAGTGAAAATTTTGGGTTAAATAGGATGACCATTCAACTTTAATTCAAACCAGAGCGCTTGGCAATTATTGGAATTTCAGTGAGTAATCTTACCTCGATAATTTTATTTGTGCTATTTGTTGCTTGTTTGGATGATTTATTATTTTATTAATCGGTTTGGATATATATTCCCGCCCCTGGAGCGGCTGAGACCCTATTGCGTTCTCGTGTATGAGTGGATGATCCTTTATACATGATCTCGCTCAAAGTAATTGATTTATATTATCAAATTATACGCTATATATGATGAAGGAGGACAAGTTGGAGGGATCCAGCAGGATTCCTCACACTGTTAATTTTACTTTTCTTATATTTTGATATATGATGTGTTTGATGCCATATTTGATTACTTGAATATGATTTTTCTTATTTAGTGTTATAATTGCACTGGACTATATTTTTAGTATTTTGAAATACTATAAAAAGGTGATTTTGAATTAAAATTATTTTCAAAGTGATTTTGGAAGTGTATATTTTAATAATTTTTAAATTATTAAAAGGACTTTATATAAAGGATTTATAAAAGTGATATTTTATATATAAATAAATAGATTTATAATCAGAATTTATAAATATTTTGTAAGTGGATTTGAAATTTATTTGGTAAATGGATTTTATAAATAAATTAGATTTATAAGAAATGGATTTACAAGTGGATTTTGATAGTAAAATGAGTTTTATAAAAGAATGATTTATTAAAAGAATTTTATAAATAAAGAGATTTTATAAAATAGAAATTTTATAAAATAGAAAGGAGACTTATAAACATAGTTTTATAAATATGGAAATGATTTATGTTGAGATTTAAATATGGATTTTTATATAAAGGAAATACATTCAAGTTATTAAGAGTTAAATAATCTTTTAAAGGAATATTTTTGATAAAGTTAATGGTTTTTGAAGTGATAAACTTTAGAAGTAAAGTTGTGGAAATAACAATTCTAAATGGAATTTAACAGTTTGAAAAATGATTTAAAATGTGATATGTATCGAAAACATGGATTTCATCATTTATTGTTGTAATAGACGTTTTCGAGGAAGTATGGAAGGCATGGACTATAACTATTTTTTTTGGGTTATCGTAACGATGTTTTACGCAACATTCTTTTTGACCCGATAAATTATATTCTAACCTTCCATTGTGAAATACACGAATTTTTTCTTATGATCTTACTAAAGGCTTGGTGGTTTAGGAGCACTGCTTCTTATACTTAACACCCGTTCTGAGACGTATGAACTTGGAAGTTGTACGGTAACAGAAATCTATTTGGTGCGTCTCCAAAATGGTAATGTTATTAAATATATTTGTTCCGTTGATATAAGTATATGGAAATGTTTTCAAATATCAAAATATTGAAATGGTTTTGAGGATATATTTTTTAAAGATAATTTGAAGTAAATATTTGGAAATTGATTTAATCAACAAAAGGTTAATTAAATGGGCCTAGTGACTGCTTATATGCTAATATTATTTGTTGCTTTTATAGTTAAATAACCGACTGTCAAATTTGGCCCTTTTTGTTTACTTGAATTGATGTGGGAACTGATTAGTTGTGCACTTAGCACGAAGCCGACTGGGTAAGCTTGATTATCGGTTGGATTAAAAATATTGATTCGAGTAGTGAGAATGTCTATGGTACTCCAATCTATCAGGCTTTCTTCTTGGTCAAAGGATAGCAAGTTGGGAGTTGAAAATGTGATAAGTCTACGAGACTTGGTTTCCATATTAGGTTGAGGGCCTCTTTATCGTTGTTGGTTCGGATAGACCAGGGTCAAATTTATCTGAGAACCACTTTGGACCAATGTATTATTCGAAAGTGCAGGTTTATGACGATGATTTTGAAGACGGAGATCTTCATGATGCAGGTCTACTAGCCAGTAGATCCGAATTCATATTATATATATGGTGGTAGTAGTGCTTCGTTATAAAAATCTACGATATGAAAGGACTTCTCTCTACTAATCCGATGGGTAATTTCCGATAGGATGTGGTAGGAGAGTGCCTTCGGTATGTTCTATTCCTGGACAACTTGTATGGAAGAATGTCAGACGTTGCATTTCTAATTACATAAGTTGATCTCTATGAACATATCATCTGTTTGGTGGCAGAGAAGGCAACTTCTCTTAGCTTAACACCCTTTTCTGAGATATACGAGCTTAGGAGTTATACGTTTTTGGATATCAGTTGCGTGACTGTTGGAATGACAATGTGGCATTCAAAGTGTAATGTGCTACGTGAAAGATAAACATTACCTTAAGCCTCATCATCCAGTAATGGCTTAAACATGGTACACCGTGAGGCTATGTGGTCCGCAACCATTAGGGTAATACCATCACTTTTCTAGATAATCCTCTATATTTTAGGTATGTGGCGTATGCTATGAGACATCTCGGATAGGTCGATAACGACTGGGGTGATGACATATTCGGTTTCTATACAGGCCATGTATGAGTGCCAAATAGGGACAGATCGGTCTTGCCAGATATGAAGGATTGTTTGCGTATCCTCGGTACATTCCTCTAGAGATGTACTATATGGAAGGTCGTTCCATACCGGCCATTATATGGAAATTGGTTCTCCAATACGTGCCTTCCATTTTGTTTGTAAACCTATTACGCCGTCAAATTTAACCAATGTAACAATTTGGCTATTTTAATATTATTTGTGTACTAGACACTAGTATATATAATAGGATTTGATATGAAATGTTTTGGTTATCATAAGGTAAAAACCCATCCATGTTTATGTACGGTGTGGTCTTACGAGATACCTATGTTTGATAAATTAAAGTTTTTATAACTTTAAAATTCATTTGAGATGTGCTTTATCATGTTGGTTTACTGAACTGATCTTGGCTGTGACGACCCGTAAATCCGTACCCTTTGAATCGACAATAATTCACACATGTCTGACCCAAAAAGTACAAACTGAAGGAAAGTCAAGAGAAAGAAAAGAAGAGAGAATAAGAGAAGCGAAGAAAGAGAGAAGATAGAGCCAAATAGAACAATACAGAATCTCACATCACATCGGAAAATATATAATATCATATCAATGATCTTTGCAAAACAGAAACTGTATATATATACACATCAATCAGAGCCAACAATCAATCAATAGTTATCAGCCTGAACAGTTATAATAACATGTCCTCAGAAATGCTGATAATATACAACAACAAACCAAGCACAGCGGATAATCAAAACAAGTACGTGTATACGAAAATGAAGATCTCCAGCTCTCCTGCTGAAGCTCCAGAAGCACCAAAGCATAAACTGTAGATATACTCGGTCTGACCCGAGAATTGAAAGGAAAGAACGCCCGAATCAGTCTGGTAAACCAGCATGAGAAAAATACTCTATTGAATTTATTAAGTTACCAAACTTTTCCTTAGTTTTCAAAACAAAAGTATCTCGTAAGACAAGTCCACACATAAACACGGATATGTTTTTACCTTACGATAACTAAAATATACCATATCAAATCTCATGTTATATTATAGTAGTGTCTACTATATACAAATAATATTAATCATAGCCAAAATTGTTACACTGATTAAATTCCAGCATAAGCCCTATTGGGTAGTGGAGTTTGGATTTCCATATAAATGACCAGGTGAAGGGAATACCTTCCGGCAGTACATATCTGGAAAATGTACCGAGTACCATCACTAAGGATCCTCTACCAACACAAGACCGGCCCACCTCTATAACTAGATGGTACCGAATATATCATCCTCCGGTCGTTACCGACCTTTACCGAGGGCCCTCATAGCATACAAACTACAATAATCAGATACATAACGTCATAGCTTGCAAAGATATATCTAGAAGTGGATGATCATATCCTAATGGGAATGACCCACTTAGCCCTGCTGCATCTAACCCTATTTTGGTCATTTCTGGTTGATGAGGCTAGAGGTAACAATTACCTTTCACAAAACACAATCACATCACTTAGAATGCCACACGGCCATTTCCGTTGACTACTAATTGCCTTCCACAAAAATACAACCATTAAGCTCATACGTCTCAAGGAGGGTGTTAAGCTAAGAGAAGTTATCTTCTCCGCCACCACTGATGTACGTTTGTAAAAACCAATGTACGTAATCTATAGGAATGCAATGTCAGACAAACATCCATACAAGTTGTCCAGGAACAGGACAAACCGAAGGTATTTTCCTACCACATCCTGTTGGGAAATCCCTAGGATTAGCAGCGAATAGTCCTCGCATTGGATATTTCATAATAAAGAGACCACTGCTACTAGATGTATATTGGGATGTTAACCCCAAACGATCAACAAGCAGTCCCCCACTATGAAACTCCGAAAATCAATATCATCACAAGCAACCTGTACAATCGTCGCATATACGTTGGTCCGAAGTGGTTTTCAGATAAATCTGATCTCAGTCTCTTCGCACCAACAACGCAAAAGCATTTCTCAACCTCACACAGAAACCAAGTCTCATAGACTTATCATGTCTCCAACTTTCAACTTGCTATCCTTCGGGCCAAGAAGGAAGCTCGATAGATTGGAGTAATACTCCGCACTATATGAATCAACATCCTCAACACAAAGGATAATCAAGCCTACACAGAAGGCTACGTACTAAGTGTACGACTAAATAGTTCCCGCATCAAGTCGAGAAACTAAAATTTGGTCAAGTCTGATAGTCGGTTATTTAACTATCAAAACAAACAAACAAATATTCAGCACCATAACAATCATTGGCCCCTTCAATTAACCTTTCTTTAATTAAATCACTTGCCAAATATTCACTTCAAATTATCTTTAAAAAAAGATATATTTCCAAACCATTTCAACTTCTATGTTGGAAAACATTTACATATACTTATTTAACAATAAGTAATTCACAAATCTATTTATTTTCAACACTTGGAAAATATTCGATGTACTTAAAACATGATTAAGTATATATTTTATTCTTTAAGGAAAACATTCTCTTAAACACATTTATTTGGGTCAAAATGAATGTTGCCTAAAACATCGTTACGACAACTCAAAATCACTAGTATAAGGATTCGAAAATAAGATAGATATATAAATCCCAATACTATATAAAAATATTTCCTTTCGAAAATCATTTACTATAACAACAGTGTTATAGTCTATCATTTCCTTATTTCTCGAAAACGCCTATTTCAATAATGAATGTTGAAATCTATGGTTTCGGTCCTTAACACATTTTAAAACATCTTCAAATCATTTAACTCCATTTAAAATATCACTTCCAAAACATTTATTTAATACAAAAGGTTATTCACTTGCAAAGCATATCATTTTATTCAATATATAATTCACTGTCCAAAATCGTGAATATACTTCTCCAAACAAATTCAACGCTTCTACATATTTAATTAAAGGATTTTCTACTGTCCAAAATCGTGGATATAATTCCTTTAATAAACTATAATAATTAACTTATCAAATTCAATCAATTTCGGATTTATAAAACAACGTTTATAAATCACATTTATATATTTTATAAAAACTTCAAGTTATAAAATCACTTTATTAACCAATTCCATTTACATCTCATTTACAGCCAAAATCCAATTGATAAGTTAATTCATTTATATCATTTATTTACAATTCGTTTTTTTATAACTTCACAAATTACATAAATCGTATTCACTTATAAAACCCATTTGTAACTTTAATTTAACATTTATAAAAACTCCTTTATAAATCTAATATTTCGATTTATAAAAATTCAATTTTATAAATCTTATTTGTAAACCGCTAATAATAAATTCAAAATCTCCATTAATACTATTTCACAAAATAGTTAGCTTCGCATTTCAAAAATCATATTCTGGTTTTTATTTCACAAAATCATAATTTCTATTTATTTCCTAAAACATCATAATTTTATAACATAAAAATTATCACATTTATTTATTCAAAATAAATCAATTCTTAATGATTCAAAAATTAATAAAACATTTATTTTCAAAATCACTTTAAAATCCTTTTAAATTTGGAAATCATCACTTTAACATTTTTAAATTCCCAAAATAGGCCCAACGCTGCAGCAGCACTAAATACAACAATCACGGCATCCAAAACATCATATATCATATGATAACAGAATATATATATCAATATCTATAAATAAATCGATACTGGTGAGGAATCCAGTTGGATCCCTCTAACTTGTCACCTGCAACAAATATACATATTAGAATATGTGTACAATGTCCACTTCAAGGCAGACGCGGGTACAAAGGGTCATCCGCTCATACACGAGAACGTATAGGGTCTCATCTGCTCCAGTAGGCAGGTATATATCCAAATATCAATCAACATATCATATATCATCCAAACAATCATCAATTATTATAAATAATATTATTCTCACTAATATAAAAATATGAGTGAGTCGGAAAGAGTGAGTTGTACTCACATTGCGTCCAATAGTAGTTGTAGTGTTTTGTTTCGAATAAAATTAAACAACCGTTTAATTCTACCCAAAATTCACACTAGCTCCAATCAACTCCAACCCAGCTCCATCGCATAGTGTTCGCGAATACGGTTCTAACGCAATTTGTTTCGTGCGAAACGGACCTCGTATCAAAACGTTATAGTATTATAAAGTTAATACATTTCTGTATACAAATTAATTTCAATTTATATTTTAATTTCAAACCCTAACCAATCCAGGCCGTTAGATTTGCGAATTACGATCGTGGCCATGCATTCATTCTTCTTCCACCCAGGTGAAGCATGAACGCAAGCAACCCAAGCCACCCTTATCCATCAATTTATCGAGCCATATACAATCGACTTCACGTTGATCGAACACCACCATTAAACAGCCCCTCCTTGCCTCCATCCACGGCCGCGAGAAAGTGAAGCTCGGTCGCCACTTTATCTCGAAAATCGTGCACGAATTTTCCACCTTTGAACCAAAATTGCCATCGCTCCACGCCACGAAACCCGATCATCACCATATGGATTTAAAGGTCTCGTCGTGCTCTAGATGTTTGTAGTTGAAGACTTTCGCTAATTGTTTATAGATTTGGAGATTTTGAGGGAAGAAGATGGTAATTTTCTGGCCATTGTTTTGTTTGCTGGCAGCCACAATCTTAACCCTAGGGTTTTGATGAAAATAGTGAATAATAACATCCTTATATAGAAAATTCTAAAACACTATTCATCCGAAAATTTTCCGAACTCGAAACGAAACATGCCGCCTGGCATTTATAATGTTTTACCCCTATTCCGAATGCAACGGAATATATATCAAGAGCCAATTCGATCGTATTTGAAAGATAGGTTTCCGAATCGAATATTTAAATTTAAAATTCACTTAAACGAATTCCTACGCGTTTTAGCTTGCCCCGGACAAACCGTAAATCCGATTGACATGAAATTTGAAATCTTAGAATAATTTAACATTAAGAGTCCAATGAAACAAGTTTCGTCGAAATCCGTTACTGTTTGAAAAATGACTATTTTTACACGTTAATTAAATATTAAAATATTCAATTTTTGTAATTTGACTTTTAATTCAATTTTAAAAGTTCTCTAACATCATTCTAATTCAAAAATGATTTAATATCACTTGAAAAATCATTTTTATTCACATTTAATTCAATTTCCAATTATTTCTACAATTTCAAATATTAAATTAACAATTTAATTATCCAATTAAGTCCGGATATTCGAAATATAAGTTATTCGACTTATAAAATTTACTTTTGAATGTTTAAAATTAATTAAATATACGAATTTCAAATGACTGAAATCTACATAAAATAATTTCGTCCCCGAAATTATCAAGTAAGAAAAAGTCACTAAATCCATTAACTTTTCAAAACAATTCGTGAAAACTAGATTTACCAAATCTATTTAACCTTTTAACATTTCCAAAAATCATTAGTTAAACTTCTTATAAAACTTTACTAAGTTTCAAATCCATTTATAGTTATCTTTCCAAAACCAACTATATCGTTTAACTTTTAACTTAATATCAAAATTTAGTTTTCACAAATTTTTTCAATTTTCCCAAAATTTTCCAACGCCTTAAATTTTCAAAAAAAATTCGCCATAGTCTCCTTTGCGTGGTTCAATTCGAAAAAAATAACAATGTATATATCACAAATATACATCTCATCATCAAGGATGAGGCATCCCGAAGGGAAAAAGGTGTAAAAGTACGATATGTAATCCGAGATATGTACCTTATATATTATTAGCGAGCATATACGGCTAATATAGCGCGAAAACCAGCTCCAAATGCGAAGCAAGCGCTATCCACACCTACTAAATACTCAACAAACAAATGAGAAACATGTATCTATGAAAGTAATATCAATATACAACATATGCCAACAACTATATATGTCAATATAGCAAATGCAATCACCCCAACAAATCCAACCATCAACCAACTATCATCCAACTAACATCTAACAAACCAATATCTATCCAATCCATCCGTAACCAAATCAATATAAATTCACTTCTCATTAATATTCATTTAATTTATTTTTCAATTAATCACATTTGATTCATTAACATTGGATTTGCTAACATTCATTCATATTCAATTAGTTTGCATTCACTAATTCATATTCCAATTTGTTCACTTCCAATTCAATTAATTCAATTCTATTCAAAATTACTTCACTTCAAATTTGATTCAGTTATTTTAGCTCTCAATTTTATTGATTCAATTTCATATGAATTTCTATACAACCAACTATCAACCATCTAACAACCAATGCATAACCAAATTAATTAAATTTTCTTCGTTTACATTCAACTTGGTTTGACACTTTTAATTTCAAATTGGTTTAACATTCAATTGACTTTCATCCAATGATTCAATTTACAATTTCGTTAGCTTTTAGTGAATTAACACTTACATCCCTTACCATACCAATTCATTTATATTAGATTGATTAACATTCAATCCATTTATTAATTCAGTTGCTAAATCATTTTACCACTAAAGTTGAATTTTTATATAACTCAAGTTCACATTCATCACTTTATTAATTTACTTCGATACCAAAATCAACTTGATTCAACATCACTTAAGTTATGTATCATTTCAATTTCATTTACATTTACTTTCACTATACAACTTAAGTTCACTTCTACTTTAATCCAAATTCTATTTTATTTAACTCTTACTTAAGTCAAATTCATATCACTACTCCAAATTTAGATTTAGTTTTGCTTAACAAAATTACTTACCATTTTAACAATTGGTTTTACTTACATTTTCTCACTTTATAAGTTATACAACTTATTTATATAAATTTCCAAATGCATGCTATGTAATCACTTACCATCTTAAGTTTAATTTCGATTTCAATAATATAACTAATCCAATTTAAATCCAATTCACTATATTAACTTTCCTTTAGTTAAATTTCAAATCTTATATTTCACTTACTAACTCAAATTTCTTTAAACTTTACTAAAGTAAATTCTTACTTCATATTATAAGTCCAAAACTTATTTTACTTATATTTATCAATAACAACTTGGATTCTAAATCAAACCTGTTTATCCAAACAAAAATTCAATTTTCAGTTTACTATTAGTAGCAAATCCATCACATAGAAACTCGAAAATGATACTGATGATGCTGCAGTCATCACCCTTATTATTTTCCAATAACAGTAGCGAATTCAATGCTTTCTATTCTTTTAAAAATCCTATATAAATCACATTTACGAATTCTCTTTACTTATATAATTTCACTGTTTTACTTCACTTATATAAGATTGATTCCAAATTTACTTATCTTGTTTATGTTTATAACAATATAACTTCTTTACTTTGAAAAACAACTTTCAAAATAAATGGGATTCAAATTTTCAAATGCTTAGTTTAAATCCGTTTTCATTTACAACTTATATTTATAAATATATTCATATGGTTTCACTTCTTACATATAAGATATTTCACAATTGTAAATCGTATTAATTATAATTCCATACTTTATAATTCATTTGCTTATATAATTTATTCTCTTACAATTGTTGTTTTTATTTAGATCATTCCAACATCTTTCATTAACTTATATATATTTACATTTCCAAACAACCAAACAATCAATTTATTTACACTTTAATAATTTTTGAAAAATTATTCATATAAAATATATTCTAGGTTAAATTATTTCATTTACCCAATTTAAAATAATACTATATTGACTTGCCTTGTTTAAGTGTTGGGAAATCCCTATTGATAACATGGCGTCCCACATACCGACCAGAATTCGCAAACAGCTCAACGGATATGCAAACACAATATAAAACATTTTATATCACAAACAAATACGTGCGCATATATATAATACACTAGAACTCAATCTAAGGTGCTACTATCCCTATCTATACCAAGTACAAATCAAAGCTTAGGAATATACAAAATCTAAGCTCTGATATCAAATGTGACGACCCGCAAATCTGTACCCTTTGAATCAACAATAATCTACACATATCCGACCCAAAAAGCAAAAACTGACGGAAAGTGAAGAGAAAGAAAAGAAAAGAGAAGAAGAGAAGAGAAGAAAGAGAGAAGATAGAACCAAGCAGAACAATACAGAATCTCACATCGCAGCAGAAAATATATAATATCATATCAATGATATTTACAAAACAGAAACTGTATATATATATACACACACACACATCAATCAGAGTCAACAATCAATCAACAGTTATCAGCCTGAGCAGTTATAATAACTTGTCCTCACAAATGTTGATAATATACAATAACAAACCAAGCACGGCGGATGATCAAAACAAGTACGTGTATACGAAAATGAAGATCTCCATCTCCTGCTGAAGCTCCAAAAGCACCAAAGCATAACCTGTAGATATACTCGGTCTGACCCGAGCATTGAAAGGGAAGAACTCCCGGATCATTCTGGTAAAGCAGCGTGAGAAACACACTCAATTGAATTTATTAAATTACCAAACTTTTCCTTAAGTTTAAAAAAAAAGTATCTTGTAAGACAAGTCCACACATAAACACGGACATTACCTTACGATAACTAAAACATATCATATAAAATCTCATGTTATATTATAGTAGTGTCTACTATATACAAATAATATTAATCATAGTCGAAATTGTTATATTGATTAAATTCCAGCATATAGTCCAATTGGGTAATACAATCAAAATGGCAAACAAGTAGTGGAGTTCGGATTTCCATACAAATGACCAGCTGAAGTGACTACCTTCCGGCAGCACATCTCTAGAAAAATGTACCAAGGACCATCACTAAGGATCCTCTACCAACACAAGACTGACCCACCTCTATAACTAGATGGTACCGAATATATCATCCTCCGGTCGTTACCGACCTTTACCGAGGGCCCTCATAGCATACAAACCACAATAATCAGATACACGACGTCATAGCGTGTAAAGATATATCTAGAAGAGGATAATCATATCATAATGGGAATGACCCACTTAGCCCTGCTGCACCTAACCCTGTTTTGGTCATTTTCGGTTGATGAGGCTAGAGGTAACGATTACCTTTCACAAAGCACAATCACATCACTTAGAATGCCGCATGGCCATTTCCGTTGACTACTAATTGCCTTCCACAAAAATACAACCCTTAAGCTCATATGTCTCAAGGAGGTTGCTAAGCTAAGAGAAGTTGCCTTCTCCGCCACCACTGATGTATGTTTGTAAAAACAAATGTACGTAATCCATAGGAATGCAATGTCAGACAAACATACATACAAGTTGTTCAGGAATAGGACAAACTGAAGGTACTTTCCTACCACATCCTGTCGGAAAATCCCTAGGATTAGTAGCGAATGGTCCTCGCATTGGATATTTCATAATAAAGAGACCAATGCTACTGGATGTATATTGTGATTTTAACCCCAAACGATCAACAAGCAGCCCCCATCTATGAAACTCTGAAAATCAATATCATCACAAGCAACCTGTACAATCGTCGCATATACGTTGGTCCGAAGTGGTTTTCAGATAAATCTAATCCGGTCTCTTCGCACCAACAACTCAAAAGCATTTCTCAACCTCACACAGGAAGTAAGTCTCATAGACTTAACACGTCTCCAACTTTCAACTTGTTATCCTTCGGGCAAAGAAGGAAGCCCGATAGATTGGAGTAATACTCCGCACTATATGAATCAACATCCTCAACACAAAGGATAATCAAGCGTACACAGAAGGCTACGTACTAAATGTACGACTAAATAGTTCCCACATTAAGTCGAGAAACTAAAATTTGGCCAAGTCTGATAGTCGGTTATTTAACTATCGAAACAAACAAACAAACAAATATTCAGCACCATAACAATCATTGGGCCCTTTAATTAATCTTTCATTGGTTAAATCACTTGCCAAATATTCACTTCAAATTATCTTTAAAAAAAGATATATTTCAAAACCATTTCAACTTCTATACTGGAAAACATTTCCATATATTTATTTAACAATAAGTAATTCACAAATCTATTTATTTTCAACATTTGGAAAATAAAAATATACTTAAAACATGATTAAGTATATATTTTACTCTTTAAGGAAAACATTCTCTTAAACACATTTATTTGGGTCAAAACGAATGTTGCGTAAATCATCGTTACGACAACCCAAAATCACTAGTATAAGGATTCGAAAATAAGTTTGATATATAAATCCCAATACTATACAAAAATATTTCCTTTCGAAAATCATTTACTATAATAACAGTGTTATAGTCCATCATTTCCTTATTTCTCGAAAACGCCTATTTCAACAATGAATGTTGAAATCTATGGTTTCGATCCTTAACATATTTTAAAACATCTTCAAATCATTTAACTCCATTTAAAATATCACTTTCAAAACATTTATTTAATTCAAAAGGTTATTCACTTACAAAGCATATCATTTTATTCAATATATAATTCACTGTCCAAAATCGTGAATATACTTCTCTAACCAAGTTCAACGCTTCTACATATTTAATTAAAGGATTATCCACTGTCCAAAATCGTGGATATAATTCCTTTAATAAACTATAATAATTAACTTGTAAATTCAATCAATTTCGGATTTATAAAACAACGTTTATAAATCACATTTATATATTTTATAAAAACTTCAAGTTATAAAATCACTTTATTAACCAATTCCATATACATCACATTTACAGCCAAAATCCAATTCATAAGTTAATTCACTTATATCATTTATTTAAAAAATCATTCTTTTATAACTTCACAAATTATATAAATCGTATTCACTTATAAAATCCATTTATAACTTTATTTTAACATTTATAAGAACTCCTTTATAATTCCAGTATTTCGATTTATAAAAATTGAATTTTATAAATCTTATTTATAAACCGTTTATAATAAATTCAAAATCTTCATTAATATTATTTCACAAAATAGTTTACTTCACACTTCAAAAATCATATTCTGGTTTTTATTTCACAAAATCATAATTTCTATTTATTTCCCAAAACATCATAATTTTTATAACATAAAAATTATCACATTTATTTATTCAAAATAAATCAATTCTTAATGATTCAAAAATCAATAAAACATTTATTTTCAAAATCACTTTAAAATTCTTTTAAATTTGGAAATTATCACTTTAACATTTTTAAATTCCCAAAATAGGCCCAATGCTGCAATAGCACTAAATACAACAATCACGACATCCAAAACATCATATATCATATGATAACAGAATATATATATATATATATATATATCAATATCTGTAAATAAATCGATACTGGTGAGGAATCCAGTTGAATCCCTCCAACCTGTCACATGCAACAAATATACATATTAGAATATATGTACAATGTCCGCTTCACGGCAGACGCGCGTACAAAGGGTCATCCGCTCATACACGGGAACGTATAGCGTCTCATCTGCTCCAATAGGCAGGTATATATCCAAATATCAATCAATATATCATATATCATCCAACAATCATCAATCATCATAAATAATATTTATTCTCACTAATATAAAAATATGAGTGAGTCAGAAAGAGTGAGTTGTACTCACATTGCGTCCAATAGCAGTTGTAGTATTTTGTTTCGAATAAAATTAAACGACCATTTAATTCTACCCAAAATTCACACTAGCTCCAATCAACTCCAACCTAGGTCCATCGCGTAGTGTTCGCGAATATGGTTCCAACGCAATTTGTTTCGTACGAAACGGACCTTGTATCAAAAAGTTATAGTATTATAAAGTTAATACATTTCTATATACAAATTAATTTCAATTTATATTTTAATTTAAACCCTAACCAATCCAGGCCATTAGATTTGTGAATCACGATCGTGGCCATGCATTCATTCTTCTTCCACCCAGGTGAAGCACGAACACAAGCAACCCAAGCCACCCTTACATCAATTTATCGAGCCATATACAATCGACTTCACGTTGATCGAACACCACCATTAAACAGCCCCTCCTCGCCTCCATCCACGGCTGCGAACAAGTGAAGCTCCGTCGCCACTTTATCTTGAAAATCATGCACAAATTTTCCACCTTTGAACCAAAATTGACATCGATCCACGCCACAAAACCCGATCATCACCATATGGATTTAAAGGTCTTTTCATGCTCTAGATGTTTGTAGTTGAAGACTTTTGCTAATTGTTTATAGATTTGGAGATTTTGAGGGAAGAAGATGGCAATTTTTTGGCCATTGTTTTGTTTGCTGGCGGCTACAATCGTAACCCTAGGGTTTTGATGAAAATAGTGAATAATAACGTCCTTATATAGAAAATTCCAAAACACTATTCATCCGAAAATTTTCCGAACTCGAAACGAAGCGTGCCGCCTGGCGTTTATAATGTTTTACCCTTATTCCAAACGCAATGGAATATATATCGGGAGCCAATTTAATCGTATTTGAAAGATATGTTTCCGAATCGAATATTTAAATTTAAAATTCACTTAAACGAATTCCTACACGTTTTAGCTTGCCTCGGACAAACCGTAAATCCGATTGACATGAAATTTGAAATCTTACAATAATTTAACATTACGGATCCAATGAAACCTGTTTCGTCGAAATCCGAGATTGTTTGAAAAATGAATATTTTTACATGTTAATTAAATATTAAAATATTCAATTTTTGTAATTTGACTTTTAATTCAATTTTAAAAGTTCTCTAACATCATTCTAATTAAAATATGATTTAATATCACTTGACAAATCATTTTTATTCACATTTAATTCAATTTCCAATTATTTCTACAATTTCAAATATTAAATTAACAATTTAATTATCCAATTAAGTCTAGATATTCGAAATATAAGTTATTCGACTTATAAAATTTACTTTTGAATATTTAAAATTAATTAAATATACGAATTTCAAATAACTGAAATTCTAGGTCGTTACACTGGCATTCTTCCCTTTCAATGCTTGGATCAAACTGGGCATATTTACAGATTTAGATTTGATGCTTTGGAGCTTCAGCAGACGAACTGGAGGTCTTCAGGTGGTATTCACGTATATGTTTATTTTTCGCTGCATTATGATTTAAATTATCAGCATTTGTGAGGACAGGTTACTATAACTATCCAGATCCGGTGGTTAGTGATCAGTTGTTGTACTTTGATGGATGTATGTAAATTATATTACAGTGTCTCTTTTGTAAAGTTCGTTGATATTATATTATATGTTATTCTGCTGTGATTGTGAGATTCAATGTTGTTTTAGTTTCTCCTTCTTTTCTTTTCTCTTCTTCTTTCTTCTTTCTTTCCCATAACTATATGTATCTTCATTTGATTTGAGTCAGACATGTGTGGTTTATTGTCAGCTTGAATTGTGTGGATTTGCGGGTCATTTCATTATAGTAAGAAAATATGGATGTAAATTTGTTTAATGGATTTAATTGCAAAATTAAATATGACATTTATGAAGGAAATTAAATAGGCATGATAAATTAATTCTATAATAGGTAAATCATTAATAATTATCCACTTTGAATGTAAAAGATAATTTATAATGGACGTTCATTAGGAGTAAAGGAAGTAGTAAATAACATTTAATAACATTAACGAGGATAGAAGTTAAAGATAGTAAACGTATAATATAAAAAGAAGTTCATAATAAGTAAATAGATGAATTCTAATAAATGAACTTATGAGGCATAATATTTCAAAAGTTAAAATTATATAGCCTCATTAGTACATTCGCAACGGGTGTGAACTAGTGGGCGTAGCCTAATATTTTAGTTAATTATAAATGGCTTAGTTTAGTCTGAGTTGGGATGCGAGTTCAGTAGAGTTGCACAATTAAAGTCTACCCCCCAGAAAAGGCTACTAACAATTATTTAAACATACTACTAATGTGAGACATCTCCAACTATAGGACCCGTAGAAGATATACTTCATGTATAGGATCAGGGAAAAATATACTTGGGGTTCACCTCGGAGTTGAAGTATTAAATGGCTAAGTACCTTTAGGGAGGTCAAGGCGTTTACTTTGGGGTTGAGGTATTAAATAACCACTACCTATTCCCTATATAAGATGTCTTAAATAACCTATAATAGTGCTTAACTGGGAAAATGATGTCTTCTTTAATCCTAAACCGAATGTATTAAATAATCAAGAGAGTGGCCATTTTTCTTTACTTATACTAGACAAGTCAAAATGGGATTTGGTTTGAAGGTCGATGCTATGTTTGTTGATAAATCGGTATGTGGAGTAGGGCTAGGCATAGGTCTAACAACTACTGGTCTCGAGCGATCGTTAATAAAGACTTAGGTTATGCCCTGATGGATTACACTTTCTACTAGTATAGAGTCCATATGGGTACGCATATACGTCGAATTTTGGTTGCTTGTTTGTTTGGTGAGTGTTAGGCTAGTTAACCCTTAGATAGTCTTTGAGATTCGTTAGTAATACGACTCATTAAATTGTAAATTCGTATCTAGGAGTCATCGACCTTCATAGTTGGGGTTGGTTGACCATCGATTACGTTACTATACGGTCTGCTTTGGAATTGAGGTATTAAATAGCCGTTGGGTTTGCCTCTTTCCTATTTATAAAGTATTAAGTGGTCGAGGTTTATTTTAAGTATTACAAAGATGCTTATATATATACATTCATACAACATACGTATACACACACATACACACACCACATACATACATACATACATATATATATATATATATATATATATATTTGTATACGCATAAATACTTATACCTCGGAGTAGGGTGGATATATCGTACACACATATTGAATTAAATGAATAATCCATGAATAGTAAACATAACACTTAAATGGAAATTAGTAGGCATAAACTAGTGTTAAGGATAAAGTATGTAATTAACCAGTCATAGAATGTTTGTCTGATCTCCTCCTCCTTACAACCCACATGATAGAATTAGAGGGATGTGATACTGGTATAAGACGGGAAAAGTTAGTGGACAGGTTTTATAGTGATCGCATTTTTGACCCCTTAATGTCGATATGCACGGTACTTATATGCCGAGCACCTAAGTGTCAGAAAGACATAATGTTAGGGTGAAGAAAAGGAAGAAAGAATTTAATAACCCGGAATTTTGAAAATTTGAATCTGAATATTTAATTAATTTTAAATATTGAAATATTAGTTTTATAAGTCAGACAACATAAAATTTCAAGTATAAGGGTCATTAAATATTGGAATGGTTATTTAAACATCAAAATTATTTTAATAATTGAATCTTGAATTTAAGTTGAATAAATGGATTTCAAAGGATTTTTAAAAGTCATCTCAAATAATAAATGGTTAGCGTAAATTTTAACTTAGAATTAAAAGTAATTAAAATTGTCTTAATAATAACTCGTTTAATCAACGAGTGAAATTTTCATTCTAAGGCACTGTCTTGGATTTTGATGAAATCAGTGCCATCAGATCCAGAATAGAAAATTGTTGTATGATGGTGGGTTTCGTGGCAATCGAACATATTGTGTGGTCGTGCAAGCTCGAAACGCATAGAAATTAGTTATACGAATTTAATATAATATAATTTGATTTTGAAAGCTAACTTTTGCATATGATGAAATTAGGCCTCGAGACTAGCTACAATGTGTTCAGAATGAGGGTATTTACTATAGAATGCTAAGCGGCAAGTCTCGTTTTAAAATTGAGATTTTTAGGGATGAACAGTATTTGAATTTTTTTATATAAGGACCTCACTTTTCTATATTTTCTAAAAACTAAAACCTTAGCCGTCTCAATCCAACGATCGAGATTTTGAACGATGATTGGAGCTATTTCATGCCTCGACTCCACCTAAACAAGTGTGCGCGTGACCAAGGGGTGTTCATCTACGGTGAACGATTGTTGAATGGTCAAGCATGGTGGCATGGATTTCGAGTTTAACGGCGGCGGCTATATTAGGTCGTTTGCAGCGACAGAGGCGAGATAGGGGATGGAGCTTGTGGTGTTGGGCTTATCCTGGCTAGGCGTGTTAGTGGCGATGTGGAAGTGCCTATGGCGGTGTCGGCGAGGAGACAAAGTCGCAACGTCGAGTTAGATAAGGGGGCTTCGATTAGAGATAGGAGAAGGTGATTAATATATTTCTTAGTTAATTTAGTTAATTAAAATTTAATTAATCTCAATATGTCCTAATGATCATATCTTGTTCATTGAGGTCCAATCAAGGCGCCATTTTCACCGTTGCATTCATATCGAGATTATCTACGTCGTTGAGTTGGATTCGTATCGAGCATATTTGACTTCAAATTTATGACCTGCATAGCATACCGGACTTTTAACCTATTCCAGCATAGCATATCTGACTTTAAAATGGTATTTGCATAGCATAGTTGACTTCAAACGTGAATCCTAATAGAATTTCTGACTTCGACCGCAAACTTATATAAGCTCATATGGCTTCGATCTTGATAATAAGACCAAGGGAAGTTATAGAAACTCTCTTCGACTTGATAACTTCGACAAGCCTCGACAAGGCCTCTCTTTGAATTTACACTATTTTACCACACTTTTTAGGTTAGCGAATTTATTCGTTAACAAAAATCCTTATTGGAAAAGTAGAATTAATTAAATTCATTGTAAGAAAGAAATTTTGAATTATAAAACTTTTTTATTGTTGTCGTCATTTTCAATCTTTAGAGAGTAACTCTAAAATGTACGAATTATCTTTAGAAAGAGTTTTAAGTGATTTGGAATGAATTATAATTTATAGATTTCCTTGTAGCTAAATAATAGATTTGCAACTGTTTATTTTGAGAAACAAATTGAATTTTGAAGAAAGAACGGGAATTTTATAAATTGTTTTCTTACGATCGAAAATTTATACTTGAAATTGTTTTGAAGATTTTGGTAACGTGCATTTAATATCCCTTTCTAATCAATAAATAATAGAATTTTATGTTTTGATTGATATATATTTTTGTGTAACAAGGAATTAGAATACACGATGTTATAGTACTGTCTGGTATAGGACTTTTGGTAATATTTCTTCTGTTATTATTTGGATTTGTTATATAGAATAATAGGCGAGTGTAGTTTACGAAAATTGAGTAAATGTTTGAGTAATACTAGTTGGTTTGGGATGCCCGAGCAAATACTTATTCGTTTACTCTCTATGAGTAGATATCACTCTGTAGGGTTATGTCTATGGGGTATTGTTTATGGTGATGCGAGCTATGAGTGAGCAAGTCATGAGCCATAAGTGTGTCTATCTTATGTGCATGCTTCTATTATATGTTGGACATTAAATGAGATTGGCTAGTATCCATCCTAGTGGTCTGATTACGGGGTCGCTCCTTGAATCCTGACACATCTTTTTGTGTATATGGCTGAGAGCCATAGTTGATTCATCCGTGTCACTTAGGCTAGCAGTCAGTTTCCATTAGGCACTTGCAAGGTCATGGCTATTGCATAGTAGTTTCTTTCACTAGACAGATATTGGGTCATGATGACCGTCAAGGTTAGCGATGACTGTAGGAGTAACGTGTGAGGAAGGCTCTTAGAGTAAGCTAAGAGTTTTCGGTCTGCCATCCTATTATTGTTGATATAGACACTATATATTCACCTTTATGAGATCTTTATAGATGTGACTGAGAGCCATGATCATTTTTCGAGACTGATGTCGTTATCATTATATATAGTGCTGAGAGCCCATTTGGACTGAGAGTTAAGTTGGTCATTAGACGTCTAAGAGCTCTATGATACCGAGGGTTAAGTTGATCATTAGAGGTCTAAGAGCTACATGATTATTTGTTAGGCTAAGAGCCATGGTAATTACTTTGAGGCTAATGTTTGGATGATTATTATGTGATCATCTATCTCCATGATTATTCATTGGACTGAGTGTCCTTGTAATTGAGTAACCTTGTACACATTATATACATTTCTATCGAGGGTATCTAGAGATGCTGAAAGCATCGAGTTATCCCTTTTCTATCATCTGTGGTTATTTGAGAGATGACGTTGGCTACCTAGGATATGCTATATTTGTATTCCTTGCATGTACGTTTTATATGTGGTGATTATGATGGATCCTAGGTATGACTATCCTACGATTGTCTGGTGCATTGACGAGAACATGTCCTTTATTGTTATGATTATTTATATTATGATATTTTGATGTATGGATTATTTCACCCATTTGACATTATTCACTAGTATATAGTTTGACTTGACTTTTTATATAGGTGATACTACCTATACTCAAGATAGTTTACTAGACTGATCTGAGTGTTATTTTCTTGTAATGCTTGGGTTAGTTCCATGTATATTTCTAGAATTTAATGTTCATTAGAGCTCTTGAAGAGGAGCAGGATGATTACCTACCGTAGTTTTTTATTTCAGTTGCATTACTTTGTTTATATATCAGAAACTGTAAGGATATGCAGTTATAACTATCCATGCTAATGATAGGTTAGTTAGCTCTGATTATTGTATCTATACAGTTTTCTTTGTAAAAGATCATTTTGATATTATATGTTATCACTCTTTTGTGAGATTCAGATGTTTTTGTTCGCCTCTTTCTTATTTGTTTTCTTTACTTCTTTTTCTTTACCCCAACATTTGGTCTTTTTGGCACTTGGTTGCTAGGCACGTGAATACCGTAGATGTATTAGTGTCAACATTCGAGTGTCGAAGAGGTGATCGTTTCTGTATTAAGTACCCTTATATTAGTTCATGTTATCTTTTATATACCTTACTATCATTGAGATACATTGAAACCTGCATTTTAGACACAGTCCGACCCGTGTGTTATTTATATAATACTTGGGTCAGTCTGAGATATTTCAGGTTTAGGAAGAAGTTGACTGGTTTGTGGATGTTAGGCTTAGATGGAGGGCATATTATTTGTATATCATTTTGTATACATATTAGTTACATGTGTTTTTGTGTGTTGATGAGATTTATGTATATTGGACATGTTATGTATACTTTTGAGGTTAGTGGGTATTTGACTATTTTTGTAAACTCAATTGGGCTCATGTATATTTATTATTATATATCATTATTATGTTAATTAATTTGAGTTATCTTTGATCTATTTTATGTTTTGTCCTAGAGTCACACATGTTTATTGCTTTGTGTCGATATCATGTACATTTGAGTTGTTTTTGATTTTTGAAATATGTACCAATGTTAGCCCAAGAGAATATTCACATGCATAAGCCCAATATTACCTTATTCTCTATATTATATAACAGTATTATCCAATACTTTTGGATAGATGGGTGTAGAGGTGGGGTGTTAAAGTTAGTATTAGAGTAGGTTTAGAACAATACAGAGTGTAAGAGACATGAGTCCTGGTCTTAGATGAGACCTAGAGTCTATGTCCCTGTGGGTGTATGGTAGATTATTATTTATACCTAACTGGTAGTAGAAATATATGATGATTACTGGGGTAATCATCTAGGGATGTATTTATATTTTTCTTATTATATAATATAATATATTTCTTCTACCTTTTTCTGAGTGTAAGTCTCTAAATCGAGATACAGAGTAGTCGATGAAGGTTGAGAAGGTAGAGTGGTTAGTCCAACGAGTAATGTCAACATTAATAATGATTAATAAACCTCTGTATGGCTTGGATATTAATGAAGTATCAAGTAGTGATCAGAGTTACGCAGCGGAAATTAATAGATAGCTTTCCGCTAAAAGCGTTTGTTTGCTTGCTTGTTTGGAAATGTATGTATTTTTGTTAATGGTTGCTGAATAAAATGTACATATGAGTTTTGAAAATAAATATTTTTATTCAAACAAGAATATATTTTAATGAGATAGTGATATGGTTTTATAAAGTGATTGGAAATCATCTTTTCGAGTGATATTTGAGATTTGGAAAAAGCAATAGTTTATGATAAGCTGAATATTAAATTGAAAGAAATTGAAATTTTCTATGATAGATATTAGTAATTTTGGTTATAAAATGTTTGAAGATAGAATAATATTTAAAGCAAGCATATTTGCAATTGGAACATTTTAGATTATAAGTACTTATTTTTGTATGACGCTAAAAATCTTTTTTTGTAAACGATTGTTTTTCATATGAAAATATTTAAATATATTATCTAAAGAAATTTTTGAAGTTGATTTCGTGTTAATTTTTCCGTTGAGTGATTTGAGAATTCTAGTCGATGCGCTAGATCAACGTTATCGATAGGAATGCCTAAACACTAGGATGAGACTTATGGACATAAAATTTTGAAAAGCGATTTATTATTTTAAGGAGAAGTAATATACTTTGAGCTATATTAAATTAATATTTGAAATAATATTTTAAGAAAGTTACATTTGGTGTTTTGAAGAGATTAGAATTTTTATGTAAAAATATTTTAGAAACAAGTAAATTGTTTTAGAAAATGAAGAATTATTGTTTAGAAAGAAATATGTAATTTGAGAGAAAGTTTTTAAGTGACATTTTTTGAGAAAAATGTTTTAAAAGGAAAATGATATTTTAAAGAAAATATTTGCAACTATATTTTGAAAAGAAAATAGATAAAGGTTTAAGGAATTGTGTAAGACATTTTGATATAAAAAAGGTTATTTTGGAATAGTGTTTTAGTAAAGTATGTGATATGAAGATTGTATAATATTTTGAAGTATTAGAAATTGTTTTGATTTGAGAATATATATATATATATATATATATATATATATATATATTGTGTGTGTGAGTGTAATTATTATTTTTTATTTGTTAAGTGAGTATAAACCTAATTTCCTATTTTCTATCCCTGTTATGTTTCACTGTAAGTGTATATATCTTCTTCCTATAAAAGCTAATGTCAGTATACTGTGCCTTGTCCTTCATTGCTTCGTTTTTACCTGATGATTGTTTTTTTTTTATATTTTTACTTCTTTCGGCGGCTTATTTTGCTTGATTGTGATGATATAAAACATGGTTACACCTTACACACTGTAACTTGATTCATAGCCTTGGTTTGGAATTTTAAAGTGCAACTGGGTTTACTGTGAGCAAAATTTTAAAGTTCCAGGAATTAAATTGATAATCGTCTGCTTGCTTGAAGTATAGTGTGATACTTTGGAGTTGATATACAACATATATAAGATATAAACTATTGATATCATGTTTTCTACATAAAAGATTGGTTTGGTAAGGATTAGGTAGTTCTTGTATCATTGGTTTTGAAGTGTGCATTTTTATGAATTTGACCTAAAAATTTAAAGATAACTTTTATAAAGGTATATAGAAAAATTTTAAATGATATTTAGATACTGAGTTGATAAAGTATAAATTATTTGAATAAGGTATTTTTATGAAATAATAATGTTTATTAATTAAAGATTGATTATTAGGTAATGAATGGAATTTGAGTTTGAATTATTTTCAAGTGGAAAATAATGAATTTCAATTACAATTGAATACAAAATTATATATGAATAATTTTATTTAGACTTTGAAGCAAAAAAAGATTTTTTTTATAAAACAATGATTGATTTATTTCAAAAATAAATTGACTTTGATTTTAAAACATATAACTTTGTTCAATAAATTTTAGTGAAATTCTATTGCTTTTGAGAATAAATGTGGTTTGAAAAGTGCTGAAGCAAAATGGCAATATCTTGTGATTCCCTTATCCCATTTTTATAAATATTTTTGGGTTGGAAAGATACGACAAGGAAAAAAAATTATTTGGAATGAAATGCAAGATTTTGAACCAAACTACGGTTAAAAGATAAATTAAAAAGGATGTGCTCGCTGTCCCAAAAACGCAAATTCCATATAACAGCACCGAACTCATTTGATCATAACTTTCAAACTATTTGTCCAGTTTTAATGTTCTTGCCCATTGCAGAAAGTTAATAACCTAAAAAACAATCGTTATTTACTGTTTTTACAAAATTTTGATGTTTTTAAGGCTAAAAATATGTCTTTGTTAAGTAGACCTATGCATTTATTGAAATATTTGAGTTTGTACCTGTGTAGTTAATGCCCCGCTATTACCCCGCTACAACCCCGCTATATCTCATAGCGGATTTCTACCACTACGATGTTTCCATATAGCCCCAGAAGATAGCCTTTCCGCTTTAATCCCCACTATTTCCGCTGTATCCCGTTATTTCCGCTATATTCCGCTATTCTCGCTATATCTTTTTTAATAAAATGACTTGAAAAATTGCATTTATACATTATAAAATTATGAAATTAATTTATTTGATTTAATTTTTAATATATTTTCAGAAATGAAAATACTCTAATATTCTACCAAATTCAATTATGTTATATAACAGTTTTTCGTTTGTTTAAAGTATATTCGCACATGTTTTTATTTAAAATTATTAATGTATTATTTATAATTCAACTGAATGATAATTTTTCATTTAAATACCATTTATATATTTGTAAAAACATTAAGTACGAGTTTTATATGCTATTTTAGAGTCATCCGCTATATCCCGCTATATCCTCGCTCTATCCCCGCTATGACTTTTTGCACCTCCACCGCTTTGAATCTACCGAGCGCATTAACTGCACAGGTTTGTACTCTCTATAATATTGCCAAAACTTGAGTTGTAATCCACATTTTTATGATTCAGAAGTTGTTTTGAAAATCTAACACATTATACAACAATACAATTTTTGATGCATTGTCAAAATTTGACTTTTTGATTATTAAAATTTTATGGAAAATGGTCTAAACATGAATGTCATGTTTATTTTACATTGTATAAATGCATACTTATCATACTTCATTATATATGCTATTAATGTTTAATTTGAGTTGGGATAGGTATAGATGGAGCATAGTTAAATAAATTGGCAACGTTTGGTCGCTTTTGCTCGGTTGATAATAAGCAAACTTGCTTAAAATGCTAATAAAAAGGTACGTTTTTAGGGTATATCGATGTATTATGTGATATTATATTGCTTCCATGTGTTTCGTGATGCCCCAACGATTGAGATGTATATATATTGTGATATATTGTGTTTCAATTTTTCGAAATGCTCTCTGTACAAAGTGTGGCTCTTTCGAAATTTTTGGTAAATCAGAAACACAGGAAAATTTTCACAAAAATTTAACGTATGCGAAAATTAAAAATGTTAATTGAATCTATTTAAAATCATAATATTCGATAAGATGAGTTGAATTGTGAAAGCTATATAGAGGATTGTATAAGTTTTAGTTTGATAAAAGTTAGTACAACATGAAAAAAGTCAGCGTATGAATTGTGTATACCTACTTCCTTATAAGAATTGCGATGATGCAATTTTCTTAAAGGGAGAAGTCTACAACCACCCTGCTTTCTACGTTGTATAGGTAAATAAATTTGTTTGAATTCGAAATTTGATGATTTTTAGTAATTAAATTCTATTTAAAAATAGATTGTTGGTGTTTTGAAAATAATTTCTTATTTATTTGAAGTCTATTTAATAAAAAAATTTGTTTTAATAAATTGAATTAAATTAATAAATTCTTTCAAATAATATACTGAAATTATATAAATTGTTTTGATAGAATAAAAAACATTTTGAAGTGTAAATAATAATTGTGTGATTAAATAGTGGAAAATTGACAAGCCGACATTGAATTGAATTAAAGTGGGTGATTATCAAAATATATTCAGAATAATTGAGCTTAAATAATTTAAATCAAATGGAATTTTTTTTTTCAAACAAAATAAAAGGATATGTGGAAAGAAATAAAATGAAATGAAAAATAAAATTAGATTGAATTAGAAACTTTAGAGCTCAAACTAAATCACGGCCCAATCCCGGTTAAAGCACATTTCCTTTTCTCCTTTTCTAGATCTCTCTTTCCCTTCTTCAATTCAAACCCACACTTCCCGCTTCAGCCTAAAATCCTTTTAGAGATTTCTAAAAACCAAAATCGCGTTTAAAAAAAAAAGGAATCGCGATTTATGATTCGAAAAGCTGGAAAAAAAAGAAAAGTGAACGAATCACGCACGGAGTGGAGGAGCCTAGCAGCATCATCGCGACCAAGTTGGAGGAGGCATACAACGACATGGATCCTGAAGCACGAGTTTTGGGTAGCAATGTGCCTACTAACGATGTGAAGGTGACTGCTGATAGGTAAGGTGAGAGCCAAGCGCGACTACGTGGCGTTTAGGTAATGAATTGGAGGTACAATCGAGAGCTTTAGGTGGTGGTGACGTGGAGCAGCTGTGTGTGTCGTGGGCATGGTTAAGGATGGAGGAAGTGGAGCCGCGGTTGTTGGCAGCTGTAGTTGAGGCGTCGTGATGGTAGATGCTACAGTGTGGTGATTGTGGAATACAACATGAAGGAGCTGCACGATGAAGGCAATGCTAGATTTGAACGCTAAAAATTCGGTGAGTAAATTCTTTCTACTCACAACTATCGTCTAGTTATTGCAAATTATTGTTGATCGATATTGTTGAATTGTGAATTGGCAGTGGATGTTTGATTATTTTGTTTTTTTTTGGTTTGTGTGAGATATTTTATATAACTCACCACTGGAATTTATATTCTGTTTGGCGGAATTTGTTGATTGTTTGGATGCTAGATTTCTTTGTTGATATAAATTTGGTTGAATAAAATTAAAGTCACGTTATTTTGATCGATCGTTGTTGTGATGAGATCACATATTTTCGGTTGATTATTGTTATGATGAGATTACATTAGAAATTGATCGGAAGGGGAATAAATTGTAATAGAAGATTTTGAAAGAAATAAAATATTTTTGGAAATACATAGTGGATTTTGAAATAATTTTTATTTGTACTTGGAAAAATTATTTGTGATAGAGAATTATTTAAGTAATTTTTTTGAGTATTTTACCAATAGAAATTGTTTGGAAAATGATGATTTTTTGGAATTTGATTAAGTTAAATTATAGAATATTTATACTTATTGATTATAAAATTATTTAGAATTGAAATTGATATTTTTAAAGGTGTAACTTATTTTTTATTTTGGATTTAATACAATGGAAGTTTATAGAAATAATAATATTAAGGTTACAACAAGGGGAATGTATTTTATTTATCGAACTGAAATTTCGTTCTATGGTAATTTATTTTATAGCCTTAGGAGATTATTTTTAAATCAAAAATCCTTATTGAAAAAGTAGAATTAATTAAATTCGTTGTTTAAAGGAAATTTTGAATTATAAACCTTATTTATTGTTATTATAATTTTCAATTATTAGAGAAGAACTCTAAAAATGTATGAATTATCATTAGAAAGAGTTTTACGTGATTTGGAACTGAATTGTAATTCATAGATTTCCTTGTAATTAAATAATAGATTTGCAATTATTTATTCTGAGATAGAAAATGAATTTCGAAGAAAGAATGAGAAGTTCATAAATTGATTTTCTTTCGATCAAAAATTTATATTTGAAATTGTTTTGAAGATTTTGGTAAAGTGCATTTTAAATTCCCTTTCGAATCAATAAATAATGTAGGATCGATTTTGCCCCAGATGGGGGGTGAATATGGTGATACTATTATTTATAAAAATTATTGTGGAAGTACATAAAATAATTTCAGCACAGATACTAGTCGTGTAACAGCAGCACAGATAATAGCAGAATAATAAAAAATGTAGAAATAGAACACACAGATTTACCCAACTTCGGCAAAACCCTGCCTACGTGCTGACCCCCAAGGTTTCTACTAGAAATTAAGTAGTCAGACGCTTACACACGTAAACTTGCGGCACCCGCTATCGACTAACCTAACTCTACGCTCAAAACCCTGCCACAACTCAGCCACTGAGTTGCGAAAACTCAAACTACACCACCGTAGTTCGTCCCCTAGTCACACGACTAGAATTTACAATGGTTTAAAACAATTTAAAAACTACTTAAAACCCTAATTTAAATATTGAAGCCCAAGTATGTAGGTCGGCCCAAAACAAATAAGTGATAAGAAAGATTAAATCCCTTTATTCTTTTATCGGCCCGACTCTTCTGTTCTTCGATCTTTAAAAAATGGTTGCTCGTTCTTCTTTGCTAAAATTAGGGCTTTTGAAACGCTGACTTCATATTGATCGATCGAATTGCGATTTTACTTTCTTTTCTCTGTTGATCGATCGTCTCTACGTAGCTTATTTTCGGCTGCTTCGATCGAGTTCGTCGGTATGTAATTTATGCCTTTTGCTTTTTCTGATTTGCTTACTTGAACTCGATCTTGATTCGAGTTGAATGATGTTGTTTGAACTCGAATAGATTATTGTCGATGATGTTTATCGTTTATATAGGATTCAGATTCCTATTTTCTCATTCGTATTAAATCATTTGAATTTGTCAATTGCTATGCTTTGGCCATTCGATTTTGTATGGATGCTTGAGATGATTACTGACTTACTCAAAATCGTGTGTGTGTGTGTGTATTATTATTTTTGCTTGGTTGTCACGGCTGTGATTTCTGACTTGGTTCGACTTCCTTGGTTATCATGGCTCTGACTAGATTCCTTTCTTTGTGCTTGTTGACTTCAGCCATGTGATTTGAAGCTGCTGTTCCATGATTTGTTCGAACTTGCTGATAATCTTGATTAACTTCGATCATTTTTTTTGAAAATTCCTGCTTGATTTTGTCTCGACCTCTGTATCACTGTATCATGTACTTGTGCACTGCAATTTTCACTGTGACTTCGATACTTTGATTTTGTTGATTTGGTTTTGAAATCTGCTGTTGACATTTTTGCTTTGTTTGAACTTGTACCCTGCTGTTCTCTTTTGACATCGGCCTTGACTTTGTTATACTTGTTCAATTTGAAATTCTTGATGGTATTTTTCGACCTGATGCTTATGTGCATGTTTCCTACATGTTTGAAGTCTGTCTAGTTGCATTCATTGTTGCGAGTTCATTGTATGTGCACTGTCTTCACTTGAGTTTGCATTACTCCATGTATGTGTGTAGTGTTGTTTTGATATTGACTCCAGTTGTATGCACTGTGCACTGTTTCCATGTTGCCTCGAGTACATGTATATACGTATGATTGCTTTGGTTTCACTATGTTTTCTCTGGTCCTCATGTATGTGATGCAAGTTTGAGATTTCTCATTTGAAGCTGTAGTCATTTCCACCTGTTCGATGTATTGTTTTGTCTTATTTCATTTGATGGTCTGGTTCACTTTGACCTGATCTAGTGCATTTTAGTCATGTGCATTGAGCTTGATTGCTTGCATATTGATGTTTCTTCATTTTTGTTTTACTGGTGCATGCTTTGTACTTGTAGTCTTCACTGCAACCACATTGTCACTGTATGTTGTGTTATCTGGTCTTCGACATTTCACTGGTGCATGAGTTTTGCAGCTGTTGTTTTCACTTGAGTCTGAGCTTGTGTTCATGTACATTTGGGTTTGCTTTGATATTGAACTTAATCATTTCATGTTGTACATTTTGATTTGCACCTGTGTTGAATCCATCTTATAGCTCGGGTTTGACCTATGACTTTATTTTTATTGCACTTGAGCCCGGCTTTTGATTTGGGTTTGACCTTGTGCTCACCTGCCATTGTAATTTTATCAAATGTATATATCGGTGTGCATGGCCTTATGGCATGTATAGTGATACACTGTGCATGTCACAAGCTATTCGTGTATGATGAATTCAAAATTAAATGATGACGAACAACCCAAATTACCGAGGCAAAAAATATTTTCGAAATACATTTTATTTTACACTGCTAAAATATTTCATTTTCAATTTTACCGCATCAATGTGTATTTTTGCAGATTGCTCAGATGCTGGATTCAATTTGGAATAGAGTTGATGATGAATACGAATGTCAGTGATATGTAGTGAGGTGTAAATGTAAATTGAAAATTGTGATGAATCAAATTCGTATTGTAATTGAAATTGTGTGTGTGTGTGTGTATATATATATATATATATATATATATATATATAGTGAGAGCCTGAATTTGTACTATTCAAAATTGTAATAAATATATGTTTGAATAAAATATCCATTTGAATTTAAATTATGTGTTATTTATTTTATTCAGCAAACATTTATTTGATTATGTGAAAATAAAATAGTACATTAACAATTACATTTAAATGAATATATATATATATATATATATATATATATTATCATCAAACAAAAATCATATACTTGCATATTCAACAATCTCACCCTTTGATGATAACAAACATATATTTAAGATTTTGAATTTTATTAAATGTATTTGATCATTCAATTTACTCCCCCTATTTGAATGCCCTGTCTCTACACAAAGCTCCTCATTCATATATGCATGTAAATATATTAATATGCAAATGAGCCTAGATGCATATAGAAAATACAAAATAAAACATTTGACATTTGTTTACCAAAATCTTAACTTTTCTCTCCTCCTTTCGTTATCAGCAAAAGAGTAATAGTGTTAGAGAAATAGAGATAAAGTGATAGATATTAATACAACATTAAAACTTAAATGAGTATAAATATTAAATTTCAATAAAAAATCAAACAAAAATCATAAATACTCTGTTTGAAGCATATTCCACTTTAGAATGATAGGGATGATATCATCATATAAAACCATATAGTTGTGTCTATTTGTGGTATATTTATATCAGGAATTAGAATATTTATTAAATATGCATAACCGTTAGGACTTTTAAATGAGATTAGTAGTATTCCAAATTTTTATTAAAAAATGAATTCAACTATCTTCTAACTACGCATAATCGTGAGGACTTTTAATGGGATTAGAATCAACTTGTCTTAAATCAATCAATTTTTGATATGCGTTCCATACATGCATAACCATGAGGACTTTTAAATGAGCATGAAAGCACATAATCAAAAATCCTAAGTAACTCACCCATGCATAACCGTGAGGACTTTTAAATGAGAGTGAATACTTTAGATGTTTTTATTGCTAAAAATATAATAAAATGAAAGCGCATAGTTTCCCATTTAAAATACAACATATTGACATGCCATATTGGATTATGATGAGTGATGGTCGATAGAAATATGATAGAAATAGAAATGATCGTGGAATTTTTACCAACAAAAAGTCTTTGTAACTCTTATTTAAATTTCTAAAGAAATTTATTAATTATATCTTCTCATGTTATAATATATGATTAATATCAACACTCACCACTTTTTCAATCACTATTTATCTTTTAAATAATCAGTAGGGAGTCAGATTAGTCAATGTAGTTATTTAATATCAAATCCAAAAATAATTATAAAATCAAAATTTCCAAATGACTAATCTGAAACAAGGTCAACAAAAATGATTTTCTAAAAGGAGTTTTATAAAAGATAAAATGTCTGCAATTTGAAAATTATTTGAAATGAAAATTTTGCAATTTTTTCTTTGAAAAACGATGCAGCTACACAATGTCTCAACATAAATCACGTTCGACTAGTAAATTTTCTATCAACTAGATTACCAGTGTAATCTGCATCTGAATTTTTCGTTTACTCGAGATTATCATTAGTTGGATGCTACAGACCAGACCGTGATGTTGCAACAAATTCTTGAAGACCTTTTTAAATGAAATTCTTTTCAATTTTAATTGAAGCAGTGCAAATAAAAAAACCGTGAATATAGAGTCAGCCGTAAAATAACCAAATGTATTATCATCAACCAATAAAACACTATCATTAATCAAAGCAAATCTATATATGAAATAGTTCAAAGATAATTGTTCAGTATTTTGAATAAGTTAGAATCAAAATCATCATTCATCTCTTTTTAACATAACCAGCTGATTTAAATTCAGATTATGGTGCAGATTATCACATTTATCATTCAAGATGAATATACAATTACCTGTTTTACCTTTACCGATAATATTTTGTTGTTGCCCATTGTGATTCTGTCACCTTTGTACTAGGCTAAGGAACTTTGATTTGTCGTCCTTTGTGTACCTGGAACAGCCAAAATCCAGATAGCATTATTGTTGTTTCTTAGTCTGCCACCATACCTACACAATAAAAGATTTTTGTGACCTATTTGTTTTGATAGGTCCATGGATGTTAGTGGCAACAAATTTTAAAAATAAGTTTGGGGAGATCCAAAACTATTTATATTTTTTCCTTTTGGCACCATATTTGTTTAACTTTAAGGGTTTTTACATTTGTACCTTTGGGAACCCAAATTGGAATGGTTTTCATGTGTTTGGGTATCACACTTTTCACTTTAACATTGTTATTAGTTCTTTGCCCATATTTTGATACTTTTGCAAATCCAAATGCATTCCTTTTATTCTCGAAGAGTTGGTTTTCTAAGAGTATATTAAATGATTTATCTCTAGTGAAAAATTTCTGAGTAATCAACTCTAGTTTATTTACGTTGGATTTTAAAAGTTTATTTTCATTTATTAGCTTCGAACAACAGCTAATGTTATTTTCTCTCTTTTACAAATTCTTTGTTTTCAAGTCCATATTTTCCTTTTTAAGGTCTCTAATTTTATTCACAATTTCAAGCAACTCGGTTTCAAAAAGTTAAAGCTTTTTAAATTCAATCTTTTCAAAATCCTTATGTTTCTCAATCTCCTTTTCAAATTCGTGATTTATTTGAATAATTTCAGATTTGCTCAAAATCATATTTCCTTTTTCTAGGGTTTTGAAATTTTCGTTGATCTCATTTAATTTCTTTTCAAAAATTGCACATTTAGAAATTTTTGACTTCTTAAAGCTATCCAAATCTTTTTGCAAAATGTTTTTTACAAATCAACTCAGTTTTGTTTTTCTCTCGAATTTAAATTTTGTTTTCTAACTTTTAAAAGTTTTCATGAAGACGGGCAAATTCTTTTTCATGATTCAAACACCTTTTGCAATTAGAATTTTTGTTTTTCTTAATATTTTTAAGCTCATTTTCCAAATCATTGTTTTTCTGATGAAGTTTAGCTTGTTCCCTTTCCAACTTATTATTTTTCAACTCAAGAGCTTTATTATTGTCAATTACTTTTTGGCACATGGGAACTAAATCATTGATTAGAAAATCACGTATCTCATCGGCTATTGAATTTTCATCACTGCTGCATTTTTCCACCTGTCAAGCACATTTCTGAGTTGATTATGAAGGGCCTCTCATGTTTGATAACTTGTGCACCATATATTACATCTAAAGTGTTCTAAATTTTCTATGCATTTTCACAACGAGAGCCAAATTTAAAATTATCTTGATTAATATGAGAATAAAATATATGCATAGCAAGAGCATTAATCGAAGAATTTTTCTCATCTATTATATCATGCCCATTTCCAATAATATTCCAGCATTTAACATTAACAGATTTTAAATAAAATTCCATTTTTAATTTCCAATTCATAAAATCTGTTCCATCAAAAACAGAAGGAATAATATTGGACCGACCCATAGTAAAAACATCATTAACAGAAGCCATTTTAAAAATTCAAATTTGTAAGAAAAGTTGGTCTTTGAAAAATCAAACTTTTTAAAACAAAATGACTTTTGTTCCTAGCTCCGATACCACTTGTAGGGTCGATTTCGCCCTAGAGGGGGGGTGAATATGGTGATACTATTATTTATAAAAATTTATTGTGGAAGTTATAAAATAATTTAGTAAAGATACTAGTCGTGTAAAAGCAGCATAGATAATAGCAGAATAATAAAAAATGCAGAAATAGAACACATAGATTTACCCAGCTTCGGCAAAACTCTGTCTATGTGCTACCCCCAAGGTTTCTACTAGAAATTAAGTAGTCAAACGCTTACACACGTAAACTTTCGACACCCGCTATCGACTAACCTAACTCTATGCTCAAAACCCTGTCACAACTCAGCCACTAAGTTGCGAATTCTCGAACTACACCACTGTAGTTCGTCCCCTAGTCACACGACTAAAATTAACAACGGTTTAGATGAAAAATACAAACTTAAAAAACAACTTAAAACCCTAATTTAAATATTGAAGCCTAAGTATGTAGGTCAGCCTAAAATAAGTGATAACAAAGATTAAATCCCTTTATTCTTTTATCGGCCCAACTTTTCTATTCTTCGATCTTTAAAAAATGGTTGCTCATTCTTCTTTGCTAAAATTAGGGCTTTTGAAACGTCGACTTCAAATTGATCGATTGAATTGCGATTTCACTTTCTTTGCTATGTCGATCG
Source organism: Allium cepa (assembly GCA_030765085.1). Taxonomy (NCBI): domain Eukaryota; kingdom Viridiplantae; phylum Streptophyta; class Magnoliopsida; order Asparagales; family Amaryllidaceae; genus Allium; species Allium cepa. Next base: position 229,490,845 of record CM060941.1, read on the forward strand.
ACCGTCTCTACGTAGTTTTTTTTAGCTGCTTCGATCGAGTTCGTCGATATGTAATTTATGCCTTTTTATTTTTCTGATTTGCTTGCTTAAACTCGATCTTGATTCAAGTTGAATGATTATTCTTTGTTGCTTGAACTCGAATAGATTATTGCCGATGATGTTTATCGTTTATATAGGATTTGGATTCCTATTTTCTCATTCATATGGAATCATTTGAATTTTTCAATTGTTATGCTTTGGCCATTCGATTTTGTATAGATGCTTGAGATGATTACTGACTTGTTTAAAATCGTGTTTGTGTATATATATATACATATTATTTGGTTGTCACGGCTGTGATTTCTGACTTGGTTCGACTTCCTTGGTTATCACAGCTCTAACTTGATTCCTCTCTTTGTGCTTGTTGATTTTGGCCATTTGATTTGAAAGTGTTGTTCCACGATTTATTTGAACTTGCTGATAATCTTAATTGATTCGATCATTTTGGAAAATTGCTGCTGGATTTGGTCTCAGCGTCTGTATCACTATATCTTGTATTTATGCACTGCATTTTTCACTGTGACTTCGATACTTTGATTTTGTTGACTTGGGTTTGAAATCTGTTGTTGACATTTTTGCTTTGTTCGAACTTGTACCCTGTTGTTCTCTGTTGACATCGGCCTTAACTTGGTTATACTTGTTTAATTTGAAATTCCTGATGGCATTTTCGACCTGAGTCATGTGTACGTGTTTCCTGCATGTTTGAAGTCTGTCCAGTTGCATTCATTCTTGTGAGTTCATTATATGTATATTGTCTTCACTTCAGTTTGCATTACTCCATATATGTGTGCAGTGTTGTTTTGATATTGACACCAGTTTTCACTGTGCACTATTTCCATGTTGCCTCGAGTACATGTATATACGTATGATTGCTTTGGGTTTCACTGTGTTTGCTCTGGTACTCATGTATGTGATGCAAGTTTGAGATTGCTCATTTGATGTTGAGGCCATTTCCACCTGTTCAATGTATTGTCTGGTCTTATATCATTTGATGGTATGGTTCACTTTGACCTGATCTAGTTCATTTAAGTCATGTGCATTGAGCTTGATTGCTTGCATATTGATGTTGCTTCATTTTTGTTTCACTGGTGCATGCTTTGCACTTGTAGTCTTCACTGCAACCACATTGTCACTGTATGTTGTGTTATCTGGTCTTCGACATTTCACTGGTGTATGTGTTTTACAGCTGTTGTTTTCACTTGAGTCTGAGCTTATGTTCATGCACATTTGGGTTTGCTTTGATATTGAACTTGATCATTTCATGTTGCACATTTTGATTTGCACCTGAGTTGAATCCAGCTTATAGCTCGGGTTTGACTTTGTGTTGATATCGTGACTTTATTTTTATTGCACTTGAGTTGAACCCGGCTTTTGATTTGGGTTTGACCTTGTGCTCACATGTCCCTGTAATTTTATCAAATGTATATATCAGTGTGCACGACCTTATGTCATGTATAGTGATACACTGTGCATGTCATAAGCTGTTCATGTATGATGAAGTTAAAATTAAATGATGAAGAACAACCCAAATCACCGAGGCAAATAATATTTTCAAAATACATTTTAGTTTACACTGCAAAACTATTTTACTTTCAATTTTACCGCGTTAGTGTGTATTTTTGTAGATTTCTCAAATGCTGGATTCAATCTGGAATAGAGTTGACGATGAATACGAGTGTCAGTGATATGTAGTGAGGTGCAAATGTAAATTGAAAATTGGGATGTAATAAAATTTGTATTGTAATTGTAATTGAAATTGTGTGTGTGTATATATATATTTATAGTGAGAGCTTGAATTTGTACTATTCAAAATTATAATAAATATCTGTTTGAATAAAATATCTGTTTGAATTTAAATTCTGTGTTATTTATTTTAATCAGCAAATATATTTTTAATTATATGAAAATAAAATAGTACATTAACAAATACATTTAAATGAATATATATATATATATGTTTATTATCATCAAACAAAAACCATATACTCGCATATTCAGCAAATAATAGAGTTGTATGTGTTGAAAGCTATATATTTCTATGTAATGAGGAATTAGAATAAACAATGTTATAGTACCATCTGGTATATGAATTTTGGTAATATTTTTCGGTTATTCTTTGGACTTGTTTTATAGAATAATAGGCGATTGTAGTTTACGAACATCGAGTAAATATCGAGTAACACCGTGTGGTATGGGACCCCCGAGTGGATACATGTTCGATTACTCTTCGTGAGTAGATATCACTCGATAGGATCATGTCTACGGGATATTGTTTATGGTGATGAGAGAAAAGAGTGTGTCTATCTTGTGCGTATGCTCCTATTAGACTACAGAGAGTAAACCAGATTGGCAAGTATCCATCCTAGCAGCCTGATTACAGGATCACCCTCCGTATCCATGACAAATCATTTTGTATATATGGTTGAGAGCTATGGCGAGAGCCACTGCCCCCTAGTCACTTAGGCCAGCAATTAGTTACCATTGAGGCACTTGCAGGGTCATGACTGTTACGTAGTGTTGTCTCGCACTAGATGGAGATCAGGTCACAGTGGAGGTCGAGGTAACCGATGACTATGGGAGTAGCATTAAGTGCGTGTGAGTAAGGTTCTTGGAGCTGGCAGAGAACTGTCAGTCTCCTGACGGGTTATTGTTGATGTAGACATCACTTATTCACCTTTATGAGATCGTATAGATGTAGCTGAGAGCCATCGATCATTTATCAAGGCCAATGCCGTTATAATTATATATGGTGCTAAGAGCCCATTTAGATAAATAGTCCAAGATGATTATCTACGATACTGAGGATTAAATATATCATTAGAGGTCCGAGAGACCATGTGATTATTTCTTAGTCTTAGAGTCAAGACGATTACTTTGAGGCAAATGTCTAGATGATCATTATGTGATCATTAATCTCCTTGATCATTCTTGCACCGAGAGTCCTCATGGATCTGTAACCCTGCACATATTCTTGATATTACTATCATGGATAGCTTGAGATGCTAAGAGCATCGAGTTAGACCCTTTCCTATCTTTTATGGTTATCTTAGAGACGACCTTGGCGACTCAAGGTATGCCATATTTGTATTCCTTACATGTACGATTTATATTTGGTGATTATGACGGATCCTGGGTATGTCTCATCTTACGATTACCTGAGAGATGATCAGAAGCATTGCTGAGAGCACGTCCTGTTTTGTTGTGATTATTTATATTAATGAAATTTGGATATATGGACTATTTCATCTATTTGACATTATTCACTAGTATATGGTTTGACTTGATTTTCAATTTGGTTGATACTACCTATAAATGTTTTGTAATGTGTTTTGTATTAAGTACCCTTACATCACTTCATGTTATCTTTTATATGCCTTACTATTATTGAGATACATTGACAGTTGCATTCTAGATATAGTCTGATCCATGTGTTATTTATATAATACTCAAGTCAGTCCAAACATTTCTGGTTCAGGGACAAGTTGACCAGTTTGTGGATGTTGAGCTTAGATGGGGGACATATTATTTGTATATCATTTTGTATACATATTAGTTACATGTGTTTTCATGTGTTGATGAGATGTATATACATTAGACATGTTATGTATAATTTTTAGGTTAGTGGGTATTTGAATATTTTGGTAAACCCACTTGGACTAGTGTATATTTAATACTATATATCATTGTTGCATTAATAACTCTGTGTTACCTTTGATCTAGTTTTCTTTGATCTAGTTTATATTGTGTATTGTTTTATCTTATAGTCACACGTGTTTATTGCTTTGCGTCAATATTGTATATGTATATGTATATTTGAGTTGTTTATGATTTTTGAAATATGTAGCAGTATTAGCCCAACGGAATATTCACGTGTGTAAGCCCAATATCACATTATTCTCCGTATTATATGACAGTATTACCCGATAACACTTTTGGATAGTATGGGTACTCAAGTAGGGTGTTGCAATTTACGATCGCATTATCGATATTTCCTTGAACAATTTATTTTTGAAAATAATTTTTAAAAATGAATTTCTTATCATTATTTATTATTTAAAAGGGGTTATTAAGATTATAAAATCATACTTATTCACATTAAATTCAAGGTTTAAATATTTAAATAATTCAGATATTTGAATATAAAGTGCTTAGAATTCTGGATCGTTACATTCTTCCTCTTTTAGAATATTTATCCTCAAAATTTCAACACAAGCAACTAAAGAAACAACCACACATTAATATTAATATTGCTACAATCTATAGCGATATAGCTTACGATTTGCGTTGGTCTAAAACCTTCTCATCGCACAAGGATGATGAGTAAACTACTAAGCATAACATTTGCTCAACATCCTTAGGTTAATACTTAGTCGACTATCTATGCTAGCTTAAACAACTCGAAGAGCCATTTTCCCAAATTCTCTATAAGCCAACAAAATATAGTATTCAAATACACTAAAGCCGATACGATGTCCATATGTTTTCCGTATCGAATACAAATTCCGATCACTTATTTAATTATAAATTTCACTTCCAATTTAGGATTGATCACTTGACCTCTCTTATGCAGACTCCGATCAAGTTCCTTAGTTAGAAACCTCTACTTACCTTACATAGCCATGTACTACGATAGCAAACTTTAGAATCATATCAAGAATTTGTATCAAGCGTTCGTCGTCGAGAATCTAGTGAAAAGTCCTTGTTTGGACTGGTGTAAAATGCCTTGAAATCATGTACTCGAATCCTAGATCAAGAACTATCATGTAGATAAAATAATCTACATACGACTTACATAATTTATTCTATTGGTTTCTTGACTACACCAATTTATTTTTAATTCACATTTGATTACATAAAATCATTTCTTATTTAGTACTAAAATAATTTACGAGTTCTTTCATAAAACATCACATTTCCTAACTTAAAGTTCATATCTGTATAATACTCCACTACATCCTAAGTGTATATACAACACATTCATATTTATTTTATTTAACAAGGATGTTCAGTAAATTTTAAGCTTGTTTAAACTTTAAATACCTTCTCAATTAAGAGTTATAAAAAATCATCTCTAGATTTTTACAAAAACACTTGGCCTCAATTCGATATCAATTCAGAAGTTTCCAACTGTCCAAAATCTCTAAAAATTCCACTTTATTTCAACTAATAAAAAACTAGCAACATATCGTATCAAGATGTACTACCAAAACTACCCAAATGCATAGGATACATGCGTTCATAAAATAACTTAACAAGAAAACTTTTAGACTAAACATCGGTTTTTTAAAATCATTTTGAAATAATAATATATACTTATAATTTCTGTATATCAAATCATACTTTAGAGATTTAAATCAAAACCTGTTTTACCAAACAACTATGTAGCAAACTGTTATAGTAGCTCTTCCACTTTGAAACTCAAAAATAAATGCCGATGACGTTGTAGTCATAACTACATTTATTTTCCAACGATAAAGTGTGTTAAGTACTTTTCATCTCTTTCAAAATCCTTTTTTCAAATGTTTCTATTCATAAATACTTTCAGATAATAATGTTATTATTTTCTTCAAAACCTTGAAAAACAATTTTCAAAACATCGGGATTTAAGTTCTCAAATTCTCAATTTTAAATCCTTTTTATTTATAAACCACATATATATAAAGTTACTTATCTAAATCAGTCACAAATTTATATCTTTGTTTAGATTATAGTTAGCAAATTTTATTAAAGTTAAATTTTGACCCAATATTATCACCAAATGTCTTATAGTCAAACTATGAAATTTAATTCACAAGATGTTCATTTCAATATTCCCATAATTATTGTCTACCCAACTCATGCAGTAAATAGGTAAAACTGCTCACAAACTTGTCGAGCACAATTCAAAAATCTACAAACAATAGCCAATGCTCATAATTTGCCTGAGCATAACTAATCAATTAACTGATAATAATTGAATATATCATTCCCTAACAAATAAAAACATCATAAATAACTATATCAATTTTTAAAATTATTCTTTTACATATAAAATATAATACTAGGTGAAATTATTTCGTTTACCAATTTCAACATAATACTGTGTCGTATTGTCTCTTTAAAGTGTTTAAAGACCCCTACCAATAACGTTAGTAATTCGTATTGACCGGAATCCATAAACCACTCAACAGACCAATCAGCACATGGATAATGGCAGTTTAGTAACCTCAAAGAAAATTGATTAACAAATAGATAATTAAAACAATATAGTATACCCGTTCACCAGGGACTGACCCGATTAGTTTTTGAGAAAATCGATCGAAGAAGATGGAATAAGATTCTATAGTTGACCTTAAGTGCAAGTGGGAGATTGGTAGAGTTATGGGTATAATCTAGGTTCAATTTTGTAATTTGTTACTCATATCTAACTTGATAACCAATCTTATTCATGAAAAAAGGTTTTTCTTTTTATTATATACTTTTGATATTGTGATATGTTAATTAATTATTTAATTTAAGTATGTTAAATAGGAAATCTTTGAATTATATGTTATGTGATAATTACACTATGTTGTATTCATCACATTAAAAATAAAATATTAATTTAAATATTCCTAGTTGAAGTATTTTGAGAAAGGATATTGATCCATCCATTAAGATCAGAGTGGGTAGATCTTTCCAAAATATCGGGCAATAGTTTACATATGGCAGTTGGGGGGCACTAAGGGGTTACGTATTGATAGTAATTGGGTAACAAGGGAATGATTCACTCGAGAGTTTTCTATTGTTTAATATAACTAAGGTCACACAGAGAATATCGAAGTGAAAATATTACATAATTCTCTTGACCTAAGAACGCTATTAAACTTCAACGTCGACACTCCAATTGGGTTATAGTTAAAACATGGCATGACATCCATCGAATGACTATAGTTGGGTATGAGTAGAAGCACTGGATGTGAAATACCATTCAATAGAGAATTCATCTCCATAATTATATAAGGTTAGTATCATAGTTAACAGTTGTAGAATGAAAGTCAAATTCTCTAGTAAGAGAAGTACAGTTAATAATAATTGTTATTATTAGACTGAGGACTTTGTGTTTGGATTGATCTAGTTGAATGTGGACGATGTTGGAATTTTCACTAAAACCGAATTCCATAAGTCCTAATGTGATATAGTGTTGAAAGAGATAATTTACGTAATTAATCGGATTCTTGGGTTCCGCTTATAATGTTAAGTTAGATCTGATTGAAAAGATGTGTAAGCATTACAATTAACCAAAATGCCATACCATTAGTTAAGGTGACATGTGAACATTAATATAAAATTTCTCAATATTAACCATTGACAAAATTACACCTTTTAATTGCACAACTATAATGATGAACACTGTAACAACCCGCACTTCCAACACACCGATCCAAAGCTTAAAGTGACTTTCGAACTTACGTCATGCCAAGAAATACAAGTTGTTGGGTTTTTAAAACGTTACGTAGCATAATTATAACGATAAATTCTAAGACATTCTACATTTTCAGATCTCACGGTGGAAAGAATTAAAATATAAGCGCTAAAAAATAAACATTTCAGAAAAAAGTCTACAAAATACTTAATCGCCATATAAACTGTTTCCAAAGTATATTATAAGTTTTATAGATTTTTAGTACAATAATTAACTACATGATGAACAGTAAACAATATGAGAACTCCAACGTGCAGCTCCTTTCTCCATGTACTATACCCCAATCAACTGCTAACTATCATGTGGTAGGGAAAATGAAGAGAATGGAGTGTGTTAGACAAAAATATGGTGAATGAATATGGGTTTAATATGTGATGATTATGTGCAGCTAACTTTAAATCTACCCTATGAAGCATACTGCCTCTAACATACACACATAGGCCACCCGTAAGTTCCCTCATTCTAGATTTGATTTACCATTGTCCTTTTGCTTTGATGTTACATTATGTTTAAACAAATTTTAGAAGTAGAGGGGAAGAATTTTGGCATAGTTTCGGTAGTGTATAAATTTTCTAATGAATTTAGGGTTATACTTAGTGTTAATTTATAGAGGTCAATGACCACTCTGGGGTATTGGAATTTCCCTAGAGAATCTTGCTACCATATAGTACGTATATTAAAACTTGGGCACGACGGAAAATAATTAGATCAATCTCAATCATTCAAACGACGCTCCAAAATTCTCGATTTAACGTGAATGGGGTCGTCTTTGACCAATGATCGACCATTATCAGTGGACCACAAAACCCTTAGAGTCCATCGCCCTGATGTTAATTTTGGTATGTATTGATTTTTTAAATTTATTTTATTTTCAAATTTTCAAACGTCCGTAACTTCTCCGTACTAACTCCGATTTCGGAGTGTTATATATGAAAAGAGTCTACAAAATCACTATTGATGAAAATGTGTAAGTTTCGTAGAAAAATTAAGACGTTTGCGAAAATTTTATTTTAGGCCTTGTTTTATTAAAGTTTAATTCAGTATTAGATTTTCGTTGAAATTTTGATGGTGTTACATTCTCTAAAGATGGAAAAATCTAATTTATACACTCAATAATCAATAGCTACAATTGTCTACTCATTAATCATCCTTGGGCAATCGTTGTCCTTAAAAAATTTCTAATGCAATATGTGTGTGTGTGTGTGTGTGTGTGTGTATACGATATGAAATGCACGTGAACCTATACTAATGAAAATAGTAGTTGGCATCCTGATCCAGCCGACCTCTGTCTTGCAAGTGCTCATGCAATGCATCCAAAAAGTATGCAAGATCCTAAGTAAGAATGCTTGCAATTCTACATGTATGTGCAACCATTCAATCCATATGTGACATTCATATGTATAATATCCAATAACAAAAACAATAATCAAGAGTAATTTTTAAATTACCAAAATACCCCTCTGCTTATAACCTTAACAACATTTACATATGAACTCCAATTCGATTATAGCTTCTTCCATTGGACTTGTGGTGGAATTTGGGATGATTTGGCACTAGGTTGGCTGAGTTTAGAGACTACTAGAAAAGTGCATTGTTATGGATAATTTATATGAATTAATTGAACTGGAAAATACTAAATGCTTATAGCCATTAATTAAGATTACAATTATTGATACGTGTTGTGATATATTGGTGATGTTTGGATGTTGCAGATATTTCGGTTATGTTGTAACTTGAGTTGATTGTTTATTATTGATTGTTGTATTATTGGATGTAATTATTATCACTTTAGAATTTAAAAATTGAATTTAATTAATTAAAATAAAATGGATGAAATTGCGTAATAAAAGAGAAATTAGGTAAATAAATGATAGAAGTGATTATTATTTACCATTTTTTATGTTTGTAAATAACAATGTTTAATGAAATAAAATGAAATTAATGGAGTAATTTACTAAGATTATCATTTATGAATTTTTTGGAAAATTCATGAATAATAACAGAAAGTATATGTTAACTTAAATTTGAAAGGTTTATTGCTGTTATTTAATAAAGTGAAATTTTATTAATAATAATATAGTTTTTGGAAGAATTTCGATATTTTGGCAATATAATGAATTTTGAAGGGTGTGCTAGGAAAATATTATTATTATTTAAGTAACATAAAAATATTTTTGTTATAATAATAATAAAGGTATGTTTCCTAATGACTATATTAGATTAAATTATTGAAATTTTGAGGTAAATAGAAATGAAATGGAATTTCGGCGGTTCAAAACAAAATGTTGTTTTTTTGGAAAAATAGTAATAAATTGGTCATGGAAAGTATTTAAAGGGTTTAATATATATTATTATTTTGATATAAAATAATAATAATATCGTTTAAATAATGATTTGATGAAGATTACCATTTTTGATTTAAATTGTGATGTTTAGAAACGTTTGAAGAAATGAAAATACAAAAAAAGGTTTAAGGAGTACATTACCGTATATAAGGAATTATTACCATTCTTCAGATGAATGAATAAAGGTGATTTTCTAATAAGAAATAATAAAACAATCTTATGCTTAAGAGAATTATGGATGCTAATATACTATTTGGATGGTTATTGAATGTGTGATTAATCGTCGATTTAATTATTATATATTTGATGTTTTAGGACGGTATCGCATTAGGATGTGGATGCGAGATACCTTACCATTTTTACTGTCGGATGATTGTTATTTGATTATGTTAACTGATGACTACTTTATGTTACTATTATGAGGTGATTAATACACATTTGATGATTTATAGTTACATTAGTAATGCATTACTATAGTGGATGGTTAATATGAATGTAAGTATATTATGTTATTTTTATTATGTTATTTTTATTTTTTATTTGATGATGGTGGTTAACATTGTGTGTTGCTGATGTTGAATGGCAGAGTATGTTATTATTTTTGTTTCTCTATATGATGATTTGTTCTGATGGGTGAGTAGAAATATTGCTTTCCATTTGTAATGTTTTTATTGGATGCAGTAACTGCAATGATTGAATGGATATTGTGGTTATTATGAACTAACAAGTATTTGGAAGTAGGAGAAGAGCAGGAAACAAAACTACATGGGATCGATCCCCCAAAAGTGGTACATAGGCAGTATTTTTCTATGTAATAGTTATCGAGCATATGGCCATAGTGTATAGAGCTAGCGCGGTCCAAATATCGTTGACATGTTTTCCTTTATTCTATATATATGTGTATGTATGTATGTATTTGTTTATTTGTTGGTGCAAGAAAAGAAATGAGCAAAGGATTTGGAAGGAGCCGTATCCATAGAATAGATCGGTATATCTTTTGTATTAAATTTTTACAAATGTTGCTGCTTTAGTAACAGATGCATTGTAAAATGTATAACGTTTGGTGTACTGAATTAGTGTATATTTAACTTATGATATTGTATATGCAGGTGTATAATTTTCGTAACGAGGCTTCCCTTTTTGTTCATTATTTTAGAATTTTAATTTTTATCTACCTACGATCCACTGCTTCTAATATCTGAAATTAGTTATAAGCGTATTTTGACATTATTTATAATTGATTTTAGATGTTAAAAATAGTGGATCGTCACACTTATATATATATATGACAAACTTATATACATATCAAAGGAATACAGATTCCTAAGTATATACATATGTTTGAATATGCTATAATATATATTATGTTTTGTACATAGATATTAATAGTACCCTACATACATATATATATATATATATATATAATGTAATGAAAATTAAATTTATTTATGTCAGGCAACTCTTTATCCAGACATATTATAATTAGACATTTAGCATACTCAAAGCGAGTCAATTTCTCCTTTGCTTCATTGAAACAAACTAGTTTATATAAGTGGCAGGCAATCCAGTCGATGCCTAAGTGAGATCAAGAAAGTGTGGGCATTTTATTGAAATGAACCCATAAAGGAATAAATTTCACTATAAAATGAATATGCCCAAAAGAAGGTTTCCAAATGGTGATAACTAACATCTTGCCTTTGATAAAAATTAGATCAGCTTCTAATACCTTTCGTTTAATCTCATCACAATAGATATCAAAGTAGAAATTAATAGAGTCGAATTTAACGTTAAGACCGCCTTTCAACTTCCAAATTTTGTTTAAGTGTTGTATCATGGTAGTGTAAGACAATTTTCCTTCCAAAAGAAACCAATGAGGTGTTGCTGCCTGAATAAAATTCTAGCCACTTCCACTTCAGCAGGCACAAGTAAAGGAGAACCAACATACTTCAAATTGAAATCAACAGGGGAGACATGCCTACATCTCTTGCTTTAGGCTTAAAGAGATAAGTCCAGTGGGAGGTGTGAGCTAGGGTACGGTTGGTAGGGGTAGCAGTGGAGGTAGTGGATGAAAATGTTATACGTCTAGTATACCAAAACATAGAATAATCAATTATAAACTCGTCTCACAAGTTTATCAATCAGATTTCCACTACTCCAGAAGTCTGTATTTGCTAAATTAAGCAATATGCCGTAATTAAATTACAACTACAATCTAACAACTATAGTAACAATAGCTATAGCGATAGATCAAACGTTATACTATTAAAAAAACAATACAACGTAGAAACAAATTATATATATATATAAATATATAAATCAATTACAAACCTAACCGGTTTTGAAGAAGGAAATTCCATCTGAGGCTTGTCGTAACAATTTCCTTAAGACTTTATTTAAAGTCTCCCATGATACAACAGACGTAATCTGCACGAGATTGTAATAAGTATGTCAACTCTGTGATATATTGTATAGAGCAGTAGAAAAGAAGAAGCAGAAGAAATTAGAATTGGAATGGAATAAGAATGTGACCAGGATAATCTCCTATTTATAATTTCGTCCACATCCCTTCAAACAGTCGCGTCCGTTTGACGGGTCGCACCCGTTGCCTTTTGAACCGCTACTGTTCGTTAACAGGTCGCACCCGCCTGCTCCTCGCATTTGTTCGGCCGCGGCTCTTCAGTCAGGCCGCACCCCTTCAGTCAGGCCACACCCGTCTTGTTCGCCTGTGCTTCTTCACTCAGGTCGCAACCGCTCACGTCTAACGGTTCGCACCCGCTTTTGTTCGACCATGGGTCGCGCCTCTTCAGTTATTCGCGTCCGCTTCCGACCGCACCTGTTCGTTTAGCCTGCAATTGTCAAAAATCCCGACCCAGTTTTGCAGTAAAATTAGAATCATATTAGACCCAAACCCGAGCCCGAGCCCGGCCTGGTCGGACAGACGGCGGCGGCGCGCGCGTGGTGGAGATGCATGATCTCCCTCCTTACAACGAAACATACATTTGAGTGCCCTTAGGCCCCAACCCCTTCATTGCAAAGCTATTAATATACTTGAATAGTTTTGCAATTTTGGCGATGTGGGACTATGTGTTTTCATTCATTTTGCTATTAGGAATTTCAACAATCCCCCACATGAATGATAATATACATATCCCCACACAAAGCGAAATATCACATAGTACATATGGAATAATGCTTTATCGCGGATAAGTAGATAGTTCACTTTGAACTTTCCCTAGTTAAAACTTATCGGATCTACTTGGCTAATCGGTGAATTATTTCATTTTGAACCGTCGGCCTTTATTGTATATCCAGACAATAAGCTTTACGAAGCATTGATTCCCTTCTCATCCAATCTCCTGGTTGTGTTCATTTTGGTCCTGAACAATTTTTTTGGTTCTGCGAGTGTTTATAGAAAATATAAGCCTTTAATATTCTCATAAAGCCGACCTGGCTCACACTAACATAGGTGATTGCAACCATTAAGAGTATCCTACATATACTCCACTTGTTATTTCCAAGATATGATCATCATTAAAAAACATAGTTTTAACCTTTAAATTCTTCTGTAGGCATGCATTTATATTGTGCACCATAGGAATAGAGTTGGACTATGTCCATGCAAATGCATTACGTCTTGAGTTACTCAGAACTGGTTTGCCTATTGATCCTAGTCCGTGGGATCTCCAGTCGCTAGGATAGGTTTCCGTATAAGATAACTCTTGATGGTTTAGGCTTTCAAAACCCATTCCCCTCGATGCGCAGTCAATTTTCTCTCTTGATAAATCTTTAGTAAATGGATCCGCTAGGTTCACATAATCTATGGAAATAGTTCCATTTGAGAGTAACTGTCTTACTGTGTTATGGCGTCGACGAATATATCGTGATATTCCATTATACACAAAGTTGTGCGCTCTACTTAGCGTAGCTTGGTTATCATAGTGTATGCATATGGCCAGTACAGGTTTAGGCCAAAACGGAATATCTTCTAAAAAGTGAAGAAGCCATTCTACTTCTTCGCCTTCTTTATCCAAAGCGATGAACTCCGATTCCATAGTGGATCGAGCTATGCATGTTTGTTTAGTAGATTTCCAAGACACTGCTGCCCCTGCTAACGTAAAGACATAACCACATGTTGATTTTGATTCCTCTGAATCAGCAATCCAGTTTGCATCACTATATCCTTCTAAGACGGCATGATATTTTCCATAATGTAAGAAATAATTTGTGGTATTTTTTAAATATCCAAGCACTCCCATTAGTGCTTTCCAGTGTTCCTTTCCTTGATTGCTTGTACACCTGCTCAGTCTACTTACTGCATAAGCTATATCCGGTCTTGTGCAATTCATGAGATACATGAGACATCCTATTACACGAGAATATTCCAGTTGCATTACACTCTCATTAGTGTTTTGATGCAGTTCTTTTGATGGATTAAAAGGTGTTCTCACTCCTTTAATTCCAAAATTTTGAAATTTTCAATCACTTTGTCTACATAGTGTGGCTGAGATAATTCAATTCCATTAGGTGTTCTTATTATTTTGATTCCCAAAATAACGTCTTCAACTCCTAAGTCTTTCATATCGAAATTGCTAATCAACATCTTCTTTATGGTCTCTATCACTTGAGTATTTGGATCAAATATTAACATATCGTCTACATATAAACAAATCATAACATATGATTGCCCAATTTGCTTATAATAAACACACTTATCGCATTCATTTTATACGAAAACCATTTCTCATCATTACACTATCAAATTTTGCATGCCATTGTTTTGGAGCTTGTTTAAGTCCATATAATGATTTTACTAATCTACATACTTTATTTTTGTTTCCTTTGGAAACAAAACCTTCAGGTTGCTCCATGTAGATCTCCGCATCGAGATCTCCATTTAAGAATGTTGTCTTTACATCCATTTGTTGAATTTCTAGATTATAGATCGATGCAATTGCTATTAGCATTCTTATAGAGGTTATTCGTGTCACCGCGAATATATATCAAAGAAGTCTGCTCCTTCTTTTTGACGATATCCTTTGGCTACTAATCTTGCTTTATACTTGTTGATAGAGCCATCTGCTTTCATTTTCATATTGAAAATCCATTTGCAGCCAATAGGTTTTATTCCAGGTGGAATATCAACAATTTCCCAAGTTTTATTACTTAGAATTGAATCAAACTCACTTTGGATTGCTTCTTTCCAACATAAAGACTTGGAAGATGTCATTGCTTCCTTTTACGTTTTAGGTTCGTGTTCTAACACATATGTGAAAATATCCGAACCAAATGTCTTGGAAGTCCTAGTCCTCGCTTCTTCTTGGTTCAACTTCCTCAATCTCTTGATGAGTTTCATCTTCATGTGAATAGCTCGATTCTTCTCTTGTCCTTTTAGGGACATTATTCCCTTCATTCCTTCTGTATGGAAACACGTCTTTAAAGAATGAGGCATCTCTAGATTCCACGATTGTATTTACATGAATATCAGCTATATCAGACTTGAATACCAAAAATCTGTAGGCACTACTATTTTGGGTTGGCCATAAGTAGTAACAATCTAATGTTTTTGGTCCAAGTTTGACTTTTTTGGAAGGCGGAGCTGGAACTTTTGCCAAGCACCCCACACTTTGAGGTATTTAAAACTTGGTTTGTGTCCTTTCCATAACTCATATGGGATTGTTCCTGTTTTATTGTGAGGGACTTTGTTTAATATGTGATTAGACGGATTTAAGGCTTTCCCCCACAAGTTCGTTGGTAGGCCAGAGGTTAAAAGCATGGCATTAATCATATCTTTTAACGTTCTGTTCTTCCTCTCGGCTACACCATTTCGTTGTGGTGAATATAGAGCTGTTGTTTGATGAATTATACCATTTTCTGCACAGAACTTTTCAAATGGTGATTCATATTCTCCACCTCGATCAGATCTCAATATCTTGATCTTTTTATTTAACTGATTTTCTACCTCAGCTTTGTACTTCATAAACAATGTAATTGCTTCATCCTTACTATTTAAAAGATATACATAGCAATATCATGTATAGTCATCAATAAAAGTGATAAAGTATTTTTTCCCACCTTTTGTAGGTAATGATTTAAAATCGCATAAATCTGTATAAACCAAACCTAGTGGTTCGGTGCTTCTTTCAACAGATTGAAATGTTTTTTTAACCATTTTTGCTTCTACACATGTCTCACATTTGTAGTTATTATCTACTTGGAATTTCGAAATTAATCCCAAGTTTGATAATATTTTCATTTTTCAAAAATTTATGTATCCCAATCTATCATGTCATAGTAAAATTTCATGCTCAAGCAAGTAAGAAACTTCAATTTTATTAATAGCACAATCAGAATACATAGTTTTATTGCCAATAACGGCTACATTTGCCTTAAATAGGCCATCATATATATAACCCCTTCCGATATACAGTACAGCTTTGGACAGAACCATCTTGTCTGACTCGAACACCATTCTGAATTCTTTCTTTGATAGTACTACACCAGAGATGGGATTCTTGCGTATGTCTGGAACGTGGAGCACGTCATTCAACTTGATAGTTTTTCCAGAAGTAAACTTGAAGATTACTGTGCCATTGCCTTCGGTCATGGATACTGCAGAATTACCCATATAGAGTTTTTCTTCGTGATTGAATTTCTGGTATGTAGAAAACATGGATTTGTCAGAGCAGACATGACGAGTAGCGCCTGTGTCTACCCACCATTGGTTAGATTCTGAACCAAATTGCATTCAGATACAACTGCCGAGAAGTTGGACTCATCTACTTCCATGTTGTCTACTATATTTGCCTCGTTGTTGCGGTCCTTTTTGAGTCTGCAATCTCTAGTGGCATGTCCAACCTTTCCACAAATCCAACAGTCACCAT
The DNA here is from genome assembly GCA_030765085.1 of Allium cepa. NCBI lineage: Eukaryota > Viridiplantae > Streptophyta > Magnoliopsida > Asparagales > Amaryllidaceae > Allium > Allium cepa. Next base: position 229,507,554 of record CM060941.1, read on the forward strand.
TAAACTTTTTGGTTCGTTTGTTGTCTTTTGGTTTGTTGTTTGGAGCTTTCCATTTCTTCTGGAAATTCTTCTTTTTGTTTTTGGTCTTTGTTCCTTCAGCCACAAATGCCTCCTTGCTTTGTTTTGTAACTCCACGATTATCTGCCTCAATTTTCAGTCGGACTATGAGATCCTGTAAAGACATTTCCTTCTTCTTATGTTTTAGATAATTGCGGTAATCTCTCCATGACGGAGGCAGTTTTCCCATGATGGCTTCAACCAAAAATGACTCTCCAACCTTATGACCTTCTGCTTCGAGTTCATGAATGATGATTTGCAGTTCATGCAGTTGAGCAGTTACTAGTTTGGAGTCAACCATCTTGTAGTCCATGAATTTGTCTATAATGAATTTCTTAAGACTGATATTCTACATCTTATACTTTGTGGCAAGCGCATTTCAGAGTGCCTTTGCTGTCTTTAGAGGCTGATATACTTTGTATAGCACCTTGTTGAGACAATTCAGAATATAGTTTCTGCATAGAAAATCGGAATACTTCCACATATCAACATCTGATTCCTTGCCTGGTGCAGGAATCGGTTCCTCCTCCTCGAGATACCCTTGCTAGACCGAGTGTGGTGAGATAAAATAACATCTGATTCTGCCATGTTAGAAAATCATCGCCATCTCCTTTAAAAGAATCGGGCCTATTGTGTGTAGTAGTCTTTGTTGATAATTCAACTGTTGCCATCTCTGTTTTAGCAAAAAAAAGGAAAGTCTTAAGATGTTATACGTTTAGTATACCAAAACAGAGAATAATCAATTATAAACTCGTCTCACAAGTTTATCAATTAGATTTCCACTATTCTGAAAGTCTGTATTTGCTAAGTTAAGCAATATGTCGTAATGAAATTACAACTACAATCTAACAACTATAGTAACAATAACTATAGCGATAGATCAAATGTTAATCTATTTAAAGAAACAGTACAACGTAGAAACAAATATGATATATTATATAGATATATATAAATAAACATATAAATCAATTATAAACCTAACCGGTTTTGAAGAAGGAAATTCTGTCTTAGGCTTGTCGTAACCCTTAAGACTTTATTTAAAGTCTCTCATGATACAACAGACGTAATCTGTACGAGATTGTAATGAGTATGTCAACTCCGTGATATATTCTATAGAGCAGTAGAAAAGAAGAAGCAGAAGAAATTAGAATTGGAATGGAATAAGAATGTGATCAAGATTCTCTCCTATTTATAATTTTGTCCGCATCCCTTCAAACAGTCGCGTCTGTTTGACCGGTCGCACCAGTTACCTTTTGAATCGCTACTGTTCGTTAACGGGTCGCATCCGCCTGCTCCTCGCATCTGTTTGGCCACGCCTCTTTAGTCAGACCGCACTCGTCTTGTTCGCCTGTGCTTATTTAGTCAGGTCGCAACCGCTCGCGTCTAACGGTTCGCACCCGCTTCTGTTCGTCCATGGATCGCGCCTCTTCCGTTATTCGCGTCCTCTTCCAAACAGATCCGCACCTGTTCGTTTAGCCTGCAACTGTCAAAAGCCCGGCCCAGTTTTGCAGTAAAATTAGAATCATATTAGACCCAAACCCGAGCTCGACCCGACCGGACGGATGGAGATGGCACGCGTGGTGGAGATGTATGATCTCCCTCCTCATAACGAAGCATACATTTAGGTGTCCCTAGGCCCCAACCCCTTCATTGCAAAGCTATTAATATACTAGAATGGCTTGGCAATTTTGGCGATGTGGGACTATGTGTTTTCATTCATTTTGCTATTAGGAATTCTAACAGAAAAAAGGATAACAACATTAGATGGAGGTAGACAACGGTACGGTGGCTCAGGAGATTGACTACGGAATAAGTCAGCTTGAGACCGTTGGTGGAAGAGAAGGGTTATGGAATTGGTTTGGGATGTGTACAGATGTAACAACTGAAGTTGAAGAAAGGTGATGGTTGGCAGTGGAAAGGATGGGAGAAGTGTGTAAGGGTAAGAAAGAGGGTGTGGGAAAGGGTACAGGGTAGAATATGGAGAAATCATGGAAAAGTTAATGTGAAATGTGTTTTGAACTAGATCATTTGTTTGCTAACATTGAAGCTCTAGCCAAATTGCCGACGCTTTGCACCTTAATCCCTCCTCTTGGCGTTTGTGATCATAGCCCCAGCATCCTTTCCGGGTAAGAAAAAACTATGAAAAGTTTGCCTCTTTTTAAATTTGTTAATACATGGACTAAGCATAATGATTATGAAGCACTGTTTTGCAAGGTTGGAACATTGCATTTTGGCAACCTGATGTATGTTCTCAAGTCTAAACAGAAGAATATAATACTCACTTTGAAGCTTTGGGCTGAAATAACTTATGGTAATGGTAGCAAAGTTTTCGACGACAAAAGGAAAAAAAGCTTAAGGATGTCTAGATTCAACTGGTGCTTCATCCTGTTGATATTAACACATCCAATTCTGAAGATACTCTAAACAAATAACTAATGAAAATCCTGCTAGATGAAATGGACATGGTTAAGCAAAAATTAGGCAGAGACTTCTTTCTTGTTGGAGATAGGAACGCCTCTTTCTTCATAATTCATTGGAGCTAAAATATGCCAAATCTAATATTCACTCCCTCACAGATATGCATGATGAAGCGCAAACTCACCATTCTAAAATCCAAAATTCTCTCGTTAAATATTTCTTTAATAGTTTCATTAAGCCTCCTGATGGAAACTGTAACTTTTTTCTATGCAATCATTATCCATGCATGATATAACTACCAATAAATATTTATCCCTAACCATAGCTATCACTGCACATGAAATCAAAAAAGCTTTATTAGCTTAAATTCTGAGAGGTCTAGTGGTTCGAATGGTCTAAATGCTTTTTTATTCAAAAATTCCTAGAGCTTGATTAGTACTCTCTTCGTCAAAGCAATCAAATATTTCTTCTCTAAAAATATTCTACTTAGTGGTAACAATGCTACTCTCTTGGCCATAATCCTTAAAACCGAATACCCTGATTATTTCATAGTTTAGACTTATCTCTTGTTGTAATGTAACCTTATATATATATATATATATATATCACCAAAATTATTGCCACTAAGTTGAAACCTGTTTTCTCTAGAGTAATCTCTCCCAATCAACTAGCCTTTTTTCCTAACAATGGTATCACTGAAAATATCCTTATAACCCACGAATTTATTAAGAGTTATAACAGAAAGAGTATCTCTCCAAGAAGCTTGTTAAAACTTGACATTCAAAAAGCATTTGGTACTCTATCTTGGACATCAATAGCTGCCATCCTCATGAAAATGTTGTTTCCTGAAGCTATGATGGCATGGATTTATGCATGTATTGCACCCGCATTTATTAGATTTTGATATTGTTGATATATTGTAAATCACTGATTTAAACTACTGTTGAGAAACAGAGAGAATTGAAGCAGAGTGAAAGATGATTTGTATTGATCAGAAAAGATTCGGCAAAGTTACAGACATCTTCAGTTCTCTTATATACAAAATATTATGTCATTGGGCTGTTTACAAGGCCCAAGGCCCAGACCCATTATGTTAAACAATATCGGTACTTTGTACAATACCGGTACTTTGTTCTCTTCAGTAGAATGAGCTCGTGAACATTTCATTTTCTAATTCGGCCCCTCAAACCAACATTAGGGCTTTTTCATGGCGTCTTCTCCTTGCGCCGCCTTAAGAGATAGATGATTTTTACTCAGATCTAGAGCAGAATAGCATAGATCTGGGTGATTTCATCATTATATCATGTTCCTTCAAGTAGATCTGAGTGATTTTGTTGATCTGGGTACTCCACTTCGTTTCAAAGTCAGTTCTGATGATAGATCTGCTGTTCTTTGTATTAAAGCTCTTGACTTTTGTCCGTTGGACTCTGCAACTTCTTCTAGTTCAGTTGAGTTTGTGAGAATCGCAACCACCTTTAATTATCTTCTGAATATGATGAAGTTTTGCTTTGACAAGGCTTTGATAAGTGTATCGGCCTTTTGATAAGCTGATGGTAAGTGATTTACCAGCAAGTTTCCTTTTTGTATTTGTTCTCTGACAAAATACAGATCTATCTCTATATGTTTTATCCTTGAATGTAGTATTGGGTTTGCTGACATATATACTATGCTTTGGTTGTCACACCATAATGTTGGTTTGGCTTGCAATTTGATGTTTAGTTCATGTAGTAAAGACTGTATCCACATGATCTCTGCAGTTGCACTTGCAACGCTTATTCAGCCTCTGTGCTGGATCTTGAGATTACAGATTGTTTCTTTGAACACCATGACACTGGATTGTCTCTTATATATATGCAGTACCCTATAGTTGATCTGCGATCATCTGGATTGGTTCCCCAATCTGCATCAGCATATCCATTTATATTCAGATGATTGCTTTTCTTCATTAGTAGTCCATAATCTGTAGTTCCCTTTATGTATCTCAATATTCTTTTTACTTCTTTCCAGTGATCATCTCTTGGTTCCTCCATGAATTGACAAACTTTGTTAACACTGAAAGATATGTCTGGCCTTGTGATAGTTAAGTATTGTAAAGCACCAACAACACTTCTGTATTGTTTAGTGTTTGTTATGTATTCTCCCCTGTTTTTAGATAAGTATTGATGGCTTATCATTGGGGTAGGCTGAGGCTTGGCATTGTCCATCTTGGTCTTTTCCAATAGCTCTAAAATATATTTTCTCTGACCGAGGATAATTTATGACTTTGATTTTCTCTTGACCTCTATGCCTAAGAAATAGTTTAGTAAACCCAAATCTTTGATGGAGAACTCCTTGTCTAGATATTGAGCAAGACATTTGATTTCATCCTCATCATTTCCTGTAATGACAAGATCATCAACATATATTAGAATGTAGACACTTCTTTTATTGCTATTTTTAATAAATAAGGAGTTGTTTGATTTTGTAGACTGATAGCCAAGATGAATTAGTGTGGCTTTCAGTTTGTCAAACTAGACTCTTGGAGCCTGTTTAAGGCCATATATAGCCTTTTTCAATTTGCACACATGACTTGTACTTTCCCTGTACCCTTGTGGTTGCTCCATGTATATTTCTTCCTGCAATGCTCCATTCAAGAAGGCATTAATGCTCCATTCAAGAAGGCATTGTTGACATCATATTGTCTAATATTCCACTGATTATATAAAGCAATACTTAGAATAATTCTTATAGTAGTTGGTTTGACTATAGGAGAGAAAGTTTCATTAAAATCAAACCCATATTGTTGTGTGTAGCCTTTTGCTACCAGTCTTGCTTTGTATCTTGACATTGTTCCATCAGGGTTCTTTTTTAATCTGTATGTCCATATGCACCCTATGATGTTTTTGTTACCTGGTGGGTGTACAAGTTACCATGTATTATTCTTCGTCAAGGCATTATATTCTTCATCCATTGCTGCCTTCCAGTTATTGTCCTTTGTTGCTTGCTCAAAGGTTTCTGGTTCCTCTAGATTTAATGCAGCTGTGTATAATTTTAGTTTAAAGATTCCACTTTTTTGACCTTGTAATCATTGGATGACCAGTTCTATCCTATGGTGATACATTTGTACTTGTTTGATTGTTGTCATTTTCTGATTGTACTGGTATGCTTTCAGATTCTCTTTCATCAACTAACTTTGTTTGATGTTTTGATTGTGCAGGAGTTTGACTGAGATAGCTGGGTGAGTTTAATGATTCATGACCTGGTTGATCAGACATTGTGAGTTGTGGATCATGACTCTCAACAGTCCTTTCAAACACCTCAGGATGAAGATCATCACTGTAAACAGGTATACTAGGTACAAATTTTTTTGGATTCTATATCTTTTGTGTTGTTTTAATACCTGTACTTCTAAAGGAAAAACATGTTTATTGAACACAACATGTCTGCTAATTACAACTTTGCCACTTTCATCTAGATATTTGTACCCTTTTTGGTTTGCCCCATATCCTATAAAAGTACATGGTTTAGCCCTGAAGCATAACTTATTGTTATTGTATGGTCTTATGTGAGGAAAGCACAGGCATCCAAACATTTTTAGACCTTGATAGTCTAGCTTACACCCACTAGTTTTTCTATTGGACTGATTCCTTTAAGAACTTTTGTGAGAAGTCTATTAATCAAATATACAACAGTATTAAAGGAATTAGGCCAGAACATTAGTGGTAATGATGCTTGAGCAAGCAGTGTTAGCCCTGTTTCAACTATGTGTCTATGCTTTCTCTATTAGACCATTTTGTTCAGATGTATAGGGACATGTGATTTTGTGTACAATTCCCTTCTTAGCAAAGTAATTGCTAAGAGTCTTGTACTCAGTACCACCATCTGACTGAATGATCTTAACTTGATTGCCGGTTTTGTTTTCTGCTAATAATATAAAGTGTATCACTACATTATAAGCTTTTGATTTGGTTTTTAAAAAATAAATCCATGTATATCTAGAATATGCATCAATGAAGGATATGTAATTCTTGTAATCGTAGTCAGAATAAATTGGGGCATGTCCCCATAAATCAGTTGCAACCAATTCTAAAGGTTTTGAATACTTGGTTAGTGAGTCATTGAAAGGTAACTTATGACTTTTGCCCATTTGGCAATATGTGCACACATATGGTAAAGAAATATCATCAAACACAATTTTATTTTTCTCAGGTACTTGTTTCACAACATTTATGTTTGGATGACTAAGTTTGTAGTCCCACAAATCAAACACACTTCCATTTTCTTTAGACCGACCCATTTCACATATATTACAACACCCCTGATTTCTCTCAGATTTGCTACTGTTTTTAAGATTGAATCTGTATAGTCCTCTACTGCTTCACCCTGCAGAAAATTTTCATTAGTCAGTATATCTTTAACTAAGTAATAATCTGGGTAAAATTCAAAATATACATTATTGTCTTTTCCAAATTATGACACAATCATGAGATTTTCTTTATTTTTGGTACTCTCAACAAGTTGTTTAAGTATAATTGTCTTTTGCTATTAATATTGGTTCTTCCAGTGTGAGTAATATTAACTAACTCACCATTCCCTATGCATATAGACTGTTTACCTCTATATTCCTTATTGCCAAGATTTAAATTGTCAAGATTATTTATTATATGATTGGTTGCTCCTGAGTCCGGGTACCAGCTTTCATCATGTATATATTCTGATGTTGTAGTTGTGCTTTGATTGACTTCACCATTGCTGTTATTGTCTAACTGTATTTGAGCCATATTAGCACCAGATTTTCCATTTCCTTGATTATTTTGATTGTGAGTGATTTGGTACATAATTAGCATTAAACCTAAAATAGCACTTCACATCAGTATGACCAATTTTCTCACAAATTTGACATTTAGGCCTGTTATTGCTGTTATTCCATCTCCCTCTGCCTCTAGATCTGTTTGAACTGCCTCCTCTTTGATAAGATTGACCTTGCTTGTTTTGATTCTGTCCTTTGTTTCTTGAGTTGAAAATATAATTGATTGACATATTTGTTTCTTGAGATTTTTTATGATCTATTCTTGCTTCATGTGCAAGAAGTGTGGCATGAACATACTGTACAGGTGGCTAACTTGGTTGTGATGTCACAACTGCAAAAATTGCTTCATATTCTTTACTAAGTCCATTGAAGATGCTTAGTACTTGCTCTGTTTCAGATACTTTGTGCCCTGCAGCTTATAACATATCGAAAATGTTATTGACTTGTGCAAGATAATCTCTCTTTGGCTGATTTCCTTTAGTAATATTTTGCAATTGTCTTTTATAGTGCATAATTTCAGCAGCAGACTGAGTATTGAATATTCTTTCAACAGAAATCCATATATCATTTGCTGATTTGCAGCCTATAACTTGTGACAGTAACTTTGTGTCAATTGATGATAGAAGCCAAGAACTTATTAATCTATCTTGTATGTAGAATTTTGTGTATTCTTCATTGCCGATCATCTTATTTTGTGAATCAGTGATGAATCTTGGAGGAATTGGAATTGAGCCAAGAATAAAGCCTTCTAGCCCATATCCTTTCATTGCTGTTTCAACTTGTAATTTCCATAAGAGATAGTTGTCTTCATCTAGATGCACGGTGATTAGCTGGCTTTGAGGACTAGTAACTGTTTTGATTAACCACTCTGTTGCATCAGTAAACTGATGTGGGTTGTTGGTGTTATCTGAAGTTGCTGAAGCATTATCTCCTTCAGCCATGATTAAAGATTTCTGAGACTGGTGTAAGAAACCAATGATTCAGAAGATTTACTAATTCAAGATCACTTTATTACTGACAAGAACAGGTTAGTTACAGCCAAGGCTTAGATGATGAATTTGCTCTGATAAGTCTTAGCAAGGCAATTGCTTTCTTTATGTCTTTGACTGCTTTCTTGAATTGATTTTCTGACTTTCTGAACTTTCTTGCTATGAATTTGCTTGACTTTTGATGAAAAACTTGTTGCAATCAGAAATATGAATGATTTCTTGGTATGGTACCTGTTTTTTTTCATAAAAGAATTGGAAATTCAGTAATTAACCCAAATGATGAGATATCACCTGATGGGTTAAAATGCTTTCAAATGATGATGTCTTTATGATGAAACTTTGAGTACTGATCTTGTGCTGAGATTACTTCCGTTAGGCTTTAAAGATTGCCTCAACTTTAAATGTTGATGCTGTTGCCACAAGGCTTGTAAGGCTCTGATACCATATTAGATTTTGATATTGTTCATATATAGTAAATCACTGATTTAAATTATTATTGAGAAACAAAGAGAATTGAAGAAGAGTGAAAAATGATTTGTATTGATCAGAAAAGATTCGGCGAAGTTACAAACATCTTCAGTTCTGTTATATACAAAATATTATGTCATTGGGTTGTTTACAAGGCCCAAGGCCCAGACCCATTATGTTAACAATATTGATACTTCGTACAATACTGATACTTTGTTCACTTCAGTAGAATGATCTCGTGAACATTTCATTTTCTAATTCTATTTATTCCATGTCTTTAAATGGAACTACTGTAATTACTTTTGGTCGGCTCATGGAATTTGTCAAGGGGACCATATCTCATCCTACTTATTCATAATAGCCATGGAATACGTTGCATACCCTTAATCACCAAGTTCACTAAGGAACTCAAGCTACACCCTAAATATAGTGAACCAAGAATAACTAACCTTCCTTTTGTTGATGATATATTGTTATTCACTAAGCCTAAAAGAAAATCTATATCTTCTTTTCACTTCTGCCTTGAGATGCTTAAAAATAACATATGGTTGAGCATAAATAAGCAAAAACCAAACATATTGATAACTGGTCTAGATGAATTTGATCGAGATAGCATAACCAGTTTCTCATCACTCCCATATGTTCTAATGAATTCTTTCTACCTAGGCATTCCTCCGACCTCCTGTAGAATCACTACTAACCAATGTGTTCCAATGTTTGAATCTATCATCAAAAAACTGAACATATGGCCAGCTCACCTCCTCTATTAATACGGTAGGCTAACCATAATAAATTCAATAGTCATCGCCATGTCTTCCTACTACTCATAAACCTATATTCGTCCCAAAATGCTGATTTTTATATGATATATATTCTGCTTTCAATCACTGTTTGTAGAGTGGTGAATGTTATTCGGGAAAACCAGTGCCAACTAGTTTCAAGAAATTAAACAAACCTAAGTCTCTTGGTGGACTTGTTACTATAAATCTGCCATTAAGGAATAAGTATGTTGCTTCTAAACACTTAAATGCACTTCTCTTTAATATTCAAATTTTGTGGGTTCAATGGATTCATAAGTATTAGCTAAAGAGTAACCATTTTGGGTCTATGCCCATTCCTTCTTACGCTAGCTGGTTTTTTCGAATTGTTCTCAACTTAAGAGACCAATTGCTGCCTATAATTCAATATTCAATTCAGCCTAATAACAAGCATCATTTCTGGCACACTCCTTGTGTTTTTCCATTTATAATGCTCAATAATGAAATATCTCATGCCTAGAAAATGGCTATTGGAATCCTTGATAATGCACTGGCAGAAAATACATGCATCAAGATAGAATTGTTCTTCCGTACTCTAGTTCCACTATAGTAAGATCTCTTTGGAATAAACTTGCTGAACTTAAAACAACTTCATATGACAATGAGATAGTTTGGACCAGCAAGAGGGTCTTCCAGTCTATAGGAGCTGTATATAAATCTTTGATCAATGTGCACATTACTACAAAGGATTTGTAGTACAAATGAATCTGGTACCAGTATGGTTCATAACAAGATAATTTCATGCTTTGGAAGGTGATACACAATTCCTATCTTACTAGAGACAAAGGGTGTCCCTATGGGGTAATTATATAATTTGACTGTATCGCTAACTTTTATTGAAAATTTTATTCGAAACAAAGTAAGCTTTTGCTTTTATTTTCTATTGATATCATTAGATTAGGATATAATTAATATTTTATATACATCAAATATATACAAGTAGAAATCCTTAGAAAAATTACTTCACATATTCCAGTGATGAATGTGTTCGTAACCATAGGTACCGCATCATATAAATAAGTACTTATCCTAAAATATTCCTAGTTAAGATGTATCGACGGCAAGGTATCGATATATCCATTAAGACTAGTGTACATTAAACTCTCCAAATAATGGACAATGAATTACTCATGAACTTTTGGGAACCGAAGGGTGATGTGCATGTAATTTTTGGGAATAAATATAGAATGACTTGCTAAGAGTCTTATATACGTTAAAATGCGAAATAGAAGTTTTCACTTGACGACGCGTAGTCATCTTTTAACTTGAGAATACCATGATTACATGTCCAAACTATTCTTTGATTATGGTCAACCATAAAATAAAGAAGATAGCATTAAGGCCATGGCTAGGTATATATTGAACCACTTGAAGTGAAACACTATTCAAGATAGGTTTTTTCTTCTTCGAATAGAAGATTAGTATCACCATAATTGATCGTCAACGTAAAGTCAAAGCCTTAGGCAACCGATCAATCAATAATTGTTATCGAATTGAATCATCGACTTTAATGTTGTACTTCATAATTAAATGTGGATACTATTAGAGTTTTGACCATTGCCTGAACTCTAGATATTTAAGTGATATAGTGATGATGAGGAGAAAATATGGATAATATATTGTTGTCTAAGGGCGTTGCTTAAGGGTGTTGCTTTAAGTATAAGAAATTAGATTTCACCTGGATATTTATAAGCAATTGAACTCATGTCCACTACCGTGCTTCGACAAACTCTATATAAGTTTAATATTTAAATTATTTAAAATTACTAAGGGCTTAGTTCACATCTTGCAGCCACACAATCGCAACGCTCAGCTTTTGATCGTAAATAATTTATAGAAATAGTTTATAAATGTTTTAAATTATTATTACGGAGTAAGTAATATAATGGGTTTAGTTACGTTAATTAATTTATTACTTATTATTGTATAAAAAGACCTAAAATTAATAATAAAATATATAACTGTTATATATTTCTTTAATTATTTTTTTGGATAACATAATAGTTTAATAAATGATGTTTGTGTGTATTGGTAATGGTAATATTTAAAGTTGTTTTAAATAAGATGGGCTATTAAATGTGTTTAATTATTTAAATGAGATAAGATCTTATTTATAATGGTTCATGTCTTGAATAGCTGATTTGGATAAGACATTTATGCTATAAATATTCCTAGAGGCCTCATTCTAGATATCCAAAATTTTCTTCTCTCTTCGAAAATAATTAACATCTTAATGATGGAATTTACAACTCCATGATTGAGTTAGAGAAATTCTCTTTGAAGCAACGCTGATGGTTAAAGGTGTGACCGACCGGCAAGGTTATCGTGTAGACTTATCTCACTATGATTTCCTAACATATATTTATATTTATTATTATCGAAATACTATTGATAATTTTGAATTGAAATTAATTACATGAATTTAAAGCTAATTTTTGATTTTATATATAAAAAAATTATGTGCACAACACTATTCTTCGCCGCCATGCACGTATCTTCCCTGTGCACCATACTGCCAAACATCGCGAAAGACTATGGATCAAGTATAATCTAGAATAATGTCACAAAGGAGAGAGATTGGTAGAGTCAGCTGACACTTTGACAAAGCTAAGATGGGATGAAGATCATCAATGATAAATTAAGCTTAGAGAATTAGAACATTAGGGGAATTTTGATTACACCATGCGTTTCCCTTCACACGGGGACATGAACGATTATGGCAGTAGCATCTCCATATGTCTTAAGTGGGTAGAATAATTCATCGATGAAACCGCTTAAGCGGCTAGGGATTAATGGAGGAATATAGGTAAAATTAAATATTATTCCATGATAAATTATATATTTATATTCTAGCCTCTATGTTTTAAATGTGTATATTTTTCACGAACGAACTCTTTTTTACCACAGCTCGCGTCATTAAGTTCATGTTAAAATTTTGAACACATTGACAATATTAAACTGTATTCACCACAATAACACATAAATGTATTGAATTATTGGTTAAATGGACGACATCACAATAACACATAAATGTATTAAAATTATCAGTTAAATGGACATGTATTAACACCATAAATCTAAAATTCATATGTATATGTGCATGTACGTGCGTGCGTGTATGAAAACTATATTATTATTAAACTTAAATTTGAACGAACTTTACCGAAATTGATAATTATATATTCCATTAAATATTATTTTGAATAAGTAATAACATTGTAAATCAAATTAACTTATTAATATGATTGTAATATAATTTTAATCAAATTCAAATCAAATCCAAGCATTAAAAATTAGATATGATTTAGTGTACACTATGTTAATTATGGTTACACAAAATAAAATATCTAGTGCATAATGAATTAGAAAGAGAATTTATACATTTTCCACTTTCATCCAATTGGTAGATGCACCTGATGCAGCAATGATATTAGGACCCACATTATACTATTATGAATAATTAAGCAATACATTAGGCAAACTATTGAAAAGTGAAATTCGATGGGTATTTAGGGAAGGGTATTCAATAAGGAGAATGTAACTTAAATTAAGAACTATTCTTATGAATGAAAAGCCCTACTACTCCCAACTCTTACCAGACTCGTCGAAGTGGTATGTTTCTAGGGTACTCCCTTATCATAATCCATGCACCTTGGATTGACTCATATAAGCTATTTGAATAACATATAAAATTTGAATTCAAAATTGGTTTAAATTTAATTAAAATTGTTATAGGTTATGAATAAATATAAAATTATTTTAAACTTATACTCATAAAGGTTAAACGTAAATATGTTTAAAATTATTTTGAATTTAAATTTATAAATGTATAAACAAATAAATTCAAAGTAACTATAAATTTAAATATGAACTGTAAATGTTAAAGTCCATAAAATGTTACAAAGTAGTTATAATATTAATTAAAATGTTTATTATACACACGTATACATAAATAAATGTAAGATTTAATATTCTATTATATTATAAATATTATAATTTAAAAAGTGAATATTTTTTGAAATGGTACTTTATATACAACAAAACATTGGGACAACATATCCCATGTCAATAAACGTTCGAAAGCAAGTTTCGAAATTATGACCATTTTGCACCAAAGTCGAATCAATTAACTACTTGGACAATGGTGCTTGTTTAAAAAGTGAATTTTATTTAGTGTGTATAAAATAAATTAGTTAAAAGTTAAAATCAAAAATAAGATTCATTATAATTATAAGGAATAAATACATATGTATGTAAAATGACAAATGATGTCATTGAGTATTGTGGATACCTATTCTTCCTTACAAACGATAATGCTAATTAATATTATTTTGAGATTACGAATACAAAACAATATTGTTCTCTATCATTTTCAATACATAAGTGTATTATACATACTTATGCTTGTTGAGCAACCCTCAAGCCACAAACTATTCACAGTCATATTTATATTGTCCCTAGATTGGTAACGACATTTTGTAACATTGTTGAGCATCCTCAAAGGTTGAAAAATTATCATTAGGCAACCAAAAAATGATATGTTATGAATATATTATGTACTTTATCATTTGTTAAGCACCCTCAAGGTTAAAAGGATGATTAGGATCAAAGTATGTACAGTTAGGAGCTATTTATAAGATATAACTAATAACCATGTTATTTACCATTCATAGGTGACAGGGTTAAGGGTGTGCCATGAAGGAAAATATTTAATTTGATTATATACAACTTAACTCTTATAGTGAATATTATTCGAAATAATGTAAGCTTTTGGCTTTATTTTCTGTTACATATATATTATTATAATGGGATTTAAATATAGTTTAGGATATATTAAATATATACAAGTAGAAAACTCTTAGAAAATAAATTGAATTAATTGCATTGTAACCATTAATATTCAATTGTATAAAATAACTACTTATCCTTAAATGTTCCTAGTTAATATGTATCGAGATCGGGATATCAATATATTTGTTAAGGCTAGTGTATGTAATGCTCTCCATATGATGTACGATGAATTACTCATAATCATTGGGGACACCGAGGAATAAATACATGTGATTGTTTGGAATAATTGCAGAACAATTGACATAGAAAATTCTATAGGTTGAAAGACAAATAGAAGATCTCACTCGATGAGATGCGATAGTTTATTGACTTGAGAATATTGTGCATCTTAAGTGTCTAAACTATACGTTGATTTGGTCAATAACACGATAATGATGATTGTGTTAAGTACATATTTGGGTATAAGTTTTTTTTTGAAGACCTAGAGAACCAAACATTGATTGTAAACTCTAAGGAAGTATGCACCAAACCTACAACACATACTTTACGTAAATCACAAGTATATGTAGTTGGTGGGGATTGAACCCTCGACTTTTAATGTGAGCGTCGCATTATTTGGATATAAGTTGAACATTTGAAGTGAAACACCATTCAAGGTTCTTCTTATTAGTCAACTTAAATTCAAAAGTGTTTGGCTAAAGCAAATTAGTTAATTGATAAATGTTATCGGGTTGAACCATGGACATAATATTGTACTATGTGTTAGAAATTTGGTACCTAATTCTATGGCGCGAAGGAAGAAACCCTATTTCCAAGAATTACCGAACGAAGAGGAGAAATCAAAGAAGAAAGGAGAGTATGATTTGGAGCAGCATTAGTTCGTTCGGCAAAATGGAGAAGCGGGAGAGAAAAGAAAACCACCAAACGAAATATTTCATTCGGTGATTCGCCGAACGAAATATTTCGTTTGGTGATTTGAAATGCAGGAACAAATTTTTTGTTCGGTAGTTCGCTACTCCAGTTTGCTTACCGATCCAAAATTTTCGCTTGGCATTTTGCTGAACCAAACCCCAGAGCTGCTATATGGCAGCTACCCCTTCTCATATCTTCGCTCTGTAAATGGAAGAGCTTCTAGATAATAATGGAAGCTGAAAATTGAGAGCTAATTTCAGCCAATTTTAGAGTCATCCTAGAGAGCTGAAACTCTGTAGAATTTTGTCTATATTGTAAATTCTTCTTATATATAGCCTCCAAAAGTGAATCAATCATGTAACTCTAATCTTTCATTGATTAATAAAATCTCCTCTCCACAAGTGGATGTACACTGCCTAGCAGTAGTGGAACTACTATAAATACTGGTATTATTTATTTTTCTACATTGCATAGATCTGTGACTGTATGTTCTGGTGTTCATCTTTTATTTGTTATGTATCACTACAATCACGATCCAGTTGTTTCACTACATTGGGTTTTTATTTCCTTAGACTGATCATCTGAAGGGATTTTCCTCAACGGTATGGTATTAGAGCTGCAAGGTTTAATGAGGAGTGTTAGACGCTATGAAAGGAGATGAAGCGAGTCTAGTTGTTACAAAACCCTACACTAAGTGGACGTATATCACCTTAGGTTCACAGTTGGCAATTGAGAAATGGAATGGGGATAAAGACTTTGAGAAATGGCAATGGAGGATGAAGGCTGTTCTAATGAGGAATGAAGTCCATCCAGTAGTGATTGCCCCTAAGGAGTTGACTGTTGACATTTCAGTTGCAGAAAGGAAGGAGATGGAGAAATGGGAGTTTACTAATTTACAGCTAGCTATGATAGAGAATGTTATCTCAGAGATTAACAGTGATACCACTGCTAGGGGCAATTGAAACAAGCTAGAAAATATCTACTTTAAAAAATATCTGACTAACCGTCTGATATTACTGAAGACATTTTTCACCATGAGGATGAGAGAGGGTACTTTAGTGAAGGAACGTCTTAATTTCTTTGATGATCTTGTGTTGAAGGTGAAGACTGTTGATTTGAAGATGGATGAGAAGCAAATGGCAATGATTCTTTTTTGTTCCCTTCCGGAGGGTTACATTGGTTTCGGTAATCCTCATCTTCACTAGAGACACATTGCGGAGGATGTGAAGTCAGGCCTTCTATCCGAGGGCTTGAGAGATCAGATGAAGGAGATAAGTGAAGGAAGTAGAGGTGGAAGTAGTAGTCACAGCCTGTTTGTTGAAAGGGGTAGAGAGGAGAAGAAGAATTGGCACTCTAGAGGGTGTTCCAATTCTAGGAAGCCCGGTAATGGCAGAAGAGGAAAGTCTAAGGACGGGAAGTGCTTTATTTGCAAGAAACCTGGTCATTGGAAAAAAAAATTGTCCAATTTTGAAGAAGAAGGAAGAAGACAGATCTTCATCATTTGCGGTGGAGAAGTCTGTATCTGATGATGTGTTGTCTGCAGCAGTATCGGATGTCTCAAACCATTGGGTGCTGGACTCGGGGGCATCTTTCCATATGACGCCTAATAAGGATTACTTCAGTTCTTTCGTTGGACGAGAGGAAAGCTCTATTCTTATGGGTAATGATGCTAGCTTTAGAGCAATGGGTGAAGGTACAGTGAGGATCAGGATGTTTGACGGAGTGATACGCACTTTGATAGGTGTTCGGTATGTTCCAGGTCTTTGAAAATCCTTGATTTCTTTAGGACAATTGGCATCTTTAGGATGCAAGGTAATTATCGAGAAGGATAGTCCGAAGGTTTCAAGAGGTGCGCTAGTTCTTATGAAAGAAGATGTGTTCCGAAATCTGTATTTGCTGAAAGGAACCACAGTTCTTGGAGAGTCGTGTGTTGGAGTAGATAGTTCTCGTGCATTAGATGCTACAAAGCTTTGGCATCTAAGGTTAGGTCATATTTCAGAGAAGAGCTTAGAGTTTCTTTAAAGACGGAAGATGATCAAAGGAGAAAGCTTCGACAAGATGGACTTTTGCCAGGAGTGTGGGTTAGGCAAGCAAACTAAAGTATCTTTTGGAGTTGGACTCCATAGATCGAGATGAGTACTTGAGTACATGTATATAGATGTTTGGGGACTAGTTGCTACTCCTTCTCTTCGAGGAGCAAAGTGTTTTATCTCATTCATTGATGACTGTTCTCGAAAAGTATGGGTGTATGTGATGAAGTCCAAATCAGAGAGTTTTGAGAAGTTCAATGATTGGAAAGCGCCCGTTGAGAATCAATCTTGTTCTAGGTTGAAGGTGCTGAGATCTGATAGTGGCGATGAATTTGTCTCTAGGGAGTTCCTTAATTTTTGTAGATAGCATGGCATTCAGAGACATTTCACTACACCCAACGATCTGCAATCCAATGGGGTTGCAAAAAGGATGAACATGACTCTATTGGAGAAGGCTCATTGCTTGAGATTGACGGTAGACTTGTCTAGAGGCTTTTCGGGCTGAAGCATTATCAACTATGGCACATATGATAAATCGAATCACGTGCTCAGCCATAGATGGAAAGGTTCCAAAGGAGAAGTGGAGAGGTAAAGAAGTGTATCTTGGTTACTTCAAATTTTTGGTTGTCCTGTGTACGTTCACCATACAGGTGATGACAAATTGGAGGCTAGAGCATACAAGGGCATACTAATGGGATACACCGATGGTATCAAAGGGTATCAAATTTGAAACCCTGTTGATTGGAAAATTGTTCATTCTAAACATGTTACTTTTGATGAGTTTGCTGTGTTCAATCTGAGGAAGAATCTACCTACCATATTAGAAGATTATGTTAGGCCTAAGGAGATGGAAGAAATTCCTGTGTTCCAGCCAAATAGTATAGTTGTTATTGATGCTGTCGAGAAAAATACAGTTGACGAAACATCACAGGATAGTCTACAGGTACCTTCTAGTAGTGCTGGTGATGTGCATGAATCTAGAGGAAGTTCAGTTCAAGGTAGAGTTGTGTACCTACCCGAGACAGTTATAGGACTATTAGGCCACCCGAAAGGTATGTTGGTCGGCAGTTTGCGAACCTTTGCCTTGGTGATCAGTTTGACTATGCCTTACATGTGGTTCATGAGGACCCAATTGACCTTGTTGAAGCTTTTAAGTCATATGACAGTTCGAAGTGGATGTGAGCTATGAAAGAGGAGTTAGAGTCGTTGAAGAAGAACAAGACTTGGGATTTGGTACCACCTCCTCAAGGAAGTCGAGCCATAAGTTGCAAATGGGTATTCAAGGGGAAGGATGATGGGAGATACAAGGCTAGACTAGTTACTAAAGGGTTTTCACAAATAAAGAGGTTGAAGTATGATGATATATTCTCTCCAGTAGTGAGGCATACATCCATCCACATTTTGCTTGCTATCGTCGCAGCTCATGACTTGGAGCTTGAGCAACTGGACGTGAAAACCACTTTCTTGCACGGAGACTTGGATGAGACCATCTATATGAAGCAGGCAGAAGGATTTGTTGTAGATGGGAAAGAAAATTGGGTTTGCAAATCGAAGAAGTCTTTGTATGGACTTAAGCAGTCACCCAGAAAATAGTACAAGAGGATTGACTCTTTTATGTTTTCACTTGGTTTTGATCGTAGCATCAAAGACGCTTGTGTGTACTTCAAGCATTTAAAGAATGGTAGATGAGTGTAACTACTCTTGTACGTGGATGATATGTCAATTGCTTCAAAGGATAAGGCTGAAATCGATATTGAAGCTAAAGCTAAAAGCAGAATTCGAAATGAAAAACCTTGAAGAAGCAAAGAAAATTTTGGATATGGAAATCCAAAGGGATAGAAAGCTAGGACTTTTGAGCCTTACTCAAAAGGAGTACATTCGAAAGGTGCTTGCTCGATTTAGCATGGAAGGGGCAAAGGCAATCAGCACACCCATATCTTTGCATGTACAGCTTTCTAGTAAAGACCCCGCGATCAGGGAAAAGGACAAGGCTTATATGATAAAGGTCATATATGCAAGTGCAGTTGGCAGCTTGATGTATGCCACGGTCTACACTAGGCCTGGCATTTGCATAGGTTGTTGGATTGGTAGGTAGATTCATGGTGAATCCAGGAAAAATGCATTGGGAAGCAGTGAAGGGTATATTCAGATACCTCAGAGAAACTCCAAACTATGTACTTGTCTTTAACAGTAGAGGAAGAGATTTCAGCTTGGTTGGATTTGTGATTTCGATTATGCCGATGATAGAGATCGAAGAAAGTCAACCTCTGGATATGTGTTCACCATTGGTGGGACGGTGATCAGTTGGAGAGCGGGGTTGCAGACGATTTTGGCTTTGTCTACTATAGAGGCAGAGCTCATAGTTATGGTTGAAGCAGCTAAAGAGGCGCTTTATTTGAAGCAATTGTTGTGAGATTTGGTCTTCGTATATGAAGGAGTGGATGTTATTGTAACAATCAGAGTGCAATTCACTTAGCTGAAAATCTGGCATTCAGCTCGAGGACGAAGCATATTAAGATGAGAGAGTCACTTCTTGTCTCGATGAGTGAAGAGAAGCTATTTCGTCTTTAGAAAGTTCACACAAAGGAAAATGTAGTATGCATGTTTACCAAATCGTTGCCTGTTGCTAAGTTCGAGCATTGCTCGGACTTGATTTGCTTAATGAAGTGCTAGATGCCACGGGATGGCATGGGGGGAGAGTTGAGCTGGTTCACGGAGATGTCTGTTTTAATGGTGGAGATTGATATATTCTACACGGACTGGGTAATTCGAACACTTTATTGATGGGCGGTGGCCTTGCTGGAGTTCGTTGACAGAGTGTAATGAGTGATGACATTACCAAAGCTCATTGGGTAATTATCCACTGTTTGGAGCATGAAGGTGTAGATGTAGCTGGAAACCTCGTAAGGAATTAGGTATCAAGGTGGAGATTGTTAGAAATTTGGTACCTAATTACATGACGCGGAGGAAGAAACCCTAGCTCTAAGAATTGCCGAATGAAGAGGAGAAAGCCAAAAAGAAAGGAGAGCATGATTTGGAGTGGCATTAGTTCGTTCGAAAAAATGGAGAAGCGAGAGAGAAAAGAAAATTGTTGAACAAAATATTTCTTTCGGTGATTTGTCAAACGAAATATTTTGTTCTATGATTTGGAGTGTTATACTAAATTTTTCGTTCGGTAGTTTGCCGCTCCAGTTTGCCTACCAGTCCAAATTTTTCGCTCGGTATTTTGCCAAACCAAATCAGATAAATGCCGAACCAAACCCCAGGGCTGCTATATGGAAGCTGCCCCTTCTCATATCTTCGCTCTATAAATGGGAGAGCTTCTGGACAACAATGGAAGCTTAAAATATAGAGCTAATTTCAGCCAATTTGAGAGCCATCCTAGAGAGCTGAAACTCCGTATAATTTTTTCTGTATTGTAAATTCTTCTTATGTATAGCCTCCAAAAGTGAATCAATCTTGTAACTCTAATCTTTCAGTGATTAATAAAATCTCCTCTCCTCAAGTGGATGTACGCTGCCTAGCGGTAGTGGAACTACTATAAATACTGGTATTATTTATTTTTCTACACTGCATAGATCTGTGACTGTATGTTTTGGTGTTCATCTTTTGTTTGTTATGTCTCACTACAATCACGATCGAGTTGTTTCTCTACGTTGGATTTTTATTCCCATAGACTGATCATCTGAAGGGGTTTTCCACAACAGTCTGGTATTAGAGCTGCAAGGTTTACTGAGGAGTGTTAGATGCTATGGCAGGAGATGAAGCGAGTTCAGTTGTTAAAGACCCTATACTAAATGGAAGTATATCCCCTTAGGTTCACAGTTGGCAATTGAGAAATGGAACGGGGATAAAGACTACGAGAAGTGGCAATGGAGGATGAAGGCTGTTCTAATGAGGAATGAAGTCCATCCAGTAGTGTTTGCCCCTGAGGAGCTGATGGTTGACATTTCAGTCGTAGAAAGGAAGGAGATGGAGAAATGGGCATTTACTACTTTACAGCTAGCTATGAGAGAGAATGTTATCTCAGAGATTAGCGGTGAGACCACTGCTAGGGGCAACTGGATCAAGCTAGAAAATATCTACTTGAAGAAATCTCTGACTAACCGTCTGATATTACTGAAGACATTTTTCACCATGTGGATGAGAGTGGGTATTTCAGTGAAGGAACATCTTAATTTCTTTGATGATCTTGTGATGAAGATGAAGACTGTTGATTTGAAGATGGATGAGGAGCAAATGGCAATGATTCTTTTTTGTTCCCTTCCGAAGGGTTACACTGGTTTTGCTAACAGCCTTATCTTCGCTAGAGACACATTGACAGTGGAGGATGTGAAGTCAGGCCTTCTATCCGAGGGCATAAGAGATCAGATGAAGGAGATAAGTGAAGGAAGTAGAGGTGGAAGTAGTAGTCACAGCCTGTTTGTTAAAAGAGGTAGAAAAGATAAGAAGAATTGGCACTCTAGAGGGCGTTCCAAGTCTAGGAAGCCCGGGTAACGGCAGGAGAGGAAAGTCTAAGAACGGAAAGTGCTTTATTTGCAAGAAACCTGATCATTGGAAAAAAGATTTTCCAAATTTGAAGAAGAAGGAAGAAGATGGATCTTCATCATTTGCGGTGGAGAAGTCTGTATCTGATGATGTGTAGTCTGCAATAGTATCAGATGTCTCAAACCACTGGGTGCTAGACTCGGGGGCATCTTTCCATGTGACGCCTGATAAGGATTACTTCTGTTCTTTCATTGGACGAGAGCGAAACTCTATTCTTATAGGTAATGATGCTAGCTGTAGAGCAATGGGTGAAGGTACAGTGAGGATTAGGATGTTTGATGGAGTGATACGCACTTTGATAGGTGTCCGGTATGTTCCAGGTCTTTGAAAATCCTTGATTTCTTTAGGAAAATTGGCATCTTTGGGATGCAAGGTAACTATCGAGAAGGATAGTCCGAAGGTTTCAAGAGGTGCACTAGTTCTTATGAAAGGAGATGTGCTGCGGACAACAATGGAAGTTGAAAATTGAGAGCTAATTTAAGCCAATTTCAAAGCCATGCTAAAGAGCTAAAACTCTGCAAAATTTTGTTTGTATTGTAAATTCTTCTTATGTATAACCTCCAAAAGCGAATGAATCCTATAACTTTAATATTTCAGTGATTAATAAAATATTCTCTCCTCAAGTGGATGTACACTACCTAGCGGTAGTGGAACCACTATAAATATTGGTGTTATTTATTTTTCTGCATTGCATAGATCTGTGACTGTCTGTTCTGGTGTTCATCTTTTGTTTGTTCTGTCTCACTACAATCACGATCCAGTTGTTTTCCTCCGCATTGGGTTTTTATTTTCGTAGACCGATCATCTGAAGGGATTTTCCCCAACACTACGCAATCAACTTCAGATAATATTAGAGTTTTTACACTGATCAAGCTCTTGATATCTAAGTGATACAGTGACAACGAAGCGAAAATATACACAGTATATCATTGCTTTAGGGTTCGCTTTAAAAGGTGAAAATTGTATTTCACCTAGATAATCTATAAGCAACTGAACTTGTGCCCACTCCTATTGTAACAACTCTGGTTTGGAGATTACATGTATATATTAAATTATAACGAAAGTTATAATTTAATATTGTAAGTTAAAATATAATTGGAAATTTTATATTGTTTATTTGGAATAAACAATGAATTTTGTAAATAAAATAGGAAAAATAAATTTTGGAATTTTATTTTGTTTAATTGGGCATAAAAATGGGATTAAATATTGATTGTATAAGTATTTGGTTTAAATAAATTAAAATATTGGGTATATATTAGTTTGGAGCTAATAAATTAATTAAGTGATGTATTTCAACATTTAATTATTGAAATATATCCAAATTGATGGAAATAAAGTTTTAAAAACTTATTTTGAATATTTGGAGTGAAAATAATCAATTATTATATTTTATTTGAGCTAATGTTATAATATTGGTAATTATTGCCAATATTAGCATTTCATTGAATATGAAAGGAGAATTATGAAAAAAAACATGTATTTTATTAAAATAAAAGATGAAATATTGTTTTAAAATATTATTTCGATGATGTAAAAGTGTTAGAATGATTTATTGTAATTTATTTGACAAAGTGAATAAATTTTGAACAAATTATGCTTTTAAAATGGTGTTTTTACACTAAATTGTGTAAAATGTGAAATATTGTTTGAAATATGGATTTATTTGTAAAAAATTACTTTTTGTTGTTAAAATAAATTTTATTTTGTTGCAATAACTATTTTATTTCAAAACAAATTACTGTATGCATTTTATTTGGCTTGAAAATGAGTTGTAATATGCATATAGTGTTAAATTAAGTGGAATTATGTACATAACTTTGTTTTTTTTCTCTAAGTGTTTTATTTGGGCTTAGAGGGTTCGCATTGGAACCAAAGCCCATTCTCAACATCCTTCAGGTGAGAAAAGAGCTGTACGTAATTTTATATCTCCTTCTTCCTAAAACATACTTACAGTAAAAACAAAAAGAGAAATTTCAATAGCTACTTCAATTAAAACCAAATTTCTCCAAATTAGTTGCAAATTAAAGAAGAGAGTCTCCAAAATAAGATATACAAGATAATATCAACCAGTACCTAAAAGATTTCATCAAAATTCTTAGAACTTGAGATGATCTTGTCTGTAACAAATTTTCTTTGTTGTGCATGTCTTATTTCAGCTAGAGGTGGGCATTTAACCGACCATACAGACTTAACCACCTTGACCCATCTAAACCAAACTGATTTAACCGACAAAATCAATTAACCGAAATCTTTGGTTAACCGACCAACCATAACCGATATTTTCGGTTCGGTTAACGGTTAACGAAAATTTGGTCGGTCGGTTAACCGTTAACCGAACAGTTATTTAATTAGCATTAAGAAAATAGCAGTACACACCCAAATCCCTTGCAAAATGCAAACCCTTTACCCGCTTCGTGCCTTAGCCTAAATTAGTAAATCTATTCTAACTCTAATAGGTAACAACAACCGCCTCAATTCACATTTCACAATCCCAATTCCCAGATTCCAATCCCCAAACTAAAGGCTAAAACTACAAAGAAACTCCAGACTCTCAGTCGATTCACAATCATGACTCCTCCAGACCCATTATCGATTATCGGTCGATGTAGCATCGAGGATTCGAGATAAACGAGAGTCGAGACTTCATGGCATCGACATCAGCGAGAAAGAGAAAGCATGTGAGTATTGAGTTTATAACTTATTAATTTTTTTCTTGCTGACTGCAGTCGAGACTTCAATTGCAGTCGAGACATCGGTCGAGACTTCAATTGGCATCGAGACTTCATGGCATGCACATCTGATGTACATTATGAATCTCCAATCAATGAATTTTTTGCTTGTGATAATTTTTGTGCTTGATGTTTTTGTAAATCAATGAATTTACAGTTTGATTTATGTTTGTGATAACTGATAAATGATAATTATTATGCTTTCTGCTCGTGATAATTGTTATAATTACATTATGATTTTTGCTTTCTGATTTGCTTGTGATAATTGTTATAAGAATCGAGATCAATGAATTTCTTTTTTATTTACATCCTGATTTATGCTTGTGCTAATTGTTAATGTTATGCTTGCTATTTTGTAGCTATAATCATATGAACTTGAAATATAAGCAAAGTGTATAGTTTTGCTTGATATTTTGCTTGCTGTTTTGCATTATGTAATAAGTATCGTTGTTGCTATAAGTATTGTTATCACAGATTCACAACTCATAAGCAGAATTATGTATTGTTAATTTTAGTCTTAATCTGATTGATATTCATACTATTATTTTCAGGTACAAGTTGGCATAACTGATGATTTATTGGACGAAGATTGGGTGGAGGAAGAAACAAATCTTGAGGGCAACGAAGAATAAGAATCGGACTTAGTGCGTATTGGTGAAGGAAGGCCTCCGTTAGCTCCTAAGTGCAAAGCCTCGACTAGAAAATCATCTATGGTATGGGAACATTTTACTAAAGAGAATCTGGTAAACCCTTTACATCCTAAGTGTATTTGCAATCATTGTCATGCATAATTTGCTTGTGATGGTAAATCGAATGGTACTTCACATTTAATCTATCATATAAGGACAGCTTGTAAATCAATTCTTCGAGAAAACGATAAAAGACAAAAAAAATTAGCTTTTACAAGCAATAGTGAAAGTGAAGGTAGTGACACCTTTACTACATGGACATTTCACAAAGATGAGTGTAGAAGGGTTCTTGCTTGGATGTTAATTATTGATGAGCTTCCTTTTAGTTTTGTTGAGGGTGAAGGGTTCCTTGATTTTTGTCGGAAAATGTGTCCTAGCTTTGACGTACCTTCATGTAGAACAATTTATAGGGATGCTCTTAACTTATATGGCGACACAAAAGATTATCTTAAAACCATGTTTTCTACTTGTTTGCATATAGTATGTCTTACTACCGATACATGGACCTCTGTCAAAATGTGAATTATATGGTTTTAATCGCATATTTCACTGATAACGATTGAAAATTGCACAAAAGGATTTCAAATTTTTGTGTGATCACTAGTCATAAAGGGGATAACATTGGAAAAATTATGGTTTCTTGCATCAAAAAGTGGGAACTTAAGCGAATAGTATCTATCACAGTCGATAATGCTAGTGCTAATGAAGTCGTAATTAATTATGTGAAAAATGCATTGAATGATTATGACGGATGCAATGATTATGTACCACCGTTCGATTTGTAAGATCGTCCCCGGCTAGATTGGCAATATTTAAGGAGGTTTGTGTTAATTTATCAATTGGTAATAAGTCTATGCTTGCTTTAGATGTGCTAACTAGATGGAATTCTACATATTTGATGTTGGAAGCCGCTTTGAAATATAAGAAAGTTTTTGATGAAATGAAAGAAAGCATGGTACTTATATTGCCTGTTTTAATAATGAAACTCAACCTCCGAATTCACTAGATTGGAAAAATGCTATCTTTTTTGTCCAATTTTTGAAGTTTTTTTATGACATTACTTTAAAGTTCGGCAGCACTTTATCTATTACCTCAAATGTATGTTTTACGGAGTTAGTTTTCAAGAAGAATTTCAAGATTTGATTGGAAAAATGGATCATACTCTTTCATGAATGGAAAGAAGTATGAAAGAGAAATTTGATAAATACTGGAGGAATATTGGTAGCGTGAACAAAGTTCTGTTTATTACTTGCGTGCTTCATCCTAGATATAAATTTCCATTTTTTGAGGTTATGTGTTGAAGAAATGTATGATAAAGAAGTGGCAGAAGATATATTAGCGGATGTGAAATGCCTTCTAGTTAAATTTTTTGATTTTTATGGCATGATCCTACATTTGGGACGCAAAGTTGTGATGAACAACAACATAGTTCATCATTTGTTAGTGGAAGTACAGATAGTAGTGGTAGTGCTTATTCTAGAAGAATGAATACTTATCTTAAACAAGTTCAACAACAAGATAATGAAAGTAATGAATTGGATAGGTATTTAAATGAGCCGGTTGAATTGCCAAAAAGTAACTTTGATATTTTATTATGGTGGAAGGTAAACAGTCCAAAGTATCGTATTTTATCTTTGGTTGCACGAGACCTTCTTGCAATTCCAGTATCCATGGTCGCTTCAGAATCCTCTTTTAGCATCGGAGGATGGGTTATAGATCAATTTCGTAGTATTTTAAGTCCAAGAATGGTTGAGGCATTGGTAACTACCCAAAATTGGCTTAGGTCTAAACCTATTTTTGTAGACCATCAAATAAAAGTTCCTTTAGACGATGTGAATTTTTATGATGAAGTTTTTTCAGGTAATATTTCTTTAGTTTTGTAAATTATTATCATTTAATCATTACATACAATACACATTACACAGTCACACACTTATTAGTTATTCGGCTATAGATTTTGTACACGGACGTGGTTCGAGAACTTCTTTAACTGTAGAAACATTGTCGGAGAATCGATCGCCATCCATATGTCATTAGGCCTATGAGCAGGTTCAAAATTTTTACTTTAGCTTTCTTGTAGTTCTTTCTATAATTATACTATAAGTTGACTTGTAGTTGTACATATAAATGATTAAGTGCAATGTACAACAACAACTTCGAAACAAGAATTGTAGTTCTTTCTATAATTAAACTATAAGTTGTATTTCTTTGTAGTTGTACATATGGCTATAATCACAAGTCCATAAACTAGAAAATAGGCTAGCGGCATATAATAGGCCGAGATATCAATTGTGCCATTTAATACTTGTTCAAAGAAACAAGCTTTCTTTTGGTCTCAATGCAACAACTATTTCTATCATTCCTAAACTAGAAAATCCTCCTTTAGTCCTTTATAGCTAAATTCAGGCCTATTTTTCATTTGTTGGTGAAATTTATTGTATAAATGCATGCAAAAAAATGTTGCTAGTTGCTACAAGATTACAAAAATCCTTTCTTTGATTATTTCAAACAACTAAATAGTTAACAAAGTTTCAAGTAGCAGCAGGAATGAATTATATAAATATTTTGTTAACACGGTTTCAAGTAGTTACAGGAAGTCACAGACTCACAACCCTTATAAGTTATAACTTGTTGTTTACACTTTACAATTTACATTACAGAACTACACTACCAAAAGAAAACATGGCTATTAGCTAATTCCTAATTGTGGTTGCTGTTTTGTTGTAGCACTTCTAGTTGCTCTGATGTTCTCTGAGTCCCTAGCTAGCTGTTAAGTGTTGTAGACTTTACTGTTGCTGCTTTTCTAGTTTCTACTTTCTTGCTAGCTTATTAACTTGTTGCATTCGGCCCTTCAGTCAGTGCCTTGTAATGTACCAATGTAGCCTTGTAATATATAATATCTGTAGCCTGCAATGACATATATGTATTGTGATTCTGTGAAGTGTGACTGTGAACTCACTGAACTGTATAAGTGTAAGCTGTAAGTGTTATTCAGCCTTCTAAGTTTCTAAGGTATATATTATGAACTGTAATAGTGTAATGTATAACTGTAACTGTGAGTGCTTTGAGTTAGTCAATTATGAACTGTAATGTGTAAGTTATTCAGTTATTCAGTCTCCAGATTTTAACAGTTACATTTTATTTTAAAGGTTAACCATCCAATTTAATTGGTTAACTGGCAAACAATTAACTGATTAAATTGGATGGTTAACCGATTAAATTAAATGGTTAGCCGGGGTTAAAATTTAACGGTTCGGTCGGTATCATTCATTCAAAATTAACCGCCTAAGGGTTAATCGAACCGACTAAGTCAAGCGGTTAACCGAAAATTTTAACCACTCGAATGGGTTAACCGACCATGCACACCCCTAGTTTCAGCTATTTCAGGTGCTTAGGGCTTCAATTCATCACCAAAGATCACAACTTGCTACCAAATTTGCTGCTAAATCTTTAAGGTGAGCACAAGACCATGAATTCCTAGCTAAAAATTGAATTTCCAGTGAAAATTTTTTGCAAAATCGTTCACTGTATATGTTATTCTTTCTGGTTGTTATTCTCTTTGTTTCCTGATTTCTGCTAGCCAATTTAAGTGGCCATATCTCTTATGTTTTTTATCAAATTTAATAATTTTAGATGTTTCTAAAAGCTTAGACTTTTTACTTCAACTTGTATGTTTTGAGTTTTTTGAAATTTTAAAGTTAGCTTGGTAAAAACAGTGTTTGTTTGTTGCTATCCCGGGAGCAAAATGACAGCAACAATGATCGTTGATCTAAGAATTGTTTTGGCTATATCTTTTGATCCGTAAGTTCAATTTTGGTGATTCTTTTTTTGATTTCAAGCTAAGAAAATCACCTTAAACTTTTATGTTTTGAATTTTTAAAATTTTAAAATTTACATGATCGAAAGTTCAATCTAAGGTCGATGTTCCGAGACCAAAATGACAGAAGTAGTGAAATTCAAATCCCAGAATTATTTTATCCATAACGTTTTAATTTCTTATCAAAATTCAATAATTTTAATTGTTCTGGAAATCTCGGGATATCTTCTACAACTTCCATGTTTTGTGGTTTCTCAATTATGTGTTTAAAGGGGGAAAACCGGTCAAACAAAACACATGTCTGGGAAAAACGCCCAGGTTTCTTCATGTGTATCTTGAACTGTTGCACCAGTTTTTGATGCTTTCTCTTGTGTTTTCCAAGCATGGTTTTGATTCTCATTTTAGTGCAAATATTGAGAGCATTATATCACATATGCTATAGTATTGAATCATGTATTTTCTTGGATTGTTCGGGCATTGTTTTGATGATAAATTTTAATATAGATCTTGAGTGTTGTATTATCTTATTCAAGGGATAAACCATGCTTCTTGTGATTATTTTTGGGTTACTTCTACAATATAGAAGCTCGGATTTTCATGAATCCGTTATTGGGATTTTAATGAATTTTGATGATTCATTCTGTGACGTTTTTATTGTGATTCCGAGCACAAGTGCACGTATTTTCAAACAATTTTCCAAAGGTATTTATATTCTATCTATTGTTCTAAAAATATATTTTACGTAGTGATTTCATATAAAACATGATATAATTAATTTTTCTAAATTATAAAGAGATTTTCAAAGTCGATTTCTTAAATATTTTTTGAAATTTATTTCAAATCCCAATTTCGCTAAAATATATTTTTCTATAAAAAAATACAAGTTTTTGCACTTTTTGGACGTATGAGAAAGAGAATTAAACAATTTAGTAAAACACGTGGTATGAGACATATGAGTTTATTTTTTCAGTTAATTTCGGACTTGTACGATCGAAACATCTTGAGTATTCTATTTTGAGTAGATATTTGAGATTTATAATTCCTATTATAGGAATTATCTAAGTTAGCCAATATGTGGCTAGTTGAGTCGTCCGGGATCTCCTATTATAGGAGTAATAATCGGTGAGAACCACTTATAGATGTTGTTTTACTCGCCGATGAGATGAGGCGAGTCTTGAGATGAAATTTCCCTTTCCGAGAATAATGGTTTATGAGAAACCATTATGAGATTTATTTGCACTTGCCGATGATACGAGGCAAGATATATGAGTATTCTGAGATTTCTGAGATTTGAGATTTTATTTTTATGATGTGGAGTTAACTAGCGGTTAGGAAACCGTTTAGTACGAACGTGCGGTATGGACGCACGTTAACACTTTTCGAGTTCCTTTCCAAGAGTTTGTGACACATCCACAAGTATGCTAGTGCTATAGACCTTCGGGTCATTTGAGATATATGACTTCGGTCACCATGAGTTATGTGACTTCGGTCACCACGAGTTATGTGACTTCGGTCACCACGAGTTATGTGACTTCGGTCACCACGAGTATGACCTTCGGGTTCACGAGATAGGTACCTAACTTATAAATAGCACTAGACAAGAGTTTGTCAAGTGCAGCATTGCTTCGGCAGTGCAATCGGGGATCTGGCCAATTCGAGTTTCCTGAGATTTTTGAGTTTGCTGAGTTTTATTCGATTTCACCATTTTTGAGGTGTTTTGTTGAATCGATAGCCTAGTGCTACATGAGATGTTATATATAAATGGTGATTTGATTCTATGGGATTTGAACTCCTTTTAGAGTCCCATGAGATCCAAATTTGGGAATTTCGACGAGTTTCCCTTATGACTTTTGAATGGTTTGTTGCATTTGTGTTGAAGCCTTTGAGTATGGATTTCTTATACTGAACTTAACTTATTCATGTGACAACCCTTTATGAATCTATACCATGGCATTACAATTAAACCACACTTGTAACCTTCCTTTATAGTTAAAGGAAGAATTCCCTTATGCACCTATATTTCTCTTATCTTGTACTAATATCAAGTTCTAGCTAGCTTGACCCGTGTATTTATTACTCGGGTCAGACCGAGTTGCAGGTTATGTAGTTGGACTCTTAGCTTTCTTAACTTTTGGACTTTCTTATCTTGTGGACCTTTTCTAGCCTTTTGTTTTGGGTCTTCTCCATTGTCTTTGGGATTCTAGCATAGTTTTTGTGTAGTAATCTTTTGGGTTGGGAACTATATGATGTATATTCTTTTGTGGGATGTATGTATGTATATATCGTGGTTTAATATCACTTGTGACGGGTTGTATTACATTTGATGTATGGATATGTATATGTATTCTGTGTTGCTCTTCTGTGACTGTGATTGTTGTAGTTATTATATTTTGTTTCTGAATCGATCCTGTAGCCACCATAGTAGTGTTTTGGATAGGAATTAAGTATGCGAATACTCGAGATGAAAAATGGAGAAAAAAAAATAGGCGCCAAAAACCGACATACTTAGCTCTTATCTAATGCAAAACTATGATGGTTGCCCTTAACCAGCCCTATTCTCCGCAGTAGCGGACATGGTTACTATGTAATTCTCTTTGTTAATATGGGTCTCGGGTGGGACGTCATAATTGTGCTTCAACAAAGTCCTTACATGCTTTAATATTTAAATTGTTTAAATATTATCAAAGGCCGAATTCACACCTGGGAGTCACACAACCGCAGGTCTCCACATTTAAACGAAAATAATTTAATGAAATAATTTATAAATTATTATTATGGAGAATTTAATAATGGTTATATTAATTAATTTATCATTTATTATTATTTAAGGTCCTAATTATTTAGTAAAATATATAATTGTTATATATTTCTTTATTTATTTTTTAAGCCAATGTCATAATTTAAATATAATAAGTAATAATTTATATGTGTGTATGTGTGTGTTTATATTTGTGTGTATGTATCTATATATGTATTATGCTGGTAGCCAAAATTTTAAAATTGTTTTATAATGAGGTTGGCTAAAAATGTGTAGGAATGAACTAATTAAACGTGTTAAATTATTAGTGAAATGATTATTTATTAACACCATTTATCTAAAATTCGTATATTGTGATATTATTTGTTTTATCTATATTATAATACTCGTAGTTAAAAATTATATGTATGTATGTATGTATGTATGTATGTATGTATGTATGCATGGATGTATGTATCTGTGTGTGTACATATGTATGAAAATTATTTGATTATTAAATTTCACTTTGGATAAATGTTACTTAGACATGATTGTAAATTATTTTGTTAAATGTTATTTTTACTAGTTAATATATGATTGTTATATAATTATAATTTGCAGGATCGATTTCACCCTAGAGGGGGATGAATAGGGTGACAGTATTAATTATAAAATTAATTGCGGAAGCTTATAAATACTTTTAACACAGATTACAGATAATAGCAGCACAGAAAAATAGCAGAATAATAAAATACAGAAATAGAACGACACAGAATTTACCCAGCTTCGGCAAAACCCTGCCTACGTGCTGCCCCCAAGGTTTCTACTAGAAATTAGATAGTCAGACGCTTACACACGTAAACTCGCGACACCCGCTATCGACTAGACCTAACTCTACGCTCAAAACCCTGCCACAACTCAGCCACTGAGTTGCGAATTCTCAAACTACGCCACGTAGTTTGTCCCCTAGTCACACGACCAGAAAAATACAACGGTTAAAAGAGAATTTTAAAATTAATAACAAATAGCCCTTAATTTAAAATATAAACAAAAGCCTTTTATATTAAAAAAAAGGCCGGCCCAAACTAAAACATATCATCCCTTTTTTATTTCTCCGGCCTGCTTTCCTTTGTGAGATAATGGGGGCTTTGTTTCGTTCGTCCCTTTCTGCGTCTGAATTAGGGCTTTTGAAGATTGAAGCGCCGCTCTGTCAAATTGATTTCAGAAGCTTCGATTCCTTTCTTCGTTCGATTATATTGTTCGCAGCTACCTCAATTTGGTCGAGTTAATTGTCAAAAATGGTATGCGATTTTTCCTTTTTCGATGTTGATTTTTGCTCGACCTTTGATTCGAGTTATTGATATTGTTCTCTGTTGCTTGAACTCGAATGGTTTTGAAATTGCCGATGATGATTGTTTATATAAGGTTTGTAACCCTAGAATTGTGTTTGCCTGATTTCTTCAACGATTTAGTTTCGGCCATCTGATATTTGTTGAACGTTGATGATTTATTTGACTTTGTCAATTTCGTATTATCGATGCTTGGCTCTCACGGCTTTGAATCTGAACTGTTCGTTTCTTTACAATCATGTCTCTGACTTGTTCAACATTGACTTTGGCACGAACTTGATACTGATACTGTGAATTCATGTTTCTGCTTGCTTCGGTAGTACTTTCGACCTTATTTGATTTTTCCTGTTGTTACATGACTCCGGCCATTGTTTTATTGAGTTGCCTCGCCCTGATGTTTTTTGATTTGGTGCGAACTTGATACTGTCACATGGTTGTGCACTGACTTGTGTTCATATCATAGTTTGACGTATAATTTTCTTCTTGCATTGCTTCTGTTCAGTGCACATCGTCGACAGTCCACAGCGTCATCAACTCCTTCTACTTACTATATCACAGTGCCGTCAACAACAGCCACTTCTCATATCCACCTACGTCTGCAACACCACAACCTCATATCAATAGCAGTTAACTTCCTTTATCACTGTGCTTCAAAACTGCTCCACAACTTTAACCCTGTCATACAACAAAATAACTTTTTTTTTGTCCTCTGTCAACCAAGCAACCGCTAAACCATTTCTTGCCTTGTTTCATGTGTGCTCAATATCACTTACAAAAATTGGTGCATTTGTTTGCACTGTGCATTGAGCATTGTCACTTGTACCTTGGTCTTGAGCATTGCTGTGTTGTTGAGCATTGTTGTATCCATATTGTATTCGATACTGTTGCATTGCTGTTGTGTTATATAGTAATCTAGTTTCTGTCCACTGGTTCATTGTTTCATTTGGTTACTGGTTATCTTGTGGCTTTTTTCATCATTCTGTGGACTTTGGCCATTTTGTTTTTTGACTTCTTCGACTTGTACCTTGCTATTTCAGATTTAGTTTGGCCTTGACTTTGTTTTGAAACATTTGTCAGTAGCTCACTGTTTTGAGTTGAAACTTCATTATATATATACTTAATAATGATGTGTTGCACTGCATTTGTATTCTGATTCATCCTTCAAGTCAGTGAACATTTGTTCTGGTTTGAGCTTCTGTTTCACTAGTATTAGTGATGTTGCAACTGGTTTGGGCCTGATTTTGTTTTAGCATACTTGGTGGTCATTTTGTACTACTGGTCTTTGTTTGGTTCTTGATCATTTCATGTTGAGTTTTGAAATTTCACTTGAGTTGAATCCAGTTTTAAAACTCGGGTTTGACCTTGTGCTGATGTCGAGACTTTATTTATATTGCACCTGAGTTGAACCCGTCTTTTTATTTTGGCTTTGACCTTGTGCTCACCTGTCCCTGTAACATTATCAAGTGTATATCGGTGTGCACGGCCTTGTGGCATGTACAGTGATACACTGTGCATGTCACATGTTCGTGTGTGATGAATTCAAATATAAATCATGACGACCAACCCAAATAACTGAGGCAAATATTATTTTCAAAAATTCATATTTTATTTTATATTGCAAAAATATTTCTTTTTCAATTTTACTGCGTTAGTGAATATTTGTGCAGATTGCTCAGATGCTGGATTCTAACTGGAATGAAGTTGAAGATAAAATACGAATTGAGTGAATGAGTGATGTGTAGTGAGGTTAAATGTAAACATGAAATTGTGATGTATTTGTAATCAAAATTGTATATGTATAGTGAGGGCTTGAATTTGTACTATTCAAAATTGTAATAAATATTTGTTTGAATAAAATTTCTGTTTGAATTCAAATTCTGTGTTATTTAATTTTATTCAGCAAATATTTATTTAATCTATAAAAAATAAAAATAGTACATTAACAAATACATTTAAACGAATGTATATATGTTTATTATCATCAAACAAAAATCATATAAGCGCATATTCAACAATCTCCCCCTTTTGATGATAACAAACATATATTTAAGATTTTGAATATGTTAAATGTATTTGATCATTGATATGCTCTAATTGCTCCCCCTTTTTAAATGCTTCCTCTCTACACAAAGCTCCCCCTACATATATGCATACAAATAAAAATATGCAAATGAGCCTAAATGCAAATAGAAAATTATTTGACCTTTGCTTGATTTTATTTGACAAAATCTTAACTTTTCTCTCCCCCTTTTGTTATCAATAAAAGAATAATAGTGTTAGAGAGAGATAAAGTGATCGATATTAATTCAACATTAAAACTCAATCGAATATAAAAATTAAATTTGAAAAAAAATCAAAAAAAATCATATATATTTTGTTAGGTTCATATTCCACTTTTAGAATGATGGGAACGATGTCATCACATAAAACCATACAGTTGTGTCTATTTGTGATATATTTATATCAGGAATTTGAATATCTACCAACCATGCATAACCGTTAGGACTTTTAAATGAGATTAGTAGTATTCCAATTTTATTTTTAAAAAAATGAATTCAAGTATCTTCTAACCACGCATAACCGTGAGGACTTTTAAATGGGATTAGAATCAACTTGTTTATTTTAAAAATCAACTTTTGATATGCGTTCCATACATGCATAACCGTGAGGACTTTTAAATGAGCATGGAAGCACATAACAAATTCTAAGTAATTTACTCATGCATAACCGTGAGGACTTTTAAATGAGAGTGAATACTTTGGTATTTATTTATTATTAAAAAAATTCTATTATTATTATTATTATTATTATTATTTTAAAAAAAATATAAAATGTAAAACGAACGATTCCTGTTTAAACTACCATATACAACAAACTATATAGAATTTTGATGAGTGATGGTCGTTAGAAATATGATAGATATAGAGATGGTCATGGAATTTTTACCAACAAAAAGTTTTATAACTCTTGTTTAAATTTCTAAAGAAATTTTCTAATTATACTTTCTCGAGTTATAATATATGATCAATATCAACACTCATCACTTTTTCAATCACTATTTATCTTTTCAGAAAATTATTAGGGAGTCAGATTAGTCAAAATAGTCATTTAAAATCAAATTCAAAAATAATTATGAAATCAATTTTTCAAAATGACTAATCTGAAAATATGGTCAAAAATGATTTTCTCGAGGGGGTTTTATAAGAAAATTTTCTGCTATTTGAAAATTATTTGAAATGAAGAATATGCAGATATTTTCTTTGAAAAATGATGCAGTTACTAAATGTATCAAAAATCACGTTCAACTAGTAATTTTTCTATCAACTAGATTACCAGTGTAATCCGCATCTGAATTTCTCTTTCACTCAAAATCATCATTAATTGAATTTGATTGACCAAACCATGAAGTGTGCACCAAAAATTTCAAACTCAATTTTAACAGAAATTTAAATGACATTCTCTTGAATTTGAAATGAAGCCGTGTTAATAATCAAAAATCGTGAATATGGGGTTAGCCGAATTATAACCAAATGTATTATTATCCAACAAAACACTATTTTTAATCCAAAATGATATATATGAAGTAATTCAAAGAATCTAGAGATTATTATAGTGTTTTTGGCATAAAAATATAATTGGCCAACAACTTTGAATAAGCCAGAATCAAAATCATCATTATTTCATCATCTTCATTATTGGCTGATTTAATTCAGAATATGGTGCAGATTATCACATTTAATATATCGTTCAAATAAATATTCCTTTACCTGTTTTACCTTTACGATATTTTTCGTGGTTGCCCATTGTGATTCTGTCACCTTTATACTAGGCTAAGGAACTTTGCTTTGTCGCCCGTTGTGTTTCTGGAACAGCCAAAAATCCAGAGAACACTGTTGTTATTCCTTAGCCTGCCACCACACCTACATGGAAAAAGATTTACGTGACCTATTTGTTTTTATAGGTCCATGGTTGTTAGTGGCAGAAAATTTTGAAAAACAATTTTGTAAAGACCCAAAACTATTTATAATTGTTCCCTTGGCACCCAAATTTGTTTAACTTTGAGAGTTTTTATATTTGTGCCTTTTGAAACCCAAATCGGTATAGTTTTCACGTGTTTGGGTCTATACCAACAATTATTGTGATTGTGTCCATATTTTCTACAAATTGTGCACATTGAATTTTCTTGATTGATCTTGTTTTCAACAATTTTAGATTGATTATATCCAAGTCCTTTTCTGACCGTGTTAACAATTTGCTTTCCTAATAGCATATTCAACGATTTTTTACTTTTTGAAAATTTATCTAAAGTCGTTGACAATTGTTGGACTTGTGTTTTGAGAGATTCATTTTCGATTAACAATTGTGTGCACTTTTTAATAGAATTCTCTCTCCTAGTATTTTCACTCTCTTTTAAAATCAGAATTTCATTTTCAAGTGATTTTATATTGATTTCTGATTTTTTTTATTTCCTCTTCGAATATTGGACACTTATCACACTTAGGGATCCTTCTTTGATAGTTTTCAACTAATTGGTCAAGTTGTTCATTTAATTCTATCAAAGTGTCTTTTTGTGATTCAAGTTTGGCATATTTTTCCCTAATTCGTTCAAAACAGCCATTCACTTCGTGGAAAAAGTAATTCAGAGTGAGTAAGTTTTGATACCTCGCTTGGCTCGTCATCGTCGCTATCAGTTATATTTCCTTGAAGGCACATATCTGCTTTCTCACTCTCACTACTAGTACTTTTATCATTCTCATCCATTTCATCCCAAGTGGCTGCAAAACTTTTCTTTTTCTGTTTCTTTCCAAAGTCGCGTCGATTTCGAGGACAATTGGGCTTGATGTGTCCGGGTTGGTTGCACTTATGACAGATGATCTCCTGTTCTTCTGAGTAGTCAAGTGCTTTGCCTATTCTGCTTTTCAATTCCTGATTTCGAGCTGGATTTCCGTATTTGTGATTCCACCATTTGAATTTCTTTATTAGTAGTGCCAGCTCTTCTGCTCCATCATCATCATCGTTATCATCATCACTTTTGGTTGTTCCTTTGAGAGC
This sequence comes from Allium cepa, assembly GCA_030765085.1. Lineage (NCBI taxonomy): Eukaryota > Viridiplantae > Streptophyta > Magnoliopsida > Asparagales > Amaryllidaceae > Allium > Allium cepa. Next base: position 229,545,750 of record CM060941.1, read on the forward strand.
TATTGATTTCTTTCGAGTATCTCTTCCTTCACGCTCTTCCTTGAACTTTATTTCTAGCTCATAAGTGGTGAGATTACCAATGAGTTCTTCAACTTTCATCTGTTTTAAATTTTTTGATTCTTGAATGGCAGTCACTTTTGATTCAAATCTTCGTGGAAGGACTCTGAGGATTTTTCGGACTATTTTCAATTCCGTGTATGATTTTCTGAGAACTTTTCATTTATATACGATATTGGAAAGTCGTCCATGCATCTCTTTGACATTTTCTTCCTTCGCCATTGTGAAGTTCTTGTATTCGCTGCTTAGCGTGGCAAGGCGAGATTCTTTGACTTGAGATGTTCCTTCATGAGTCACTTCTAGAGTGTGCCATATTTTCTACGCAATTAGACAATGTGAGACACGATTAAATTCATATTGATCCAATGAACAGATAATAGAATTCATAGCTTTAGCATCAGTATTTTGTAATTTATTTTCTAGTTCTGTCCATTGTTCCTTTGGTTTCTCTATTTCCTGATTATCTATAGTTATAGTTGGTATTCTATAACCTGTCTCAACAATATTCCATGCGCCAATGGTTTTCAGAAAAATTTCCATCCTATTTTTCCAGTAAGCATATTCACCATTGAACATTGCTGGTCTAACTATGGATTGACCCTCAGCAAAAGCAGTATTAGAAGAAGCCATTTTAAAAATTCAATTTTTTAAAATAAAAATTGGTTTTTGTAAAATCAAATTTTTAAAACAAAAACGGCTTTTGTTCCTAGCTCTGATACCACTTGTAGGATCGATTTCACCCTAGAGGGGGGTGAACAGGGTGACAGTATTAATTATAAAATTAATTGCAGAAGCTTATAAATAATTTCAACACAGATTACAGAATAATAGCAGCACAGAAAAATAGCAGAATAATAAAATACAGAAACAGAACGACACAGAATTTACCCAGCTTCGGCAAAACCCTGCCTACGTGCTTCCCCCAAGGTTTCTACTAGAAATTAGATAGTCAGACGCTTACACACGTAAGCTCGCGACACCCGCTATCGACTAAACCTAACTCTACGCTCAAAACCCTACCATAACTCAGCCACTGAGTTGCGAATTCTCAAACTACGCCACGTAATTTTTCCCCTAGTCACACGACTAGAAAAATACAACGGTTAAAAGAGAATTTTAAAATTAAAAAAAAATATAAAAACAAATAGCCCTTAATTTAAAATATAAACAAAAGCCTTTTATATTAAAAACAAGGCCGGCCCAAACTAAAACATATCATCCCTTTTTTATTCCTCTGACCTGCTTTCCTTTGTGAGATATTAATGGCTTTGTTTCGTTCGTCCCTTTTTGCTCTGAATTAGGGCTTTTGAAGATTGAAGCGTCGTTCTGTCAAATTGATTTCAGAAGCTTCGATTCCTTTCTTCGTTCAATTATATTGTTCGCAGCTACCTCAATTTGGTCGAGTTAATTGTCAAAAATGGTATGCGATTTTTCCTTTTTCGATGTTGATTTTTTGCTCGACCTTTGATTCGAGTTATTGATATTGTTCTCTGTTGCTTGAACTCGAATGGTTTTGAAATTGCCGATGATGATTGTTTATATAGGGTTGTAACCCTAGAATTGCATTCGTCTGATTTCTTCAACGATTTAGTTTCGGGCATCTGATATTTGTTGAACGTTGATGATTTATTTGACTTTGTCAATTTCGTATTATCGATGCTTGGCTCTCACGGCTTTGAATCTGAATTGTTCGTTTCTTTACAATCATGTCTCTGACTTGTTCAACATTGACTTTGGCACGAACTTGATACTGATGCTGTGAATTCATGTTTCTGCTTGCTTCGGTAGTACTTTCGACCTTATTTGATTTTTCCTGTTGTTACATGACTCCGGCCATTGATTTATTGAGTTGCCTCGCCTTGATGTTTTTTGATTTGGTGCGAACTTGATACTGTCATATGGTTGTGCACTGACTTGTGTTCATATCATAGTTTGACGTATAATTTTCTTCTTGCATTGCTTCTGTTCAGTGCACATCGTCAACAGTCCACAGCGCCATCAACTCCTTCTACTTACTATATCACAGTGTCGTCAACAACAGCCACTTCTCATATCCACCCACGTCTGCAACACCACAACCTCATATCAATAGCAGTTAACTTCCTTTATCACTGTGCTTCAAAATTGCTCCACAACTTTAACCCTGTCATACAACAAAATCACTTTTTTTTGTCCTCTGTCAACCAAGCAACCTTTAAACCATTTCTCGCCTTGTTTCATGTGTGCTCAATATCACTTACAAAAATTGGTGCATTTGTTTGCACTGTGCATTGAGCATTGTCACTTGTACCTTGGTCTTGAGCATTGCTGTGTCATTGAGCATTGTTGTGTCCATATTGTATTCGATACTGTTGCATTGCTACTGTGTTATATAGTAATCTATTTTCTGGCCACTGGTTCATTGTTTCATTTGGTTACTGGTTATCTTGTGGCTTTGTTCATCATTCTGTGGACTTTGGCCATTTTGATTTTTGACTTCTTCGACTTGTACCTTGCTATTTCAGATTTAATTTGGCCCTGACTTTGTTTTGAAACATTTGTCAATCGCTCACTGTTTTGAGTTGAAACTTCATTATATATATACTAAATAATGATGTGTTGCACTGCATTTGTATTCTGATTCATCCTTCGAGTCAGTGAACATTTGTTCTGGTTTGAGCTTCTGTTTCACTAGTATTAGTGATGTTGCAACTGGTTTGGGCCTGATTTTTTTTTAGCATACTTGGTGGACGTTTTGTACTACTGGTCTTTGTTTGGTTCTTGATCATTTCATGTTGAGTTTTGAAATTTCACTTGAGTTGAATCCAGTTTTAAAACTCGAGTTTGACCTTGTGCTGATGTCGAGACTTTATTTATATTGCACCTGAGTTGAACCCGTCTTTTTATTTTGCGTTTGACCTTGTGCTCATCTGTCCCTCTAACATTATCAAGTGTATATCGGTGTGTACGGCCTTGTGGCATGTACAGTGATACACTGTGCATGTCACATTGTTCGTGTGTGATGAATTCAAATATAAATCATGACGAACAACCCAAATAACTGAGGCAAATATTATTTTCAAAAATTCATATTTTATTTTATATTGCAAAAATATTTCTTTTTCAATTTTACTGCGTTAGTGAATAATTTTGCAGATTGCTCAGATGCTGGATTCTAACTGGAATGAAATTGAAGATAAAATACGAATTGAGTGAATGAGTGATGTGTAGTGAGGTTAAATGTAAACATGAAATTGTGATGTATTTGTAATCAAAATTGTATATGTATAGTGAGAGCTTGAATTTGTACTATTCAAAATTGTAACAAATATTTGTTTGAATAAAATTTCTGTTTGAATTCAAATTCTGTGTTATTTAATTTTATTCAGCAAATATTTATTTAATCTATAAAAAATAAAATAGTACATTAACAAATACATTTAAACGAATGTATATATGTTTATTATCATCAAACAAAAATCATATAAACGCATATTCAACATAATTAAATTCAAAACAAATCCAAACAACAAACGTTAGATATAATTTAATGTACACTATATTGTCCATGATAACGCATTAAAAAGATTTAGTGTATAATGAGAACCATATCGTTTGTGATAACGCACTAATAAGGATGTAATGCATAATGAATTAAAAGAAATTTTTGTTGAAATTTATCCAATTTACCCTGCTGCCTAATGCACTTGATCCATTAAGCATTTGACATTCATCCAGCATATTGCTTTTGCAATTATAGTACGATGACGTAATTTGTTAATGACTCTTTCTGCTTCATTTAGCTATGCAAGATGCTTACACATGCCATCCTTGAACAACTAAGATATTATAGTTTCATAGTTTGACGTCCAATGTATCTACAATGCGTCTTTTTTGATTGCTTCCTTGGATATGTACTATAAACCTGTCATTTATATGTTTTCGATAAATGAAAACCTTAATCTCTTATTGTTGGAATCTGTACTTTATTTAGTATGGTTAGTAAAGCTTAAGGTAGAGAAAATGTATAATATCCTTTTGATATTTTTACTCTTTGGCCAATGATCGTTTTAGTGTTATCATATGATCATATAAGTTTACATCAATACAATTTTTATAATTCGTTGTTTAGATGGTAGAAGTTTAATAGTTCTTTCGTCTTGTAAAATGACCGGAAAGTGCTTTACTTTTATAATTTTATATTAGAGGTGTTCAAATTATTGAAGAAAACAAAATAAAATAGAAAAAAAGAAAGAAAAAAAAGAAGAAGAAACAAATATTTTATTGCCACGATAAATAATTCAACAATACCTTACTCATATTTATACCTTAATTGCTTGAAATCCAAATAATTATATAATTGAAAATACTATAACTAGAGAAAACTCCAAAATACAATGGGTAAGTTATAAATTGTGAAATCTTTTGCAATATGTTCTTTAACATCTTTAATAGTTTATGATACCATTTCATGTTTTTAACGTTTTCAATTTTACAAGTGCTTTAATTTGTTTATGATTACTATTTTATACATAATTTGTTTTAGCATTATATAATTAAGTTTGTTCTCATAATACATTTTTTTCTCTAGCGGTATTAGGTTCTTTTCAAATTTTTATTATATTATTTATTCTTTTCTCTTATATAAAGAGCTACAATTTTAAAAACATACCGGTTTCTTCAAACCAACAAGCTTTTGACGATGGTGAGAGTCAAGCCATCATCCTATTATGTGACAGCTAAATACTTTAGCCGAATGAGCTATTGGTATTGCCTTTTGTAGTCGTATCAGATCCGTTGAAAAATAACTGCATAAACATTTAATTTTAGTGGCACGATTTTGGAGCAATTATCATGAGTGAGAATTTCAAGTACCTTTGCACAAAATGAAAAATATGGATTTTGAGAATTTTGTGTGTTTGACTAATAATATAACTTCACAATGTATCTAGAAAGAAACTAAAACTGGAATAAATTATGCAACGTTTAATATGTGGAATATATGTAGTGTGTATGAGTTGTATTGTGTGTGTATATTTCTGTTTATTAGGTTGTCGGTTGCTGCAATCATCTGTAGACCGTAATAGCAAGTAATCCCCTTGTTGGCTACTCGGTACCTACACTTAGCATATACAGATACATTAGTGAGAATGTTTTCCCACTGATGCACTGTGCAAGACTAGGATCTATTTCATGAATAAATAATTGGATTCCTATGTCTAAGAAATCATATATTATTCATTATTTGTCTGTATCAATGTATAAATGCCCACTTGCTGTAGACTTTTATTCGACTATTTCTTTTTCAAGTGCCTTTCTATTTAGTCTACAATCGAATTCATTGACCGTATCAATCAATGAACTTAATCAATTCGATTCCACATGCTAGTTTCCAAGAGTCTAGACATCAAACAGGCGTCACTGGGTTGTTTGGCACCATGGTATATAAATATAGTCTTCTATGACAACCCATACTCATGCACACGTGCATCAAATAAGAACTCGTCATGGAAACACAGTATTCAATTCTTCATCTAGAATCCTTCCAAAGCAATATATTTGTATGAACATGTAGCAACATATTAGAATTATTACATTTTATAAAATCATTTGATATTTGACTATACTTGGACCTTTAGATGCGCAAGTAAATGCATCGACATCTATTTAAATTCTAACTCAATGAGACTGGAACACCGTAAGGAAAAAATAAGGAGCAAAGTCCATATTTCTTGCCACGTTATATATCACTTGCGTCCAACAAGAAGCGATATATAGTCTATCCAGTGCCGGCCCTAGCATATTGGTTGCCCTAGACAAAATTTTAGTAAAAATAAAATAGGAAAAAATTAACAATCGTTGCTAGGAATTAAACCCAGGTCGTTGAGAGCACAAGCAAAGGCTTACACCACTGCACTACAAGTAATTTCTAAAATATCTTTGTCCTACTACACAACTAATTCAATTTTTATAAAAGCATCTAGAACATTTTGTTGCCCCTTTCGCCCTCTCCGGCAGTGTTGCCCTAGACGAAGGTCTCGTTTGCCTTGCCTTTGGGCTGGGCCTGAGTCTATCAAAAGAAAGCATTCTAATTGAGTTTTTATATCAACGACGTTAATGTTTGGCCTTGACCACTTCAGAAGATTATTGGCAGTTGTCTTACTATCTGAAAGTCTTTTGCATTAACAAATAACAATGGAACAAAGTTCAACCTGGACTACATGCATAAAAAGCCACACCATACAAATGAGCAAGACATATATTTGCTTGTTTGTTTTCAACAGGCTTGATCAACAGATGTTCATAACTTGATATGGATTACAATAACATGTTATGATGACTTTTTTTCTGTATTTTCCATCTGGTGTTTTCCTTCTGTCTCGCGTAATCAAATGGAAAAAGAATATAATAATACTTGGTGTTGTTTTCTGTTTACGTCCAGGGTAGGGTTTTTGAGAGTCAAGAAGGAAAATTAAGACGCAATAATAAAGCTTATTCAGCGTTTATGTTTAACCTTATCTTTTAATTTACATGATTTGGTTTGGGAGTATCACGTGGATTAAACTCTAATTCCAGTTCCCATTAATGAGTTGACAATGGATCGTTTTATTTAACATTCTTTTATACAACACGGCTCAATTTCTATATCCCCATTTTCAGCGAATTCGTGTACTGTGTTCAATCTCAATTCTACGTCGTATGATCTAATTGTTTTAATTATTGATTGAGTTTTACTATGCTACTAAATAATGAATTGATACAAAAATAAATGGCTAGAATAAACTTGGAACATAAAACGGATGAAACGAAGATATAGGGGAAGCGAACATGAAACTAAAACGACGTAAGGTTATAATTTTTACTTTAAACGATTTTTATATATTATTAGGCATCCTGCTAACACTGTATGCCGATGATGAGTCTAAAGTTAAAAAAAAACCTACATCCATGAAATCTTTAATAATAGTTGTAATAGCTTTGATGTCACACCTTTTTGATATAAACGTGAACTACCAAAAATGCCCATCTGTATATTATCCAATCTTAATTACTTAAAAATAGGATCTAATACTAAAATTCTTTTACAAATTCAAATGTCCGTAAAAGTAGGATAATAACTAAACATGCTTTAAAATTCAAAACGCTTCTACAAATATGATCTAAAATTAAATCTTCTTTACATATTCAAAATATTCTTCAAACAATATCACTTGAAAATAAAAAATTATTTTTTTGATCGATATAAACATATACAATTTATAAAAAAACAATTCACGCGCGTGCCATTATACTCGTGTAATAGAATTGTAGAAGTATGCTTAATCAGATATTTGCGGAATAAAAACGGTGGAAATACTATTAATAGAATTTCAATTATTAAAAGTGCGTCGACGGTATGTTACATAGCCCCTATGACGGTGTATTGGAATTTTTGAATGTTAAATGTTTTCACTTGGATTGAATTGAGAAACCATGCATTATGCACGTGTGAGTGACAGACTGGACTGGAATTAGCTGGTGTAGATTTATTTTCTTGGATTCAACGAAAGCCGAATTAAATATAATTATGTTTTGTTCAAGGACAACGGCACACCTTGAAGGTCAGAATTTGGATGCTTTCTTCGTAGATTAGAATCCTAATCTTGGTTCTTTCCAGGTTTATAAAAGGTTGAGAAAAAAAAAACAAATATCTCTCATAATCTTTGTGACAAATAATTCGGAAATCGTTAATAATAGTTGTAATACATGTGGTGTCAATATGAACTATCAAAAATGTCCATCCACAAATATTATTAAATACTAATATCATTTGAAAATAGTATCTAACATATAAGTTTATTTTACTAATTCAAAACGTGACTCTATGGATATTATTGAAATCTTAATATAACTTAAAAATAGGTTATAACAAATATATTTTTTCAAAGTCGTTTTTTATTAATTAATAACAGAAATAAAAATTCAAACTAATTAAAAATTAAATTCATCCTTTATTAATTAATAATAGAAATAAAAATTCAAACTAACAAAAATTAAATATTGCAATTTAGAAAATAAAAAAATTAAAACTAACTGCATATCATTTCAATGTAAAAATACAATATTTGTGCATTTTTTTTTTTCAAACGAGTTAAACATATGCGATTTATTAAAAAAAAACAATTCACACGAAATGTATGTCATCATCACGCGTGAAGCGCGCGCTGTAACACTCGTAACAAAAAATATGCTACACTCTACATACAAACTTCAAAGAATTTCAAGTCACTGTACAACAAGCACAACCTCTGATCCATTAAGAGAGCGATCACGTATCAAGAAGTGTGTAGCCCAACACTAGTTTATAAAATAGGAAGACCAGCCCACTACTAATTGGTCATGGGCCCAATTTAGTGGAACCAAGCGACATCAATTTTGGAAGGAGATTTAGGATGGTTACGGTACGTTAAGTGTGATGAAGCAAAATCGATATATAAGTACAGTCGTTACTATAATGACAATAAATTTATTATTTTAACCTATAAAACATCGACAATGGTTTTTCAAGATCAATCAGTTCATTAATAATACATGAATATTCCTATAATAATTGGTTATATTAGTATTTAAACTAGAGGAAGGTGGTTGATCATACTTGGTTTAGAAATTCATTCAATGATGCTAATTGCATTTTCATCCTTCAACTTATTTTTTTTTAACAAGAGATGCAATGAAATGTAACGGTTATCAGGGGATACTACCAATATATAGTTAAGGGCATGCTACCAATATACTAACATGTTTATATCTTTTCGTGAATTAAGACATGAGTTTCTTGCAAATTACTGTCTTCGTGTCTCCGGTATAATGGATAACATAAATACAATTGCTACTTGAAAATTCCATCTTACAGAGGAGCCAATACAATCACTAAAACTTGATTGAGAATTTTTTTTTCTTCAAATAATTATTAGGGAATAAGAATGGAAAAGAAACAATGACGGCAGCTTTTAAAGCTTGATTCATGTCACAAGTGTTAGGATATAAGTCACGACTTGTAGATATCCAAATTTTGATAAATTGACGTACGATTACAAGGTGTACTATCTGAAGTATGAAATGTGCAGACAATTTTTCTTCTTCTTCTTCTGCTTTTTTCTTTCTTCCTTTTTTTAATTTTTTTTTTCAAAATTGGTACTATATTATCAACCTAGAATAAGAGAGTTTGAGTGCACTTTTAACAAACATAACCCAAATTAGCTGCCAAACAAAAAACATGAACAAAATAAAACCAGTGCTTTCGCGGGTAACATGTTCTGAATTCAATCCACGCAACTAAAATAACTTATATACAATTATTACTCCAGGATGTAGATCTAGTCTGTCGACAATCTCGACAATTTCAATTCAACAAAGAGAACAAAAAATAAAGCACAATAAATTATAGATAGTGATAAAAAAGAAAATAATACATTAATATAACGAGGTTCGGTTATGACTACGTACTCGGATCCAGCAACCTTTATTACTTCTTCACTTCAAAGGAAGTATAATAAAAGAAGAAAACAAATCACTTAACACAAATATCTCACTGTACAACAGACACAAAAATATGGATCTTATTGAAGATATTTATGCAGAACTCTACTTTTTTTTTCCTATGATGATAAAAGATGAGCAAAGGTCTTCATATTTATAGGAGCAAGAATGAAGATTGCCTTAGATAAGAAAGAAATATTTTCGGATTCGCTTGATTTGATTTTAACAAAAATCTAGCATATTTGTGTTTGTTTCTACATATATCTTTATCTGATTGATTCCTTATTCCTTAAATCAATTAATATCTACCATGATGTTAATTGATTCTATTTCCAATTTGTTTCTTGTTTGACTGATTGCGGAAATCAATTAATATTTCTTCCTAATACATTTAGAATAAATTTAACTCGTCCATATTTGACACAGACTTGATTAATTACTAAGGCAAATCAACTATTAATAATGGCAGCGGAAGGAACTTCCAGATCGATCACAGTAATGCTGCCTGGCCCAACTATCTTCGCGGATCGTCGTGGATTATCAAAGATCCAGCCTAGAGTGAACGATTATGGAGGTCGGTTAGAGGATAAAGTCATCGTCGTCTGATCTAGCTATGAGAATTGTGGCAAATGCTACTAGGATGGGTGCTCTTGTCCCTTGATCTCTTTTATAGAGCTTTGATTTTGTTACTAATCTCTTGCGTCACATATAATTAGTCGACTTTTTTTATGCAGATGTGGTTAATTTTGCTTGAAAGATTCGATTGTTTATTTCCTGCCAAACATGCCAAATTATTGTACTGGTACATATATATGTTGTATCTTTTAGAAAGCCTGACTGTTTGTAATTAGTCGTTAATTTGTCTATTAACCGAAGTAGGCTCAAATATGCAATAGGGTTAGTCTTTAAACCTGAACTCCTGGCTATCTGCATTGCAATAAAACATGAGCAATTCCAATTGCAGAAAATCTAAGCTGCAGTTTCTGAATCATTGTTGCATAAGACACAAGTTGTGATGTTACTGTTCAGCCATCTATTAACCATGTCTCTTGTTGGCAATCTATCCAAAATCACAAACTATAATAACTGTTTGTGTGTGTATGCTTATATACATAACACTTGCAGAAGAAGACAAAAGAGGTAAAAAAAAAAAAAACTTTGACAAACTTCTATTGCTTTCTGGATACTGAAATTTGTACAAGCCCTTGCTCTTTATATAGAGTTATTAACTAACTATTACTGCTAGAAAATAAGATCACTAACTATACTAACTCCATTAGAATAAGATAATTCATATAGACTAGCGCAACCGTATTAATTCATAAGTATATTTCCAACATTCCCTCTCTTAAACAGATGTGTTTACAAACACGTAGCTTACTCTCTTCTCTCAAACTTGATTATCCAAGGCACATACACCAAGCATCTTCCTTAGTTTCTAAAATGTAGGCAATTTGAGGGGATTTGTGAGTATGCCAGCCAGTTGTTCTTCACTTCTGCAATATCTGAGAACAATAACTCATTCCATAGTGCGCTCCCTTAAGTAATAATACTTCACATCAATGTATTTGCTTCTACCATGAAGAACAGGATTTTTATAGAGTTTAATTGTTGAGCTATTATCACAATAAATTACAGCGGCTTCCTCTTCCGTGAAGTATAACTCTTCAAGAATCTTCCTCAACCAAACAGCTTGACGGGCACTAGCTGCTGCAGCTACAAACTCTGCTTCAGTTGTTGATAAAGGAACAATTGCTTGCTTCTTTGAAGACCATGAAACCGCTCCCGAGCCCATCATAAAAACATAACCAGATATGCTACTCCTATCATCCAAATCTCCTGCACAATCACAATCAGTAAAACCAACTAAATCTGCTTTTTCTCCCTTCTGATAGAAGAGCTCGAAATCAGCTGTACCGCACAAGTACTAGAAAATTCTCTTTGCATCAAGAAGATGTATCTCCCTTGCACATTTCATATACATGATGATAAGACTCACATCATGCATTATATCTAGCCTTGTGGCCGTCAAGTACATCAGGCTTCCAACTATTTGCCTATAGAGTGTCGTCAACCTTCTTTCCTTTGGGTTTTTTGATAAGCTTCAAACCAACATCAGTTGGAGTGCCCACGGCATTGCAATTCTTCATTTGGAACCTGTTTAAAATTTCTTAGACATATTTCTTTTGAGAAACAAAAATACCATCATTAGTTTGCAACACTACTGTAACGACCACTACAACAAAAAGTGTCTTTTATAGCGGCATATAGCCGCTATTAATCATAACCATAGCGGTTTGATAAGCGCTGTATATCGACATGTTATAAAAAACTGTTGAATATTTATAACACAAAATATGCCGCTATGGTTGAGCTTAGTTTTATAACGCAAATTCGCCGCTATGGTACGTTAATTCAATAGCTCATTATAGCCGCTATAATACAGCTAAATCTCAACGGAACTGGAAATCTTTATAACACCATTTTGCCGCTATAAAATATTTACTCAATAGCTCATTGTAGCCGCTATAATACAACTAAATCTCAACGGAATTGAAAATCTTCATAAACGAATAAAGATTATAATCAACAAATATAACACAAGAGCATGCTCAGAAAGAAATGTGATATATTTTTCATTACAGTGTACAAACATTGAAAAAAACTTGAAAAAAATTCCACCTGCATATGAGTATTGACATGCAATCAATAATCAGTGTTTTTCTAACCCTAGTACAAGAACATTATGAGTATTGATATTTTCTGCTACACATGCATATCTATATAAGTATGTTCCAATCAAAAAAAAGTCAAAAATTTACGCTCTATTCAACAAATTTACAGTATATATATATATATAAATATATGTACATTCATCATACTAATGGTGATTTTGCATCAGAAGAAGACTGCCTTGGGAAACTTACATGCTTTATCGAGTTAGAACTTTGGGTGTGTTTCTTCAATTCTTCATCGTTTTGAAGCAATTCGTGCGTAGCTAAAACATTGGACATTTTGGGTCTGAGCTTCGCTTCCTTGCAAATGCATTGCAGTATCAGCATGGAGATAGCGTATGCTGCTTTCTTTGGGTATTGATTAGCTAGTCTTGGGTCCATGATTCTGTATACCTTCCTTTTATTTGCAAGAAATGGCTTGGCCCAAGTCACAAGGTTTTGCTCTGAACCTACTCTATTTCTATCTACAGCCCTACGACCTGAAAGCAGTTCTAAAAGCACTACTCCGAAGCTGTATACATTGGCTTTTGCAGTAAGATGGCCTGATGCATTCAACATGACAATGAGCTACACTGATTAAAATGATAAATTCAAGCAAAGAAACAAGTGGTTCCTCTGGTTAAAGGCTGAAGCACCAATTTAAGCTTCAAAAAGAAATAGAGAGAGAAAAGAACGGTTGAAATTTATTCTCTTTGTTAGTTATCCTAAGTATGTTTTGTGGGATCAATATTTTTTCACATGTTCATGAACACTTGTCAAAAATAAAAATAAATTAGTAAAAGAATGAAAACCAACCCGTTTCTACGTATTCTGGAGCAGCATAACCATAAGTTCCCATGACGTGTAGAAACATGAGTGTTATCTCCGGTTGGGCCAGCTTTGGCTAACCCGAAATCCGAAAGCTTCGTGTTAAAATCCTGCAGTAAAAGCTACCGCATGAGTAGATTTTTATGGAAACTACCTAGTGGCTAAAACAACTTATAAAAAGGTAAAATAAACTGTTAATAAGGTGATAAGTCATGCAATTTTGCTTATGACTAGTTTCAGTTATTAACTAAATTCTACTGTAATTTCAACTTATTCATTCGAAAAGCTTTCCATATTGCTAATCACTAGAAATTATTTAAAAGTTACCATCGAAACTAATTTTTAAGTATGAAACAAAATTAAGTTGTTTCTGATCTTCATGTAAATTTACATATATATATAGCTTTAACTTATATGTATTGACACGTACCGAGTCAAGGAGGATGTTGGATGCCTTCACATCTCGATATGTTACTTGAGACTCGCGGTCATGCAAGAATGCAAATCCTCTAGCAGCTCCAACTGCAATGTTCATCCTTACAGACCATGTAAGCGGTTCAGAGCTTCCTAATATAAAAGCATGCATGACATAATAGAACATTTAGACACACGGTGTCGACATGTTATAACACAAAATTTCAAGCATTGATTTTACTAAGGAACTTTTAATTTACTTACTCGTTGAATTAAAACTGTCGAATCAAACACATTATAGAATGAACTAGAACTTCTAATTTTACTAAACACCAATACATCAAATTGTTAATAGTATGATAAGAAAACATAACAAAAAATAAACTGTAGCATGTTAACGGTATGCAAGCACTGATAAATGGACAGAGTGTATAAACAAGGATGTAATATGGAAAACCCCATCATGTAAATGGAAAAAGGATGTGATGTTAACGATTTTACCTTAACTTGGCACATAGTGTTAATTTTAGCTGCCTCTTTAAATCCGTCATTCAACTACGTAGTCCTCAAACAATTCTTCACCTGCCAAATTTCCAATTTGTAAGTCTAGATGATATGATATTCCATGCTTTTAAATAATTTCCAATTATTCAGTTGCCTCTTAAACCTTTTATTCAAGCTATTATGCAGTAATTTTGGAATGCTTAGAAATTCATATTGGAACATTTAAACCTAAAAGGATCTAATGATCAAGAAGCCGCTGCTACATCAGATGCTCCTAAGCCTACTTCTTAGGAACTAAAGGTTGTTTCAACTTAAATAAAGTGTCTATTTCTTCTCAGTAAATTAATAAGCACATGTAAAGTTGATTGAATTTGGCTAAGTCACTCTTTATTCTGATCAAGGCCATGTGCTTGCTAAAAAAATTCTTAGAATTAATTAGCTAATATAGAATTTGCTGATGTACTCCGTACCATATACTATTTGAGGTTCATACAGTTTATTACATAGTATTAACAACAGTAAGATTTGTTGTACGTGCTAATTTTTTTTAGAATAGTATGTTTTACGTGAGAAATAGTAAATATTGTTAAAACTTAGTATAACAAACTACTATACTTAACAAAAAAAATACACGTTTGTATTAAACATGAATGTAATATTATACATACACTATATCAACTCGCACTTGCCCAACACTTAATTTTGTTGGTAGAATGGGACCATGAATACAGGCAGTCATTTTTTGGCAACTTTAGATTATTATGAAATTATTTGACACCACAACAAAAATATCATTTCACAACTGCTAAAAACAGTTGTAATAAGTCTATTACAACTGGCACCTGCCAGTCTTATATCCGCAGTTGTAATACAGCGAGATTATTTTACAAGGGCCAAGTAACATGACTATGAGATGTGGAATGACCGGTTATATTTTCACGGCATGGTATTTTTATTTAAAACATAGTGCATAAATAAAAATAAGACCCGTTTACTTAGATCATCAAAATGAAGTTATGTTATGCTTGGCCTAACAATTATGTACTTCTCCTAGTTTTTCAAGCATAACTCGATGTTTCTTTAATTTAGGCCTTCAGGCATTTATATGCCCATCAGGTGTACTAAGAATCTTTGATTGAAGATCTTTATGTATAAACATAGTACATGTTAATGGGTTTTTCTAAGAATAAATGAATTAGAGCATGTTCTCGGTAAATAACTTTATAGAAACTACAGTCATAGCCGGAAGACTGCATTACTTACGCTCATAGTTGTTTCAGTCATGATAGTGTGGGAGACAAATGATTGGACTTGTAAGATAACATGAAGATCATTTTACCAAAAACAAAGCTTGAGCCATGAACATAGGATGATGGTTTTGTCACCGTAGGTTTTGGGTGGAAGTATTTATGGCTAAGAATGCATACCTAAATTTTATCTGAATATGCACTTACAAAGATAGTGCACTTTCTTCCAAATGAAATTTAACTTAGAAGATGATGGCATACAAAAAAAAAGAATATAATTGAAATAATTAAAAAAGCCAAAAACCTATATGCTACACATTGACCATGATGTATGATATAAATTATTGAGGGAAAACACGAAATGAATAGATCTTGGTCTGTATAAAATTTGGCCACTGTTACAATACAACTGGAACTACATGCTACTCAACTTTCTTTCATTCATAATAAAATTAGATGCTTACAATTAAAACGACTCATACATACATACATACATATATACATACATACATGCATAGAATACAGAGAATACTCATATTTGGTATATTGTTTGGAAAATAAGCAAGCGTATACTTTTGCAATAAATGACAACAACAAATTACTATGTTTGCTTGACCGTAATAGTTATATATAAATTTTAAAAGTAATATATATATATATATATATATATATATATATATATATTTGTACAAACTATCAACATATTATAAAATTAGATACAGATGATGGCATTTAACATTTAAAGAAACTTGTAAACTAACAATGGGATGTTTGAATTAGTTTTATTTAACAAAATACATTTCAGACACAAATATTAGCTCTCCAAGAAAACATCAAAAAGCATTTACAAAGAAGCTAAGATTGTTGCTTTTCATCATAATAAGCTTTTTATGTAACTTGTAAACTAACTCGGGGATGTTTGGATTTCTTTTCTTTTTTAACAAAATATGTTTTGGAGTACAAATCCTAGCTTTGGGGAAAAAATAAAAATAAAAAGACACTAACGGAGAACCTATGATAGTTGCTTTTCATCAGAACAAGTTTTTTACTGGCAAAACAGTTAAAAGAAAAGCTGACCCAAACACAAATTATAGATAAGTTTGTTTGTTTCAAATATACTTATTAGTTTATTTGTAATCAAAAGATAGTCAGCTATGATGGATAAATTTGAAGGAAACCCGATGCAACAATGATGGAATCACAGTCAAAAATTTAATAAGGAGAACTTTTGATGGGACTGTGTCTTGAACAGAGGATTATTATTTTAATAGACTAAAAGTAAAGGGCTTATAAAGAAAAAATATAGCAAAACATAATAACATTTTTGTTTAAATATATTTTTGCTATTAGCAACAATACAAGGGTTTAGAATATAAAAGTTACCTTAGGATTTCTGTCTCTTTCTATTAATATAGCTCTACAACCCTGCATAAGAAATCATTCGTCAATAAATCATAATGAACATACATTAAGTATAGCTAACGAATTTCAAGAAATACCTCAAAATAATCATTGGTTAATTCTTTCCGCATTAAATGACAACACATCCTGTATTCTTGGATTAAGCATTGGTCAATTTCTAGCATTCTACCTTCTCTAATCTACGGTCAGCAAGTATTTATTATCAGTAACCAAAGAAGGCAAGTCTTGATGGTGGGCCCAGTAAACATAAATAAAAGGATGGTAATAACATCTCAGTGAGGAATAACATCACCCAAATATATATATGAAACAAACAAATTAAAAAAGAATGTAAGAGATAAATATATAGCATCCAAGTGCATAGAATGCAAGAAACAAATGTAAGGCCAGTGATGCAATTTTTATTTGATTGCTAATGAGAAAACAATGATACATTCTGCAAGGGGAAAAAAGGAAAAGGATAGAGGATAAAAATTTACATATAGTATCAGGGAAGTCATTTACATGACACTTATAGTTATTCAAACAGTAATGTAACTCGACTTATATGAATAAATATTATAAAGAACAAAAAATTAAAGCATTGAGAACTGTAGAGTGTAGGCTTCATACCGCCTTAAGTGTAATTTTAAGACCGGTAGGGGATGCTTTTTTTATAGATTCAATTGAAATTGATATCCACTCATCATGGTTTAGGGTAGCCTCCTGTTCCTGTAGTGGAAGATTTCCATAACAATATTATTGTCTTATAGTCACAAGAAAAGTAAAACAAAATTAACAGCTTACAAGAGCAGATAAGATTCCTTCAATGGTTTTTCCAGAGAAACATTTGTTGATTATATCCAACATGTCAGATGAGAAGAAACCACTTAATTAAATACAATATATTCATTTTATATGGAATATATATTTATGCACATTGTGGACACACTATATTACTAAGAAAGATCCTTAAATGACATTTTAATAATGCGACTAAAGTAATATTTAGTTTTCATGTATAAACTTAATATAAATAGCAAAAAATTCCACAGGAAAACATGTACCTACACAAGATGCTATTGTCTTTTAAGGGTATATGCTGAGAAAAACCATCAAGGATTCAGCAGATAGCCGAAGGATTCAGACTGGTCATCCTAACAAGGGATTGCTCCAGTAACTCTAATTTCTAAAATGGTTAAATAATTGAAATTAAAGTAAATCATAAATAAATAAAATGCATATAATGTTAGAAGCATGCATAATAACATGTTTTGGCCACTTTGGTGGCTACAAAACATAGATCATGGGCCAATACTAGACAACAAACAAGGGAAAAAGGGTCTACCACTGGTACAACCATGACTAACTCACTGAAATTAGATTAGAGATTAAATAAAATTATGATAAAAAAATTCCACCTTTGATGGTAATTTGAAATTGTAACCAATAATAATGTTTCCTTAGGCAGACCTGTCATCACTTACGTTAGATGTATTTTTGGCATACTAACCAACATAAGCTAATAGGTGAAATACTAAAAATATTCTCATAAACATGAGATATCATCATATTAACATATTTCATCCAAAAATAATTGATAGACCTTTAACAAACAAAAAAAAGTATTAATAATGAAACTAGTAAAAGTATTAATAATGAAACAAACAAAATAATTGACACCAGGGCCGGTATTGTAGACACCGTGTAGGGCCTCAGACCACCACTCGTAGCTGCTAATACCCATCCAGGGCACAGAGATGGCAATTTTGACGAGCAGCCTGATCTTCTCCGGCATGGTCAGCCGACTCACAAGGTCCTAGGCTCGGACTTTTATAGGTAGGTTGGTTTTGCAGAATGGGAGGTTGCTTCCCGGCCCCACGCACGCGAATGCGGGTCCGGCTTCGCAGTGGGTGTGGAAGATTGTGATGGTGAGAAGTAAGAGGAGGAGGAGAGGGATGAGGGGGCAATGGTAGGTGGGTCTAGGTGAGTAGAACTCGATCCCGTTGATGCATAGGATTTAACTAGATCCGATTAGGGTTTATGAAGGAGGGATGGATTTGAAGGGGTGATTTGGGGATTAGATTCCACTAGCATAGGAGACTAAGGAAAAGTGGAACGAAATGAAAGAGGAAAGATGGAGAGGGAAATAATTTGAGAAACCCACGGCCACGAAGTAATTTGGAGATTTCGCGCTTTGTGAAGGCGTTACATGTGAACAGTACAAAACAAATAGAGTAAAAAAAAAATTAAACGCAAACAATAACGCTTTAGAATAATGCGTTATTAAATGGCGTTATTAATAATACATTTTCTTGTAGTGGATCCAGAATTTCTGTCATTTGAAATTCAGATGTTTAATTGATTTTAAATATCAACAAGTAAAATTTGTAAGTCGAATAATTTATTTTTTGAATATTTAGATTTAATAGGATAATTAAATCGATAATTTAATATTTGAGATTGCGTAAATAATTGGGAATTGGTTTTAATGTGAATAAAAAAGATTTATAAAGTTATATTAAATCATATTGGAGTTAGAACAATGTTTGTGAACTTTTAAAATTGAATTAAAAGTTAATTTGTGAAAAATTGAATATTTTAATATTTAATTGACTAGTGAAAATAGTCATTTTTCAAACAGTCTCGGATTTCAACGAAACCAGCTTCACCGGATCCGTAATGTCAAATTATTGTGTGGTTTCAAATTTCGTGTCAATCGGATTTACCGTTTGTCCGGGGCAAGCCAAAACACATAGAAATTAGTTTAATCGGTTTAATTTAAATTTGATCGTTTATTTCCGTAACTCGCACAGATGATCGAATTGGCTCTCGATACCTATTCCATTGTGTCCGGAACGTGGGGTAAATCCTAGAAACGCCAACTGACACGCTTCGTTTGGAGTTCGGAAGAATTTGGGTGAATAGTGTTTTGGCGAATTTTCTATAAAAGGCCATCACTTTCACCAAATTGCAAACAAACTAGGGTTTAGTTCAGCAGCCGCCACCATTGTTATCAATGGCCAAAAATTGTTATCCTTCTTCCTCTATTTTTTTCAAATCCATCACTTTTAGCAAAAATCATCAACTGCAAACTTGTAAAGGGCATCGAGATCTTGAAGATCAACGGTGGAGATTGGGTTTGGAGCGTCGAGGTGGTTGCTAGGGGGCCGCGTCCTCCTGCCGTTCGTGCACGGATTTCAAGGCGCAGGGGAGGCCGAGCTTCACCATACTCTGGCTGTGGGTAGCTCGCGTGATGGACATTCTAATGGAGGTGGCTGATCGTTGTGAGGTGGCTCGAGTTGGTCATGAAAATTGATCAAAAAGTGGCGGCTATGGGTTAGGGTGCACGGCTTTGAACGATGGAGAAGAAGCAAATAGCAACGGCCTAGATTCAATTTCCCAAAACGTGCGTCCTTGATGAATTAGGTTTTAAAATATAAAAAGAAATTGTAAAATTTATATATTATAATTCATTCAATGTTTAAAACATCATAACTCTTTCATACGAGGTCGGAATTGGACGAAACAAATTGTGTTGCAATCGTATGGACGAGCACTACGCAATGGAGCTGATTTGGAGTCGTTTGGAGCTAGTGATAATTTCGGGTAAAATTAAATGCGTGTTTAATTTTTATTCGAAATAAAACGCTACAACTGTTATCGGAAACTCAAGGTGAGAACTTCTCACTCAATCGAATTGTTTCGATTAAAACTTCAAATAGTTAGATTTAAAATTGCTTGATTGTGTGATTGGATGATAGTTATTATCTGTTGTATTGAAATAGACTCTATGCGCCGTATATTAAGCGGATGCTATTTATTAAACACATATACCGCGATGATTCCAACTTGAATGGAATTGGTATTATATATGTACTTGGAGTTGATTTCCCGCATTATATAGCGGATGAGACCCTATTGCGCCGCATAATAGCGGATAATATTTTATAAATCCCATATACCGCGATATTTCACCTCGAAGTGGAATTGGTATTGTGCTAACATCTTTGGATGCAAGGAAACACGTTGGAGGGATCCAACTGGATACCTTAAACATTTGAATTTGTTTCAATGTTGTGTTTTGATCTATTTATAATCTGTGTGATTATCTTTGTGATTGAAATCGTTAAAGGCTAAATTTTGGCCGAATATGAATTGGTATCGTTAGATACCGAGAATAAGTAAAATGTGAACTTTCGAAACTTAAGTTGAAAATTTATAATTAAATTTATTTTTGAGAATCGTATAGATTTGAAGGAAGGAATTTTTAAAAATGATAAAGTTTTATTTTTATCTTATTGAATAAAATTCCAAAATATGGTAAAAGGGCGTAATAAATGGATTTTCGATAATATTATTCAAAGTTTGAAAATTTATTCAAAATATGGATTTTAAAGAGATGGAAAATAAAAGAATTTGTATTCTTTAAAAACAAAATTATTTTGAAAAGAAATAAATTTAGAAATCCATTTGGGAATTGATTTTGGTAATTGTAAATAAATCTTTTGGAAATCCATTTGGAAATTTATTTGGTGTTTTGAAATGAATTTGGAATCAATTTGGAAATTGATTTGGGGTTTAGTAGAAATTGATTTCAATTTCAAAATTTGAATGAAATTCACTTAGTGTTTAATCTCTTGGAAAATCAATATGGAATTTGATTTGGTTTTTTTTGGAAGTCAATTGAAAACTGATTTGGTGTTGAAAGTGAATAATTGAAATCGATTTGAAAAATCATATAAAAAGTGAATATTTGAAAATGTAAATTCACAATGGAAATTTATAAGGGAAATTTGTTTTAAAAAATAAACATTGATTTATTTTTAAAAGTGTGGAAATAAGTTTACGGATTTGGAACGTAAATTTAATAAATTGGTAAGGATTTATTTAATTGGTTTGAATGAACCATTTTGAAATGAAAGTGTATCCTCCCTAAAAAGCCGAATAAAATTTCTGAATAGCTTTGAAAAATATATTATTCATATATATATATATAATTCTAGTATTGGTTTTAAAAAGGACACTTTGAAGAAATTTACCTCTTAAATTATTTTAAATCCTTTAAGTAAAGATTTATTAAATTGTTTATAGAAATGATTATTTCTAAGATTTAATCAGTAATTGTTTTAGAAAATAGTTATTTAAATAGTTATACTCTATTTACTAATTTTATTTTGAAAAATTAGTTTGGGTTTAAGTTTATATAATATAGGTATAATATTTTATAACTAATATTTTGAGTAAAGTGTTTAAAGAAAAATAGTTTTATTTAAAAGTGTTTCCAGATATATTTTTGGATAAGGAATTTTCAATTATTTTAAAATATTTGAACTCGGCAGATTTCCAGTGAAAATGAATAACTATTGGTAAGTGTTTTCCTCTTAAGGAAAATGATTTGAAATTTAATTTCAAAAGTTGAAAGGTGAAAAATAATTTGAAATTTGTTTTCAAATGGTTGACGTGTGGAAATTATATCTTGTAAAGGTATTTTTGAAAATAAATAATTTGGGAAATTATTTGAAATCGGGTGATGTTGTAAATATTAATTGATAGTTAAATAACCGACTATCAATATTGACCCTTAAATGGCTATTTGCTGTGAATTGGTTGAAATTGAATGCTACACTTATTTTTAAATTATTGCGCTCGTTATTCGGATTACCCATTCCGAATAGTGATACGACGTAATGGATAGCATTGAAGATCGGTGTTGAAGACCGAGTATTTGTGAAAACGATAGGATGACCTATCGATTGTCTCTGCACCGTTAGCTACGGTATGGAGATTTCCTTTGTGATGGAAAATTCGATCGGGATTGTGAATACCCGGATTGTAAGGGCTTCTTTTGAAGTGCTTTCGGTTCTGTTCGAACCCGGAACAGACTTGTATGGTTACGTGTCTGACATTACATTTTGAGATATAAAGCAGATTTCTTTCAAATACATTTCTGTTGGTGGGGGAGAATTTATTCTCTTAGTTAACACCCTTCTTTGAGACGTACAAGCTCAGAGATTTTGTAGTTGAAGGTTATCAGCGATATACTCCTAATTTGGTAATGTGGCATGCTGAGTGTTGTTGTGTAATGATTATTATTGATCATTTGTTGATCAAAGCGTGACTTTGTGAAAAAGCGTAGCTTTGTGGACGAGACTTCGTCAGACCTCACACCCCGGAAATGGTCGAAACAGGAATATGCGGCAAGGTTATGAGGGTCGCTCCCTTTAGGGTATGTCATTTCCTTCTGGAAAAGGGTGGTGTCAAGTATGGAGCCCTGATGCTTAACCTATGTGGTTGCTCCAATCTCATTTTTTGTGTGTTTGTTGCTTTGTGATCGAGGGCCCTCGGATAAAGGTCCCAAAGGACCGGGGGGTGGCATATTCGTGTAGTAGTTACCTAGTTACAAAGGTAACCCGACATTGTGTTGGCAGAGAGCTGGTTAAGTTCTCGGGATGTCCCGCCAGAGGCGATCCCATGTGGCAGTAGGAAGTTCCTTAGCCTAACCATTTGTTGAAAATCCAAAGAAACAATACAAGACCTTTACGATTGCAATTGTATAACATGCCTCCTCAGAAGATAGCTATAGCAGGCATAATATAATGGTACCTATGCTGGCTAAGATTTATATTATACTTTCGAAATATTTTCATCACTATGTACTAATAATAATATCAAAAATGATTTGTTTTGCGTAGTAAGCATCTTTGACTCTCATAAGGAGAAATCTCCTCCAATTCTGCGTTTGCATTGTGTGTGTGCGGGGAGGTCTTATGGTAGTTTCATTTTCCAAAAGCATTGCGGATATTTTTCACTTCCCTTGTTGTTATTGTTTTAAAGATAAATAACTGTTTTGAGTTCTCACACCAGTCCCATGACTGACCTGGAGTTTATTGTTCTCTTCCTAATCTCTGGATGCCCATAATTTTCCGCACGGGCAGTATAGGGTCAGGTTATCAGGTCATTCTGGATTCAGAAGTGCTATGGAGCTCAAGTGGCAAGCTGGATGACGAGACGTATTACTTGTATATGATATTATCTTTCCGCTGTAAATTCATTTGTAAGGACATGTTTGTATAACTGTCCATTGTCCAGTTGTGTTGTATATTGTTGTTGTATACTCTGATGATGACGTGATGTAATGTAATAACTGAGATAGTTCTTTGTTTTAAAGATTATTCATTTATCTATTATATGTTGTTCCGCTGCGATATGTGAGATTCTGATATTGTTTCTATTCTGTTTCCTTACTTCTTCTATCTTTTCCTTCTACCTCTTCTTTTTAACCCTCATGGTTCGGTTTTCCGGCATTCAATTGCTCGGCATTTGATACAGTGGACGTATTGATGTCGACTTTCGTGAGTCGAAAATCGCAATCGTTACAACTTCTATGCCAAGAAAATAGTGCATTGGTCCAAGATCAGTCATTTCAAATTCAAGCATCATGGATTGCTATATGACACTATCATTTCCAATATAAATTAGACCATCCACATTTAAGCAAACAATGAGAATTTTACCACCATCTCCAAATTTAATAAAAAGTGTGTGCTCGTATGGACATTTATAAAAACCTTCCCCTAAAATATAAGCTTCAATGCTACTATACCATGCCCATGGAGCTTGTTTTAGTCCATAAAAAGCCTTTTTTAATCTATACACTTTATGCTCATTTCCAATCTTAACATAACCAGGAGTTTAATCAATAAATACCCGTTCCTTCAAATCTCCATGTAAGAATGCTAATTTTACATCCAACTGGAAGATATGCCATGAGTTTTGTGCAGCTATCGCGATCACCAATATGATTGTATCATGCCTCGTTATTGGAGCAAAACCGTATTTGTAGTCCACACCAAACTCTTGTTTATAGGCTTTGGCCACCAATCGCGCTTTGTACTTTTCAACTTTGCCATTTTCCTTCAGCTTTGTATACCCACTTTACACCAATAGTCTTTTGTCCTTTCGGAAGCTCTGTCAGTTCCCAGGTATGGTTTCTTTTAATGACTGCGATTTATGCATCCATTGCCTTTCTCCACTTTGATTCTTTCACAACATTTTCATAAGCAACTGGATCACAATTTGAAAATAAGAAAAAATGAGTGAGTGGGTCTTCTTCAGAATCAGATACCTCATAATCCATCATCCATGCAGGTTTTTTTCCTATCGTTGAGGTCTTTGTTCAGTAGGTGCTTCATTAGTAGGTGGACTTTTAGTAATTATTATTATTGGTTGTTGGACCGTCTCTATAGACTGGTGCTGCTGTCGCCTTTCATCACCATCAAATTCTACTGGAATTTGTTGTTGAACGTTGTTCTTGTTCCATGCCCAGGTTCTTTCTTCCTTAAAAATTACATCGCGGCTAATAATGATTTTCTTGGTGATAGGATTGTATAACTTATAGGCTATTGATTGATCACTAACACCAAGAATAATGCATTTTTCTCCTTTTTCATCTAGATTCTTCCTCTTCTCATCTGGAATGTGGGCATAAGCAATACACCCAAAAATTCTGAAATGATCTACCGTAGGTCTTCGTCCACTCCAAGCTTCTTCTGCTATCACATTTTGAACAGCAAAAGTGGGACTTCTGTTCAAAATATGAATACTCCAATTGACTGCTTCTAGCCAAAATCTTTTTGGTAGTCCACTCCTCAATAAAAGGATTCACACCATATTAATAATAGTGTGATTTTTCCTCTCGCATACTCCATTTTGTTAGGGTGTGTATGCTGTTGTGAGCTGCCTCCTGATTCCACGAGTCTCACAAAAATATGAAAATTCATGCTAGCTATATTCTCCACCATGATCAGTGCGAAGAACTTTGATGGAGCAACCAACTTCTTTCTCAACAAGTGCTTTTAAGCTTTTAAAAGCTATAAAAGCTTCGAATTTTTCCTGCAAAAAATAAGCCCATGTCTTCTGACTAAAATCATCAATGAAGGTAATTATGTATCTTTTACCGCCATTGGAAGATTAATTTATTGGCCCACACAGATATGAATGAATTAGCTCCAATGGTTTGTTTTTGCTTTTCATGATTTTTCATGCAGGAATGGATTGCGATGTTGTTTGCTAACAACACATTCTTCACATACTTCAGCGGGAGTTGTGATTGAAGGAAGGCCAGTCACCATATTTTTCTGTTGTAGAGTCTTCAATCCACCAAAATTCAAGTGACCATAGCAAAAATTCCATAGCCATGATGCATCTTTCAATTTGGCTGATACGCACAATGAGTGATATTATGGAGATAAAGTGGGAACATTCGATTCACCGTCATGTTAACTTGAGAAATTAAGCCCAACATTGCATCTTCAATTCGATATACTCCATATTTTGATAGAAATATCATACCCCTTTTCTTGTAGTTGACCCACATTAAGCAGATTGGTTTTTAAATCTGGAGCAAATCGAACATTAGAGATAGTGTGAGTAAAGTTTTCTTTGATTTAAATAGTTACCCGTCCTTTTTCCATGATAGAAACCGTGGAGTTGTCGCCAAACTTGATGGTGGTGCGGAACGATTCATCAAGCTCAGAAAATTCTTTCTTACCTCTACACATGTGATTGCTATAGCCAGTATCTAAATACCACATGTTTTCTTGGGTTTCTTCTTTGACATGACACGCCATCAGAAGAGACACCTCTTCTTTTTTTTTTTTTGCAAAGTTAGTTCTTTCTCCACTATGTCTATTAAAATTTGTACGACATTCATATTTATAATGTCCGTATCTATGACATCTACAGCATTCCACATTAGACTTGTCTGCTGACTTTGGTCTATTTGATTGGTGGCCTCTTCGTCCTCTTTCATGTAAGTCATGAGAATAACTGTCTTGGTTTTGGTATTGTGGTTGAGTTCATGATCATTGCCACCTCTGCCTCGATCTCTGTTTCCACGTCATCCTCTATCTCCTCTTGGCTTTGAATTATTATCTGCTAAGACTTTGAAGGCTTGCTCCTCCTTCTCCTTCTCCTGCTGGTTGAATTTGTGCTCATGAACTAACAAAGAGCCTTGTAATTAATCAATCGAAAGTTCATCAATATTATGAGCTTCTTCTATACAACAAGCAACATAATTAAATTTTAGCGTCATGGTTCGTAGTATTTTATGAACTAAAATAACGTCCTCCATCTTATCACTGTGGATCCGCATCTTGTTCACAATCGCCATTGTCCGAGTAAGATAACCGACACTGATTCTCCTATCTTCACTCCAAGTTTTTCGAACTTCGTATGAAGTGATTAAAGCTGCTGCCTCTCTGTTCTTTGGAGAACCTTGAAACTTATTCTTCATAGAGTCCTAAATATGCTTGGAAGTATCATTGCAAAGAATGATCTCCAAGATTGTGTGATCAATATCTTGGAAGAGATAATTTTTTGCCTTGAGATCTTTCAATCGTTGTGCTTTGACTTCCGCTCTTTATCCATCTGTCACTGTTGTGCCGGCTGCTGGTTCAGTAATTCCTTCAGAGACGACTTGCCAATACTCCTTGGATCTTAAAAAAAATTCTCCATTAACATACTCCAACGATCATAGTGACCAACAAAGCGGGGAATCGCCGGTTGAACAAAGTTGTATGCTGCCACTGTTGACTGCTGTCTATTTCTCTCTCCCTTTACCACTGATAACTATTTGTGTGTGTGTATGCTTATATATAACATACGTAGAAGAAGATAGAAGAGTAAATTTTTTTTTGATAAACTTCTATTGCTTTTTGGATACTGAAAATTGTACAAGCCCTTGATCTTTACATAGAGTTATTAACCAACTGTTACTGCTAGAAAATAAGATCACTGACTATACTAACTCCATTAGAATAGGATAATTCCTATAGACTAGGACAGCCATATTAATTCATAAATATATTTTGTAACAAACTAAATGGTCGTTGACATTTCCGGAGCACAACACTTGTTCCATACGGTGCTTTACCACTGCTAAACCTCTTTTTTTATGCCTTACCATATTGATTTGTGGGAGTACTTGCCATTGTTAGCACTCTATTGTTAGTAGCCATCATTTATGTCATTGAAGATTTTAATTTCCTTAGATACCGTTGCATATACAAGCAGGCAGATTTGAATTGTTAAGGCTCTATGTATTGTTGTTTATGATGTTTTTGACTTTGTGATTATGTGATCTTAGCCATGGTCATGTAGTTCCATCCAATTGTGTTCACCAAAATTTAGCATCCGAACCAGAGGTGAGTTCTCCCATTGCTTTTGCGTCTAGTGAAAAATTGTTTGCTCGTCTCTCTTGTTCACAGCAATAATTTCCATGTGAATGATGTGTTGTTATCTAGAATAAGAATCCAAAAGTTTTTGCTATTGTAATATCGACTTTTCACCCAAGTTCCCCATAGTGAATCGTTTTGCAAATACTTCTACAATAGCTTTACTGCAAAAGCTTTCTATAAGTCTTTCAGCCTCCTTAATCCTATCCTCCTTTTTTTCCGGTGTGTAGATTTTTTGTTTTTTTCATTGTTAGAGGAAAGTTGAACACGTTTGTTCAATTTTCCTGATTGTTACTCGTGCAATTTGACATATTTCCATCCAAAATTGTATGATTGGGTTGATAGCAGATTTTATAAGTTCTAGCCTACTGCTAGTATGTAAAAATCTACTGCTCCACGTGTCTAGTTTTCTGCTTATTTTGTCAATTAATTCACCAGTCAAAAATTCTTGACTTATTACTTGCGATTGGCACGCTAGGTACTTTATTAGTAAATTGGCAACTTAGAAGTAAAATATTCTTGTATATGTTCTTTATTTGTTACCCCTTTACTAAAGAAAAGTTTAGTTTTTGCAGGATTGACAGTCAAGTTTGCATAATTTTCTAGTTTTTGGAGACACCAACTAATTGCAGAAACACTTGTGTCATTCGCTTTTGCCATTATCAGTAGATCATCCACGTATGTTAAGTCATTTATTGCCGAGTCTATGCTATGTATCGGATTTATATTGCCTAGAATGTGTTCACACTCAAATTTAATAGTACAAAATTCCATGGCAATAGTAAAGACATATGGGATAAAGGATCTCCTTATCTTATACCTCTATTGCTATGTGAAAAACCATATGGGATGCCATTAATGATGACAGAAAAAGTAAGGGTGGATATACATCATCGTATAAGGGAAAGGAGCACAAGAAGAAATTTCACCATTTCCGTTATGTGAAAAATGAATTCTCTACCGATTTTTTTGTAAGCTTTCTGTAGATCTACTTTTATGTGCATGCTTTTGCTAGTTCATCTTTTGAAACTTTTAGTCATTTTGTATGCTAGCAGTGGATTTTCTGCTAGTAGATATTAAATCATTAATTATGTCTTTTATCCTTTTATAAATTTTGTTTGTGATTATTTTATAAATTACATGCAACTGGATATAGGTCTATAATCATTTATGTTACATTTGCCAATATTGGGACTAAACTGACAAAGTGTGGTTGATTTCTTTAATATACTTCCCTATTGTAAACACATGAGAGATTGCTTAAAATAATTTCTCTAATTTGCATTGCAACCATTAGGCATTAGGGAAATGTTGTCATCTATCCGAAGTGTTGCATCCTTCACCTCCTATTTCTACGGGTTTGTTGAGTCTTTCTTTTGCATTTGTTGAAATGATTTTCTTATGGATAATTTGTTTGAATTAGCGATTTGCTGCTTGTGTATTGTAAAGTGATGAGAAATGATTTGTTGCTTCATTTGCAAGATGGTTTTCCTCATTGATAATCTTCCATCCATGTCCATAAGTTTGCTTGTTTGTCTAACATTTTTGAATGAAAAAAAGCTTGAGCATTGATCTCCATGAATAAGCCAATCAACTTTAGATTTTTGAATATTCTCGTGGGATTTAGCATGAAGTATTGCTTACAAGTACTAGGTGTTGTCTTCGTATTCTTGTAAAAAGCTTGATCAAATAGATTGTTTAGAATTTGAATATTTAGGGTGTTATTTTTCTCTCTTATGAAATCACATGCCTTTTAAAGCTAGTATTAGTCAGATTCCATGCTTGAGGCTAGATTTTATACTTTTTTGAGTTTAGTAACAAGCATAAACATCGGGTTTCCTTCACCTCTATCCTGCAAACAGTTCTGGACTACTTAATGATAATCAGGTAGGTATTTCTATGCATAGTTTTATTGAAAGGCCTGTGTTTGGGTGCATTATGTTCAAGAAGAGTAATAAGTAAAGGAGAGTGATCACTGGACGAATAATTAAGTGTAGATACTGCCACATGAGTGTACTTATTACTGAACTCAAAATTTCTAAGTGTTGAAACGGAGTCAGCCTGCAGCGGAAGATATGAGTGGATTTCAATTTTTTACCCTATTAGATCTTTATTGGGTCTACGAACTCTAATGTATTTAAAATATTTCTAAATTTAATTTAAATAAAATCATATATTTTATTTAAATTTATAAATTATTTTTTGAAATTTATTTGATTTATTTTCATTTTATATATAAGCATACATATGTATCATATATATGTATATATGTATGCATGAGTAACATGATATTCCTTGTAAGGTATAACATGACTGTATATAGATGTTGGAATTTATATCGCAACGAACACATTAGCTCATCATATGTGTATTGTGTATTGTCCAAATATGTGATACTTATAGTTTAGAGGGAATTAGGTTGAAGGAAAAACCTGAGAACACTTTTAGTCTGAAGGACAGAAGTTTTAAAATTTAGCCTGAAGGACAAAAAATGATATATTCATATAGCATTACACATCCATAATGCTATATTCATATAGCATTACACATCTATAATGTTATATACAACACAATTTTATAAGTTTCTGCATACACAAACAAGCAGCTGTGTAATGCTATATGAATATAGCATTATGGATGTGCAATGCTATATGAATATATCATTTTTTGTCCTTCAGACTAAATTTTAAAACTTCTGTCCTTCAGACTAAAAGTGTTCTCAGGTTTTTCCTTCAGCCTAATTCCCTGTATAGTTTATATATATGTAAAATATATATATATATATATATATATATATATATATATATCCAAGTAATCACACACGTGTGTGTATTATGAATACTATTATAGATATATATTATAAATATCAAATAAATATATATTTGTACACATTATAAGTTTAAAGAAATTATATATACACACACACATACAAATTAAAGTAAATAATTATGTGTGCATGCATATGTGTGTGTGGTGGAAACGGTTACAGGCTCTTGGGATTCAGAAAGAAAGAAGGACGACTCAAACAAAAAATGGAGATTGTGGTGTTCAAAGCACTACAACACATGAAGAAACGAATAATACAAAGACATACAAGGATGCTGCAACATCAGGAATACAAAATCATGCAATTAATTTGAAATATTTTGTACCAGAAAAGGAGATTACATCAACTTATGAATCCTTGCCCGATGAAGTCCTGAAAAGATCAAAATTCAAATGGATAGATACACTCTGTTGTTCTGTTTACGGTTACAAGCGTACATATAACCAAATCAAGAATTACATTTATTGCATCTGAAAGCTAAAAGCACCATTTGAATTGGAAGTCCACTCAAGTAGCTTTCTCATCCATTTTACAAATGCTTTTGATCTGAATCAAATTCTTTAAATAACGGTCCTTACACATATGAATCGCGTTATATAATTACAATTAAATGGACCGTTGGCATGAATTTGACATCAGAAAAATTACAAGAAATGCGTATTTGGATAAAATTAAGTAATTTAAAACTTGAACCCTGGGACATTGAGGCCTTGAGTAGAATTGCCAACTTAGTTGGTGTGCTAATTCAAACTGATAACATCACTGCAACAAGAAAGCACACTAGTTATACTAGGATTCTAGTCAATATTAATACAATACTAATTACCCTAACAAAATCACTGTCAAAACTGCTAGAGGGGACGAGAATATGGTTCTAGTTGATTAAAATTTCAAACCTTACATTTGTGTGCTTTGCCAACATCTTGGACATCATACAATAAAGTGTAACAAATCAAAAGAGATGCAAAGCACACAAAAGAATTGGAAACCAAAATCTACTTCTACCACACACCAGCACGCACATATGGAACAAGACTCTCAACACACACATAAACTATCTAAACAGTCATGGGACCCAAATACTACTAAGCAAAATGAACTAAAAGTGATCAATAAGGACAACAATCCTAATAACATATGTAAAGCCAACCCTTCTGGTAATAACTCTAATGGGAAAGGAAAAGAACACATAAAGGCAAATGCTACAACTAGCAACAAATATGATATATTTAGCTCTAGCGAGGAGGAAGAAGACTCTGACCCAGTAGCTATCCCAGTTGTTAACCAAGATTAAGATGAATTTTGCCCTGCATAGGAAGAGTTTATTCAAGAAAATGAATTCATAGATAATATTATAGATGACATTCAATAAAAAGGTGTAGAGCAGTTACAAGATACCCAGTTTGCAATATATGTTTCAGCTAATCCGTCATATGATAAGGAAGTTAATGAAGCATAAACAAGTTATCAACCACCTTTAGAGCCCCCTAAAAGATCAAGTAGGGCTCGGAAAAGTGGTAAATGGCATTCCTAATATGGAATGTTAGAGGGATTAATACTGATCTGAAAATGGATCAGATTATATCCCTCTTGAATTCTAATAAACCAACTTTAGCTGGTTTATTAGAAAAAAGTTATCTACCACTAAAATCCATAAATTCCTTAATAAACTAGATAATAGTTGGGATGGCACTAACAATGATTAAGGATCTAAAAGTCGAATTCTATTACTATGGGATAAACTAACTTCGTCTGTTCAGATTCCTCAGGCTGGTAGTCAACACATTACTTGCACTATTACTAACACAAAAGGCTACGCATGTCTTTTACTTTGGTGTATGCCAGCAATATGTTCTCAAACAGGGAATTATTATGGCATAAGCTATCTTTGATGGCATGTGTTGTAGATAAAGCATGGATACTAGCAGGAGAGTTTAATAATGTTCTCAACCCTCAGGACAAGAAAAGAGGACTTCCGGTCCCTTTTTATCATCTCAGAGGCTTAACTAATCTTCTCCTCTCATGTGGTCTATCAGAAATTAATATACAACGTTTTTAGTCCACATGGAGGAGAAGCAGGATTGCCACTCACTTCGACAAAGACTAATAAAAAGTACTCTGTTACATTGATAGCTACTGCCTCATCTTTACCTCGTAGTGATCATACCTCTATCATCATCAAACTACATACACCTATACAGACACAACAGGTTATAACTTTCAGATATAACAATAGTTGGCATTTGTCAGATGGCTATGAAGATTGTGTAGTACCAGTTCTATCAGATTTCACATGGGGCACACCTGTCTAGAAATTTGTGGTAAAACTAAGAAGAATTAAGCAAAACTTAAGAAGTTGGAATAAGACAAGGCCTAAAGATTCTGCACAACTACAAACCCTGGAATCAGAGTATATCCAAAGGCTACAGGAAGCAGACAGTGACCCATATTATGTCCTACTTTATGCTGATATGATTAATGCAGGTTGCAAATTAAGGAACAAAATGTATGATCAGTATGTAGAAGCAAAACAGAAGTTTAAAATTTCATGTATACAAGCGAGTGATTATAACAATAAGTTCTTTTATGCTAAAATGAGCATGAGAAAATATAGGAATAACATAAAGGCTCTATATAATAACCAAGGAGAGCTTCTATGTTACCCTGAGCATATTCAACAACAAGCCACTCAATATTGTACACAACTGTTCAATGCAAAGATCCACCAACACAATACTATCTTATCTAATGCAGGAAAATGGTCAATAGACATGGTAAAGCACATCTACT
Organism: Allium cepa; assembly: GCA_030765085.1. Taxonomy (NCBI): domain Eukaryota; kingdom Viridiplantae; phylum Streptophyta; class Magnoliopsida; order Asparagales; family Amaryllidaceae; genus Allium; species Allium cepa. Next base: position 229,579,267 of record CM060941.1, read on the forward strand.
GCAGAAACTAATAGAAAAAGAAATACATGATGATGTTTTCTCCATAAAGGATGACAAATCTCCAGGGCCTGGTAGGTTTTCTTCCAAGTTTTTTAAATTGCATTGGCCTCTTTTAAAAGATGAGTTATTTAATACAGTTAACTATATATATATGAATTTGCTAATATACCAGAAGACTTAAATCACACTTTTATAACTCTTGTCCCCAAAATTGATAAGCCTGTTGATATCTCACTACAGACCTATAGCTTGTTACAATGTGCTAGGGAAAAGTAAAGTAGTAAAGTGTGTTTTCTCTCTGGTAACAGAATAGCAATCCAAAGTTATTCATTTGCATCATCTCAGCCACTCATCAGATCCAAGGGCTGCTATTACTTGTCTTGTTTATTTTGGATCATGGGTTATTTTGTATTAAGCCCAATATGTAACATATATAATGTATTGAACACATTTCGTTGTAACATATTCTTATTAACAAAAAGAAGCTTTCTCTTCATCAAATATATTACTCTACAGTTTCTTTAACTTGGTATCAGAGCAGTTTCATGTGCTAACTGCACCTGCTCGATCTGAAGATTATCGTCCATCAGAAAAGTGTCATCACTTGGACTCCTCTCATCAAAGATTCAATATCTTCTCATTTGAGAGTTGTTGCTATCACTGAAAATCAGTGCCTCTCCAGTTTACCACTCTGGCTGCCTCTGATTACCACTGAAAGCTCGATGGCATAAAGAATTCAAATCCATTGAAAACCGATCAAGAAAATCAAGAAACGGGCTTCAGTTGAACTCAAGAACATCAAGATTCAACTGCACAGCTTCTTCTCTTATTCTCAATTCAAGATTTTCAAGGCAAGGATCCTTATACCTGACTTTTCTTGTCATTCATCATGAATCAAGGTGATCCTACAAGCCCACAGATGTCCAGCACAAGAGAATCTCTCACCCAAACTCAATCAGATCCAATTAATGATCTGATGAAGGCCACTGTCAAGCCACAGAGTCAACTGCTCTCAATTCAACTTGATGAATCCAATTTCCTGCTCTGGAAATTACAAGTAGAGACATCAATTAGAGGTTATGGATTAGAGGATTATATTCTTGGTACAAAAATTACACCACCAAAGTTTGTCAAAGATAATGAAGACAAATTGGTACCAAATCAAGAATACACAGCACACCAGAGGCAAGACAGCCTTGTATGTGCATGGATGATGTCATCCATAAGTGCATCTATTTTACCACAGCTTATAGGTTGCAAAACTCCACAAGAAGTATGGACAACAATTGAAAGAAATTTCACATCTCAGTCATCTGCAAGAATCATGCATCATAGAAGACAATTACAGAGCATCAAGAAAAATAAAATGACTATGAATGAATATCTACTCAAGCTTAAAAATTTATGTGACCGGTTGGCTTCAGCAGGGTACAAAGTCCCTAATTCTGAACATGTATTATACATAATCAGTGGTCTGGACAGTGAATATGAAGCTGTTGTGGCAATTATCTCTACTATGGAACCAACTCCCTCACTACAGTTTATTTACTCCACTCTCTTATCACATGAAGGAAGAATTGAACATGCCAAAACAGTAAGCTCTGATATATCAGTCAATTATACTTGCAACAAAAGCAAACAAGGACAAGGGAGAGGGCAGTACAATAACTACCAGAGAGGAGGATCATCCAACAGAGGTAGGAGAGGTGGCAGAAGCAATGACAACAATAAAATAAGGTGTCAAATTTGTGAGAGATATGAACATGGTGCAAATAAATGCTATTTCAGATTCAACAAGGATTATACTCCCTCACAACAAAATAGCAATGCTAATATCAATACAGTTAATATGCCCAAAGACAACAATAACAGTCAAGCAGAGATCCTTAACACTGAAATTGCTACAGCAGATGATGTCAGTAATGAATATTGGTATCCAGACTCTGGAGCAACCAACCATGTGACCAACAATCTCAGCAACTTAAACTTGAGAAACAAAGAATACAAAGGTACACAAAATCTCTTTGTTGGTAATGGCAAAACTGTTCATATTACACATACTGGAAATGCAAGTATAAATGGATCCAAGAAATTATTCCTAAGAAATTTATTGAGGGTTCCTTCAATTAAGAAGAATTTAATGAATGTTTCCCAATTTGCAAAAGATAACAACGTCTTCTTTGAATTCTACCCTAACTATTGCATAGTTAAAGATATACTGACTCAAGAAATCATTTTGCAGGGTAAAGAAAACAACGGGTTGTACAAATTTGATTTCTGTAACTCAAAAGTTTCTGAAAACAAGGGGAACACTTGTGTAATGAATATCATGAATAACAATGTATTCGATTTATGGAACTACAAACTGGGACACCTTAGTGCAGAAATTGTAAAGCATGTTATGAATAGTAATAATATTCCCTTCAGTAACATTTCTGATTCATATATATGTACCTCTTGCCAATTGGGAAAAAGTCATAAACTTGCATTTTCATATTCACACACTTGCTACACAAAACCACTTGAATTAGTTGCAAGTGATCTATGGCGCCCAGCTCCTATTAGTTCAGATTATGGTTACAAATATTATATATCCTTTATAGATGCTTGCTCAAGATTTGTATGGATTTATATGCTAAAAACCAAGTCAGAAGCTTGTAATATAGTTATTCAGTTTATTAACAAGGTTGAAAATATGACTGGTAATCATGTATGCACTTTTCAAACTGATGGTGGAAAGGAATTCCTACCACTAAAAACCTTCTTTGAGAAAAAGGGATTAATCATAGGACTACATGTCCATATACTTCAGAGCAAAATGGGATCATTGAAAGAAAACATAGACATATTGTCGAAACTGGTCTAACCTTGTTAGCACAAGCTTCTATGCCTTTAAAATTTTGGCCAGAAGCATTTAATACTGCTGTGCATTTAATAAACTTACTGCCAGCAAAAAATCTCAAATTTAAATGTCCACAGGAGGTGCTAACCAAGGTCAAACCAGATTATAAACATCTAAAAGTCTTTGGTTGTCAATGCTTCCCTTGCTTAAGACCCTATAATACTCACAAATTAGATTTTAGATCTAAATCATGCACCTTCTTAGGATATTGTAATAATCAGAATGGATATAGGTGTCTAGATAACAAAGGAAATATATACATTTCCAGACATGTAAGATTTAATGAACAAGTATATCCATATAGCAACACTGAAATTAAAACCATTGAAAAAGTGAGAAATGCAAGGCTTATTATACATGATCTACCTGATGAAATTGAAGTTATACCCTCATCTCAACCCATAAGTAAAGGCACAAGCACCAACTCTCAACTCACTATGCCCACTAGGAAGCCAGGTCAAGAAAGCACCAGCACCAACCCTCAACTCACCATGCCCACTAGGAAGCCAGGTCAAGAGCAAGATGATTGGGAAGATGATAGCAATGGTCAAAGTATTCAAAGATAGGAGATCAGTAGCCAAAATGATAATCAAGTTGCCAGCAATGATACTGTGGCATGTAATAGTTCTGATAACAATTCAGACATCACAGTCAGAAATAATGTTGATGTTCATCCAATGCTAATTAGAGCAAAATGTGGTATTCATAAACCAAAAATTATCAACATCACTACAAATCAAGATGAACCATTCTCTTACATAGAAGCTGCTCAAAATGATAAATGGAGAGCTGCTATGCAAGAGGAATATAATGCTCTAGTTAACAAAGGAAATTAGGTTCATGTTAAAAAACCAGAAAACAAAAACATTGTTGGATGTAGGTGGACATTCAAACTAAAGAAAAATGCTGATGGTTCAATTTCTAAATATAAAGCAAGGTTGGTTGCAAAGGGGTATTCACAACAGCATGAGTTTGATTTTTCTGAAACATTCTTCCCTGTTGTGAAACCATCATCTATTAGAATCATACTAACCATTGCTTTAAATAGAAATTGGAGCATCAAGCAATTAGATGTGAATAATGCTTTTTTGAATGGTGTGTTACAGGAAGAAGTATTTATGGAACAACCAGAAGGATTCACTCACAAATCAGACAGAGAAATGGTATGCAAACTCAACAAGGTCGTCTATGGTTTAAAGCAAGCACTAAAAGTTTGGTTTGACAAAATCAAGTCAACACTTGTGAAGCTTGACTACAAACCTCTAAAATCAGACAACTCCATATTTACTAAAATTAATGATATTGCTACCACTTATATCCTGATCTATGTTGATGATTTTATCATTACAAAAAGTAGTGAGTCTGAAATTAAAAAAGTTACCGCAATGCTTAATTCAGAATTTTCTGTTAAAGATCTAGGTGATTTGAATTATTTTCTGGGAATTGAAGTTCAAAGATATGGAACATCAGAGATGCATCTCAATCAAAAAAAATACATTACAGATATATTATCAAGAGCTAAAATGGACAAAGCTAATGCTCTACCAACTCCTATGATCACAAATCATCAACTGTCAAAATATAAGGGGGAAGCAATTCAAAATGCAAAGCAATACAGGAGTATAGTTGGTGCACTTCAATATGTGACTATAACAAGGCCAGATATATCATTTAGTGTCAACAAAGTCAGTCAGTACATGCAAAATCCTCTAGACAATCATTGGAGAGCAGTAAAAAGAATACTCAGATATCTCAAAGGGACAATTAATCATGGGCTCATCCTAAAAACAAGTCAGTCACTAAATATCAATGCATATGCTGATGCTGATTGGGGTACAGACACTGATGATCGCAAATCTACATCAGGCTACTGCATCTATTTAGGAAAAAATCCAGTTTCATGGAGTGCAAAGAAGCAAAGCACCGTGTCAAGATCCAGCACAGAAGCTGAATTTAGGTGTGTGGCAAGTGCAGCAGCGGAAGTTATGTGGATAGAATCTCTTCTAAACGAACTTAACATTACACCAAACAAAAAGACAACAATTTGGTGCGATAATGTGAGTACTATTTCTTTATCGTCCAATCCAGTTCTCCATTCAAAGACAAAACATATAGAACTGGACCTCTACTTCATAAGAGAACAAGTAATTAAGGAGAAGTTAAGGGTCAGATACATACCATCTATACACCAAAAGGCAGATATACTTACTAAACCCTTGACAAAGCTCAATTTCACAAGGCTCAGAGTTGAACTCAACGTCGACACTGCTAATCCATGCCAGAGATTGCAAAGAGCTATCTTCATACCAGAATGAAGTCAGATTCACGTTCTTCTACCATGGATTGCTGAATCTTTTTCATTCTAAGAACAACCGCCATACTTTTTCCTTTTTCTCACAAACGCTAACCTAATCGGGTTTGAGGGGAAAAGTGAGAAGTAAAGTTGTAAAGTGCGTTTTCTCTCTGGTAACAGAATAACAAACCGAAGTTATTCATTTGCATCATCTCATCCACTCATCAGATCCAAGGGCTTCTATTACTTGTCTTGTTTATTTTGGATCATGGGCTCTTTTGTATTAAGCCCAATATGTAACACATATAATGTATTGAATACATTTCATTGTAATATATTCTGTATTAACAAAAAGAAGCTTTCTCTTCATCAAATATATTACTCTACAGTTTCTTTAACCGTGCTTATCTCAAAATTAATATGCAATAGGCTAAAGGGTTTTCCACCTTATTTAATTTCTGAGGCTAATGTTCTTTTATTCTTGGTAGGAATATTACAGAAAAATATATTGTTAGCACATGAGAAAAGCAGAAATTTTAATAAGAAAGGTGTGAAGAAATTCTACATTAAGGTTGACTTACAAAAGGCCTACGGCATGATTAACAAGGAGTTCATATGCTTTATGCTGGCAAGAATGCATTTCCCAAACCAAATAATTAATCTCATTCATGCTTGCATAACACCCCAACCTTTTGAGTTCCAATTAATGGTGTTCACAAGGCTATATCCCATCTGCAAGGGGAATTAGGCAAGGTGACCCATTGTCATCTTATCTATTCTGCACTATAATGGAATATACGTCCTTGCAATTAGAATCTGCTATTAGAAGTAAACAAATCACCCATATTAACAATGTTAAGCCGTATCTCACTTATTTAATGCAAATGATGTTATGTTTTTGCAACTGCTAATTCAAAAAGTGCTATTACTATAAAAAACATAACTAATTGTCTTAGCGGAGTAGCAGGATTAACTCTCACTTAAATGATAATAAAAATTATTTCAGTTTAAGTTGTCAAGATAAAGCAAATATACTGAAAATCCTACAACTGCAAGAAGCAACCCTATATGTCAAAAATTTAGGAATGCCTACATCAACTGACTACCTTTACTACGTGGAATGTATTTCCTTGTTTCAAAGAGTTATAGCTAGATTTGATAACTAGGACAACAACCTATTATCTGTGGCGGGTAGAGCAGAGCTAATACACACAATCATTACACCTATGGTGTTATACTGGCTGCTTATGTACCATATGCAACTCAAATAAAACATGACAATATATGCGCTGATTTTTTTGGGCAGGTAAAAGGCATAAAATAAGTCGGAGTAAGCTGTGAAACCTAAACTTGAAGGTGGAATAGGCCTAAAAAACTTCTAGGAGATTGATGGATGTCTAAAGCTAATTTGGCAATTCCTATTCAGAGACAGTATGTGGTCAAGGTGGATGCATAACAAATATTGTACGTCTACAAATTTCTAGCAATTACAGTTGGATAACAACATATCATTTACGATGAAAAACATGACAAAACATAGAGGAAACAGTCTCAAATGCATTAAATGGGTTATTGTTGATGGCAGAAGCACTTTCTTATAGACATACTCATGGATTAATAGAATATGCCTGGTTAACATTTTGGGATGGGATAGATATCACTTATCCACTACTAAACATACGCCAGAAACTAGCATATTACATAATAATCATTGGAACACTTCCAGATTCACAGAAACTGGAGATGGGCCTGCATTTATCAACCGAACACAAATTGCCTCTGATAGAGAGTCAAACTATATGGAATGGTGCGAAAGTCATCTATTATCTTTTAATAAAACTTGGAAAACTTGCGGACAACACTATGAGAAACTAGATTGGTGCCCTATAATATGGGACAGAATTAATAGTAGAAAGATGGTGTGTTGTGCATACAGAGTAATATTGGGTCGCATAATCACTACAGATCGACTACACGAATGGGGTGTGGACCATGAACAAAGTGTATCTTATGTAAAGAGCAACTAGAAAGTATCAACACTTGTTTTTCAACTGCAATTATTCTCGATACTCATAAATGCTACCGAAAATGAAATTGAATCTAACAACAAATAGCTACCCACTTGATTTAGAAGATGAATTAAAGCTGATCAAAGCAAACTTCCGAGTTCAGGATCAAATCAAACAGCTTGCCTTCGTACTCCCTTGTTACTACCATATACTACATCTGGGAGAAAAGAAATAAATGTATCTTTGAGCATGACAAAATGGTATGGTCCTTATTCTTTTGGGATTGAGATCTAGTATGTGTCATGGGGTGGAGAACAATGGCAGGGTTCAGGTGAAGGAGAGTGCAGCAGTTTGTGAAATTGTGAGGGAGTGGGTTAAGATGATGTTTGTGGTGGCAGGAAGAGATTAAGGTGAAGGCAGAATGCAGAGAAGAGAAAGGTGGTGAGTTTCAATAGATAGAAGGAGGTGAAGCAAGAAGCAACAATATTACAGAGAAATGCACAGATAAGAGAACTGCAAATTTTATTAATAATCTTTTTTCATATGAAATTACATGGCCTTTTTCTATATTTATAATGCTGATCATATAGACCATTTCAAACTAGACGTTACAGGAATTTTGACCGATGCTCCTAATTATCTTTTAATTTACATGAATATATTTTGCAAATTGTAAAGTGGTTGCAAGAAGAATAAGCTGTGCACGTGCACAACATGCACAGTCTTCAATTTAGCTTATCCTTTGCTGTTTTATGCTTCAGTTAATATATTCTTGCATCCGTAGTCTTTCAGCAACAGTTCCTTTGAATCCAGCTAACCAAAGTGGACGGGGAAGCTTCTTTTCGCAGGTATATGTGGAAATGTCATTTCCCATTGAATGCCTATTGAGTGTTTGATGAAATGGAGCGTAACAACTCCCCTCCCCGTCAAAAAGAGACTTTGCCTCAAGGTCTAATGTAGGAAATTTCTTAACTAATTCTCAATAGTCATCCCAAGTAGCATCAGTAAGTGGTTTATTCTTCCATTTGACCAAAGCTTGTGCCACTAGTCTGTTGTTTCTTGGGACCATTCGCCTATCAATAATGGACTCTGGTTCATCGACCATTGTATCAGTGAAAGATGGTGGCTCTTGTTGCAAAATAATGTCTGATCCTATTTTATTTTTTAGTTGAGAGACATGGAAAACATGATGTATCTTTGCGGATTCAGAGAGATCCAATTTGTAAGCAACTTAACCTATTTTTTGCTAAATTTTGAAAGGACCATAGTATTTAGGAGAAAGCTTTGTAGTGTTTGTTGAACTCACGAAAATTCGTCGATATGGTTGAAGCTTTAAATATACCAAATCATCAATGTCAAATTGCCTTTCTGTTCTATGTATATCAGCCTGTTTTTTCATTCTTTGTTGTGCAAGTTGCAGATTATCTTTCAAAAATTGTAAAGTGATGTCTCTCGAAAATAATTGCTCTTCCACTTGTTGGACTTTTGCAGTATTTGGTACATATGATAAAAGTGTAGGAGGTTTTTGTCCATATACGATTTCATATGGGGTTAACTTTGTAGATTCCTTCCAAGAAGTGTTGTACCAAAATTCCGCTAGAGTTAACCATTTTGTCCAATCTTTTGATTTGTGGCAGATGAAGCATCTAAGGTAGTTTTCTAAAATTTTATTGACAATTTCAGTTTGGTTATCGATTTGTGGATCATAGGCCGAACTAAATTTGAGTGTACAGCCTTGTAAATTAAAGATTTCTTGCCAAAAATTGCTAAGAAAAATTGAATCTCTGTCACTGATTATTGTTGCAGGCATACCATATAGTTTGAAGATTCCATCGAAGAACACTTGAGCAACTTGTTTGGCTGTGAATGGATCTTGTAAGGCAAAGAAGTGAGCATATTTCGAAAGTCTGTCAACTACGACATAAATCACAGTGGCCTTATTGCTTTTAGGGAGATGTGTGATGAAATCCATAGAAATGTCAGTCCATACATGATCTGGAATTGGCAATGGTTGAAGAAGACCCGGAAAAGGTACATTTTCTGATTTTGCTCGCTGACAGTCATCACATTGTTTGATGAAATTCTCTACTGTCAACCTCATATGTTTCCAAAAGAATACCTTGGTCAATTTTTTTTGTGTTTTCTTTACACCAGCATGACCTCCAAGGAAAGAAGAGTGAAATTCAGTCTGGATAAACTATGTGCAACAATGTTTTCTTTGCCAGTTTTGTATTCTACTTGATAATCATAGCCGTGTAGTTTAGCCAATCATTTTGCTTGTATTCCTGTAGTTAACTTTTGTGATAGTAAATATTGTAGACTTTGATGATCAGTTCTGATAATAAACTTTCTACCAATCAGATATTGAGACCATTTTTTTGTTGCTAACAATAATGCCAGAAGCTCTTTCTCATAAGTAGATAATTGTAAAAAAATTCCATGCAAGGCTTGGCTGATGTAAGCAAGTGGTTTATTATCTTGAAGAAGCACAGCTCCAACAACCGATCCACTGGCATCACATTCGACTATAAATTCTTTATTGAAGTTTGGCATGGCAAGCACTGAAGGATTGATAAGACAAGTTTTTAATTTATAGAATGCTTCTGTTGCATCTTCGGTCTAGTAGAAGGAGTTTTTCTTTAGCATATATGTTAAAGGTTTTGCAATAATTCCATAACCCCTAATAAATTTTCTATAGTAGCCAGATAGCCCTAGAAATCCTCTGAGAGCTTTAATATTTTGTAGTTGTGGCCAATTCAAAACTGCATTTGTTTTCTCTTTGTCAACTGCAATTCCATTTTCTGAAATGATATGACCCAAATATTGAAGCTTCTCTTCAGCAAAAGAGCATGTCGAAAGTTTGATAATTAGCTTGTTGTCTTGTAGAGCTTGCAGTGCTATTCTTAAATGCTGAATGTGTTCATTCCATGATCTGCTATAAACAAGAATATCATCAAAAAAATACTAAAGTGAATTGTCTCAAAAAAAAATTAAAAATAGAATTCATGAGTGCTTGAAATGTTGAAGGGGCATTAGATAATCCAAAAGGCATCACCAGAAATTCATAGTGCCCTTCATGAGTTTTAAATGTTGTTTTATGAATGTCACTTTCATGCATTCGAATTTGATGATATCCTAATTTGAGATCGAGTTTCGTAAAAAAACTTTGAACCATAAAGCTCATCCCAAAGATCATCAATTAAGGGAATAGGAAATTTATCTTTAATTGTTATTTTATCCAATCCTCTATAATCTATACAAAGTCTCCATGAACCATCATTTTTCTTAACCATGACTACTGGAGCAGAAAAGGCACCGTTACTATTTCTAATTATACCAGAGGCCAATATTTCATTAATTAATTTCTCAAGTTCATTTTTAATATGATATGAATGTCTATATGGTTTAAGACAAATTGGCTGTGACTCTTGTAGCAGCGGTATTTTATGATCACAGTGCCTTTTGGGTGGCAAAAATTGTGAAGAGGAGGTTACAGTAGGAAAATCAGTAAGCAAATTTTTAATGACAGGATGAATATTTGCTTCATTTGAGACAAATAGGGATGATGTCAGAAGCATAAATTTTAAAATGGCATGGTTTATTTCTTTTGAAATATTTTTGTTAGTGAGATGTTTAATATTAGAAGCTAATAATCCTTGCCAGTTATATTCTATGCCCTTATAAAAAAAATCTAACCTGAAGTTTTTTAAAGTTGAAACAAATTTCATCAAGTTCTCGCATCCATTGTGTACCTAAAACTATATCATAACCTTCCATTGGTAATATCAATAAATCTATAGGCACTTTGCAACCTTGACAATGTAATAAAACTTGAGAGCATAATTCTTTACCTTGAAGCCTTTGACCATTTGCTACCTGTAATTCATATGATTTCGTTTGGTGCCTCAGTATCATCAATAAAACTATGTGTTGACCCAGAGTCAATTAATAATATAACAGTTTTGTTATTTATTTTGCCTTTTACTTTGATAGTATGAAGTGTAGGAATGCCTAACAAAGCATTAATAGAAATAGAAAATAAAGCTTTATCCGTTTCTTGGTCATCTATTGATTTTGGAGATTGTATATGTTACGATCTTGGTTCTTCAAGGCATGGTCTCCAGTGTGAGACATGGTGGGGTTATGGACAATGATAGGTTTCAGGTGATAAAGTGGTTCAAAGTGCAGCAGGTTGAGAGTGAGAGAAAAGGTGGCGACTAACAGTGATTAGAAAGGAGGGTGATGAAGCAACTTAGAATTTAAAAGGAGGAGGTGGAAACCTTGAAGAATGGAAATACGCATATGATGCCAGAGACAAGAAAGAAAAGTGGCAAAACAAGAATTAACAGCAGATAAAAGAAAATATAATTAATTAATTTGATATGATCATACCCTTACATGCATGCTGCCATCATACATATATATGACTAATTACAACGACTCTAAACTATCCCCTAACAAATCCTAACCCAAACTATAGTCAAGCTAAACACATTTATATAGCAAAGCAACCATATATCAGCATGTATATATCATGCACACAACTTCCCAAGACTTCATCAGGCACTAACACTTCCAACCTCCATTGCTGGACCACCACTTGCCTCCGACCATCTTCCAGCGCCAACTTCCGATCACCTCTGATGAACTTTAACCCAAGCTTTGTTTTATTTTGCATTTACTGTTTTTAATGGCTGCTTCTAAATGTTGGGCATAACATTCCCCTTCCCTTCAACCTTGTCCTCAAGGTCGAGTCGAAGCTTTTCCAACCATTCCAGTCAATGTGCTACCACCCAGGTCGAATATGAATATCTTCCTTTCACTATAATGCTTGCCTATGCATTCAAAATAGTTGAAAGTTTTTAACCAAATAACTCTCTCATTAATATTTCTAGGCTCTTTTGTTTTGTCACCGTTAGAAGAACCTTCATGCAAACATTCTATATATATTTCTACTGCAAACTTTATTTTTGTACCACTCCTTTTACATTTAATAATAGGCAGGTTTTCACATGTGTTGCTTCCTAACAATGAGATTTTACCAAAGTGGGCATTCTCTATTTCTATACCATCATTCTTTTTAGTCCATCTTTTCTTGTCAGAACCGTAAACCATGATTGACCGTTTCCCTAAAATTGCATGGGTTTCACTATCATTTGCTATATCAGGCTTCTCCCAAGAATGATCACTTTTTGAAAGAGACATTGCAACTGAAGTTTCTCTTACTTTCTCTACTGATTCATGCGGAATTTGATCGGTAGGACCTTTCTCTTTTTCTATAACATGCTTATTTGTGGGTTGCTTTTGTGCTTGAATTTCATTGGAAGGGATTGATAACTTGCATTTCAATTTATAATCTGCATTCCAATGCTGAATTGCTTTGTAGAAAATCATCCATTGATCAGAGTCTTGAACATTATGAGAATATCTATAAAACCATTGCAAAGCATCTTTTTTAAGATGAAAAGTACAAATGTGAACCCATTCTTCAACATCAATATTTCGGTATTTGAAAAACAGCTCAGCATGCATTAACCAATCAATTGCGCTGTCTTCTCCTGAGAATGTGGGAAAATCTATCTTAATGGAAAGGCTAGCTGTGCCTCTGGAATGGTTTGCAGGAAAGTCGGAGTTTCTTGAAGGGAAATGGTGATCAATTGGTGGTTTTCGGTTCTGGTTCTTGATATTTGTTGATGTCAGTTCTTGATATTTCTTCTTAGTGCATTTGGTTCTTTATGTCTTTCAATTCAGAGAAAAATTTTGACAATATTTCTTGTATTTTTTTTTCATTTTCTCATTGAATTCCTGGCTTTCAGTGTTTGCAGTTTTAAAGGAGGATGAAGCCTCTTTGTTCACATCAGAACTTTCTCTCAACCAAGGATCGGTTAGGTGAGGGTCTGAATTTTGCTCACTGTGCGGCTCTGATACCAATATGTTACGATCTAGGTTCTTCAAGGCATGGACTCCAGTGTGAGACATGGTGGAGTTATGGACAATGATAGGTTTCAGGTGATAAAGTGGTTCAAAGTGCAGCAGGTTGAGAGTGAGAGAAAAGGTGGCGACTAACAGTGATTAGAAAGGAGGGTGATGAAGCAACTTAGAATTTAAAAGGAGGAGGTGGAAGCCTTGGAGAATGGAAATACGCATATGATGCCAGAGGCAAGAAAGAAAAGTGGTGTAACAAGAATTAACAGCAGATAAAAGAAAATCTAATTAATTAATTTGAACCGATCATACCCTTACATGCATAATGCCATCATACACATATATGACTAATTACAACGGCTCTAAACTAACCCCTAACAAATCCTAAACCAAACTATAATCAAGCTAAACACATTTATATTACAAAGCAACCATATATCAGCCTATATATATTATGCACACAACTTCCCAAGACTTCATCAGGCACTAACACTTCCAACCTCCATTGTTGGACGACCACTTGCCTTCGACCATCTTCTAGTGCCAACTTCTGATCACCTCTGACGAACTTTAACCTGAGCTTTGTTTTATTTTGCATTTATTGTTTTTAATGGCTGCTTCTAAATGTTGGGCATAACACAAAACCAATAAAATTAACAAATCGAAGATTATTCGGAAGGAGGTTACATATCTTATGCGAAAATCAAAGGCACGGAAAAAATGCACTCAGACAAACATTCAAATTTTGCAAAAATGGGGGATAGATCTGAATGATGGCAGTTAATTTTGGGAGAAAATTGCAAAGTGATGTATCTCAATGACTTAGCGTTATGGAGATATTCGGTAGAGGACTTAACTTATTTACCCATAACTTTGTTACTATCGGGTGCTGGGCTGATTATGTTTTGTAATACTGCTTTATACTTATTGTGAGGAACCATTTCTTCGACTCTCGTAAATCAACACTAATACAACTTTGGTATTCACGTGTCATAAATTCAAGCGCCGAAGAAGCGGATTCTCAAGGGTAAGAAAGAAATAAATCCAAAATGGAATCCCACATGTGTTATTTCGATATAAACTTTACAGCGAAAATTAAAATACATTTGTCAGGGTTAAAAACATGGACAACTATAAATTCTTGTCCTTACAAATGCGGAATACTATAGTACAAGAGTGTGGTGGAAATAGGTAAAAATCATCAGAAAAATCTCTAACTGCATGCTTCGAGCTTCATCCAGATATCTTTTAAACTGAATCTGACTACTAGGCTGCTTGGGAAAATTAGGCACCTAAAGTTTAAGAAAAAGGAAAATAAACTCCGGGTCAGTCATGGGACTGGTGTGAGAACTCAAAATACGCGTTTTGAAACAAAAAGGTATCTCATAAGACCACGTCGCACATAAACATGAAACGAGTTTTTACCTTATGATAATCAAATTATTTTTATGTGAAATCATTTGATATTTTTTAATGACATATCTTTGAAAACATTTGCAAGTAAACTTATTAATCTTAGCCGAAATTGTTACATTATAAAATTTCAGCATACCACCTTGTAATACAAAGCATTGTACATTTAAAATCATATATGTTCTTACCGGAGAATGGATTTCCATACAAACGACCAAGTGAAGGGGCTACCTTCTGGCAGTACATCTCTTGAGGAAGGTACCGAGGCCTAACTTATGGTCCTCTACCAACACAAGACCGACCTACCTCTTCCTAGATAGTACTGAATATGGTCATTACCAACCTATCCGAGGACTCTCATAGCATACATCGATAATAATTTAAAACCTGAACACCATACCGGGAATAAATATATCTAGAAGGGGATGATCATATCCTAATGGTTGCGAATCACATAGCCTTGTTGCATTTACCCTGTTTCGACCATTTCTGGGTGTGAGACTTGAGGTGGTGGTTACCTTTCACTTTGCACATTTCACTTTGTATGCCACACTGTCATTCCATTGATCACTATTGACTTCTACAAACATACAACCTCTGAGCTCACACATCTCAGAGAAGGGTGTTAAGCTAAAAGAAGTTGTCTTCTCTGCCATAAAACTAATGTATATTTATAAAAGTTAAATGAAATCTCAACAATGCGATGTCAGACATCCGTCCATACAAGTTCATTGTGGAACTGAACAAAACCGAAGGCACCTTCCCACCACAACCTATCAGGATTTAATCCTAGGATTAGTAACGTAAGTCCTTGTAAACTAAAGAGTTTCATATATGAAGGGACCACTGCTACTTTAGTATTTGTGAGCTAACTAGAATCATCAACAAGCAGTCCTTTCACCCCAAAAATCTTCATCCTTCATTTTTTATCAAGCCTTCATATTTTTTTCGAACGCGTACGTTGGTTCGAAGTGGTTTTCGGATAGGAATTAGCCAAATTCGACCTGGTTCCTTCAATTAAATCATTGATAAAAAGAGGTTCTATAAAGGAATCATTCTTCAACTGATTAAGTTCTTTTTATCTATCTCTTATCAAATCATTTGATTACTTAAAACCCTTTTTAAACTTGAAATAATTAAAAATCATTTCATTTTTATCAACAAAGATTTCTTAATTCAAAGTTTTGATAGAAACCATGTTATCTAGGATGTTAATCCAAAATCAGTGAATATTTAATAAGCAGAATCTATAGAAATCATCTAATCTTACTCAATATCAATTCGCGTATTCAACAAATACTGGGTGGAATAACGACGAAATCACATTTTAAATTCCACAAACAGTACGTGTTCTCTCTTTAGGATTTAGCACCAATTGTAAGAAGATCACCTTTATACAATCAAGTTGTATTTAAATTAAATTTGGAAAATCTAAATCTTTTTATACTTAACTCATTTTCGACATTTTGACCTTATCTATCCCTCGCCAAGGAAGAGCCCTGGTGAGCCAGTGCACTGGTTGCTCCTAAACATCTCCTTATTCAAAGCACCTCACATTCGGATCTCACGAATAGAAAAATCCAGTCTATTCGTTGACTTTAAGAACAAGATTAAACCATTTAATTATAATAGCTTTTCTTTAAACATTTATTTAGGTTCTTTTTAATAACTACAAAATTCCAAATTATTATCAAAAAACTTAATTATTCATTTGAAAACATTTATAAAAGATCTGGAAAAGAATTGCTAAGTTTAAAGTTATATTTCAAAAGTTAGAGAAAAGTGCTGTGGAAAGTGCTCTTTTAAGCTATATAGATCAAAATGACATTTTATTATTTGAAAATTCACTTTTTACTACTCAATTCACTTTAAAAACATTTTAAAATATTTATAAAATTTATTCCTTATTTTTAAATAATTTTAAAATATCATTTTCTCATAAATCTAATTTTGGATCCCAAATTGCAAAACCGCGATTTTTCACAAAACTTGTTTTGCTCATATCTCAAAATATGCTTATCGAAATATCGATTTTCTTTCTTCATTGGAAAATTATGGATATAATAGTTCGGAAAATTCTTATCTTGTAGAATTACGACCTATATTCCATCTTTTACACTTGTTTTACTTTTATGGCACGAAATCGGGAACTACCGTTACACGACACACCTATTTTTGACTAAATTTTCCATTCTCATTCAAATTTCACCAAAACAGTTTTAAATGTTTATAAAACATTTCAAACTCATTTTAAATCATTTTTAAAGAGGTTTAACATTCCATATATACCAAATCATTAAATCAAGAAAAGTGATTTACTTTGTGCTTACCGACGTATATTATCGTGACTTGCATATATATTCAACATTCATTGTTCAAACAACTGAACTTGATGATCAAAGCATATTAAACATCAATTTCAAACATCGTATCATCATCCAAAATATAATATAATAGTTTAGGAGTTCTCAACTTCATTTTCCCTTCGAACTAGTTTTAAACGGCTATAGCTCCGCTACGATCGAACCAAAGCAAACTCTACGACCTAAGAGAGAGCTCGGCTTAGTCTTGATGGTGATAGTGCTCATAGCCTAGGTGGTGTGGGGTGGTGGCCGTGGATTTTGGAAGAGTAAAGGAAGTGTTTAGAACTAGTTTTGAAGTGGATGGATATTATAAAATAGCGTGTATATATTTTCCTCTTTTGTTTGATTTTTTATATCTTTTCTAAAATATTTTTTTTATGTATAATAAGCCATCAAATAGGCTCTTAGGAAGCTTAAAAATAGGAGGAAGAAAGTGGGATGGTATTAGGATTTTTTGTGAGAAGATGAGTGGTATTTATAGGAAAAGAAGAGTGTAAAAGTATCCATGCATACATCATCATACACACTTCCCCCCTCCTTATTGTGCCCATCACTTTCATCTTCTCATGTATGCATATGTTGACTTATATATGCTTAAGGAGTAACAAATCTTAAAATATATTATATATTTTATATTATACTTTTATACTTAATTATCTTGACATATATATTTATATGAATGTGACATATTTATGTATGTACATGTAGGTGTATAACACTTCGAACGTCTTCGAACAACTTTTGTTTATTAAACCGTTGAAATACGGAGAACTGATTATCGGTCACATTTTTACTTATTTATTGATGTCCATATATTTGTAAACAAAATTCAAAAATAAATTTCTTATCATTTTAAATTAATTAAAATGATCATATTTCATTTATAAAACCATATAAATTAATATTAAAAATATTTACAAACATTGTCGTTATACCGATAAAGCGATATCGATTTTTCCTCACATTTTCAAATTAAATATATATCGTTATAAACTATTATAAATGATTCCTTATCACTTTATAACTATTCAAAATGAATTATAATCTTTCTAAAATAGTAATTTGGATAATTAAAATAATTATTAAATCATTAGATCTCAATTTAAATTAAATAAGTTAATGATTTAAATTCAATGTTATTTCATCGATAGAAATTTCGAGGAAAATATCTTATTTAAATTTTTATTCAAAATAAGATTACTAGTACTTGTTATCACTTGAAAAAATATTATCCTTTTATTTGCATAAATTTAAAAATAAATGCAATTTATCAAAGTGATAAATTGGCAGATCGTTACAGACTTCCTCCCTTAAAAGAATTTCATCCTCGAAATTACACAAAACAAAAACCCGAAGGTTTTTCCCAAAATATTTATTTTTCAAATCACTCCCATGATGCATATAGAGCACCTGTATGCAACATTTGATTCGATCTTCTATTCGAATTCACAACTTTACTTTTGAACCAGTATTGATCCCACGTTCCTTTAATTCGGACTCTAACCAAGCTTTCTAATCATAATTTTAGTTCTTCCTTGCATAGCTCTCAAGTATGGTAGAAAACTCAAGCATCCAACCACCAACCCTCATCAATGTTCATTGTCAATAATCGAGTGATAAATCCTCTTTCGAAATGGTGTAAACACCTTAAACTTCTGCACTCATATCTTAAATGAAATCGTGCGACGAAATAATCCACATACTTCATATGTATTTATGAACCTTTCCAAAATTCTTATGAAAATACTTCATAAAACTTTCATCTATTATTCATACTTTTATAAAGATACTTCTTTATACATAACCATTATACATTTTTATTTCCAATAATCCTACTTAAATAAAACATTTCATTTTAAAAGACGGAAATTGTTTTTATTATATTACATTTCTAAACATTTTTTAATGGTTTCTGAAAAACTCATTTTAAAAATAATTCACTAAATTGATAAATTACCATAAACTTCTTTTGGCTAATATCAATAATGAAAACATTCTTTATTTAGTTAAAACTTTCATTATCAATTAACACTTCTTTATTAATTAAAACTTTATATATATATATATATATTCTGTTTACTTATATTAGTATTAACATACAAAAGTATTTATATACATATTCAAATGTTGTAAGTATATTCACAAATTACTTAACAATTTTTTTCCTTACCGTTAAAATATAATTAAAGAGATTAAAACAATTACTACCAAAACATTATTATAATGAACTTCTTTTTTTATAACACGTTAATAATAATTTTTCTATCCTTTTATAAATAACTCCAATACTTGTTAGTATTTTTAAAATCCCATTATTAAAGATCTAGATACACCTATAAAATTTATTGCAAAGTGTCATTCAAGGGTTTAAAAACAAATGTTGAAAAATCGTCGTTTACTACAAACCTAAAAAATAACTTTAAATAATTATTTTAAAGGTCAGTACTAATGAGAAGTTAGGACAAAATCATATTATAAATTCTCACATGCTTATATCATTAAAAATTTCGAAGCTTGGGTCCAAAAAGAAAACTCCCCTCCCTTCCTTACACTAATACAATTCAAAACACCAAATCAAAAATAAACATCCCATCCATACTAATACATACTAGAATTATCCTTAGATCCTCAAATGATATTCTTATTCTTCCGAGTCCGAAGATAATGGTGGATTCCAACATCTCGGGTCAAACATCACTTCACCTTTTCCTTCTTCGTCGCTATCCATTTTGTTTTCGACTGTAAACCTCATACTTTTAGTAACATTATTTAGGATATTTCAATTAGCTAAATACAATAAAATAATGTAAGGTGATTAATGGATTGATATTTGTGATTAATAGTGGTAGCCATGCCATGTTTGTGGGTAAATATATATGAGATAACATGAAATAAAATAGATAAAGGGTTAGGAAGTAGGCAGGGAAAAATGGGAACAAGGAAATTCCTTATACCTTAAACCTTAAACCCCTTAGCCGTGTATTCTCTCATTCATTATCATTTGCAAATTTAAAACACAGAGGCTGTCCACCATTTTAGAGAACTAGGAAGAAAGCTAAGAAAGAAGGTTAATCAAATCAAAAGCTAAATCAAAAGCTATTCAAATCTCAAATCCTTAATCTCAAGCAAAGGTGAATAATGACTGCATCTCATTCTCTTAAAAAAAAATAGTTTAATGTTAAATCCAAAGTTTTTGTAAGTTTACGCCATGTTTATGAATGATTAAAGTTGTATATGTGCTTGTTGATGATTTATGCTTGTTTACATAGATTTTATGATACGTTTTGATAAGAAAACCATATTAAATTACATCCAAATGCCTTGCAATTTTAGATTTAAATCAAAAATGATGTTTTACAGATTTATTTCAATTTTCATAATTTTCTAAATTATTGTGGATTTCATATAAATTTTCTACCGTAAAAAATAATTATTTGGGTTATAAATTATTTACGGCTAAATAATTATTTATTTGGATATGAAATTTATATATGTTAGAAAACATATTGAAAATGATTTTAGGGAATTTTTATAGAATTTTCCTATGTGTTTTGATGAATGTATAAAATTATTTAAGCTATGGGACTTAAATGTTTTATACATTTATAAAAGGAGAAGGGATATTTTGCAAATAAATTAAAGTGTTTATTTCTAAAATTTTAGGCAGTGCTTTTAAAAAAGATAATTTACAACCAATAAAATTTAGACAACAAGGCAGGTTAGTAAAAAAAAGTTTACTTAAAAACGGTTAAAAATCAGTTTAACCTACAAATAGCATGTTTCGCCTCTTTTGGCATCTTGCTTTCGACATAGATTGCTTTCAACATAGTTTCTCTGCCTCTATCACCATCGAAACCAATGCATATGGCATCAAAGACTTGATGCGCAGCGAACTGGGGAGAAGGCAGAAGGTATGGGGTAAAAGCCAGGGGTTCCGAATGGGTCGAAACGTTGCTTTGTTTTAAATTAAAAATGCGCCTGCTTTGCTTTCGACTATGTTGTTTTTAACTTGGTTTAGCTTCCGATTGGGTTAAACGGTTTAAAATAAAAGGTTTTAAGAGGTTCCCCCCTTGTTTTTAAATGATTTCTTTTGACTAAGTCGAAGCCTTAAATATGGTTTTTCCTACATTTCAAAGTCAATGGTTTTGGAAGATATACTTTGTTTTTAAACTTGGTCACTTCTCCAATGCTTTTGGAAGCATGGTTTTTACACCATCACTTCTTTGCTTAGGAATGCTATCGGAAGATAGGCTTTCAATTTAAATGGTTTCAATGATGCTTTTGCTCTGTTGAAGTATATCCCATATGGTTTTGAAAGAAATGGTTTTGAATGGTTTCGAAAGATTTACACATGTTTTAATTGTACCCAAAGGATTTCGAAAGGTTTAATGTTTTATTTATTTCGAAGGGGTTTTAATGAACGTTTTGAAGTGGTGGTTCCCTAATGATTTAAAAAGGTTTTAAAGCTTTTGAAAGGAAGGTTTTTCAATGGTTTGAAAGGTTTCTATAAATGGTTTCAAAAGGACGGTATTGGTCTTTCGGCCTAAGTTGAATAAAAGGGTTTTACTTGGTTTCGAAGGGGTACTTTCAATAGATTCCAAAGGGTTGCTTCCAAAGGATTATATGTTTTCGTCAACTAAGATTAGGTTAAAGCATATATTACATGGCAAGGTGATTTTGAGTAAATCATAGAGTATATGTATTTTCCTTGTGTGAATTAGATTTAAAGGTTTTCAAAGAAAATTTGGTAAGGTTTCCCTAAGTAAAATGACTCAGATATTAGAATACCAGATGGGATATGTATAGGGTCGCGCCCTATACATTAGCAATTATCCCCGGCTAATTAAGTCCAAAATTCCGGTGTGTAAGGTTTTGTCACAGGTAAGACTAAAATTATGATTACACATAGAAGGGAATATATGTTTGTATATAGATAGGTTATTGGTGAGCCCGCAAAACCATTAGGATCAAGAGACCTTAGGAGATTTAAGATAAGGACATACCATCTAAAAGAGAAGTATTTAATGATAGATCGTCCAGAAGAGGTGTGTCTACTAAATGTTAGATTATTTTGTTATACTATCTGATAGGCCCGAGTCAACAAACTGTTAATAGTTAACCAAACAAAACTATAGGGCTCGAACAGATAGTTCATTTGTTACCTGAAATGTATGTTTGCATAATAACTCTTTACAGTTTTAACTAGTTTTGGTTGTAGGATTATGATTTGCAAAAGATACGTTTTAAAAGGATACTAATAAGGGAGAACCCGTTCCGCTAAGCGGCATGGTCTCACTTAATATAGTATATCCGAGATGTATAATATTATTCACACCAGGCTTTATATCTGATTTAAAGTTTATGTTTTTCCCTGAAACTCTCGGGTGCTCAAAATTGATTTGTGTAGGCTGAAGTTGAGGTTTTACAGGTTTTAGTAGGTTGATGAACAAAGCTTCCGAAGACGGGTAGGTGGCTGACGGATAGCTATCTAGGAGTTGTTGTTTCTTTTTGTTCCGCTGCTTTGTATTTAAGACAGTTACGTCTATATAGTACTCTGGTAAACCAAGGGGACATCATCAGCTCTTGGCGTATTTATGTAATAGTTATATTTTATCTGAACCTGAGAAACGATTATGAGATTATGTAATTTGAATGTGAAACATATGTTTTGGAAATGTAATATGAAAAGATGTTTTTGCAATCTGTGATTTTTTCATGTTCAAATGCTTTTGATATTATGGATACCATTAGCATAGCTATATTTAGTCGCCAGAAGTTAATACTATGAATGAATGCATCATATGTAGTGTTTAGCTTTAGGCCTCTAGATAGGGGATGCTACAACTTTGTATCAGAGCATAGGTTTATGAAATAATTTAACTAAAAATGATTTTTGGAAAAAACATAATCCTTACGAAATAAAGTAAGATTGAGGCATGGGATCACACTATAGTAACGTATTTGTATTTGCTACATATAAGTATGCACTATATCTCCATTCTCCTATATCTCTTAGGCTATTCTTATGTATCTCAGGATGCTTGAACATAGATATAGACGCAAGAAAAGGTAGAGTTAACCTAGTAGGGGATAGCACCACCACCAATGGAAATACCCGACCCAATACGAGGACTCAAGGTCAGGCTCACGTTGAGAATATTGGTGCTGGAGTCCCACAAGTGGATATGGGAGCTATGTATCGGTTTTTTGTAAACGTGATGCAAGATGGAATGATGTCGGAGTTGTTGGAGGAAATTCCATGGGAGGAGTTCTGGAAGCTCTGGTTGTTAACCATTATGCTAACTTAAGTAGAGATTATGCTAGGCTTGGAGGAAAGCCATTTATTGGAACTGAAGGTGTTATAG
Source organism: Allium cepa (assembly GCA_030765085.1). Classification (NCBI taxonomy): domain Eukaryota; kingdom Viridiplantae; phylum Streptophyta; class Magnoliopsida; order Asparagales; family Amaryllidaceae; genus Allium; species Allium cepa. The sequence goes on from CM060941.1 coordinate 229,602,537, forward strand.
AAATGGTGAACCATTTGCTGCACTGTGAAAGGATATTTGATGATTTAGGGCTCAATGATGAATAGAAGAGGAGGCTTACTTCGAGATAGCCTCAAGGAGCAGCTTTATTTTGGTGGAATGGTGTGACGGCTGGAGTAAATGAAGAGGAGATGACATGAGCTAAGTTTAGGAGAGTGTTCCAGGAGAGGTTCATGTCGGTGATGGTGTAGTCTGTTTTGATCAGAAAATTTGCTGAGTTAGAACAAGGAGAAATGTCTGTTTTGGAATATGCTAGTAGGTTTGAAGAGTTGGCTAGATATGGGTATGCCACAGTTGATACAATAATGAAGAGGAATGAGAAGTTCATTAGGGGATTGAAGCTTGAGTTGGCAAGGGCTACCTTACCGCATATTAGAGATCCCTATGATGTGGTAGTGGAGATGGCGTTAAGACATGAAGAGATGCTTGCTTGTTTAGAGGAAAAGAAGAAGAAGGAGGTCCAGATTGGGCAAGATCAGAAGAGGAAGTTCTTTCACAAGAAGGGTGCTCAAAAAGGTGGAGCAACGAAGAAAGGAAAGTCTGAAGTGGTTTGTTTTAAGTGCGACAAAAAAGGACATTTTGTTAATGAGTGTCGTACTGGGAAGGCTAAGAAGTGATCAAAAAGAAGAACATCAGGTAATTCAATTGCAATCAGATCAGACACTATAAGAATCAATATAAAGAACTCGCTAAGGATGGGAAGGGCAAGGTGTATGCATTGGAGCCTGCTACTTCGAAGCCGACTGTGTAGGAGAAAGGAAAGGAAGTTTTGGGAGGTACGCTTCAGATCCATGATATGTTTGTTGGCATTTTGTTTGATACCGGTGCATCACATTATTTTATATCTCGATGTTTGGTAGATAAGCTTAACTTAGAACCTACATATTTAGTTACTTCCCTAAGAGTTGCAAATCCGATAGGAGGGCATTCGAAACTGGGGATAAAGTGTGACCACCTAGAGTTTTATTTGTTAGTTCATACCTTTGTTTCCTATTTGCATGTATTTGACTTTGCAGGGTTCGGAATTATATTGGTTATGGATTGGTTGTGAGTATGATGCTAGGATATTTTGCTAGGATAGAAAAATTTCACTTAGACACTTGGACTGTACTGATCGGATAGTTTATACCGTAGAAAACCCTAACTATGAGGTGAATGCTTTGTTGAGTATTGTGAAGTTGGAAGATGAGCTGAATCGCATTTTTATGGTTAGAGAATTCACAAATGTCTTCGAGTCAGCAGTATGATTACTATCGAAACGAGCCACTAAATTTTCAGATAGTTTTGGTGCCTGGAGTAGAACTGGTGAGTACACTACCAAGCAGGATAACGCTGACGGAAAAGAGGGAGTTGAAGGCTCTGTTGGTGGATTTGGAAGGCAAGTGTTTTATCAGACCAAGTAGTTCGCCTTGGGGAGGTGCCGTAATATTTCCTAAGAAGCAGGACGGGTCGTCATGGCTACGTATCGATTATCGTAATTTGAATGAGAGAACAATAAAGAATCGATATCTGTTGCTTAGGATAGACAATTTGTTCAATCAACAGAGTAGAGCCAAGGTGTTTTCTCAGTTAGACTTAGCAACAGGTTTCCATCATCTTAGAGTAGCAGAAGATAGTATACATTTGACGGCATTTAGAACAAGGTATGGGTCATACGAATGGTTAGTCACACCGTTCAGACTCACTAATGCACTGACATTCTTTGTGGATTTGGTGAACTGAATTTTCTGAGAGCACTTGGATAGGTTCGTGTTAGTTTTCATAGATGATATTCTGATATACTCTAAGGATGAGAAGGAGCGTAAAGTTCATCTTAGAGTTGTGTTTGAGACGCTGAGGCAGCATCGACTAAAGGCAAAGTTTTCAAAGTGCCATTTTGGAAGAAGGAAGTAAAATTCTAGGTCATGTAGTCTTAGAGAAACGGTTGTCTGTAGACTCGACTAAGATTGAAGCTATTAATAATTTGAAGAGAACAAAAACACTGACTGAGATAAGAAGTTTCCTTAGATTGGCTGGATATTATCAGAGGTTCATTAAAGATTTTTCACGGATAGCAACATCAATGACCAGACTAACACGAAAGGATGTGAAGTTTGTGTGGACCGATAAGTGTGAGGAAGCATTCTAGAGCTTGAAAAACTTATTGAACCATGCACCTGTATTAGTTGTTCTGGAAGGAAATCAAGATTTGGTAGTCTATATAGCTGCGTGTGGAACTGGATTAGGAGCTATGTTGATGCATAGAGGTAAAGTGATCGCCTACGCTTCTAGATATCTTAGACCGTATGAGGTTAGATATCCAACGCATGACTTGGAGTTAGCTGTAGTGATATAAGCATTGAAGGCATGGAGGCATTACCTTTTGGGAGAGAGGTTCGAGCTTTATATGGATCATAAGTCATTGAAGTATTTTTTTTTTCTCTCAGAAGGAGCTGAACATATGACAACAGAGGTGGCTAGATTTTATTGCTGCTTATGATTTTGAGATTGAGTATACCCCAGGGAAAGGAAACAAGGTTGTAGATGCGCTTAGTAGGAAGCATCAGAATGTTGTGTTGGCTATGATAGCAGAATGGAAAGACTTGAAAGCCTTATCGACTTGCAGAGTTCAGAGGAGATCCGAAACTGGGTCTAGTGGAGAATTTGCGATGTTTTCTTATTTAGAAGTACGGCCGGTATTAATTGATAAGATTGATTCTAAATAGGAAGAGGATCCATTGTTAGCTGAAAGGATCGGGAAATTAAAGGATGGAATGGAGAGCAATGACTTGAATGATTTTAGTCTTGGCCAAAGTGGATGGTTGAGAAAGAAGGGTAAATTATGTATTTTAGATGTAGGAGACATAAGGAAGGAAGTTTTGAAGGAATGTCATCGTTCAAAGTTCACTATTCATCCAGGAGGAATGAAGATGTATCAATATATGAAACGAAGTTTCTTCTAGGAAGGAATGAAGAGTGACATTGGCTTATGTGTGAAACAGCGTTTGAACTGTTAGCCGGTGAAAGCCTAACATCGGAAGCCAAGTGGGCTACTTCAACAATTGGACATTCCGGTATGTAAGTGGGATTCTATTTCTAAGGATCTCATAGAGGGTTGCTGAAATCTACTAGAGGAAATGAAAGTATATGGTTCATAGTAGACAGATTGACCAAGAGTGCCCATTTTATCCCCTTTAATTCAAATAGGATGGCGCCTGTATTGGCTAAGTTATTTATGAAGAATGTAGTTAGACTTCATGGAATTCCTAATAGTGTTGTTAGTGATAGAAATTCCTTATTTACTAGTGAGTTCTGAAAGAGTCTGTAGGAGAGTTTAGAAACCAAGATTAAAATGAGTACCGCTTACCATCCGCAAACAGATGGTTAAATAGAAAGAGTTAACAAGATCTTGTAATACTTGTTAAGGGCTTGTGTATTAGACTTCGGGGGATCATAGGAAGACCATCTACACCTGGTTGAGTTTTCATATAATAATGGTTATCATACTAGTATAGGGTGACACTGTTTGAAGCTTTGTGCGGAAGACCATGCAAATCCCTTACATGTTGGTTAGAGACTAGAGATAGATTAGTCTTGATCCGATTTGGTAAGAGAAGCAGTAGAAAAGATTAAGATGTTAAGGGCGAAAATGAAGGAAGCCCAACCTAGGTAGAAGAGCTATCCAGATAGAAAATGTAAAGATTTAGAGTTCTCTATTGGAGATCATGTTTTCGTCAAAGTATCACCGATGAATTGTGTTATCAGATTCAGAAAGACAGTGAAGTTAACACCAAGATTCGTACGACCATTTCCTATTTTAGAGAGGATTGGGAAACTTGCGTATAAAGTAGAGTTACCGAGTAGTTTAGTAGGAGTCCACGATATTTTCCATGTATCTCATCCGTGGAAGTGTGTTAGGGATCCAGACACTACTATAGAACTGATTGTGTTAGAAGATTTAGCAGTGGAACCAGACTTGACTATAGTTAGGAAGCCTGTCCAGATAGTCACAAGAGATGAGAAGTCAAGGAACATGACAGCAAGATTAGTGAAGGTCCATTAAAGTGACGATGATAAAGACTGTACTTGGGAGATTGTGAGCAGGATTAAAGACGCTTATCCTGATTTTTTTAGTGGTATGTTTTGCCTTTGATTGTTTTGTTGTGTACCTTATCATAATTTTGAGGACGAAATTCTTTTAGAAGGGGAAATTGCAATACCCCATATTTTTAGTAACATTATTTAGGATATTTAAATTAGGCAAATAAAATAAAATAATGTAAAGTGATTAATGGATTGATATTTGTAATTAATAGGGGTAGCCGTGCCATGTTAATGGGTAAATCAAAATGAGATAACATGAAATAAAATAGATAAAGGGTTAGGAAGTAGGCGGGGGAAAAGTGGGAGCAAGGACAATCCTTATACCCTAAACCTTAAACCCCTTAGCCATGTATTCTCTCATTCATTCTCATTTTCAAATTTTATACATAGAGGTCGGCCACCATTTTAGAGAACTAGAGGAAGAAAGCTAAGAAAGAAGGTTAATCAAATCAAAAGCTATTCAAATCTCAAATCATTAATCTCAAGCTAAGGTGAATAACGACTACATCTCATTCTCTTAAATTTTTTCAGTTTTAAGTTAAATCCGAAGTGTTTTGCAAGTTTATGCCATGTTTTTTAATGATTAATGGTGTACATATGCTTGTTCATATAGATTTTATGATACGTTTTGATAAGAAAACCCTATTAAATGGCATCCAAATGCCTTACAATTTTAGGTCCAGATCAAAAATGATGTTTTAGCGACAGGTTTTTAATTTCATAATTTTCTGAATTATTGTGGATTTCATATAAATTTTCTAGCGTAGAAAATAATCATTTGGGTTGTAAATTATTTACGGCTAAATAATTATTTATTTGGGTCTGAAATTTATATATGTTAGAAAATATATTGACAACGATTTTTTGGAATTTTTATAGAATATTCCTAAATGTTTTGTTGAATGTATAAAATTGTTTGAGATATGAGACCTAAATGTTTTATATATTTATAAAAGGAGAAGTGGCATTTTGCAAATAAACTAAAGTGTTTACTTCTGAAATTTTGGACAGTGCTTTTAGAAAAGATAATTTGCAACCAATAAAATTTAGTCAACAGGCAGGTTAGTTAAAAAGTTTACTTAAAAAGGTTAAAAATCAGTTTTAGCTACAAATAACATGTTTCGTCACTTCCAGCACCCTGCTTCTGACATAGATGGCTTTCAACTTAGTTCCTTCCCCTCCATCATCATCGAAACCAATGCACATGGCATCAAAGACTTGGTGCGCAGCAAATTGGAGAAAAGGCAGAAGGTATGGGGTCGAAACTAGGGGTTCCGAAGGGGTCGAAACGTTGCTTTATTTTAAATTGAAAATGCACCTGCTTTGCTTTTAACTATATTGCTTTCGACTTGGTTGGCTTTCGATAGTCAAATGGTTCAAAAGAAAAGATTTTAAGAGGTAGCGCCTTTATTTTTAAATAACTGCTTTCGACTAAGTCGAAGCCTTAGCTGCCGCTTTTCCTACCTTTCAAAGCCAATGGTTTCAGAAAGTATACTTTGTTTTTAAACATGGCCATTTTTCCAACGCTTTCGGAAGGTGGTTTCAACACCATCACTTATTTTCTTAGGAATGCTATCAAATATAAGCTTTCGACTTAAATGGTTTTAAAGACCCATTTGTTGTGTTGATGTATAACCCATATGATTTCAAAAGAAATGGTTTTGAATGGTTTCGAAAGGTTTCTGCATGTTTTAATTGAACCCAAAGGCTTTCGAAAGGTTTAATGTTTTATTTCTTTCGAAGGGTTTTAAATGAAGGTTTCGAAGGGATGGTTCCCTAATAATTTCGAAAGGTTTTGAAGGAATGTCTTCCAATGGTTTCGAAAGATCTAAGAGTAAAGATTTTTCCAATGTTTTCAAAAGGCAGTTTTAAAGTGTTTTAAAAGAAAGATATTTGAGGTTTTAACGCTTTCAAAAGGAAGGGTTTTTAATGGTTTCGAAAGGTTATAGGAAGGTATTGGTCTTTCCGTCTAAGTTTAATAAAAGGGTTTTACTTGGTTTCGAAAGGGGTACTTTCAATAGATTCGTAAGGGGTACCTTTAAAGGTTTATATGTTTTCATTAACTAAGATTTGTGTAAAGTATGTATAACATGGCAAGGTGATTTTGAGAAAATCATAGAGTTTACGTATATTTCTTGTGTGAGTTAGATTAAAAGGTTTTCAAGGAAAATTTTGGAAAGGTTCTCCTAAGTAAAATGACTCAACTATTATAATACCAGGTGGGACTAGTATAGGGTCGCGCTCTATACATTAGTTATTAGCCCCAACTAATTAAGTCCATCCAGTATGTAGGTTTGTCATAGGTAAGACTAAAATTATGATTACAAATAGAAGGAATATACGTTTGTGTATAAATAGGTTATTGGTGAGCCCACAAAACCATTAGGATCAGGTGAACCTAAGAGATGTTAAGTTAGAGACATACCATCTAGAAGAGAAGTATTTAACTGTTAGTTAAGGATAGACCATTCAGAAGAGGTATGTCTAACATATGTTAGACTATTTTTTTATATTTTCTGGTAGGCCCAAGTCAGCGAAATGTTTGTAGTTAGCCAAACAAAACTACAGTGTTCGGACAGATAATTCATTTGTTACCTGATATGGATGTTTACATAATAATGCTTTACAAATTTAACCATTTTTTGTTACACGATTATGATTTGCAAAAGATATGTTTTAAAATGATATTAGTGAGCGGAAACCCGTTCCTCTAAACGGTGTGGTTTCACTTAATATAGTATATTCAAGATGTATAGTATTATTCACACCAGGCTTTTTATCTGACTTGAAGTTTATGTTTTTCCTCTTAAACTCTCGGGTGCTCAAATTGATTTAAGTAGGCTTAGGTTAGAGGTTTTACAGGTTTTAGCAAGTTGATGAATAAATCTTTCGGAGACGAGTAAGTGGCTGACGGATAGCTAGTTAGGGGTTGTCCTTTTTTTTTTGTTCCGCTGTGTTGTATTTAAGATAGTTATGTCTGTATAGTGCTCTGGTCAACCAAGGGGGCATCATCATATGTCGTTCTTGGCGTATTTATGTAATAATTATACGTTATCTAAACCTGGAAAACGATTATTGAATTATATAATTTGAATGTGAAACAAGTGTTTTGGAAATGTAATATGAAAAGATGTTTTTGAAATATGCGATTTTGTTTTATTCAAATGCTTCTGATATTATGGATTCCATTAACATAGCCATATTTAGTCGCCGGAAGTTAATACTATGGATGACTGCAGCAACTATAGCGTTTAGCTTTGGGCCTCTAGATAGTGGATGTTACATCATCCTAATTGTCGTCTTCTTCCGTTATCTCTCCCATTATCTAAGGTAACCATGGCTGGCTTCATGGGACATGTCCCATGTCGACTGGTATTCCCAGAATGACTCCTCTTTCATCTAACTCCTCCAAGACTTTCACCTTTTCCTCCCAAGGGTTCTCAGATTCTTCGACCCCCTTCTATTTTTCTTCTTCTTTTGTTTCTTTATTGTTGCTTCCTATCTAGTTCCAGTTTACATATGAACTGGATCATCCCTCATGCCATACGACGTGCTCCCCATCCATATCCCATATTACATTGCTATATTTACTTGATATGATAGCATCAGGGTCTTCCAACGGCTCTGATTCTTCCTCCATGGGCTCAATTTCCTCTTCATTGGGTTTTAATTCTTCTTCCATTGGTTCCAAAATAGAGCTAGCAGGATCTACTATCCAATTTCCCTCCAAGGCCTGCCTGGGTTCATCATCTCTAGAAATCATAATTACTTCATGAGCGGGGGGCGGTATAAGCATTTTGGCCATAAGGTATCCATCTTCACCCTCTTAGTGTACGAGGCATATTCACATTCGATTGGAAACCCACCATTGCAAGATGAATATTCTGGTTGCTCATTTTCATCACTAGAGAGAATAATAAGGCTATCCTTCTTACCCCAACTCGCTCTGGAAGACTCCCCATTCGCGTAACTTTCCCCATACGGTTTCTATAAGGCAAATAATTATTCTTTCAGACATAAGTAGTAGGTAATTGATAGCGTATTCTTAGGTAGAGAGATTCGGTCAATACTCAGAAAATCTTTTGAGATTTATTTCTAAAGATGGCTTTTAAGATTATTTGTATAAAATGTTTATCATTTCGAAAACTCTTTGAAATTTTTTACCAAAATATTCTTTTCATTTCAAATATATATTAGGTAAAAATGATTTCATGTAAAACAAAATTTACCTGTATATTTTTATTAACAAATACATGCTCACACACACACACACACACTCTCTCTCTCTCTCTCAAACTCATTCTAGGTGTTACTAGCCCTAACTCTAATGAGTTACTCATCCTAGTGTATTACTAACCATATCTCTAATGAGTCTTATACCCTTATTAGGCTCAGGTATTCACTCAACCTAAGCTCTCATACGACGATGTAAGGACCTGTTTCTTTGACTCTTGAAAATCGACAATAATACATCCTCTGTATTCATGTGCCATAAATCCAAGTGCCGGAGAAACCGATTCTCAAAGGTAAGAAAGAAAAATGGAGACAGAATAGAATCTCACATATGTTATTTTAATATAAACTTTACTGCGGAAATTAAAATACATTTATTAGAGTTAAAAACATGGACGGTTATAAATTCATATACTTATAGATGCGGAATACTATAGTATAATAGTGTGGTGGAAATAGGTAAAAATCTTTATAAAAATTTAGGATGTTAACCCAAAACCAGTAAATACACCCGAATATATAGAAATCATCTAATTCTACTCAATATCAATTCCCGTATTCAATAAATACTATGGGCGGAATAAAGGTTAATCACCTTTTAAATTCCAAGAATAGTATGAGTTCCCTCTTCGGGATTTAACACCAAGTGCAAGAAGATCATCTCTATACAATCAAGTTGTATTTAATTTAAATTTGGAAAATCTAAATCTTTTTATACTTAACTCATTTTGACATTTCGACCTTATCTATCCCTCGTCCATGGAAGAGACCAGGTGAGCTAGGGCATTAGTTGCTCCTGAACAACTTCTTAGTTTAACACCTCACATCCGGATCTCACGAATAGAAAAACCCAGTCTACTCGTCGGCTTTTAGAGCCAAGATTAAACCACTTAATTATAATAGCTTTTCTTTAAACATTTATTTAATTATTTTTAAATAACTACAAAAATTCCAAATCATTATTAAAACACTTAATTATTCAGTTGAAAACATTTATAAAATATTTGAAAAATAATTGTTAAGTTTAAAGCTTTCAAAAGGTAGAGAAAAGTATTGCGGAAAGTGCTCTTTTAAGCTATATTGATCAAAACGACCTTTTATTATTTGAAAATTTATTTTTATTACTCAAATCACTTTTAAAACATTTTAAAATATTTATAATATTTATTACACATTTTTAAACAATTTTAAAATATCATTTCTCAAAAATCCAGTTTTGGATCTCGAACTACAAAACCGCGATTTTTCAAAAAGCTTTTTTTTACTTATATCTCAAAATCTACTTAACGAAATATCGATTTTCCTTCTTCTTTGAAAAAATATTGATATGATAGTTTGGAAAATTCTTATTTTGCAGAATTTCAAGATATATACCATCCTTTACACTTGTTTGAGTTTTATGGCGTGAAATCGCGAACTGCCGTTAAGCGATGCGCCCATTTTTGACTAAATTTCCCATTCACAATCAAATTTCATCAAAACACTTTTGAATGTTCCATTTTAAACTCATTTTAAACCATTTAAAAAGGTTTAACATTCCATATATACCAAATCATTAAATCAAGGAAAGCGATTTCGTTTGTGTTTACTGACCTATATTTTCATGACTTGCATATATATATATTCAATATTCATTGTTTAAACTACTAAACTTGATGATCAAAGTATATTAAGCATCTATTTAAAAATTCATATCATCATCCAAAATATAGTATACTAGTTTACGAGTTCTCACCTTCATTTTCCCTTCGAACTAGTTTTAAAACGGCTATAGCTTCGCTACGATTGAACCAAAGCAAACAAAACCAAGCCTATGACCTAAGAGAGAGAGCTTAGCCTAGTCTTGATGGTGATGGTGCTCATGGCTTAGGTGGTGTGGGGTGGTGTCCATGGATTTTGGAAGAGTAAAGGAGGTGTCTATAACTAGTTTTGAAGTGAATCGATATTTTAAACTAATGTATATATTTTTCTCTTTATTTGATATTTTATTTTAATTTTTCTAAATATTTTTTTATGAATAAGAAGCCATTAAAGAGGCTCTTAGGAAGCTTGAAAAGAAGAGGAAGAAGAAGTGAAATGTGTTAGGAACTGAATTGATGATGTTTTGATGAAAACAACCTTATATAGTTATTATACTTTACTTTATAAAATATATACTAACATTTCCATATATATATATATATACACACACGTATATAGGAAGTATATGCAGGTATCATCGAAGACTGATCAGTATAAAGACTCAAGCATCAAGATGAAGATTAGAGATTGAAGATTCAAGACTCTAGAGAATCAAGATCTCAAGATCTCAAGATAAGTGTCTAGTATTTTGTTAAAACTTCATAATAGCACTCTCATCTTTCTTCCAATTTTCTTTTGGGATGGAACCCAATTTCTATCAAAACCAGTGGCTTACAAACCCACGACAAGTAGCTTACAAACCTACGACAACTGGCTTACAAACCCACGAAAATCAAAACCATTTAAACTACTTTGTACAAGTTCTTGAGTCCTATGGAGGAGCTCTGTAGGAAGGTTCTTGCAATTTCAGTTTGAATAGATTTTTAAAAATGTTTTTAAATCTGTTTTCAAAATGTTTTAGCTTTCAAAATCATGTTTTCAGAAATATTTTCAAACTTTGTTTTAGCCTTGAAATATTCCTCTATTCTGATTTTAAAAACTTCTATTTTTAAAACATCAAAACTTATTCTGATTTTTAATATTACTTATATAATTGACGGTCTATATCAATTATATATATATATATATTTAAAATAATGTTTTATATCCATTCTCTCTCTCAAAATATTGTTTAAACACTTTACTTTGCTTCAGAGAAGTTTCAACTTGTCTTAAATTCAATTGTCTTTACAAAACAACATCTCTATAATTTTGAACTAAGGGATGTCGACATAAGGGGATACCCCATGTCGACATGGTGACAGTTGGATTCAAAATTCAATTTTCAAAAGAAGTGTCCATTCGTTCGAAAACCTTTCGCCAATGGTTATGACTGTTGTGCATCTATATAAAGGCTTTCAAAACGAATTTTTTTAACAACTACTTTCTTATTTTCTTCACTCTTTCTTCTCCACCATTCCATATCCATAAAACTTCATATTTTCAAGATCGTGCCATCATTCTGCCAAATTCTCAATAGGAAATCATTTAGATACTCTCTCTATTTCATTCTACATCATTCTACTAAAGATCAAAGTGCTATTCAGAGTTATAGGATTAATTTGTATTCAAAAAGTCCATAGAGTCTATCCATTCAAAAGGATTGTTATTAAGAAGTATTAGGGTGATCTTGTGTCCCGTAAATCAAGAGAGTTTACCCCAGACTCGGAGATAGGAGGGTTCCTCAAGGCCTTAGAAATTGAGGGTTGTAATTTGGATATTGGCTTATAAAAATTTGTACAAGGATATTGCCTTGGTGCAGGACTGGATGTAGGAGGATTCCGAACCAGTATAAAATCCGGTGTGTTCTTTCCTTTTACTTGCTTTACTTTACTATTTGCATTTGTTATATGTTCTGTGATCATTCTGTGTTAGATTTCTGTTTAGATTTGTGTTGAAAGTTTTAATTTAGTCATATAGTTCATATATTCTTTAAAACACTATTCACCCCCCTCTAGTGTTATTTCTGCCTTAGGATCCTTAATCCGCATCCCTAACAATTGGTATCAGAGCATTGGTTTTCATTGTTTTTCATAATCTGAAACTTGAAAAATATAAAAATGGCATTTTTGGAAAATTGTGTTAAAACTCTTTTGAATCTATGCATTTCATCAAAGTTTCATAAGTCTGCATATAGTTATTTTGAGAACTCAAGTTATCTACCGAATTGGTGTGTTATGCAGGAACAGACATGTTATATGGCTTTTGACGAATCAAAACCCAATGGAAAAACTATGCAAATTGAGAAAGATAAATGGATACTTGATAGTGGCTGTTCGAGGCACATGACTGGAAATCCCGAGATACTCAAGGACATTACTTACCAAGATGGTGGATTAGTCAATTTTGGTGACAACTCTAAAGGATATGTGGTTGGCATCGGCAATGTCGGTAACTCTAAAACTTCACTTATTTCTGTTGTTTTATTAGTTAGGAACTTAAAACATAATCTGCTTAGTATAAGTCAACTTTGTGATAAAGGTTTTAAAATTAAATTTGGAAAAGATAAATGTCACATTGAAGATGATAAGTCTAATATAATTTTTGAAGGTATTAGGAAGAAAAATATTTATATCCTTAGTATGAAAATTTCAAATGATAATCTATGTCTTTTGGCTAATACAAGTGACCCTTGGATTTGGCATAAAAGATTTGGCCATTTGAATTTCAAATTATTATCTAGGATATCAAAACTTGACTTAGTTAGAGGTCTACCCAAGTTAAACTTTAAAGTAGATAGTATTTGTGATGCTTGTCAATTAGGAAAACTTAAGAAAAGTTCATTTAAATTAAAAGATGTTATTTCTACCTCTAGTCTTCTAGAATTACTTCATTTAGATTTATTTAGTCCATCTCAAGTTCAATCAATTAACCATAGTAAATATGTTTTTGTTATATTAGATGATTATTCAAGATATACTTGGACAATCTTTTTAAAACATAAAAGTGATGCTTTTGAAATATTTAAAAACTTTTCTAAAAGAATTCAAAAACAGCATTCTTTCAAAATTAAAATTATTCGAAGTGATCACGGTGGTGAATTTGAAAATGAAAATTTTGAGAATTTCTGTACTCAAAAGGGAATTACTCACAACTTTTCATTTCCAAGAACTCCACAATAAAACGGAGTAGTAGAACGTAAGAATAGAACGATTCAAGAGTGTGCTCGTACAATGCTTTCTGATAGTAATTTACCTAATCATTTTTGGGATGAAGTAGTTGCTACAGCTTGTTATATATTAAATATAATTTTAATTAGACCATTAACAAATAAAACTCCATATGAATTACTTTATAATAAGAAACCTATAGTTGCTTATTTTAAAGTCTTTGGGAGTAAATGTTTTATACTTAATACAAAAGATAATTTAGATAAATTTGAACCAAAAGCTGATAAAGGATTCTTTATTGGTTATTCTAATAGAAGCAAAGCATTAGGAGTTTTTAATTTAAAAACTAATACTATTGAAGAAACTATGCGTGTATCTTTTGATGAAAATCTTAAAGATATTGTACAAACAGATGATGAAGAAGATTTTATAAATTTAAATCAATCTAATGAAACTAAAAAACTGATCCACTTTCATTTTGTATTTTGGACTAAATTCTTTTACTCCTCGATACTCAATCAAATCCTCTTTTTTACGATTGAATCCACCTCTACGGTCCCATATTTAGTAATTCCCGAACTGTTTCTTCTATATTGTGGATCGTCAAAATAAGCAAGAATTCATGATTCGTTTAGGAATAACCAATTCATGGGGTGGTTGGAGTATTTCAGGAGGAACTGTAACGAATTCGGGTATTTGGAGCTATGAAGACGTGGCCTTGCTGCCAAAAGAACGGGGTTGGATGCGCTTCTGTCTGTCTTTAAAGGAAATTTCACCGAGGGTGATAAAAAGGTAGCTCTTTTCTATCTTATTAGTAGCGGTCTTTGCTGCTTGACTTCTTGACTTAGAGCTTGAAGGACTGCTCTCTCTTTACGGTTTAGCCTACTATTACTATACTATGGGAAGGGACGAGACAAAGCTTTCTTCTAAATGAAATAGGATTCTGCTTTCACTGTTCATTGTTCTCAAGGTATCTCCTGACTCGAGGGTGCCAGTATAAACCCGGCCTCATGTGCAATCTACGTTGTGTCCGTCCCACCTGCTTGGAGTGCGGGTAAGGGCTCACTGCATCAAGGTCTGAGCCAAATTGAGCGAAGGCGGCCACTTGCGATATTGTGCCAATTCCAGTTTTTAACTACCGCAGACTTGTTTCATATAAAAAAAATTTTGATTGAAAAACTAGAGGTTCATAGTTCTTATAAACCTAACTCATTAAAATTCCATCCAGTAAAACGGAAGAATTATAAATTTCCAAAATAATAGATAAGAATATTGCAAATAGAGCCATTGCAACTCCCATAAGTGGTGTAGTCCCCCAGCCCGGAGCTACTTTACCTAGGAACAATACCAAAGTGTTTCAAAGAGGGGTTACCTTGACTTAGGTCTGCCTCTGGCCTAGATTAACCTAAGTTAAATGGAATCTCTATCGCTCCGCAACAACTAACGGAAGAAAATCAAGAAGGAATTCGGGTAATCCAGGTACCTCTGTACCAATTACCAAATCCACCTATCATCGCTGGCATCACGATAAAAAAGATCATTGAAAAAGCGTGAGCAGTTATTAAAACATTATAAAGCTGATGATTCCTCTTTTTTTTTTTACTTTCCCTTCAACTGACCTATTTTTGAATTTGAACTCAGATTAATTGGATCTTAAATGTTCAATGGATATGACAGAAGCAGAAATACAAGCTATAAATTCTTTTTCTAGATCGGAATCTTTTTTTTTGTGTAAGGCGTAATTCAGAAGAATCAATTTTGATTGATCCAATCGGTCTAGTAAGGCTGTGAAGTTTCCTCCTTCCTAACTTTCCTAGTAATTCCCAAACTGTTTCTTCTATATTGTGGATCGTCAAAATAAGCAAGAATACTATTTCTATGTAAAATACCATTTGTGGGTATTTACTATGTTAGTCTAAAGTTCAAATTTCGAGTCACTCCTAATACTAACTCTTTATTTTATTAGTAAGATAGAAAGCTTATAAGGTATGACGAATAGATATTAATAGATTTGATTCCCTCATATGAAGCATCTCTACCAGCTATTTGACCGGTACTCTTAATTATGTGATTCTCTACCCGGAGCAGTCACCGCCGTATGGCTGACCGGCGATTACTAGCGATTCCGGCTTCATGCAGGCGAGTTGCAGCCTGCAATCCGAACTGAGGCGTTGGAAGGTAGTGAATTATTGGCATTGATGAATCAAGATCGGGTAAGTGAAAAAGGATTCATAAGTGGTTGTTAATGAAGTTGAAGTTACCAAATTTTGAGGAGTCGGTATCAATTTATGTCGGATTGCTCCACATATAGTACCTCGGATCGAATTTTCTAAACGAACAAGAGCCAATCCGAATCGATCTTGTAGGATACTCCAAATTCGGGGGTCAGAGAGTTTCAAAAAACGTTCTTGGTGGAAAAAAATGTGAGTGAAAGATCCCACTGAATCGAATTTGATCCATGAATCTAAGAAATAGTGAGAATTCTTGATCTCACTCAATATCTCTCTCAATTCGAAGATCCAGGATTTTCATTGATATCGTTTCATTGATTCCTCCTAAAAATTAAGTGAGATGATTTCCGCCGAATAGAATGGATGCTTAAGTGATTGATCGATCCCCAATTAATATACTGGTCCTACTAGCTAATTAGTAGCAACTTCAGAAGAAGGAGTTGGACTAACTAGTTGGAGCTGGTTTCAGTATGCCTGGGGCCTGAAGAAGGAGTTGGATTACGAAGGAGCTTTCTTCTGTGAATGTGAATTAGGTTGGCTACTAGGTTCTCCTCTCACTTCACTACGTTCCCTGGAACTACTTGGCTCCCTGCCGGTTGCTGGGCTCTCTCCCTAGTTGATTGGGGTAGTTTTAAGGCATATTTCAAATTATTCTGTTCTGTTTCTTCGCTACCCATAGTCATGATTGGGTGGGTGAGTAAGTTATACTGGCATCTCTCCTGGAAATCTCTTGGTCTACGGAAAGATCTCTTTCGCTGCGCACCTGTTCTGACTTAAGGTGCTTGCCTCGCTAAGCCTGGTGAGTTCTGGGTACGTGACTCTTGGTCTCTTTCACAGAACATGGAGAGACTCGAACATAGAGAGAGCTTCTGCTTTAGATCTCTAGTCTTTCGTCTCAAGCTGTAGTAACAAGGAAGTTCTTTCCAGATGTGGGAAATGAAGCCATGAATGCACTCGTAGGGCAAAGGAAGTCTTGCGATCAGACTCGGGAGTGGCTTTGACCTTATGGCTTTGCCTATAAGTATACTTGGTTCATACTGGACCTCTCTTACTAAGATACTGGGGTCGCCCGGTCTAATATACTGGGCTCCCGGAGATCGTAAGCTATGTCCTCCATCACGATGTCGAATGAAACAAAATTTTCATGTTCGGTTTTGCATAAATTTATAACTCTGATTCTATTGTTAGAACAAGAGTTATTCTTGCGAATTATTTCTGATTCAAATCATTCAAAAAAGGGGTTTCTTGGCATCGCCACTTTAAAAATAGATGGAAAAAAATTGCGTCCAATAGGATTTGAACCTATACCAAAGGTTTAGAAGACCTCTGTCCTATCCATTAGACAATGGACGCTTCGAACGTTCTCAAATCAAAAATCTTCCATTTCATTCTCAAATGAGTTTGCTAGTAAGGTGCTGAGAAAATCCAGTCTATAAGAATTTTGAATAGCTGGTTCTGGTAGGGAATCGGTATAACTACTTGAGCCGGATGAGAGGAAACCTTCACGTCCATAGACAGTCAAATGAAATCCAATTCACGAAATAATTTGATCTGTGGACAACATCATTGTGGACAAAACAGACTCACATTTTCCAGTCGAAGGTCTCGACAAATAATCATTTTGAAAACGCTCCTCACCCCAGAGCCGTGTATTGTAAGTGATCCGAACCTGCCCAGAGCCCTTAGAGGCAAGTGAATATGGTGAGCCGTATGATGGGCAACTATCTCCTACGGTCCGGAGAGGAGGGCTCCTCCATGATCATAAACTTGAATTATTTCCTCTTCATTCCTTTTATCCTCTTATGCATGCATATATCTTTATGAAACCCTCTTCCATATGCATCCAAATTCCTATAAAAATTATGAAAATTGTCCAAGTAAAAAGTCCCAAATTAAAACATGCACAAAAATGGCTATTTGTCCTTGTATGTATACGAATATATGCTGATTTGAAAATAATTGAACTTTGGTTTTAAACATGTTTAAATACCCAAATATGACATTTATTTAAATAAAAATAGATAAAATATGTATATAAATATATACAAATATATGTGCATATCAAATTCCTCCACACTTATCTTTTTATTCATCCTCGAATAAAGGAAAACTAAGATAAATCCGTTTTCGTAAGGAGCATGATTGCATTGAGCATATGCAACAAGCCATTTGTAACGACCTTGATTCGACCTTTGAAAATCGGCACCGAATACGACACTCGTACTTCGCGTATTAGGAACCAGCCTGGTGTTTTGTATAGGACTTTTCTTGGGATGACTGATTGACTGTAATGGGAATGAGTAGCCCTTTACCCTAAACAAGCAAGCACAATAAAGCTTACAGTTGTCGTCCCCCAATCACCGTCCCTGAACAGGCGGACTTGGTACAGAAATGGAATCCCCAATAGTTGGAACTTTTTATTTATTTTATCGCGGTAGCTTCGTCGATGTAACCTACCAATTAAAAGGCCTTCTCGGGAAGACTGTCTAATTCCCCAGAAAGGATCAATCGAAACCCCCTAATTGTTTCGACAATGATCAATCCATGACTCTGACCCGAAGTAGCTGCTTCCTTGACCTGAAGTAAACCCTCCAATGACTCGAAGTAGTTACGAAACCCTTGTAAATATACCAATATCTCAAAGAGCCGAAGCAAGGCCTTCTCTAACTCGAAATAACGTGCCTGACAACCCGAAGCAGCCTCAAAAGTGACTCGAAGAAAACTCCAAACAACCTGAAGCAACTTGGCTTTTCTCGAAACCTATATATCATGTATCATGCGGCTTTTGTCCATCGACTATGTCGAATCTCTACCAGATATTCATTTATCAAACGGGAGCCCAGTCTTCTAAAGAATCCCCTCTGCCGGTGTTGTGTTGTTGGACCGCGAGCTTCTCGAGCTATAGTCAGAAGCTCTCCGTCGCTGCGCTATGAGAAGCCTAGGAGTTCTTCTCCTTACCTTCTTAGATCTATTGTTCGAAATTCTTGGCGGGAATCATCAGCTGTTCGCCCATTAAAGCGCTACGTGAGCTGGGTTCAGAACGTCGTGAGATAGTTTGGTCCATATCCGGTGCTGGGATTAGATTCTTCACAAAATTTCGGGTCCTCTTAATACATTAAGACAAAAGTCTTATCCATTTGTAGATGGAACTTCTACAGCAACCAGGTCTAGAGGGAAGTTATGAGGCGAACGATGGGAATTGAACCCGCGCGTGGTGGATTCACAATCCATTGATAATATTAGTTGAATATTTTTTGAAAGATTTTTGTCAAAGTTTTCATTCACGTGAAGCGGGAGGGTTAGCTGACCTATCATTGGACATCCTATTAGTAAGCCAATCTGGACCGTCCCCACAGCCGCTTCTCGTCAATTTTGGATCCAATTCGAGATTTTCCTTGGGATGAAACGTATAACTTGTACAAATCTTTCCATTTTCCAATTCGATCCGATCTGGAATGGTTTATCCTCCTTTTTTTTCTTTTTTTTCCCACTTATTTGCAGTATTCATCTTTCTTCTTATTTTATTAATAAATAGCTTCAATCATCTACTTAAGTTTATTATCCTTCATATATACTACTTAATTTCATTTATTTACTTTCATTTAGTACTAAATTCCATTTATAATGGTTACCTTTCTATTTTAATTAATAGCCTTACAATTATACTTAAGTTCGCAACAACTCTTACCCCAAATTCTTATTATGGTAAGAATCCCATTATAACTTAAGTTTATAACTCTATAACATCAATTCTTATAAATAAAAGCAATTGATTGAACACTTTCATTTCATACTTTTACTTGTACAATTTCCATTACATTTCTTATTAACCATGTCTCTTAAGGAATAGTTAGAAACGTCACGTGGGCAAGTTGTCGATTCGATGTCTAGATCTGCTACAAATACCAATGAGAGGTGCGCTTGGAGGTACCTTCTAAGGCTATTTTCATAGAACCCTCGTTATCGTCAACTATTCGTTTGCGTATCAAAGCCTATTACTCACTACATCAAAGAATTTCCATTAATGAAACCATGGAAATCCGTCGGAAAAGAAAAAATACGCATGTCCGATGAAACGATTGTTGCTATCTGCTCCAATAACGAATCATTGGTTTAACTGAATAACTAAAGATCATCCGTCTGAACCCTCTTCCTTTCACTCTGCCGATAGTTCTCTTATCCTATGAGGGGGGGTCGGGGTTGCGTGGCGATACCCGCGAAAAAGATCCAAACTATTCTGAGTACGATATTCATGAAAAGCCGGGTTTGAAATGCCAAGACAATCTAATAAAAAAAGGGAAAGCACAGACTGCCACTGCTTCTTTGCTTGCTTGCATGAAATGAATAGGCTTGCTGACTAACTTACCTACTTGAACTAAAAAGCATAAAGCGAAAACCGAATGCAGTTTAGCACATCCCGATGGGAATGGAAAAGAAAGAGTGAGAGTGGGAAGTAGACAGAGACTTAGTTTATACAAACTCTCATTTTGTTTGGGCTTTTAGTTTAATGTTTCTATTTAGCGGCCGCGGTTATTGGCAAGAACTCATTGAATCCATTGTTTGGGCTCATAACAAATTAAAAGTTGCTCCTACGTGGTGGGCTTGATTTTACCAATTGCACTTCAAGACAACTAACAAGGCCAGTACATTAATTGGGGAGGAACAGTTTCCAATTCTTGAACAAGGAGTTGGACCGGTTCTCTTTTCCTTAGACAAGCATTTGGCACTGACTTTCATAGATTGAGGTAGCGACCATTGTCAATATGAATAAATTTTTGAGAAAAAATGAGATCAATTAAATAAAAATGAAATAAAACATATTACTAGATTTTCTATTAAAAGTGGTTTGGATATCAGAAGGTAAATCCCATCCGTGTTTATTTGCAACGTGGTCTTACAAGATACCTTTATTTTTGAAGGGTGTTATAAATATGACAGAGCATATGTTTTAAGTTTACTCATACCAGATCCATGTCTAAGAGTTCGACTAATCTTTACTATATAACTATTTGAACCCTAAATTGTCCTGTAACTCAGATTCCAGAGTATATCTTTTAACGAGTCCAACAATAAAAGGAATTGACATGTCCCCCCTCTTCCAGGCCCATCGCAAGGGAAACGAAAACCGAGATTTGCTTTATCGGGTATCAAACGGGAATTAGAGCATTGCCTCAATCGGGGTAAGCTTAAAAAAAGAAGACGTAGAAATTAGAAAAACAACAAACCCTATAGGCTGACGCCACAGATTCCACCACCCTTTATATTGTCTGTTTCATTTCATGTTGCAATAGAAATTTCTTATTTGATTATACGATACTAGATTCTACGAGACCGCGCCTAAGATTGCAAGCCGTTAGCAACAGTGAGAGTGAACTTTCAAGTTCACAGTTCGCTTCCCTTTCGCTTGAAGCTACGAGCTAAGCCCTACTTCTTTATCCAGGCGTTTTGCTTAGCTTGCTCAGTCACCTCTGCTACATGCGTGCTACTTTCTTTCCATTCCGCTAGACTCAAAGAATGGTTCCAACCCAGTGACAGCGGAAGCTGATTCGTTTGCTTGTTCTGTTCCGCCTGGCTAGTTGTCTTTCCTCTGGCTTACGTAGTTTGCGCAGTTACGTTCCTTCAGTGGTCCGGATACTTAAAATTAAAAATTGTTTAAGAGATTTTGATATGCTAGTCTTTTATATAATCTTTTATTCTAGTAGTAAAAATAGGGTGCCTCTTAGGAATCTTTGGATATCGAGATTTCCGATCTTAGTTCTTAATTCCATTCTGGAATTGATTCTTACCATTTATTTCAAAAAAATTTGAAATAAATGGTGAGAATTAATCATTACCAATGATTAAATTAATAATTGAGGTTTTTGCTTCATCCCTATTACTGCCGATTTGATTTGGGCTAGACTAAGATTTTAAGAAAAAAAAGTTACAATCTTTTCTAAAACCTATGCTATAGTTTATAAAAATCAAGTATTGACACGTCCACCGCTGCTCAATACTTTAGTGGATCAACTCTATTTGAAAAATCCATTTTTCAATATCTTTCCTTAATTTAAAAATCTGATTCCCATATTGTTTTGTTGTTTTGTTTCAGCAATGCAAATAGAGAACGAACGTGAGAAAGGGGCCTTCAGTTCCAGTTTATCATTATTTCATTTAATATTTCAACTAACAGAAGCATAAGGAGCCGAAGGCCAACAAGAACAATAATAACCGGTTAGTCTTTCCTTTCTTCCGTCGCTTATCAGAGAGGTCGAGGGAGCATTTCGAGGCAAGTTTCACAGTTGAACAGATCGAGCAAGTTCAAATTGGCATAACATAAAACCTATTAGTCCGAAAGCACCATGGAGGGCAACAAAAGTCCACAGCCCTCCTAATTGACACCAACGAGTAAAATCCCTAGCCCAACCCTAGACACTCTAAGATCCTTTTTCAAACCTGCTCCCATTTCGATTCAAGAGATAGATAGATAGACACATCCCATTGCACTGATCGGGCTCGTAGTGACTGAGGGGGTCGAAGCCGTGCGAGATGAAAGTCTCATGCATGGTTTTGAATGAGAGAAAGAAGTGAGGAATCCTCTTTTCGACTCTGACTCTCCCACCCCAGTCGTTGCTTTTCTTTCTGTTACTTCGAAAGTAGCTGCTTTAGCTTCAGCCACGCAAATTTTTGATATTCCTTTTTATTTCTCATCAAACGAATGGCATCTTCTTTTGGAAATCCTAGCTAACCTTTCCCTCACGGTACTACTTCGCTATCGGTCATCCAGGAGTATTTAGCCTTGTAACAGAATTGGCCGGGTGGTAAAGTCGTTGAAACACTTGTTTATTCCATATTTTCTTTCTAATCGTTCTGGTGCATTTACTGTTATTGCTTCTGTGAACATTCTGTGGAAAGCCGTATTTGATGAAAGTCGTATGTACGGCTTGGAGGGAGATCTTTCATATCTTTCAAGATCCACCCTACAATATGGGGTCAAAAAGCCAATCTAAGTAATTGCCCCATAGATTATATATCTATCTATATGAAGAAGAACCTCCATGGGTCACTGGATTAGAGGGAGAAGCGGTCCGGGCTAGAGCCATCAGTACGTAGGATCTGCGGCCAAGGTAAAATCTCTCGGCAATCGATTTCGGACCGGAAGAGGATGAGTATGAAGATGATGCAGGATCAAAAAAGGTTGTATTAAAGTTTCGATCGGTTAATAACATTCGAGTTTTTGGCGCGATTGCTCGGGAATTGAGACAGTTGAATTTTACTAAAATAGTTTCATTAGCTCCTGAGGTATTATAAAGACTCATAGTCATAGATCAAAGACTCATAGTCATAGATCAATGATATTATAGTAGTCACTATAGCACTTCTGTTTATATATTTTTTCTAGTAGTTTTCTCTTTCCTTTTGTTCTTGTTTCCCTATCATCCAAAAATAAAAATAGTAATTAATTACTAGTTAACAGAATAACACAAGACCTAAAAATAAAACTTTTTATTTTTTGTGACAAAAAAAATGTTGCGGAGACTATTTCTCTGGGTAATCTATTATTGACAACTTCTTCCCAAATCGAAAGATGGTCGAAAGAAAAAATCTCTATTTGATGGAGCTTCTTCACACCTTTCCCTGGTATGCATCATGATCGCCCACGCCCAGATCGTTACGCCTTTCTATTAATCTACTGGATCGGTCTATGCAAGCTAATTGTAACCCAAAAGCAAAAGAGTTCGGCTCGCTCAAAGGTTACCTTATTTGTGAACAATAGGGGCGGAGCGGGTCAGGCGCTGATGAGCACATTGAATTACCCGAGATGCCTATGCCCATAAAAAATCCCGAGGCCAACCAAATTAGAAGAAGAGATCTGCATGCCTATTCGGTAGTTAAGCAGATTGGTACCACTTCGAGGATTCCAAGGGGTTGGTTCACTTTTGGGCATGCTTCGTTTGCTTTGCTTTTCTTTTTCCTCAGTTCGGATTGCAGGCTGCAACTCGCCTGCATGAAGCCGGAATCTTCAAATTCCGAGTCACTCCTAATACTAGGCTCGAGTTCATATATTCGTTAACACTCCCACCGGTCGCCTATGTTTATACTGGGTGGACCTCACTTCTTCCTCCCTGTGAGGTATTAGAAGAGATGTCAACCGACAACCGTATCTGGAAACAACGATTAGTGGATATCGGTACTGTCACTGCACAAGAAGCAAAGGATTGGGGATTCAGTGGTGTAATGTTAAGCTTATGACTTATGAATAATGCTATTGTTGCTATAGTCTATAGTAGTTTACCTACCTGTAATGCTATTGCTACTAGAAAGGTATTATTGAAACAAGAACAATATACTGGATGTTAGTTGCCTATAAGTATACTGGGTTCATACTGGACCTCTCTTACTAAGATACTGGGGTCGCCCGGTCTATTATACTGGGCTCCCGGAGGATGCCCTAAGTATACTGGTGCAAGCTGTGATCAATGAATGCTTCAGTGACGCGGTACAATTGAGATACTTTTCCACATACGGATTCTCATACAGGTACTGTTCCACATAGGGAAGATGATATGCCAATCCCAAACAATTAGGAGATTCTCTTTGGTCTAAGGTACCTGAACCAAACGGATTCTGCGCGCTCGCTTGCTGTCTTGTTCTTTGTCGCAGACTAGAATCGCTCGCCAGCTAGGCCCTATAGAAGAAAGTTGGAGCAACATTGTATGAGAACATATTACCCATCTTCGGGGACAAGGGGCGAAACGACCTCTCGATCTACTTACAGCAGCCCAGGGGGAATCGTCGTCTAGGCGTTCCCACTGACGGGAGCTGGTATTTTTACAAGAAATCTCTAGCCAGCCTTCCCGTTTCATGGCTTTAATTTGAGCTGCGGATCCTACTCTGGAAACAGAAATGCCTACATTAATAGCAGGTCGGATTCCCGCATTGAATAAATCGGCAGATAAGAATATTTGTCCATCTGTAATGGAAATTACATTAGTAGGGATATAAGCCGAAACATCTCCAGCTTGAGTCTCAACTATTGGTAAAGCAGTCACACTCCCTTCATCTAAACTAGAACTTGATTTAGCAGCTCTTTCCAAAATGCGTGAATGTAAATGCCCATCGGTAGGAATAGTTTGTGGATTCCGAACAGTTCGATTGGTAAGTCCAATCCCAATATCTTGATTTCGAGTTTCGAATTAGTAGATGTTGCCAAAGGGAGTGGCGATGCCATACGCAAAAAGGAAGAGACTCATAGAATGGCAGAGGCAAATAGAGCTTTTGCACATTTTCGTTAATCCATGAACAGACTCGAGGAGGTGCTACCGGCTCAGAAAGGGAAGAAAGCGATGTAGAAACAACTTACGAAACGAAGAAGACGAAACAGGAACAAGAGGGATCCACTAAAGAAGACAAAGATAGCCCGGTTTACGAAGATTCTTATCTTGATATCCATCAAGGTAATTGGGAATTGGGAAAACTTAAAGAAGAGAAAACTTATTTTTGGTTTGAAAAACCTATTGTAACTTTTCTTTTCGATTATAAACGATGGAACCGCCCATTGAGAAAATATTGGTTGATTCCATGTCGGAGAATGAGTGACTCTCTTCAATCCGGAAACATTTCCCTCCCCGAACTAGAGATCCCCGGACGAGAGAAGAATGAAGACTACAATGACTCTGGTTTGATGGTTGTACGTGCTAAAAATCCGGTACATTTGGAAACCTTTCTGAAGGAAAATATTCAGGAGCATAAGAAAATTCATTTATGCAATTTCATAATTCCTGATCGATGTTGGGTATTTTTTAATTTTCTTTATTACATTCTATTATATAGGCTCGCTCTAGTTCGCTATTCTTGTGATTCCGAATGCTAGCTGGTGGAGATGGAGTCGAATCAATCGATGCAGAGGTCTAGTCGATGGAATAGATGGCTTCAGAGGTTCTACTGAGGCATCCAAATCCCTATCCCCATCCTCAGAAACGGAATATAGGGCCGAGGGGAATGTCTTCTAGTGAGGGGAGTCTTTTCCGTTAAATAGATAAAAATAGGTGAAAATTCCGACATCACCAAAGTGGAATATTTTCGAAATTCAAATTGATAGTTTGGACTTGCTATACTAGGCTCCTTGTTATCTCTCTATATAAAATAGTGGTGGTCAATAGAATGGAATAGAACAGCAATAGAATGGATCGGTCTCCTCTTGCCAGCTTTAATAATTGGCTGTAGTTACACCTGATTTCGAGTGAGTTGTGGGTTGATTCCATCTCAGTCATATCTTATCCTGACTTGAGCAAGTGTTGGATTTAAAGCTGGTGTTAAAGATTACAGATTGACTTATTATACTCCTGATTACGAAACCAAAGATACTGATATCTTAGCAGCATTCCGAGTAACTCCTCAACCCGGAGTTCCCGCTGAAGAAGCTTAATTGTTATTTGAACAAAAAGATCATAAAAAACTTTTGGTAAAAGTTAAACATCTGAGTAGCTAAAGGAAGGAAAATCAAAAGAGAAAATGTTAGTAGCGGCGAGCGAGAGCGGAACAAGGCAGGAGACCGATCCATTCTATTGGAAGCAGTTTCATTCGATGTGGATTGGATGATGGAAAAACCAACAAGCAGCAAGCGTAGGCTGTGTTGCCGTAGCGCGCCCGGATCTTGAACTAAGAAATAGGCCTAGAAGCTAATAGAGGGTATCCTGAGCAATTGCAAGAATTGGGATCGCCTCCTTTTTAGGGAGAGCTAATGCTTATGCTTGTTGGGTATTTTGGTTTGACACTGCTTCACACCCAAAAAGAAGCGAGCTACGACTGAGCTAAGCTTGGATTTATTACACTACTCAAAATCTCGAACCCTTATCGAGTATGCCTCTAGACATTTATGATGTTATACCCCTATTCCGAACACAATGGAAAAGGTTTTCGGTCTTAATTAGATCGATCGTATAGAGAATATAGCTTTTTGGACCCAATTTTTATATCGAATTCTCGATATATATTTCAACGCGTTTATATCCAGTACGACCAAACCATAACTCCAAACGTTATGAAATTTGAAACCCCATAGTAATACACAATTATGGATCCAATGGAACTAGTTTCATCGAAATCCGAGACTGTGCCCCAGATGACTATTTATATACGTTAATTCAAACGATATATTCTTAAAATTGAACAAATCACTTTTAAATTCAATTTAAAAAGTTTTATTATCTTCGTTATTATAAATATAAATTTTATAGGCCTTTAAATTATATTTATCAAGCTAAAAACTCAAAATTCCACTATTTAACCAATTTTTAATAATTAAATTCAATAATTAAATTATCAAATAAATCGCTATATTTGAAAATCACGTTAAAAATTTTAACTTTTAAATTTTACAATCAATTAAATATTCCAATTTTAAATAACTAAAATTCTTGGTTGTTACAAAAATAAAACTTGTCAACTCCCCGAAGCATTTC
This sequence comes from Allium cepa, assembly GCA_030765085.1. Classification (NCBI taxonomy): domain Eukaryota; kingdom Viridiplantae; phylum Streptophyta; class Magnoliopsida; order Asparagales; family Amaryllidaceae; genus Allium; species Allium cepa. Next base: position 229,629,336 of record CM060941.1, read on the forward strand.
GTCGCTTGCTCTTTGTTCTTATTTTCACCCTTATATTGGGAATAACAATAGGGGTACCAGTAATTGTGTGGTTAGAAAGAGAAATATCTGCAGCAATACAACAAGGCATTGGGCCTGAATATGCCGCCTCTTGAATCTTCTTTTTCCTATTTTTGTTTGTTTTTGTTATTTAATTTTTTGTTTTTGTTAATTACAATTTAATTTATTTCTAATTATCCATTAATTAATCTCTAATTATTTAAATAATTAAGTGTTAACTGTAACTTAATTAATCTTTAATTATTTAATTAATTAACCTTGATTTTTATTTAATTGTTTGATTAATAAATCTTTAATCATTAATTAATAATCTTAAATGATCTAATTAATGATCTTTAATTACAAAATGATTAACCCTTAATCATTTATTTATTAATCCCTGGGTAGTATGGGATCTGTAGTAGGCGAGAAAATCACTCGTTTGATCGAGTATGCTACTAATCGATCTCTACCTGTTATTATTGTGTGTGCTTCCGGAGGAGCACGTATGCAAGAAGGAAGTTTGAGCTTGATGCAAATGGCTAAAATATCTTCTGCTTCATATAATTATCAATCAAATAAAAAGTTATTCTATGTATCAATCCTTACATCCCCTACAACTGGTGGAGTAACGGCCAGTTTTGGTGAATAGACAAGATACCCTAAAGAAGTCAGAACTAGATCATCCTCTAACCTTGATTTTATATAGTAATAATGATCATCAGTACTATGAAATGACCCTGGGGAGGGAAGTAGTAAATAACTATTATATTAAGCTGAGCTGAGAGAGAGTCTCTTGGTCCCTTCTGATGAACAGATTTATAAAAATTTTGTCATTTCTCAAGAAAAATAGCTAAAGGTAAGGGCTGGTCCACTAATGGATCTGAGAGTTACAACTACCTCTACACTAGATCCCTTCACTTGATCCAGGAGAGTTCTTCTTTCTTTTATCACTTAGGAGCCGTTTATTGGAAAAAGCAACCCCAAAGATTTGGGACCAAAAGCGGTTAGCAGTGACCATTGAATAAGTCTCTTCAGCTTGAGTTAATGACGGTTTCTGATCAAGAAACCAGATCTGAGTCCACATTGGGAAGTCGGGTGGATGATACTAGTTCGGAGTGAAATTGTGTGATCGAGTGAGCGATTAGATTTGATATTGCTTAGGGATCCTATATGTACATCGTACGTGCTTGAATGAAATAGATATTGAAGATTTGGAAAAGAAATGTAAATATGATTAACAAATAAGATCAGAAAGGCCTACTCTAACCCCTTTTCCAAATCTGAAGAATTTATCATATAACTACGCGGATCATCCATTAATTGTTCAATCAATGACTTCTTGAGATGAAAAAAAGAAATAGGGTGAAACTAAGTGGAGGTCTGAACCGACTGATGTTGAAGAATCAGCGGAGAAGTATGGTATGGTAAAACCCCTAGTGTGTTTACTACTTAATGCTATGCTAATAGAATAATGAATAAAGACTCCATAATTACTACAAGCACTTTTAGAAAAAGGTGGGTTGACTAAAGACAGAAAGATGGAACCATATGCATACTTAAAGAAAGCGCTTAAAAGAAAAGGTGACTTCCGGATCAGGGATAATAAATAAAATAAGAACCAGATAAAATCGTATATCGAAACGACTCCTGGCATCACCGGACATTGAAAAGTACGAATGATCAACCTTGCAATCAGTTGTTAGAATCAGGCATTCCATAATCAATATCAGGGTTTCACTTCTCATTCGGCTCTATGGTGAGTCATTTCTTCCCGGGTGTGAAATACCAGTGGGTCTTACTTCGCTTCAGCACATAATTGGTTAAAAATCACGAGACGTTTCGAATAAAACCATTTGTTAATTCAGTAGAATTTATTCTTGGATCCATCAATCAAATAAAATAGATCATTACCATGACATGATAAGATCCCATATCTCTATCTCGCTACCTATATATCTCTTTTGTGACAATGTGAGTGCGACTTACATGGCGGTGAATCCTGTTTTCCATGCTCAAACCAAACAACTCTCCTAGCCCACGGGGAAGCCTCTTCTGGTTAAATGCTATTAATGAAAATAATAATTCACTCTTCTAAACAATAGGTCCGAGAGATTTCTTGGTTCATCATGCAATTGCTCTAGGTTTGCAATGACTCGGAAAGTGAAGGTGTGGAATTACCCTAGCTACTTTCCCGTATGAGAATTCGGTACATGTATAAGTCCGTGGAAGAGTCAAAGGTAGCGAAGCTCTACCACGGATCTCCCCCCTAATATTAGATGGGTCGTCTGAGGGTTCGACGCGGTTCATTGTTGTGCTTACACACTAGGCTACCCTTCTCCGAAAGCTCCGCGGGACCACCTATCACTAGTCTTCGGCCGGAGGGGTTTACCAACCCACCCTTCTGTATAACCTATTCACATTAGTGAAGCGGCTGCATGCATAAGGGTATACGGGTAACGTAGGAGACATCTCTATTTTTCCCCGGGGGATCAATATACTAGAAAAAAGGACCAGATTTTGTGATCTAAGAAACTAAAAAAGGAAATAAAAAACCCGTCATCATAAGTTAGAACTATTTTTTTTGTCTTTTGTGATTCCTTTCATTTGACTATAAGAAACTTAATTCATTGATAATATTATGTTTTTTTTACCGACTCAGACTATTTCACCAATCGAGTCACAGGCATCTGATATATTCATACCTAACGATTTTCTACAAAGTGGTGATGAAACGTATAACTTGTACAAATCTTTCCATTTTCCAATTCGGAGATTGGATGCAGTTACTAATTTATGATCTAGCATGTACAGAATGAAAACTTCATTCTCGATTCTACGAGAATTTTTATGAAAGCATTTCATTTTTTTTCTCGGGTACCTTCCAGTAAACAAGGACTTTCTAAAGACCCCACAACACCAAATAATGGATATGACCAAAAATACCAAATTTTTTTTGGTTTGGTCAAGTCCTATAACGAGCGAAACCCTCGTTTTGTGTTGCTGAGACATGCAGTCAAGTTTTTAGTGAACCTATGAAAGATAGATATTTTTTTTATATTTATAATAATAATTAGTTTACTTCTTTCCCTATCTCCCATTCAGCTATTTATTTTAGTTATTCACTAGAGCAATTATGATATTGAAGTCGATCCGGGGCAAGTGTTCGGATCCAGTTAGTCAAATTATATCAGAAAGTTTTACAATTATTGTGGAAATTCCATTTTCCTTGCGATTAGTGTCTTATTTAGAAAAAAAAGAAATACCAAAATATCATAATTTACGATCAATTCATTCAATTTTTCCTTTTTTAGAGGACATAAGTGGGACCACCACCCAATAGCATGTTGCCACCAAAAGCAGAACCCCATATCTCTTCCAAAGAATCTCCTAATTGTTCCAGAGCAACTAGAAAGAGATTCTTTAACAAAAAAGAATTCAATAGTATATTAATTGGCGACCAACGGGACCTCCACAAAGAGCACCGGAAGGCCAGTATATTAATTGGGGAAATGGTTTAAAAAAAATAGTTGGTAATTTTTCTGATATATAACACCCATATCAATAAAATCATTTGAACCGTTTACTAGAATAAAAATAAATAAAAGTGCGCCCTGCGTTTTATTATCCAATATCCAATGTACCCTCTTCAAATTCTACTAATTCACCTGACATTACTTCATCAAGACCATGAATACGAGCAATGCCGTCTGACCCATATCCTGACATAAGAAGTCCAATAGGGGCAATACTTGAACGTTGATTGTGTATCAGGCAATGGAATATTCCTATCAATTTATACCCGAGAGGCAAGGAAGTTTCCGTACGTATTGAATTGCTGATAAGTTAGTAAATCCAAGGCAAAAGTGGCAAGCAAATATTTTTTGTTTTGAACGGTAAGTAAATAAAAGAGTTTTTATACCAAATTAAAACCATTGAATCAAAAAGACGTGTAAAAGTTTACACGGGAACTTAAAGCAATTTTGAAACGGCTATGCGAATTTGGAGATTTTATTCCTATTATAAAAATGAAGAAAAAGGGAAGCGTAGAAATTTACACGTAACTTATCAAAGCTAGATTTATAAGAAATTGAACCGCTAGGGAAATCATTTCTTTCCCACTTTGAATGCAAGGCTACAGATAAATTTATTTATTTAGTTAAGGTAATAAATTTTTATTAAGAATGCACACTATAGATGCATTAATCAAATCAACCATACATATTTATACAATACTCAGGCCGAGCGTAAAGTACGTTCTGAACCCAGCTCACGTACCGCTTTAATGGGCGAACAACCCAACCCTTGAAACATACTACAGCCCCAGGTGGCGAAGAGCCGACATCGAGGTGCCAAACTTACTTTGTGATTGAACCTAAAAGAGTAGCCAATCAATGATTCATTCCCCTGTTACATGAATCAAATATTTCATTCCATCCGAGAAAAGCCCCACCTATGATCCAACCAATTGGGAGAGAATCAGTAGATTCTTTTTGGGGAGCGATTCATCCTTCCCAAACGCAGCATACAACTCTCCGTTGTACTGCGCTCTTCAAGTGTGCTTGTTCCCCTTTCTCCCTTACCATGGCAAGTATTTGTGAAATAACTCTGATGGGAAGAAAAAAGAAGGCGTTAAGAGACTGGAAGTTGGTGACCTGATGACAGGGGAGCCGGCGACCGAAGCCCCGGTGAACGGCGGCCGTAACTATAACGGTCCTAAGGTAGCGAAATTCCTTGTCGGGTAAGTTCCGACCCGCACGAAAGGCGTAACGATCTGGGCACTGTCTCGGAGAGAGGCTCGGTGAAATAGACATGTCTTATTCCTCACTTCTTTCTCTCATTCAAAACCGTGCATGAGACTTTCATCTCGCACGGCTCCTAAGTGATAAAAGAAAGAAGAACTTATCTTCTTTCTTTTTTGGCGACTTTAGAACATATATTAACTCATCTCTCTTTTCGCCAATTGGTTATTCGACGTCAGGCTGCGTCGAAGGCGTGTGCTCGGGTTTATTGATGAATAAATCCTATTCGTCAGCCGAGATCGAAATCCTTCTTAGACTCTCGCTCTATCGCTTCGAAAGCTTTATAGCTCTAGCTCGAGGAACTCTAGTAACATCTAGCTACCCGGACATAGCAACAGAAGTCTAGTCTTTCATATGCCGAAAAAAGGTATGATACGGCGGGTTCGGGATTGATCCCCGATAATGGATTAGGTTGCACCAATATCAACCCTTTTTTTTCGAAATTGAAGATTTCACTAGTTACTCAGCATCAAGCAACTATTGGTACATTGTTGAATCAAAATAAGGCTTTGATAATTTTGTCATCATTCAATTGTTCTCGAGTCTCTTCCTTTTTGCGTATGGCATCGCCACTCCCTTTGGCAGCATTTACTAATTCGAAACTTAATTTGAAAGCCATATTTCGACCCGAGCGTTTTGGGATGCCCCTAATAACCAACGAATGGCCAGAGAGTGCAGACATGATTATCGAGCTACAACTCAAATGAAACAGATCAAGTGACATGATGAAGCAGTGTAAATGAGCAAGTGCAACAAAGAATAGCAACATGCAAATAAAACCAACAAAATACACAAACAAGACCAGAACAATCATGCCAAAAGTATGGTTACAGCATCAAGGCGGTCAAGGCTAAAATCAAATAAGGCCAGAGACGAAGCTCACAGGGATGAAAACAGTGATGGCCGAAGTAATGCAGAGTCGTGGATTGGTATACACGAAATCAAGTATGTATGAAAATGGAAATTGCCGAAAATAGGAAAGTCAAACAAATCAAAACAGGAAAGTTTTCTTTTCGTATGACTCAAGAAAAATCGAACGTTCCATAATCAAAGCCGTGCGCATCAGGCAATCGAAATTTAGGAAAGTATCGAATTGATTAGGGTCTCAGAATCCATATAGATATTCACCCAACAAATTCATCATCGGCAGTAACAAAAATGTATTGTTCTGAGATATATCAAGATTCAGTCTCCGGTTCATATTTCGTCGACGTTCAGCCAGCGGAAGTCAGCGAGATAACGAGTTGTCCAACGCCTTTATCCAGATGCCATGTATATCGCACTAGAAGTAACATATTAGAGTTAGTATCTAGCTATCTTATATCCTAGCAGGCCATTCGAGCCTTTTTTTCATGCTTTTACCGGAGGTCTGGAGAAAGCAGCAATCAATCGGATTTCCTTAATCCTCCCTTCCCGAAAGGAAGAACGTGAAATTATTTTTCCTTTCCGCAGGGACCTCCCCTACAGTATCGTCACCGCAATAGAGTTTAGGGGACCCCTTTCTTTTTTCTTAAGCATTCTAATGAAATTGGATAAACTCGACTTCCCAAGGAAGGACGTCTATCGTACTCTATTTTGAAAAAAAATTAATTTGATATGTATTTTTTGAAGAAAAAGAAACCTTAGTATTCATTGTTGAAAACAGTAAAAAAAATTTGCCAACTGCTATTTCAAATCAAATTCAAATCCAAAAATTCAAACTCCTCCAATCTAAACAAATTATATAATGATTTGAAGCTCTGAAGAGCGCAATCTATTGGTACTGTTCGTTTTTCGATTTGACTCATAGTTTGTCCTTATATTCAAGATGAACCTCGGCCATTCATTGGCTATTTGCTCGATCAATGGCGGATCTTCGTTGTTTGGTTGATCGGGGAGCTTGTGCGCGTAGAGGGGGCAAAGGGCAGTCGATCTAACGGTTGCTTCTGGCCAAGGGTCGTGGGCAGCCGATCTAACGGTTGCTTCTGGCCAAGGGTCGTCGAGTTCGCCGATTTTAGCCTTGAAAGGGGAACATCGGCGGTAGGATTTGGTGAGGCCGAGCAGTGGCGTGCGTGGCCCTGGGGGCGTTTAGGTGGTCGAAGTCGAGCAGCGAGGCCTGATCGAGGCGATGATCATTGTGGCGGCGTCGAGGTATGGCCAAAGGCCGGTGGCTGTGCGCGAATTAGGGTTCGTCGAACTGTTTCATGTGTACAGGTTGTAGCTTTTAGTTTTAAATTTGTTTACTTATAAACAATATAAACAAGTACATCTCTAATCCATAACATCCATAAAAAAATTTGAATCATAGAAATTTAAAATAACATAACATCGAGTGCACTCTGTAGGAAAAAAAATCTAATGGTTTCATGAGGTCTCCAAAAAATGTTGATACGCATGCATGAATGGAAAACATGCGTTGTTTATAAATATTTGATGGTTTATAAAATATCACAGATAGAAACGGGATTCCATACCTAGAAATTTAATGTCAAGTATAAGATGAAGTACCTTCCATATACTTAATTAATCATGACCTATTTATAGAAATTAACTCTCTTATACTTATCGTACTTTCAATATTTTGACTTCTCTATCCCTTGCCAAGAATCGAAGCAAGGTAAGTTAGGGCACAATTGCAGTTGGCCTTGCCTTGTTTAAAATACTATGATTCTAGGTCTCACGGATAGAGGAAAATTTACTCAATAGATTTTGGTACTAAATATAAGATGACCTACTTTCCATAAATGTATCAACATTTTAATACTATTTATCTTATTTGTTTTTGTTACTTAATGGCACTAAAAATAAATCTATTCAGTTCTTCTGGAACAATCACAAAAACTTTTTTGATTATGGATCTAGTGAAATAAATCAACCTAATAAGAGTTTAAAATATCAAAAGATCATCCTATAGAAATGTTTTAGGAAATATTGAATCTGTAGTAAGAACTAGAAATCAATTAAGTAATATGAGTAATGTAACCTTTATATCAACAATTGAACCTAAAAATCCAAAGGACGCATCGTCTGATGATTCATGGATTCTTGCTATGCAAGAAGAATTGAATCAATTTATTAGAAATGATGTATGGGAACTTGTTCGTAAACCTGAGGATAAAAGTATAATTGGAACTAAATGGGTTTATAAAAATAAAATGAATGAACTCGGTGAGGTTGTAAGAAATAAAGCTCGTTTAGTCACGCAAGGTTATTGTCAAGAAGAAGGAATTGACTATGATGAAACCTTTGCCCCCATAGCAAGATTAGAAGCTATAAGAATTATACTTGCTTTCGCTAATTATAATAATTTCAAATTATATCAAATGGGTGTTAAAAGTGCTTTTCCAAATGGTTTTGTAAAAGAAGATGTTTATGTTGAACAACCTCCACTTTTTGAAGATAATAAATTTCCAAACCATGCATACAAGTTAAAGAAAGCTCTATATGGTCTAAAGCAAGCTCCTAGAGCCTGGTATGAAAGACTAAGATCTTATTTACTTCAATCTGGTTTTGAAATTGGTAAAGTAGATACAACACTTTTTATTAAAAGAAGTAATCAAGATATTCAACTGGTTCAAATATATGTAGATGATATAATCTTTGGATAAACTAATAACATAATGAATAAAGAATTTTCAGATATAATGACTAAAGAATTTGAAATGAGTCACATGGGAGAATTAAGTTTCTTTTTAGGACTTCAAATTAAACACCTAGAAAATGGAATCTTCATAAGTCAAGAAAAATATGCTAAAGACTTAATCAATAAATTTGGTTTAAGCACCTCTAGTGGGAAACCAACTCCAATGTCAACAAATGTAGGTTTAAGTAAAGAAGATAAATCAAAAGGTATTGATCAAACTTTATATAGGGGAATGATTGGTTCGCTACTCTATATAACAGCGAGTCGTCCTGATATTATGCATAGTGTTTGTCACTGTGCAAGATACCAATCACAACCTAAAGAAACTCACTTAAAAGCTGTTAAAAGAATTTTAAGATATGTAAAATACACTTTAGATTATGGTTTATTTTATTCTAAAAATAATACTTTTGATTTAATATCATATTGTGATGCTGATTATGCTGGTTGTAAATCAGACCGAAAGAGTACAAGTGAAACTTGTCACTTTCTAGGACATTCACTGGTTTCCTGGTTCATCAAGAAACAAAATACTGTTTCCTTGTCAACAACTGAAGCAGAGTATATATCTGCTGCTCTGGCCTGTTCACAAGTCATATATATGCAACAAACTTTAAAAGATTTTGGAATTAACATAAGTAAATCACCAATATATTGTGATAATACTAGTGCAATAAATCTATCTAAAAATCCAACTCATCATGCTAGAACTAAACATATTGATATAAGACATCATCTTCTTAGAGATAATATAACTAAAGAAATAATAACTCTAGATTATATAAATACTGAAAAACAAATTGCTGATGTATTAACTAAACCATTAACCGAACAGAATTTTACTAAATTTAGAAGAGAAGTAGGTATTTGTTCAAAATCTAAAATATAAAATAATATAGTATAATAATCAATAAAAATTCAAAATAAAAATTACACTTTTTTTGAAGAACATGTCGACATGCCCCATCTCATGATGTCGACATACCCAACAAAAATTTGAAAATTAAATTTCCCTCCAAAGTTAGTTATTTAGTTATTTATCTATTTATTTCATTTTCTCTCATCTTTCTTCACTATATTCTCTGTAAATAACTTTTGAAACAATAAAATAATGGCCTCCTCTTCTACTAATGAACCCACTTCACCCGCATCTCCTCATTCTGGTCCATTTCAACGAACTACGCACGCTCGAGTGATCAAATTACAAGAGAAGATGAAAGATATCCTTCAATTGATGACTGAAATTCAAGTAAGTCAACTTAGGATGGCTAGAGAACAACAAAGGCAAGGGAATATTATTAGGAATGTACAAAAATTCCTTATGGATAACCGTACAAATCCTATTAATATTGAAGACTCTTCACAAGCCATGTAATCCGAGGAAGAAGAACCTATGGAAGAACCACAAGAAGACCAAAAGGAAGATCAACCTTTACCTCAACCCGAAGTCCCTATGAATACGGACGAGAGCGTTATTTGCGTTGGTGAGATCCTTATTGATACTAATGGAAACATAATTGAACAACGTGGAAACTTTTGTCTCCACTACCCCAATTGTTCGATTCATAAGTCTCCTATAGTTAAGGATCGCCATTAAAGCGTACTTTCATTTTATTTTAAATTGTTTTGTTTGTTCGTATTTATGTATGTTCTTATATATGTTGTAATAACTAAAATGTGTTCACTTATACTCATTGTTTCATGCTTGTTTTATACATATTATTTGTTCATACTAATCATTCTTGAATTCTTAAGTAGTTAATAGTTTTTGTTGATGACAAAGGGGGAGAAAGTTATAAAAATATATGTGCTTGGTGTAAGGGGGAGTCATGGAGTAAGGGGGGTTGTAGTTTTAAGAAGAAATCACGGAGTAAGGGGGAGTTATGGTATGGTAAGAATATTTTATAAATAAAAGTTGTCATCATCAAAAAGGGGGAGATTGTTAGGAACTGAGTTGATGATGTTTTGATGACGACAACCTTATATAGTTATTATACTTTACTTTATAAAATATATACTAACATTTCCATATAGATATATATATATATATATGCATATATAGGAAGTATATGCAGGTATCATCGAAGACTGATCAGTATAAAGACTCAAGCATCAAGATGAAGATTAGAGATTCAAGATTCAAGACTCTAGAGAATCAAGATTTCAAGATCTCAAGATAAGTGTCTAGTATTTTGTTAAAACTTCATAATAGCACTCTCATCTTTCTTCCAATTTTCTTTTGGGATGGAACCCAATTTCTATCGAAACCAGTGGCTTACAAACCCACGACAAGTAGCTTACAAACCTACGACAAGTGGCTTACAAACCCACGAAAATCAAAATCATTTAAACTACTTTGTACAAGTTCTTGAGTCTTATGGAGGAGCTCTGTAGGAAGGTTCTTGCAATTTCATTTTGAATAGATTTTTCAAAATGTTTTTAAATCTGTTTTCAAAATGTTCTAGCTTTCAAAATCATATTTTCATTTTCAAACTTTGTTTTAGCCTTGAAATATTCCTCTATTCTGATTTTAAAAACTTCTATTTTTAAAACATCAAAATTTATTCTGTTTTTATATATTACTTATATAATTGACGGTCTATATCAATTATATATATATATATATTTAAAATAATGTTTTATATTCATTCTCTATCTCAAAATATTGTTTAAACACTTTACTTTGCTTCAGAGAAGTTTCAACTTGTTTTAAATTCAATTATCTTTACAAAACAACATCTCTATAATTTTGAACTAAGGGATGTCGACATAAGGGGATACCCCATGTCGACATGGTGACAGTTGGATTCAAAATTCAATTTTCAAAAGAAGTGTCCATTCGTTCGAAAACCTTTCGCCAATGGTTATGACTGTTGTGCATTTATATAAAGGCTTCCAAAACGAATTTTTTTAACAACTACTTTCTTATTTTCTTCACTCTTTCTTCTCCACCATTCCATATCCATAAAACTTCATATTTTCAAGATCGTGCCATCATTCTGCCAAATTCTCAATAGGAAATCATTTAGATACTCTCTCTATTTGATTCTCCATCATTCTACTAAAGATCAAAGTGCTATTCAGAGTTATAGGATTAATTTGTATTCAAAAAGTCCATAGAGTCTATCCATTCAAAAGGATTGTTATTAAGAAGTATTAGGGTGATCTTGTGTCCCGTAAATCAAGAGAGTTTACCCCAGACTCGGAGATAGGAGGGTTCCTCAAGGTCTTAGAAATTGAGGGTTGTAATTTGGATATTGGCTTATAAAAATCTGTACAAGGATATTGCCTTGGTGCAGGACTGGATGTAGGAGGATTCCGAACCAGTATAAAATCCGGTGTGTTCTTTCCTTTTACTTGCTTTACTTTACTATTTGCATTTGTTATATGTTATGTGATCATTCTGTGTTAGAATTCTGTTTAGATTTGTGTTGAAAGTTTTAATTTAGTCATATAGTTCATATATTCTTTAAAACACTATTCACCCCCATCTTGTATTATTTCTGCCTTAAGATCCTTAATCTGCATCCCTAACAAAATGGTATTAGGATTTTTTTTTGTGAGAAGAAAGGTGGTATTTATAGGAAAAGAAGAGTGTAAAAGTATCCATGCATACATCATCATCTTTATCACCGATATAAGGCTTCACCAACACACCTCCCCTCTTCCTAGGCTCGGTAAAAGCCTTCCCTCATGTGCTCATCACTTCCATCTTCTCATGTATGCATATGCTGATTTGTATATGCTTAAGGAGTAAGAAATCTTCAAATATATTATATGTTTCATATATACTTTTATAATTAATTATTTTGGTATATATATGTTTATGTGCATGTTTTCATGTACATGTGACATATGTATGTATGTATGTATATTTATGTAGGTGTATAAGACTTCGAACAATTTCGAACAACTTTTGTTTGTTAAACCGTTGAAATCCGGAGAACCGATTATCGGTCACATTTTCACATATTTATTAACATCTATATTTTTGTAAAAAATTTAAAAATAAATTTCTTACATTTTGAATTAATTAAAATGAACATATTTCATTTATAAACCATATAAATTAATATTAAAAATTATTTACAAACATTGTCGTTGCACCAATAAAGCGATGTCGATTTTTCCTTATATTTTCAAATTAAATATACATCTTTATAAATCGATTATAAATGGTTCCTTATCACTTTGTAACTATTAAAAATGAATTATAATCATTTTAAAATAATTATGGATAATTAAAATAATTATTAAATCAGTATCTCAATTTAAATTTATTAAATCAATGATTTAGGTTCATTGTTAACTTATCGATATAAATTTCGAGCAAAATATTTTATTTAAATATTTATTAAAAATAAGTTTACTATTACTTATTATTACTCGAAACAATATTATCCGTTTATTTGCATATATTTAAAAATAAATACATTTTATTAAAGTGAAAAATTGGCGGGTCATTACACTTGTAATGTTGTTTATGGTATGTATGGATTGTATAATATATTATTTAATTCAATAAAGGAATTCATTCTCAAATACGCATACACATATAATAATTAAATGTAAATTTGTATTACAATAAATTATATATATATATATAATCTTTTCTAATTTTAACATTTCAGATCGAAATACATTACAGATCCTAATTTCATATAATTTTATTATATTAATATGTATTTATTATGAATTAGTTAGTCAAATTATCATAAATATATAATATAAAATAATTATATAATTAAAATATTAATTTTTTTCAAAAATCAAGAATAGTATTTTAAGGGTTGCAAATTTTTCTAGATTTTCCTGAGTGAAAATTATATTTTTTGTTAACTAAATACTATTCGACCAATTTTGAAATAATTTTAAAAAATATTGAAACATGTTTAAAAAATCCAAATTTTTTATTGATAGCTTTTATGATGATAAAATTTCTTTTTTAAAATTTAAAACTGAATTTTCAGAACAAGATTTATTTTATGGGAATTTATTTAATCTTATAATGATTAAATAATTTAAAAATACCTAATAATTTCAGAAAAATTATTTTTCGTTACTAAGTTCATAATTAATGTAAAAATACATTAGAAAATTATCAGATCAAATTTTATATAATATAGATGTATATATACTTTTAGATAAATTATATATATATTAGTTTACATATTTATATATATACACACACATATTAATTAATATAATATTCAAATAAAGTATAGTAACTCGGCATGGAACTTAAGATCATTAATAATATATGTATATTATATATTTATTTATATATATTAAACATATGCACATAACCAATCATTATTGTGAAAACATCATCAACTACATATATATATATATATGTATGTATGTATGTATGTATGTATGTATGTATGTATGTATGTATGTATGTATGTATGTATGTAAGAAATAAGCTATTATATAATGATTATACATCTTACATGAAACTAAACATTTACCTATAACTGTTGTTCACAAGTCCACCGAAAAATGACGAGTCTTCTTTCTTTGGAAACCTCCTCGATTTGTTCGATTGCTAGTCCTTGAACCGTAGACCCTTTGGTATCAAATAGATATTGATTTGGATTTGATTTGATTTGAGATTTTACTGAGGTATATGCATGTGTAGATCAGCCATGAGAAGTAAGAAGGAGTTGGATAAAAATCAAAATTCATGTAGATCAGGGTTAGAGTTGCTTTTACAATGGTTAAGAAAGAAAAGAGGACCATATCTTGTCTATTCTTACCCAATCTCCACCCTCCATCTTAAACTCTAATTACCCAATTGTTGGCTCTCCTCTCACATAATTATAGCTAAAAATTCCCTTCCAAATCTATGGGTTAATTCCCAATTTAAGACCAAGCAAATATGGTAATTAAATTCAATTTAATTTCGTTATCGAAATTGATATCTCATATCAATCGATATGTTTATAGCTATTATAAATATATACAACATTATTTACTTCTCAAATCATATTCAAAATTTATAATTAATATTTCATAAATATTAACTAAGTTAATTAGTTTATAACAATTATAAACTAATTAAATCATTTGGTCTAAAGAGAATTCATCATTTTGGTTGTGTAACTCTTGGGAGCAAATTCGATTAGCGTTTAACATCAAACTATTTGAATGTTAAAGTTCACACATCACTTAGCAAGTGATGTGACATTATGGTCAAATTTATCAATTACTTATTTTAGTAAAATCCAATTTCACTTTGTGACGCCCCACCTCTATATTCACACTAGCCAAGGACACTATGAGGTAATACCATCGACTTGCCCGAAGAATAGGACTGTTGAGGAGCGACCATCTGTGTAATTGCTTTGTGCGAGTACCGATATGCCAGATAAAATATCACTTTCATTTCAAGAGGAAATCCAACATACCAGTACAAACACAAGGCTACATGCAATGGATATGTGGTCTTCGGAAACAAATATAAAATAAACATAGCATAAATCAGTTATAGATATTCATATACTAAGGCGGAAAAAGATATGAATATATCACATAAAAGTGTGCATCAAATTAATGGTCATATAAGATCCACTAAATCACAAAAGAATAGGCACAAGTGCAAGACAAAAGAATATGTATACATCAAGGAGTCTCTATCTCGAATATATAATAACAAAAACTACTAAGCTAAAGTAGTTATCCCAAAAGTCAAATGAAGGACCATGATAAGAAGTCAAGCAGAAGCACCTGAAATACCTCAGTATGACCCGAGTATTATTTAAGAAGAAAATAATAAACGGATCATTCTAGCTATAAATATCATATAAAATGAGATAGGATAAGAGATATGACAAAAACGTATGATAACAATAATGCCATACCGTGACAAGTATACATCAGATAACAACAAAAATTATACAATATCTCAGATATTCTCAAACACTAAAAGGAATGTCGTATTCTTTAAATTATTCACCAAAACACAAATATTAATAGAGCTTATCAATGCATGTCATCAAAATTGATGAAATACAAATCCTAGAAATCATCAACTAGAAATCCAGAAATCACAAAGGGGGAGGCCTATCAAAAATGGAAGCATGAAAACTCACCAACACGTGTGTCACAAACTTGGTCGTTATCCCATAATCGCTAACCATAGAGCCGGTGCAATGACGTAGTACAATAACGGTATGCCCGAGGAACCTGAAACTCGAATAATTTGAAACAACGACGCAGTACAATAACGGTACACTCGATGAACCTGATAAGCCGAAACAACGATGTAGTACAACAACGGTACGTCCAATGAGCCAAACTCCATAAAAGAACATGAGTCGCTAGCCCATAAAAGAAATGAGAAAAGGCTCAATAAAACGAGGTACATTCCCCCATGTGGACAAAGAGACATCGTATATCGCTAGTCTAAACCATAAAATGATCATCATTGATCAATAAGAAGTGTGAATTACACTAAGCTAATAAATAAATGAGTTTAGCTTCGTGTCCCATAACCACTGGCTTAACTTAAGTATTTACGAACAAATTGTAGATTTCCACTCGAAAATTATCACTAGGTTTCAATTAAACAAGTATAAGAATTAACCGACAAAGTAATCACAAGTGTTTCATACCACTTTTTTGCTAAGTCGTTTAATTAGATTTCTCATACGAATGAGGTAAAGGTTTGCATACACTAATAGATTAGAAAACAGTTTTAAAAGCATGCTTTGTATTAAAAATAGCGTTGAAATAATTTTTGTGAAAGAGATTTTAGTATTTACTACTAGTACAAAAACCTTTATATTTTAAAGTGATAAATTATAGAAAATGATTGTAAAAACAATCGATCACCAAAAATTCACATTCGACGACGTGAATTAAAACCCCAAAAATCGGTATGAAATCCAATCGAATGGATATTCCCCAAAACACAAAAAAGGAGTTATAAAAGTTGATAATAAATGACAACAACCAATCAGATCAATAAAAATCGATAAAAATTGAAAATCCACTCAAAAACAGCCAAATTAGGCGGTCTGGTAGATATTTCCAAATGTCTAGCCCTAGGTTCTGGAAAATACATGCTTTTTATCCTTTCTTTTTTTAATTCCAAAACCATTTCAATTGTTTGGATTTTTCAACCAGACGTCAGGATTTTGTTCCAAACGTCTGGATTTTAGCTCTATCCTTTTTTTCTTTTCCAGGAACCCTTTCCAAACATCTGGATTTCTCAAACAGACGTCAGAATTTTGTTCCAAACGTTGGGATTTTGTTTCAGGCATCTGGATTTTCCTGCTAGGTAAACAAATCAGCCTAACCCAAAAAGGGCAAAAAAATCCTAACCGAAAGCGATCGAACGAGCGGCGGATGCTAGGGATTTATGCCAATCGACAACCCAGCCCTATAAGCTCTTCGATACACCACCAAAAACATGTCCAAACATCCAAGATAGGATCTTTAAAGATTTTGACTTCAAAACACCAAAATTGGAAAATTCATCAAATCAATTCAAATCAAAAGCAATTGAACATGAAATACATGTTAGGAATTCGTACCTAACAATAATGAAATCTATAGACATAGATGTGAGTTCAAGAACTCACCTTTAAACCCAAATATAGAAATGAGAAGCTCTAAAACAAGCAAAGATGGACTTCTCTTCTACAACACCTCTAGAATCTTCGATCTATTATCAAATGAAATAAATTTTCTAAGTTAAGTTATAGGAATTTCTGAAAATTGAAGAGAGACTGAGATGGAGAAGATGAAGAGGATTCTTACCTAAACTTCTCTTTGATTTATAACTTGAATTTGAACTCCTAAGAGAAACTAAGGCTTAGGAATTTTAATTTCCTCTTTTCACCATTTTTCTAGGGCTTGAGAGTGTTAGAAAATGTTATGAATAAACGAAGAGGAGTAGGAGTTATAAGGTAGAGGTGTTGGGTTCTTTTGTTGGGTTAGTGGGCTGAAACCCAAACCCAAAGCCCCAAATCAAAATACCAAAATTCTAGACAACTCCAAATGTATCGATGTTTATACTCAAAAAGGTCAAAAACGTCGTTTTTGACTCAATGGAATTAGTCTCGAGTCCTAATTCGATAGTTTACAAAAGGTTGCATTTCAAACTTTAGTCCGACTAACGATGCTATATTTAAATAAAATATTTAAATATATAATCGTAAATTATGTGGGTTGTTACAGACTCCCCTCCTTAAAGAAATTGCCTCCTCGCAATACTTAAGAATAAAATAAAGAGTAACAACCATAAAAGCATATCAACACAAAAGAAGAAGTTTTGAAATGAGAAGTTCACCTTATGGAGCATGAGAGAGTAAGTCCGGATGTGTTTGCTCGATGAATTCTCTGGATCCCCAAGAGCAATCCTTAGGATTTGAGGACCATTGAACCTTCACAAGTGAAACATCTTTATTATGAAGGTGTTTAACCTCCGTAACAGTGACACAAATAGAATGTTTCTCATAAGTCAAATTAGGTGAAACTTCAATTTCTTCAATAATACCGGGCTCAAGAATAGAATCAAAATCTATTAGGCATTTCCTTAGTTGAGAGACGTGGAAAACGTTATGAATAGCAGAAAATTGAGCTGGTAATAAAAGGCGATAAGCTATGGAACCAATACGTTCGGTGATGAGAAATGGACCAACATATCGAGGTGCTAATTTTCCCGACCGACTGAAACGCATAGCACCCTTCATAGATGAAACACTAATGAACACCAAATTTCTAAGGGCGGAAACAATGGCCGTGAGCACTAGATCATGAGTGGCATATCCAGTCTGGGTAGGCTTTAATTGTATAGAAGTAAAAGCGATATCACGTTCCTTTTGCATGAGAACGACTCCCAAACCAACACTACCAACATCGGTGTAAAAAATAAAGTCTTGGTTCCCATTGGGAATCACAAGAATAGGAGCATCGGAAAGGAATTCTTTTAATTGATCCTCTTTCCTGAAAAGCTAAGGCTTTCAAAATTATAATTAACTTTATGTAATCATATTTTTAGAAAAATTTACT
Organism: Allium cepa; assembly: GCA_030765085.1. NCBI lineage: Eukaryota > Viridiplantae > Streptophyta > Magnoliopsida > Asparagales > Amaryllidaceae > Allium > Allium cepa. The sequence continues at coordinate 229,647,798 of CM060941.1, forward strand.
TATTCCAAGTCAATCTATTGTGTCTGACTATCTCATCATAGCATTTACGAGGTTCCTATCGATAATGTTAATCAAGCACATCGACCAGAATTCTTAAAGCACTCAATGGGCAAAACAACACAAAATCATCTCCTATATGATAAACATGTCTCTTAAAAATTTTACGAATATTCTTTTCTTGTTTTAAGAACAAAATCCAATTATACTTATAAATATCAATATTAAAAAGATTTGCAAATTTTAAATTGTTGTTTTCATCCACAATTAATGAATACTCATCGAGATATTCGTAGAATACTCGATTCCTAAGATGGGTGAAATAAGCTGGACAAACCAAATGACATCATGAGTCATTCATAAGAATCATAACGAGTGTGGAATGTGGTAAGGGGAATTCTATCTTCCGTAACTCATAGCTGATTAAAACCAGTGGCAGTTCGATCTGAAAAGACCATAGCACCACTCAAAAGACTGCTTAGTTGATAAACCTAAGACAAGCTCAAAGATACCAGGAAATTCACGAACTACTTGAATGAGAGAAAAATCATTTTCCTCATCATGTGGGTTTAGAGAATACAAGGATGCCACCGAATTGGAATCAAAATCATTAAAAACAATAGAAATCTGCTTAACAGATTGAGATCGTCGAAGATGAATAGTCCTATCGGGATATAGGATATGAGCTTCATAATGATTAAGCCAATTCTTTCACAAAAATCAATTCCGAAACCTAAGTAGCACATAACATGCAAATTTGATCGGAAAGAATAATCACACAAAATAATCTCGACATTTTTACAAAGTAAACCGAGTGTTACGGATCCATCAACCGGATTTGCAATTCTCAGTGTAGTCATCAAGCCCAAAATGTTTAAGGAAAAAGAATCAAAAAGTTCTTTTGATATAAAATAATGAGATGAACCCATATCAAAACAGAACTCGAATAGTACAATCACAAAACAAGTATCATCAAGGACTGAATGAGAAATATCTTGACCAAGAGAAGTGTCACTAGGAGCTTGCACAACATTTAGCTCTCCCTCTCTCTTGCTTTGAAGTTTGAGACATGCAAATGTATAATGATCGAACGTTTGCAATAGCGGTAAGAAATAGGCCTTGGACACCTATTTATGTAGTGGTCCTTAGAGCCACAATTCTAGCATTCTCCACGATTAGGGATTGGAGACTTTGCTACTGAAGTTACTTGCTTCACTTTCTTATTGGGATTAGGACTTTCGAACTTAAAAATGGATGCCTCTTTTTATTGATGTTGAAGTTCTTATTGACACCCATAATTTCAACATCACTTGCTTTATCGGCCTCTTCAAGTCGAAGAGCGATATCTACAAGTTGATCGAAAAAAACTTCTAGTTTTAGAAGTAAAGGCTTTTTGAGGTTCTTAGTCAACCCATAGACAAACGTCTAATTTTTCTTCAGTGGGGTATTAATATACACGACCCCATATTTAGAGAGAGATTCGAAAGATGCAACCTAATCCGTCACAGAAGATTCGCCTTGAACCAGGTCAATAAAGCGTCGGGCTAAAGCCACTTTTTCATCTTTCGGTGAAAACTTTAATTCGAATCTTTCCTATAATTTCTCATAAGTAAGATTCACTTCGGTAATTTCAGAAATCAAAATATCATACCAATCTAATGCTCTTTCTTGAAGAATGCTAGAAGCCACTTGGACTCGATGTAGATTCATAAGATTCATGCGGGAAAAGATGCGATCGCATGTTCTAAGCCAAGCTTGGATTTCTATAACGCTTTCAGAACCCTTGAATGGCCATCCATCCCAATTGGTATAATCTCTACACAAGCGTGCAAACCTAGATTTAGGATGAGTAGGCTCTGGAATGGGTCCGACAACCTGAGCGTTCTTTACAAGATCTAAAAGCTGGTGGGCAAACATAAATACACCGTCATGAGCACTGGATAGATCGACGCTGGGACTGTCAGATCTAACCATTTCTCTTCTTTAAAAAAGAAAGAAGAGGAAAAAGGTTATTCTCAGAATGATTATCAAACAAATTTGATTGATAAAAAAGGCATCACAAAAGAAATTAGGACAGAACCGGTCCTAAGACTCGGATAAATCCTAAGCCACGATTCCTAAGAAAGACTTAGGACATTGATCTTTGCTTGATTATTCTATATTGTTTAGAAGTTTGGCTTTGAAACCAAGCTGTGACACCCCACCTCTATACTCACACTATTCAAGGACACTACGGGGTAACACCGTCGACTAGCGCGAAGAATAAGGCTGTTGAGGAACGACCATCTGTGTAATTGCTTTGTGCGAGTACCGATATGCCAAATAAAATACACTTTCATTTCAAGAGAAAATCTGACATACCGGTACAAATATGATGTGCACGTAATGTGCAAACATTTACATCCATATTTTATCTCTTTTTATTTAAATAAACATCATATTTGTGCATTTCAACATGTACCAAAATTCAATTATTTTCAAACCATCATATTTTCATCTTCATTCAGGGGCAAAACGGTTATTTTTGTGCATGTGTCAATTTTAGAATTTTTATTTGGACAAATTTTATGATTTTTATAGGATATTTTGATGCATATGGAAGAGGAATTTATGATGATATATGCATGCACAAGGAACTATAAAGGAATGAAGTGGAAATAATTCAAGTTTAAGATCATGGAGGACCCCATCCACTTACCTTGATTTTCAATTAGGAGCTAAGCACATGCTAAAAGGTCATTAAAGCTTCATGTACATTTAAGTGGGAGATTAGTGGATGTTACTGATTACTTGGTGGCCACACTATCTCAAGGGTACTTTGCCAAAGCTCCCTATAAAAGGAATTAGAGTTTTATGCATGTATAAATAACCCTATTATGTACATGAGACTATATTCTACTCTTTCATGTTTGTTAGGATATTAAGAAAGTAAGTTGAAAGATGTATGTTGAACGAAATAAAAATGGCTTCCAATACATGATTTTCGTTGCTTTTATGTTAATGCTTATTTCTATGCTTCCTTTCTTTTAATGTTCATAGCTTAGATTTACATTTATGCAAGTAGTGTAGCTTTAATTTTTATGCAAATAGTTAGTAGTTAATCTCCCTTTCTTCTTTTGCTTAGTTTTAATTTCTTTGCTTTTTAATGTTGAAACTTACATGTGTTGATTTGATAACACAAATGAGTAACTAAACCCCTTCAATTAAGGTTATGAAGATCTTAAATATTATGTAATTTCAACATTTCTTTGATTTATGATCTCCTTTTGTATATGTTTCATGAGAGTGAATTTTGATGTAAGTTTATACAAGTGGGTTTGGTAGCTTATGTTGCTCTTGCAAATGAAATATTCTTATTCAACATAAACACAATTTTCATCATCATTTGCTAATCCATTTTTGATTTTGAAATGAAAGTAAAAATGAAATTTGATGATTTATATTACTAGTTACAATAGCAAATAGATCATTCTTAAAATAGCTTTTGCTTTGGATTCATTTTCATGAGAATTAGAAGTGGTATAATTGTTATATTATAGTTTGATGGTTCGAGTTATGTTAATTAATAACATAAACAAACCATGATAAATGCAATGATTATTTCATTTAATATCAAAGTTAGAGATCATAAATTATTTGTTTGTTGATTTACAAAAATATGAGTGTGGATTTTCCTCTAAATTGTTTGCTAATCTCATAGTTTTTATCTCATTTTAATTCTTGTTTTAGCTTCATTTTGTTTCTAGTTAACAATCTCTCCTCCATTTGGCCTAATTTGATTGAATAGATTTCTAAAATCTTAAAAATTCCCTACAGATCGACTCGTACTTGCTACGTGCTACATTCGTACACCATGCGCTTGTGGTAAATTTAATTTTAAAATTTTCAGCTATTTTCTAAACGATAGAAAATTAGCCGATTAACAAAACACAAGGCTACTACACGGTGGCTATGTGGTCTTTGAAAAAAATATAAAATAAACATAACATAAATCAATCATAGATATTCATATCACTAAGGCGGAAACAGATATAAATATATCACATAAAAGTGTAGATCAAAGTAGTGGTCATATAAGATCCACTACATCACAAAAGAATAGGTACAAGTGCAAGACAAAAGAATATGTATACGTCAAGGAGTCTCTATCTCGAATGTATAATAAAAAAACTACTATGCGAAAGTAGTTAGCTCAAAAGTCAGATGAAGGACCATGATAAGAAGTCAAGCAGAAGCACATAAAATACCTCGATCTGACCCAGATATTATTTAAAAAGAAAATAATAGACTGATCAGTCTAGCTATAAATATCATATAAAATGAGATAGGATAAGAGATATGATAAAAACATATGATAACAATAATGCTATATTGTGACAAGTATGCATCTGATAACAACAAAATCATACAATATCTCAAATATTCTCAAACACTAAAAAGAATGTCATATTCTTTAAATTATTTACCAAAACACAAATATTGATGGAGCTTATCGATGCATACCATCAAAATTGGTGAAACACAAATTCTAAAAATCATCAATTAGAAATCCAGAAATCACAAAGGGGGAGGCCTATCAAAAATGGAAGCATGAAAACTCACCAACACGTGTATCCCTAACAGGTCACTATCCTATGGTCGCTAACTATAGAGCCGGTGCAATGACGTAGTACAATAACGGTACGCCTGAGCAAACTAAAACTCGAATAATTCGAAACAATAACGTAGTACAATAACGGTACGTCCGATGAACCTGATAAGCCGGAACGATGACGTAGTACAACAACGGTACGTCCGATGAGCCGAACTCCATAAAAGAACATGAATCGCTGGCCTATAAAAGAAATGAGATGAAGCTCAATAAAATAAGGCACAGTCCCCCATGTGGACAAAGATACATCGCATATCATTAGTCTAAACCATAAAATGATCATCATTGATCAATAAGAAGTGTGAATTACACTAAGCTAGTAAATAAATGAGTTTAGCTTCATGTCCCATAATCACTGCCTTAACTTAAGTATTTACGAACAAATTGTAGATTTGCACTCGAAAATTATCACAAGGTTTCAATTAAACAAGTCTAAGAATTAACCGACGAAACAAACACAAGAGTTTCATACCACTTGTTTTGCTAAGTCATTTAATTAGATTTCTTATACGAATGAGTTAAAGGTTTGCATATACTAATAGATTAGAAAACGATTTTAAAAACAAGCTTTGTAGTAAAAATAGTGTTGAGTTTTTAGTATTTACTACTAGTATAAGAATCTTTGTATTTTAAAGTGACAAATCACAGAAAACGATGGTAAAAAAAATCAACCACCAAAAATTCACATTCGACGACGTGAATTAAAACCCCAAAAATCGATATCAAATCCAATCAAATGGATATTCCCAAAAATCCTGAAAAAAAATTATCAAAGTCGATAATAAATGACAACAACCAATCAGATCAACAAAAATCGATAAAAATTGAAAATCCATACAAAAACAGCCAAAATAGGAAAAATTGACAGTTCCAGACGTCTAGTAGGTATTTTCAAACATCTGGCCCTAGGTTTTGGAAAAATGTATGTTTTTTCTCCTTTTTCTTTTTAATTTCAGAACTATTTCAGACGTTTGGATTTTTCAACCAGACTTTGGATTTTGTTCCAAATGTTTGGATTTTAGCTCTGCCCTTTTTTTCTTTTCTAGGGACCCTTTCCAAATGTTTGGGTTTTTCAACCAGACGTCTGAATTTTGTTCCAGACGTCTAGATTTCACTTCGGACTACTAGATTTTTCCTGCTAGGCAAAAAAATAAGCGTAACCCAATGAGGGCAAAAATCCAGCCCGGAAGCGATCGAACGAGCGGCGGATGCTGGGGATTTATGCCAATCGACAATCCAGTCCTATAAGCTCTTCGATACACCACCAAAAATATGTCCAAACATTCACGATTAGTTCTTTAAAGATTTTGACTTTTGACTTCAAAACACCAAAATTGGAAAATTCATCAAATCAATTCAAATCAAAAGCAATTGAACATGAAATACATGTTAGGAATTCATACCTTACAACAATGAAATTTATAGACATAGATGTGAGTTCAAGAACTCACCTTTAAATCCAAATATAAAAATGAGAAGCTCTAGAACAAGTAAAGATTGACTTCTCTTCAGCAACCCCTCTAGAATCTTCAATCTATTATCGAATGAAATGAATTTTCTAAGTTAAGTTATAGGAATTTCTGAAAATTGAAGAGAGATTGAGATGGAGAAGATGAAGAGGATTCTTGCCCAATCTTCTCTTTGATTTATAACTTAAATTTGAACACCTAAGAGAAATTAGAGCTTAGGAATTTTAATTTCCTCTTCCGACCATTCTTTCTAGGGATTGAGAGTGTTAGGAAATGTTATGAATGAATGCAGAGGAGTGGAGTTGGAGTTATAAGGTAGAGGAGTTAGGTTCTCTTGTTGGGTCAGTGGGTTGACACCCAAAGCCCTAAATAAAAATATCAAAATTCTAGTCAACTACAAACATATCGATATTTATACTCAAAAAGTTCGCAAATGTCGTTTTGGACTCAATGGAGTCCTAATTCGACAGTTTACAAAAAGTAACGTTTCAAACTTTAATCCGACTAACGATGCTATATTTAAATAAAACATTTAAATATACAATCATAAAATATGCGGGTTATTACACACTTTGTTAAGCTTCACCCAGTTGTGACATTTATTTAGACCAATACTCTTCGTCAAAACAATATCACTTTGGACTTTTGGAATTTGGTATCGGTCAGAATTCCAATATCATGCATATTCAACTCTATAGTCTAAATACAAAGTCCTTGATTCAGTAATCATAATTATTATTAGCTAAAATGCTCTGGCTAGAGACTTTGGTTTTGAGTTAGCTTGAGTTGACCGTGATACCGACCTCATATAACTGAGGAGATGAACCCTCTCTTGAATAATGCTTTACTTCCACTCGATCTAACTACCGTCACTCGGTGGAACGCCAAGCCATGATTTGACCATAACCAAAGTGTAGCTTTCATATTGAAGGTCCACAGTATTCTCTAGCCGGGAGAACTATGTAAAATAGTCACATGAATATTTTCTATTTAACCTTAGTTATATTTACCAGCAGAAAACTATCGAGCGAGTCGTTTAATAGTTATCTAATAAATATCAATAAGTAAACCCTTGGTTCCCCCAATAGCCATGAATAATGCACAATCTAACATTTAGAGAGCAATACGTACTGTAATCTCAATGGATAGGTCAATATCCAATCTCAGTGCATCTTGACTAGGAATAATTTAAGTGATATATTTATTTTCATTGTGATAAATTACTCACGACCATAACACTTTGTAAATGCTATCACAAAATGTACCATTTATGGATTTTATATTAAATGTACTTTTAATTAAATTAGTTACTATTGCATATTATATTAAGTATATAATAGAAAGTAAAACACCTCTTATTTCGAACAAGATTGACTACCAAGTTAGATATTAGTAAAAAATTACATAATTGCCCCTTGGGCATACCCCTAAATCTATCAATCTCCCACTTGCACTTGGGGTCAATTATGAAATCTTATACCAACTTCTCTATTTGGTTTTCTTAAAACAAATTGGGTTAGTCCCTTAGTGAACGGGTATACTATTATGTTTTAATCACTTACTATGTCGATTAACTCTCTGACGCTGATAAACTACCTTTATCATGTGGAAAAATTCGGAGTATGTCTCTCGACTTCCAGTGAGCTCTTAGTTCTACTATGAACTATATAATGATAATGTTATCATATAACAATGTTGTGGGATTCTCCACATTTGGAATCACCCTCGGCTCATTTGTAAAAAAATTCATTTATTTTGTACACACACATTGTTTTTTTTGGTGTTATTGAAGTCAATGAATTAAATCTCTTCTATTTGGAACATTCCCAACTTAAAGATTCTTATCTTGAATTTATTATTGACATATTATACTAAATATCACTTATGAACTTTGAGTCCAGACACTCGTTCATAAGGAGTTCTTTTATTTCTATAAACAATTCTCTCATATTTCGCAAATACATGAGAACATTCCAAACTACCATTAGTGATATCAATTTGGAATTGATATTTGCTTTATGTATCAAATACATAAACAAATCACGATATCGTAAACAACATAACATGTATGATAATTCCTATTTCCAATGCATAAGGAACTCATCTCACATATTCTGTATTAAACAATTTAATAAGATGTTTTTGGATACTGATTTAGGACATTCCCAGTATCTTTTATACTCACTATAAAAGACATCATTTACTATCCAAAGTTGAGTATTAAAACAACTAAGGTTGATTTTAGCATAAATGCATTGTTAAAAATCATCAAGATGATTTTTACTTATTGTTTAGAAATATCAATGTACCAGCATAAGTGCATTGTTAAAAATTAGCAATGTGTTGTTTACTTATTGTTTAGAAATATCAATGTACCTTTTAACTCTCTTTCTAATCAACACACGCCTCCTCTACACTTTGATTGAAAATCAAACTATTAAATATTTCTATCGAAATACTTATTCAACTTTGATGCTTATAAGATGATACTTTCATATCATTTCTTGGATCATATTCGAGAACTCATAACCCATATATCGCTCCAATTGACTTCGAGACACCTTGGTTGTTATGTGCACTCTAAACCATTATTTATAATTTTCTATTTCAGCACATATGTACCAAAATACTAAGCCTTATCAAGTGATAATCTTCTGAGTAAATTCAAAATAACTTAAATACATTGAATAATGAATCTATTACGCTAATTTCAACAATTGAAATTTAAGGTTATTCTTACCGACGTTGCTCATTAAGTTCCAACTGTAATAGTCCCTTAAATACACAATCGCAGCCGATGGGTCATATCCCTTAGGATACGACTACCAAAATAATATTTTGATATTATACTTGGAATCCCTTAGGATTTGCGCATCGTACGATATCATAGAGTCAATGCTCTTTATAGCTTAATTGACAACTGAGGATTATCTATTCTTGAAATTGACAAGAACTCATAGTTTCTCTTTAGTGCGCGAGAATACTTATTAAAAACTCTAACACGATGAGTTCATTTAGGTTAGGATAATTTCATTTCATCCCATGCAATCAACTCTATCTTTGGATCGTATCCACTTACATTTTATAACTAATAATTTCCCAAAGAAATTCCTTCACTATGAAGTTGGTACTTGAAACAACAATTGTTTCTCAATGTAATGGAACATGTATTTATAAACACTTTATGAATTGCCTTTTATTTAAACCTCCACCATCTATCTTAAACCCTAATTGCCCCTATATTTGGTCACTCCTCACATAATTGCAGCCAAAAGTTCTCATCCAAATCTATGGGTTTATACCCCATTTAATCCCAAGAAAATATGGTAATTAAATCCAATTTAAGTTCGTTACCGATACCTCATATCGATTGATATATTTATAACTATTATAAATATATACAAAAATATTTATTTCTCAAATCATATTCAAATTTTGTAATTAATAGTTTATAAATATTAATTAATTTATAACAATTATAAACTAATTAAATCGTGTAGTCTAAAGGGAATTCATCATTTCTGTTGTGTAACTCTTGGGTACAAATTCGATCAGCGATTAACATCGAGCTATTCGAGTGTTAACTTTCACACTTCACTTAGCAGGTGGTATGACATTATGGCCAAATTTATCGCTTAATTTGTTTTGGTAAAATCCATTTTCACTTTATTAAACATTACCCGGTTATGATGTTTATTTACAACAATTCTCTTCGTCAAAACTATATCACTTTGGACTTATGGAATCTGGTAAAGGTCAAATTCCAATATCCTCCATATTCAAATCCATAGTCCAAACACAAAGTCCTTGAATCAATATTAATAGTTATTATTAACCAAAAGTCTTTAGCCAGAGACTTTGACCTTGAGTTGACCATGATACTAACCCTATATAACCGAGGAGACGAATCCTCCCTTGAATAGTGCTTCACTTCCAATATTTCCACTCGACCCAACTATAATTGTTCGATGGAACATCATGCCATGATTTGACTACAATCAAAGCTGAGCTTTCATATTGAAGATCCACAGTATTCTCAGGTCAAGAGAACTTTGTAAATCAGTCACATTGGTATTTTCTGTTTGACCTTGGTTATATTAACCAATAGAAGACTATCGAGTGAATCGTTCCATAGTTATCCAATGACTATCAATAAGTAAACTCTTGGTTCCCCTAACAGCCATGAGTATACGATGTCTAACATTTGGAAAGCATTACATACTCTAGTCTTAACGGATACATCAATAACCGTCTTGATGCATCTTAACTAGGAACATTTAAAATGGTATATTTATTTTCATTGTGATAAATTACTCATGGTTACAACACTTTGTAACAACTATCACAAAATATACCATTTATGGATTTTTATTAAATATACTTTTAATTAAATTAATTAATTAATATAACACATTATATCAAGTATATAATAGAAAGAAAAACACCATTTATTTGAACAAGATTCATTACCAAGTTAGGTATATGTAACAAATTATATAATTGCCCCTAGAGCATACCTCTTACTCTATCAGAAAGGGCTATATCTATCTTATGGTGTATATTTAAAAATATAGGCTACCTCTCTAAGTAAAAAATCCACCCTGTTTTGTATTTCCTTAAGTCTCGTAGTTATTAAGAAGGACTAAAAGTTAAAATCTACAACTAGTTGATTATAGTGGGAAATCCTCTAGTCAGTATGAAAAACATAATTAAAATCACCTATTACCAAGCAAGGTTCATAAATATTGGTTATTTAATTCTTAAATGAGTCCAGAGTGTTAGTCTCTCAGCATCTATTAGCGCAAGAGATAGTTAAATATAGATTAATTCCTCTTCGATTATCAACAATATAAGAAATGTGTTGATCGGATTTTGATAGGATTTGGATCTGCCATGTCATGTTCTCTTAATTAAAATAATCCTACCTCAAGGTCCAAATCATTGTTATATTCCCATTTATTTGCAGTTAATTTTTTGAAAGAGAGGATACTGATTAAGTTTATTTTATGTTCAAGTAATCCTACTATTCATATTTTATGTGTTGCAAGATGTAACAATCCGTACTTGACTTATCTGAGTATCGTAAAATATTGTTTTTAAATTCATATGCAATTGTATGACTCTATAACTTTGGGAAATGCCTATCAGTGACACTATATATCTTTAGAATTTTATTAGGTAATTTTACCCTCGAAAACTTATAATGGCTATAAATTTTGATATGAGCTGAATTAGTGCCTAAAACTACTTTAGTGAAAAGATATGATGATTTTCATTTACGTAGAGTGATCATAATAGCGATTTAGACTTATTAAGAGATATGGCTATTTGAAGTTTGGCAATTTTTTGAGCAGCATAGCGGATAATTTGTGAGGTTTGGGGACAAGCTCACTAACCCATTTCGGGATTGGATACTATAATAGGCTGAACCATCATCCCTAAATCACTTTTACCATCTCCTAAATAGATCTAAGGCTCCACTAACCCTTTTTCATTCAAAATCTTTCTTTTCTCCTCCAAATTAAGTCTAAATCACAGATTAAGTGTAGATTAGCAATGGGATTCCTTAGAGATCTTCAAATCTATATTCTTAGGGAAGAAAACTTGGAGCTTGGTTGTTGATTTTCATATTTGCATTGATTTTCGTGCCAAACATAGATTTTGGAGGGTTTAGTGGGTGATTTATCATCTCTCACCTTATTATATATGTATACATAGGTTTTAACATGTTTTGGATCCATTTTTTGTTGCTTTTTTAAAACTCTATCTATAGTAAAAACATGAATAAATCGATTTTTGGTGTTCTAGACATGTTATTTGGACGTGTGATTAACTAGAAATAGGTTGGACTATGTTATAGACACCTTGTATAATGATTTGCAAGGAATTGTTGTATTTTTTGCCTTTTTGGTTGTTTATTTGTCCATGTATGGTGTTTGTTTGTATGTATATATGGTTGGAAACGCTCATCACATGAAACCGGACTTCAACGGATAGGCTCGAGAAATTTAGGAGTTATATTAATGCATACGGGATGCATAAGGGTCAAAGAACAGAGCGTGGTAATAAAAATGGAGTTTGGAGAAATTACAACATTTATGTTCGGTGTTTGGCGGCGGTCTGCTCGAGGTTAACTTGGTGCCCAGTGGTGCTACGTTCGATAATCGAACAATATTAGATGCTCGATGGATTTTAGAGGTTGCTTGGTGTCATACTTGATTTTTTTATGAGGCGATTCGGTTTGGTGGCCGAGCAAGATTTGATGTCCAGCGCTTGGGAGCTTGCTTGGTAGTTTGAGGCGTTTGCTTTGAGTTAGTTTGGTGTTCGGTGCTGCAATGATCGTTGACTGAATAATATTTGATACTCAGTGAATTTTAGGGATTTCTTGGTGTCATGTTCGATGTTTTGTGAGTCAGTAAGATTTTCTACTTGGGTTTTGTAGTGCTTGGAGTTATCAAAAGTGTTACTTCGGGATCGGCTTGGATATAGACGGACAGAGAATGAAAATTGGGGATTTTTTATCATGGCACAATAACACTTCGAGGATTTCTTTATGCGAGTTCCAGGGTTCTTGGGGGTGATGTGGAATGAAGTTAGCAACTCTAAATGACTCAGGATGACCTTGGATTTCATGTGGAGACTAGTGAAGCGATGGTATAGTGCTTCAACACGACGATAATGACGACTTTGGAATTTTGGTACAATGACAGTTTGACTTGTGATGGGTGCTAAAGGTGTTCCAAATATTAAAAATGAGACTAAAGACTATCGCATCTAGATATAGACTGAAAATATGAGTTCTACATGATAACTCATAGGGTAGAACATGAGGTTTTAATGCTCGTGAGTAGGATAAGTTAGTCTACATGTACTTAGGGTAGCCTATGTGTGCCCATATTTTGGACGTTTACGTGTGCCCAGTCCTTGGGCATCTGCGTGGGTGTGACGCCCCACCTCTATACCCACGCTAGACAAGAACATTACGGTGAATGCTGTCAACTAGCATGGAGAATAAGGCTGTTGAGGAGCGACCATCCATGTAATTGCTTTGTGCGAGCATCGATACGTCAGATAGTATAACATGCGTTTCTTTATCAAGAGGAAATCCGACATACCGACACAAACTCAAAGCTACTACACAGTGGCTAAGATATCTTCGGAAACAAATATAGAAATAAACATAACATAATTCAGTCACAGACAATTCATATCACAAAGGCGGAAATAGATATGAATATTACACATGAAAGTGTACATCAGAGTAGTGGTCAAAAGGATCCACAATAATACAAAGGAATAGATACAAGTGCAAGACAAAAGAATAAGTATACATCATAGAGTCTGTATCTCAAATGTATACAACAAAAACTACTAAACTACAGTAGTTAGCCAAAAGTCAGAAGATGGTTCCAGGTAGGAAGCCATGAGTAAGCACCTGTAATATCTCAGTCTGACCCGAGTATTATTTAAGAAGAAAATAATAAATGGATCAGTCTAGCTATAAATATCAGATGAAGTGATATATAATAAGAGATATGACATAAACATATAATAATCACAACGCCAAGCTGTGATAAATAGGTAATTGAAAATCAAGAAGAGATTAGTCAATATCGCAATAATCTACTCAAAATAAAGAGGAATGTCATACTCCTAATTTCATTCACCAAGCCACAATAATTGACATATATATCAATGCCCATCGTAAAAGTTGGTGAAGCATAAATTCCAGAAATCAACACACGAAATCCAGAAATCACAATAAAAAGGAACAACGACGTCGTACAACGGGACATCCGATGAACCAAATCACAATAAGAAGGATGGCCAATCCCCAAAAAATACTGGACATCGACGCACCTAGAAAGACACGCCCCATGTACAGTCGAACATCGACGCACCTAGAAAGATACGCCCCATGCTCTAGCATTGACGCACCTAGAAAGATACGCCCCATGCACAAATAAGCATCGATGCACCTAGAAAGATACACCCCATGCACAAATAAATAAACATCGATGCACCTAGAAAGATACACCCCATGCTCTAGCATCGACGCACCTAGAAAGATACGCCCCATGCACAAATAAATAAACATCGATGCACCTAGAAAGATACACCCCATGCTCTAGCATCGACGCACCTAGAAAGATACGCCCCATGCACAAATAAATAAACATCGATGCACCTAGAAAGATACACCCCATGCTCTAGCATCGACGCACCTAGAAAGATACGCCCCATGCACAAATAAATAAACATCGATGCACCTAGAAAGATACACCCCATGCTCTAGCATCGACGTACCTAGAAAGATACGACCCATGTATAAAATGAGACGAAACTCAATAAAATGAGGAACAGTCCTCCACAAAGACAAAGAGACATCGCACATTGCTAGTCTAAACCACAAAGATGATCGTCATGATCAAAGAGAAGTGTCAATTACAGTAAGCTAGTAAATATATGAGCTTAGCTTCATGTCCCATAACCACTAGCTTAACTTAAATATTTACGAACAAATTGTAGATCTCCACTAGAAAATTGTCACAAGAGTTTCAATCGAACAAGTCCAAGAATTAACCGACGAAGTAAACGCAAGCGTTTCATACCACTTGTTTTACTAAGTCGTTTAATTAGATTTCTTATACGAGTGAGGTAAAGGTTTGTATATACTAATAGATTGGAAATCGGTTTGAGAAAACGAGCTTTGTAATAAAATAGTGTTGAAATCATTTGAAGAAAGAGTTTTGATATTTACTACTAGTATAGAAAACCTTTATATTTTAAAGTGACAAATCACAAAGAAGATTGTAGGAACAATCAATCACTAAGATTCACATTCTAAAACGTGAATAAAATCCAATGAAATCGATATAAAATCCATCAAAGTGGATATATCTAAAATTCCCAAAGAAAAGGTCATCAAAGTCGATAATAAATGACAACAACAAAAGGGAGACCACACGAATCGATTAAAGTTGGATATTCAAACGGATTAGCAAAATAGGCTAATATGGCAAAAATCATCAGGTCGGTCGACCGGACTCCCTGAGTCGGTTGACTGAACCAGAGGCAGGAAGTGCTCGGGTAGCAGGTCGGTCGACCGAACCCTGTACTCGGTCGGCCGAACCTTAAAACAGAAAGTGCTTATGCACTTGGAAGCAGGTCGGTCGACCGGACCAGAGGGGTCGGTCGGCCGAGCCTGTTTCCAGCCTCATCCAAGCCTATTACAAATGAGGTTCAATCTTGACCAAATTGCATTCGCATGAGCAACGGCGCTAAGGGTTTATGTCAATCGACTACCCGGCCCTATAAGCTCCTCGATGCATCACCATAAACATGTTCAAACATCAAAGTTAGGATTTTTAACGAATTGAACTCAAAACACTAAAAATTGGAATACTCACAAAAGCAATCCAAATCAAAATCAAATGCACATGAATAAGTGTTAGGAATTCATACCTAACAATCGAAGATAAGTATAAGCATAGATGTGAGATTAAAAATCTCACCTTTGAACCCAAACGAATGAAGAAGAAGCTACGAAGCAATGGCAAGAACAAGCACTCTTCAATTCCAACTCAACAAGCTTGAATCTAAGCTTAAAAGAGAAACATTCCCTAAATTAGGTTTAGGAAATTTCTGAAATCAAAGAGAGAATGAGTTGGAGAAGAAGAAGAGGAAGCTTACCAATGGGTTCTCTTGAACTTTGGATCTAGGAGATGGATTTGCAAAGGAAGCTAGGGCTTGGAGTTTTAATTCTTTTTCTCTTCCACCATTGTTTAAAGCTTGAAGGGTTAGGAATTAGAAATGAAGAAATGAAGAGTTGGAGTGGGTTGGGACTGAGTTAGTAAGTGGGTTCAGCCCAAACCAAAGCCCAAAGCAAAAAGTAGCAAAATTCAACTTTCTCCAAACATATCGAAGCTTATACTCAAAAAGGTCGCAAACGGCATTTTGAACTCAATGGGGATGGTCTCGAGTCCTAATTCGACCGTATGCAAAAAGTAGCTTTTCGGACTAAAATCCGACTAACGATAAAATATTTAGATATAAAATAGATAAATATGCGGGTTGCTACAGACTCCCCTCCTTAAAGAAATTGCGTCCTCGCAATAATTAAGATGGAAATATAAGAAGTAACAACCATAGAAGCATATTAACACAAAAGAAAATTTGAATCAAGAAGTTCACCATAAAGAGCACGAAGGAGTAAATCCGAAAGTTTTCGTTCGATGAATTCTCAAGATTTCACATGAGAAATTCTTAGGATTTGAGAACCATTGAACTTTTATTAAAAGAATTTCTTTATATCGAAGGCGCCCAACCTCCAAAGTGATGATGCTAATAGAATGTTGCTCAAAAGTCAAATTTGGTGAAACTTCAATCCCTCAATAACACCGGGCTCAAGAATATAAAAAAAAGGAAACATAAAAGCATTTCCGTAGTCAAAAGATGTGGAAAACGTCAAGAATAGCAGAAAGTTGAGCCGGTGCAACGGCGTAGTACAATCACGGTACGCCCGAGAAACTAGAAACTCGAATAATTTGGAACACCGACGTAGTACAAAGACGGTACGTCCAGTGAACCAAAAAGCCAAGTCATTGATGTAGTGCAAACGGTACATCCAATGAATCAAAAAGCGAAGACATTGTTGTAGTACAAACGGTACATCAAATGAATCAAAAGCAAAGACATCAATGTAGTACAAACGGTACATCAAATGAATCAAAAGCAAATACATCGATGTAGTACAAACGGTACATCAAATGAATCAAAAGCAAAGACATCGATGTAGTACAAACGGTACATCAAATGAATCAAAAACAGCAAAGTCATTGATGTAGTACAAACGGTACATCCAATGAATCAAATAATTCGGAACACCGACGCAGTACAAAAACGGTACGTCCAATGATCCGAAGCCCGAATGATTTCGGAACACCGACGTAGTACAAAAGCGGTACGTCCAATGAACCGAACACAATAAAAGGACATCGGACGCTAATCCATAAAAGAAATGAGATGAAACTCAGTAAAACGAAGTATACCAAAACGTCCGATGGACTTGACAAAGAGATAATTCCCTTCAGACATCATCGAAGAATCAACCACTTGTTGCTTACGACAAAGCGCATTGGCAACACGATTTCCCTTCCAGAAATAAAAAGAATATCAAGATCATAAGAAGCTAGGAACTCGAGTCAACATGCAGTTCCTTAAGAGAACATAAATATTCCAAAGATTTATGATCGAGATGGAGAACAAATTCCTCACCCAAATATAATGATGCCTAATTCCAAAAGAAAAAACAATAGCCGAGAGCACTAGATCATAAGCGGCATATCTAGTCTCGATAAGCTATAAAGATTTAGAAGCACAAGTGATAGCACGTTCTCTTTGGCAAGAGAACGGCATCCAAACCAATACGACTAGTATCGGTACAAATAGCAAAGTCTTGGTTCCCCTCCAGGAATCTCAAGAACAAGAGTATCGAAAGGAAAAGTTCTTTTAAATAATCCTCTTTTCCTGAAAAGTTAAAACTTTCAAAATTACATTTATCTCAATGTAAAAATATTTCTAAAAAAATTTGCATTTTTACAAGTTAATATACTGTGTCTGACTGTCACATTAAAGCGTTTAGGAAATTCCTATCGATAACGTTGATCAAGCGCATCGACCAAAATTCTTAAAGCACTCAACGGGCAATACAATCACAAAATCATCTTTTATAGGATAAATAAATCTCTTAAAAGTTTTAAGAATATTCTTTGTTCGTTTCAAGAACAAAATCCAGTTTTACTTATAAATAAATCTTATGAAAAAGGTTTGCAAAATTTTAAATTACTATTTTCATCCAAAATCAGTAAATACAAGAATAGTCTCATCGAAATATCCATAGAATATTCGATTTATAAAGTGGATGAAATAAGCTGGACAAATTGAATGATAAAATAAGTCATTCATAAGAATCATAACGAGTGCGGAATGTGGTAAGTGGAATGCTAACTTCCGCAACTCGTAGCAAACGAAAACCGGTGGCAAGGTCGAACTAGAAAGACCTTAACACCACACAAAAGATTTCTTAGGTGATAATCCTAAGACAAACACAAAAATACCGGAAAATTTCTCAAACTACATGAATGAGAGAAATAACACTTTCCTTATAAGTGGGCTTAAGGAATAAAATGATGCCATCAAATTGGAATCAAAATCATAAAGGAAAAAATAGAAATCTGCTTAACCGATTGAAAATGTCGAAGATAAATAGTCCACTCGAAAAATAGGATATGGGCTTCACAATGATTAAGCCGATCCTTTCAAAAAATCAATTCCGAAGCCTAAGTAAAAATATCGGCTCGGAAAGAAAAGTCTCATAAAATAATTTCGACATCAATAAAAAGCAAATTGAGTGTTGCGGACCTACCATCTGGATTCACAATCCTCAAAGAAGTCTTCAAGCCCAAAATATCTTTAAAGAAAAAGAATCACAAGTTCTTTTGATATAAAATAGTGAGATGAAACCCATATCAAAAAGAACTCAAATAAGAAGATCACGAAATAAAACAATGTCATCAATGATTGAGTGAAAAATACCTTGACCACGAGAAGTGTTACGAGGAGCTTGCACTACATTGAGCTCTCCCTCCTTCTTACTTTGAAGTACGGGACATGCAGTAATATGGTGACCCGAATTTTTGCAATAGCGACAAAAGAGGGGTCTCGGACACTCCTTTGCATAGTGGTTCGTGGAACCACAATTGTAGCATTGGCCACGACTAGAGGTAGGAGCTTTTGCTACCTGAGTTTGTTGCTTTCCTTTCTTATTAGAATCGGAACCTTTGAATTTGATAGGCCTCTTCAAGTTATTGTCGAAGTTCCGTTGGGCACGCACAACTTCAACATCACCTTCATTATCGGCCTCTTCAAGACGAAGAGCGATATCAATAAGCTGATCAAATGAAACCTCAAGTTTCAGGAGTAATGGCTTCTTAAGATTCTTATTTAAGCCATAGACAAATCTCTGATTTTTCTTCATTGGGGTGTTAATGTATTCAACCCCGTATTTGGAAAGAGATTCGAAAGATGCGACATAGTCTGTCACAGAAGATTCACCTTGAACAAGGTCAATAAAACGCCGGGCCAAAGTTACTTTTTCAGCCTCCGGCACAAACTTCGATTCGAATCTTCCTCGGAATTGCTCCCAAGTGAGATCCGCTTCAACGATTTCAGAAATTAGGAGCTCATACCAATCTAATGCTCTTTCTTGGAGCATGCTAGAAGCCACTTGGACTCGATGTAGATCGATAAGGTTCATGCGAGAAAAGTTGCGATAGCATGATTTGAGCCAAGCTTGAAATTCAATAACACTCTCGGATCCCGTGAATGGCCTTCCACCCAAATCGGTATAGTCTCTGCATAGGCGTGCAAAACCGGATCTAGGATGAGTAGGCTCTGGAATGGGTCCGGCAGCTTGGGCGTTCTTAACAAGATCTAAAAGTTGTTGGGCAGACATACAAACTCCATCCTGGGGAGTAGCACTAGATTGACCGGCGCTGGGACGGCCTGGTCTAACCATTTCTCTTCTTTAAGAAAGAAAGAAGGAGAAAAGTTATTCTCAAAATAAATATCAAGCAATCTTGATAGATAAAACAAGGAATCATAAAAGAAAGTAGGATAGAGAGGTACGAAGACCCGAACAAAATTCTAAAGCACAACTCCTAAGAAAGACTTAGGACAAGATCCTTGTTATAATATTCCATATTATTCCGAAGTTTGGCTCTGATACCAAGCTGTGACGCCCCACCTCTATACCCACGCTAGACAAGAACATTACGGTGAATGCTGTCAACTAGCACGGAGAATAAGGCTGTTGAGGAGCGACCATCCGTGTAATTGCTTTGTGCGAGCATCGATACGTCAGATAGTATAACATGCGTTTCTTTATCAAGAGGAAATCCGACATACCGACACAAACTCAAAGCTACTACACAGTGGCTAAGATATCTTCGGAAACAAATATAGAAATAAACATAACATAATTCAGTCACAGACAATTCATATCACAAAGGCGGAAATAGATATGAATATTACACATGAAAGTGTACATCAGAGTAGTGGTCAAAAGGATCCACAATAATACAAAGGAATAGATACAAGTGCAAGACAAAAGAATAAGTATACATCATAGAGTCTGTATCTCAAATGTATACAACAAAAACTACTAAACTAGAGTAGTTAGCCAAAAGTCAGAAGATAGTTCTAGGTAGGAAGCCATGAGTAAGCACCTGTAATATCTCAGTCTGACCCGAGTATTATTTAAGAAGAAAATAATAAATGGACCAGTCTAGCTATAAATATCAGATGAAGTGATATATAATAAGAGATATAACATAAACATATAATAATCACAACGCCAAGCTGTGATAAATAGGTAATTGAAAATCAACAAGAGATTAGTCAATATCACAATAATCTACTCAAGATAAAGAGGAATGTCATACTCCTAATTTCATTCACCAAGCCACAATAATTGACATATATATCAATGCCCATCGTAAAAGTTGGTGAAGCATAAATTTCAGAAATCAACACACGAAATCCAGAAATCACAATAAAAAGGAACAACGACGTCGTACAACGGGACATCCGATGAACCAAATCACAATAAGAAGGATGGCCAATCCCCAAAAAATACTGGACATCGACGCACCTAGAAAGACACGCCCCATGTACAGTAGAACATCGACGCATCTAGAAAGATACGCCCCATGCTCTAGCATCGACGCACCTAGAAAGATACGCCCCATGCACAAATAAGCATCGATGCACCTAGAAAGATACACCCCATGCACAAATAAATAAATATCGATGCACCTAGAAAGATACACCCCATGCTCTAGCATCGACGCACCTAGAAAGATACGCCCCATGCACAAATAAATAAACATCAATGCACCTAGAAAGATACACCCCATGCTCTAGCATCGACGCACCTAGAAAGATACGCCCCATGCACAAATAAATAAACATCGATGCACCTAGAAAGATACACCCCATGCTCTAGCATCGACGCACCTAGAAAGATACGCCCCATGCACAAATAAATAAACATCGATGCACCTAGAAAGATACACCCCATGCTCAAGCATCGACGCACCTAGAAAGATACGCCCCATGCACAAATAAATAAACATCGATGCACCTAGAAAGATACACCCCATGCTCTAGCATCGACGCACCTAGAAAGATATGACCCATGTATAAAATGAGACGAAACTCAATAAAATGAGGAACAGTCCTCCACATAGACAAAGAGACATCGCACATGGCTAGTCTAAACCACAAAGATGATCGTCATGATCAAAGAGAAGTGTCAATTACAATAAGCTAGTAAATATATGAGCTTGGCTTCATGTCCCATAACCACTAGCTTAACTTAAATATTTACGAACAAATTGTAGATCTCCACTAGAAAATTATCACAAGAGTTTCAATCGAACAAGTCCAAGAATTAACCGACGAAGTAAACGCAAGCGTTTCATACCACTTGTTTTACTAAGTCGTTTAATTAGATTTCTCATACGAGTGAGGTAAAGGTTTGTATATACTAATAGATTGGAAATCGGTTTGAGAAAACGAGCTTTGTAATAAAATAGTGTTGAAATCATTTGAAGAAAGAGTTTTGATATTTACTACTAGTATAGAAACCTTTATATTTTAAAGTGACAAATCACAAAGAAGATTGTAGGAACAATCAATCACTAAGATTCACATTCGAAAACGTGAACAAAATCCAATGAAATCGATATAAAATCCATCAAAGTGGATATATCTAAAATTCCCAAAGAAAAGGTCATCAAAGTCGATAATAAATGACAACAACAAAAGGGAGACCACACGAATCGATTAAAGTTGGATATTCAAACGGATTAGCAAAATAGGCTAATCTGGCAAAAATATCAGGTCGGTCGGCCGGACTCCCTGAGTCGGTTGACCGAACCAGAGGCAGGAAGTGCTCGGGTAGCAGGTCGGTCGACCGAACCCTGTACTCGGTCGGCCGAACCTTAAAACAGAAAGTGCTTATGCACTTGGAAGCAGGCCGGTCGACCGGACCAGAGGGGTCGGTCGGCCGAGCCTGTTTCCAGCCTCATCCAAGCCTATTACAAATGAGGTTCAATCTTGACCAAATTGCATTCGCACGAGCAACGGCGCTAAGGGTTTATGTCAATCGACTATCCGACCCTATAAGCTCCTCGATGCATCACCAAAAACATGTTCAAACATCAAACTTAGGATTTTTAACGAATTGAACTCAAAACACTAAAAATTGGAATACTCACAAAAGCAATCCAAATCAAAATCAAATGCACATGAATAAGTGTTAGGAATTCATACCTAACAATCGAAGATAAGTATAAGCATAGATGTGAGATTAAAAATCTCACCTTTGAACCCAAACGAATGAAGAAGAAGCTATGAAGCAATGGCAAGAACAAGCACTCTTCAATTCCAACTCAACAAGCTTGAATCTAAGCTTAAAAGAGAAACATTCCCTAAATTAGGTTTAGGAAATTTCTGAAATCAAAGAGAGAATGAGTTGGAGAAGAAGAAGAGGAAGCTTACCAATGGGTTCTCTTGAACTTTGGAGCTAGGAGATGGATTTGCAAAGGAAGCTAGGGCTTGGAGTTTTAATTCTTTTTCTCTTCCGTCATTGTTGAAAGCTTGAAGAGTTAGGAATTAGAAATGAAGAAATGAAGAGTTGGAGTGGGTTGGGACTGAGTTAGTAAGTGGGTTCAGCCCAAACCAAAGCCCAAAGCAAAAAGTAGCAAAATTCAACTTTCTCCAAACATATCGAAGCTTATACTCAAAAAGGTCGCAAACGGCATTTTGAACTCAATGGGGGTGGTCTCGAGTCCTAATTTGACCGTATGCAAAAAGTAGCTTTTCGGACTAAAATCCGACTAACGATAAAATATTTAAATATAAAATCGATAAATATGCGGGTTGCTACAGTGGGCATGAGTCGAGCATCAACGAGGTAGTTTTACTATCGGTGCATGTGCTAAGAGATCATTAGTAACTCTTAGATTGCAATTCTCATTGTTGGGATAGGGTAGTCTATGTGCACCTAGGGTAGTGTGTGTACCCATATTTTTAGACGTCTACATGTGCTCAGTCCCTTGCCATCTACATTGATAATGAGTTGAGCATCTTTATGTGTTATCATACATCTAAAGCACTTCACTATGAGATGTACGGCTTTATGATGGATGTTATGTCTGATGTATGCTGATATGCTGTGCATTACCCCTATACCTTATATTTTCCCTCTTGTGATAATATTTAAATATCATATACTGTGTTTATGTGCTAACTCTTTGGATGCAAGGACATGTCAGGTATGGCTATTTATACCCTATATCACTATTTACTATACGATTTTTATAGTATCTTTGAGATAATGCATCGCTCATACCAGGCTGTTGTCTGATCTGAGTTATCTACTTTTCTTCTTATTATCTCGGGTACTCTTAAATGAGTAGATTAGGGATAACAGGTCTAGATAGCACACGGAGCGGTACAGAGTACATGCAGTAGGCTATGCTTTCATAAATCTATACTTAGATCTTACTATTGTTTATATTCCCTTTTGTAGTACTGTAGAGCTATACCATTACTTGTATTAGTTTAGATAAAGTTTTGGATTTTATTTTGGAGATTAAGGATGTATAAACTCTACTATTTTGGTTTTTCATATAATTTGTGAACCTGTTGCACTCCGATTTTCTTATTTTTGGTTCATTTGATTATATCACTATCTCGCCTGGTTTACATCTATGTTATTATATTATATGTTTTCTATGCAATATAATTCCTTTACTTTACACCTTTGGTTATCGTCTTGCATCGGCCGGGTGCATCCATAGATCATTATATATGTATATTGGGACCGAAGGTGTAGGGCGGTTGTCACATTTGGTATCATAGCTTAGGTAGCATAGACAACCTAAGTTGATACTTGGATCCATTAGAGACATGGAAGGAGCTACCATCTTAGAATGAATCGAGCAATATATGAAAGAGCGTACTTGATAAATTTTGGTTTTTAAAACAATATAGTATGTATATATAGAATACAAGTCATATTGCACACAAGATTACAAACGATGCAATTTTCTTTATAAGAGACTAATCATTCTCATTAAAGGTTTAGAATGATTCGCCAAATAAGAAGTGATGTTAGGAACTCCATCTCTAGAGTTAAGGATTAAAAGGTTCGGGGGCCGCTAACCTTGATTTATAGGACATGTTCACTGAGGTTATGTGAAGCATGGTTCAGAATGTTCTCAAGTGCAAATGCTAAGAGTCGATTTTGCCAAGCCGTATAAAGACTACATGAATCTAAAAGGAAGATCGTTCCTTGGAACGAAGTCGATTGTTGATGTGTAAGGCTGGCTGGATTCTTGCAGGAGAATCTTCGATGACTTGGAGTTAGAAGATGCTATGAGGTAGAAGTTGGCCTCTAAATGACATTGGGGATGGACAATGAACTAGTGGAATTCCCTTAGAGCCGTGACTCCCGAGGATTGATTTACTTAGGATCAATTCACAATTCCCTAATGTAACACCCCATATATTTAGTAACATTATTTAGGATATTTAATTAGTTAAATTAAATAAAAAAATGATGATTAATGGATTGATATTTTTGATTAAATAAGGGGTAGCCATGCCATGTTAAACAAGTGAACTAAAGATTAAAAAGAGAATAAAAAGTTAGGAAATGTACAAGGGCAAAATAAAAATATGGCACATCCTTATACCCTCAATCTTTAACCCTCAACACTCATGTTCACTTCATTATTCATAAAACAAAAATACGAGCTAAGGCCGACCACCATTCGTAAGCTCAAGAGAAGATAAAAGCAATGATTTCAAGAGGGAGAATAAAATCACTTAATCAAAAACAAATCTGACATCTTTAATTACAAAGCTAAGGTAAATAATGACTACATCTCATGTTTTTAATGATTTTCGGTTTTTAGAATGAAATACGAATTTATTTGCAAATGTTTTGCCATGTTTTAGATGACAAATTGTATATCTATATGTTGTTAATGATTTATGCTAATTCACGTAAATTTTGTGATATGTTTTGATATGAAGACCCTATTATATGATATCCAATTTCCTTATGAATTTAGATTTAGATTATAAATGGTTTTCAATTTTCTGAATTAATGTGGATTTTATTTGATTTTTCTAGTAAAGAAAATGATATTTTGGGTTTAAAATTTATTTTGGCCAAATTATTTTTTCTTAAGGTCTAAAAATTATATATATTGGAAAACATATTAAAAATGATTTATAAGAATTATTTTAGAATTTTTCGAAGTGTTTTAATGGATATATAAAATTATTTGAGGTATGACACTTTAATATTTTATATATTTATAAAAAAGAGAAAGGGTATTTGTAAAAATTCCAATTCTTATTTCTGAAAATTGGTAGTACTTGTAGAAAAGAAAATTTTACGACTAATCATAATTTGACTAAAAAGGTAGGTTAGGTACAAAGATCTAATTTAAAAAGTCAAATTAACATGATTTTTCATGCTTCAATGCTTTCGGCACCAGGTTTCCGACTCTTTAACTCCGCCTCTGACCCCATCGAAACCAATGCACATGGTATCAGTTACCTGGTACATAGTGAATTGGATATCGACAGAAAGGCACTGGGTCGAAACCAAAGGTTCCGAGGGGATTAAAACATGTTTTTTTCTAAATTTAAAATGCGCCTGCTTTTGCTTTTGAAGGAAGTGCTTTCGACTTGGTTGGATTTCGGCCGAGTCAAATAGTTCAAAGGAAAGGTTTTGAATGGGTTGCACCTTTGTTTTAAGTAAATGCTTTCGAATGGGATCAAAACCCCTAGCTGCCGCTTTTCTACCTTTCGATGTCAATTCTATCGAAATGTACACTTTGTTCTAAAACGTAGCCGCTTCTCCAATGCTTTTGGAAGATTGGGGTCTACATCAATACTTCTTTACTTAGGAATGCTTTCGAAAGGGATGCTTTCGACTTAAATGTTTTAATGAACCTTTTGTTCCGTTGAAGGTAGAACCCAAAGGTCTCGAAGGAGTTAGTTTTAAATGGTTGCAAAAGATTTGTCATAGACAAAGGTTTTGATGCTTTCAAAATGTTTAAAGAAAAGTTTCTAAGGTGTGGTTCCCCAATGGTTTCGAAAGGTCGAAAAGAAAAGGTTTTCCAATTGCTTCGAAATTTCTAAAAGGAAAGGTTTTCCAATGATTTTGAAAGGCAATGTTTAAAGGTTTAAAAGAAGGATGTCCAAGGTTTTATATATTTCAATGGAAAGGTTTTTCAGTGGTTTCAAAAGGTTTAAATGAAGGGTTTTGGAAGGAGCGTTTTGTCCTTTTAGCCTAGGTGAAAGAAATGGGTTTTACTTCATTTCGAAAGGGTTATTTTCGATGGATTCTAAAGGCATATTTTCAAAGGTTTAAATGTTTTCATCAACAAAGATATGAGTAAAGTATATATAATATGGCAAGGTGATTTTCAGTAAAGCATAGAGTATATATTTTCCATGTTTAAGTATGATTTAAAGGTTTTAGATCAATTTGAGAAGAAAAGGTTTTCAAGGAAACTTTAAGTAAAATGAATGAAATATTACAATACCAGATGGGACCGGTATAGGGTCGCACCCTTTACATTAGTTATTAATCCCTAGCTAATTTAGTCCAAAATTCCAGTGTGTAGCGCTTTGTCAGAGGTAATACTATAATTATGGTGCATATAGATATGAGTATATTTGTACAGTTAGATTATTGGTGAGCCCACAAAAACCATCAGGATCAGTGGACCCTTGGAGGAGTAAGTTAAGGATAGACTGTCCAGAAGACTTGTCTAACAGATGTTAGATCATTTTATATTTTCCTAGTAGGCCCGAGTCAGCTAAAGGTTAGTAGTTAGCCAAACAAAAATATAATTATTACATAGATAGTCCATTTATTTCCTGATATGTATGTTTACATAAAATGTTTTACGGTTTAACCAGTTTTGGTTGCAGGATTAAGATTTGCAAAAGATATGTTTTAAAAGAATATTAGTGAGGGGAAACCCGTTCCGCTAAGCGATGTGGTCTCGCTTAATATCAAATAGCCGAGATGTACAGTATTA
The DNA here is from genome assembly GCA_030765085.1 of Allium cepa. Classification (NCBI taxonomy): domain Eukaryota; kingdom Viridiplantae; phylum Streptophyta; class Magnoliopsida; order Asparagales; family Amaryllidaceae; genus Allium; species Allium cepa. The sequence continues at coordinate 229,675,112 of CM060941.1, forward strand.
TTCACACCATTATTTATGTCTGACTCAAAGTTTATGTTTTTCCCTTAAACTCACGGGTGCTCAAAATTGATTTGAGTAAGCTGAGGGTTGAGGTTTATAGGTTATTAGTAGGTTGGCGAATAAATCTTCCGGACACGAACAGGTGGATGGCGGACAGCTATTTAGGAGATTTTGTTTTATTTTGATATATTTATGATGTGTTTTATTAAGTCAGTTATGACTATATAGTACTCTAGTTAACCAAGGGCATCATTATATGTCGCTCTTGACAGATTTATATAATAATTATATTTTGTTTAAACCTGAAAAAGCAATGAGATTATGTAATCTGAATATGGAACATGTTTTGAAAATGAAATTTGAAAATTTTATTTTGAAACCTATGATATGGATACCATTAACATAGCCGTATTTTATCACCGGAAGTTAATACTTTAGATAACTGCAGCATCTGTAGCGCTTAGCTTCGGGCCTCCAGATAGTGGATGTTACAACTTCCAAGAGAATAGGAAATTTTGTCGACTTAAAGAAAGCCTATATGTTTGTGTCGGAGTATATGGATTAATTTGATATGCTGTCGACATATGGTCCATCCTTCTTTGGTATTCCGCTAAAAAAGAATGAGAAGTTTATCATTGGATTAAGCGATAATCTTAGGACGCGTTTGATTAGTCACTTCGATGAGAACTTTGAAAAGTTGATCGAGAAGGCTTAATATTGCAAGAGCCTCTACCCAATGTAGAAGGATTGCCTTCAACCGGCTAAGAAAGGACAAGTAGTGAAGGTATATAATTGAATGTCGTTTCGATTTCATCAAACGCTCTATCGACAAAAGAGAAGAGAAAGGGCATCACTATCTAAGATATGCTTTCCAATTACAATGTTTCCATACGTGTTTCATTCGATACTGGGGTTTCACGTCCCTTCATATCTAGTGACTTAGTAAGATCGAGATTGAGACCCAAGGTAGTTGATCAACCTTTAAATTACGACAAATCATGTTAAGGGATCAACCAGCGTGTGCGTGGTTTGTCGAGACTTAGCTTTATTGAGTTATGGATGTTTGTCTATTTGTTATTGCTTTGTTTTAGGTTTTATGGATTTGGAATTATTATGGGAATGGACTAGCTGCAGGAGGCGCAATGTAGTGGTGTGTTAGAGTTAGGCTGCCTACTTAACGATGAGGTGATGGTTAGCTTCCTATATTATCGCAAGATCACTCACATCGAGTTGTCTTTTGTACCTAAGTAGAGAGTATCCAAGCATATTCAAGGAGATGATCAAATTACAATTACCTAAAGAGATCGAGTTCCATAAAGATTTGGTGATGGATGCCAAATGGATTGGTATGCCACAGAGGCATGTGGTGCTGAAGGAGCAGAAGGAACTAGAGGTACAAGTGAATGACCTATTGCTATTAGGGTTCATTTAATGGGGTATATCTGAGTGGGGAGCACCGATAGTGTTCGCCACTAAGGCAGACGATTCTTTGAGATCATGTGCAGGTTACCATATGCTGAATAAAGTGACGAAGAAGAACAAGTACCCACTTCCACGTATTGATAATTTTTTAATTAGCTCCATAGTGTTTGGGTATTCTACCAGTTGGACCTTGCAATAAGGTTTCATTAACTAAGGGTGGAAAAGGAGAGTGTGCCAATCACAATGTTTTATACACCGTCTAGATTCTATTAGTGGTTGATTATGTCATTCGGGCTAACCAAGCCACCACTATACTTTATTGATCTTATGAACCTTGTTTTCAGATATAAGATAAATAAGTTTGTACTTGTGTTCCTAGATGATATACTTGTTTATTCAAGTATGGAGGAAGAACACAAGGTGAATTTAAGGATTGTGCCCGAGATGTCGAGGAAGCACCAATTGAACGCGAAGTTTTCAAAGTGTCATTTTAGGAGGAAGTAAGTGTGATTTCTGGGTCATGTTATTTCCAAGCAGGGTATTACTATAGATTCTGCTAAGGTGGCAACTGTATAGGATTGCGATCGACCTAAGACTGCTATATACATGAGAAGTTTCCTTGGTTTGGCAGGATACTATAGATATTATATCAAGAATTTTCTAAGATAGCATCGCTATTAACTAAAATAATGAAGAAGAATCAGACTTTTATTTAGGATGCAAAGTTCGAGCATACATTCGTGAGTCTAAAGGAGAGGTTGATGAGCGCATCAGTGTTAGTCATTTTGAGTAGGAAAGGAGCTTACAATATACAAAAATGCATGTGGTACTGGACTAGGTGCGGTTTCGATGTAGAAGGGAAAGGCTATCACCTATGCTAGTCGACAACTAAAATCGCACGAGAAGAAGTATCCAACTCATGATTTGGAGTTGGTAGCATTTGTAGTTGCTTCGAAGATATGGATGCATTTTTTCCTTAGGGAAAGGTTCGAGTTGTATATGGACCACAAGTCATTGAAGTATCTATTCACCCAAAAGTACCTTAATCTTCATCAACAACGATGGTTAAATTTACTAACCACCCATGAATTTATCATTTTGTACATGCTTAGTAAGGAAAATGCAGTCGTTAATGCTTGGAGTAGGAGACATGCCATGTTGGTAGCGATGTTCCTAGAGTGGAAGCAGTTGGAGTTTATCGTAGGTTATGATTTTAGACCTCGATGTGAGCTAGAGCGGGAAGTTTAGCTAGCTTGACGATCAGACCTATCTTGAATGAGAGGATTGGTACTGTTAGAAGCGAGATGCTGGATTAGCAAGAATCATGGAAAAAATAGAGAAGGAATAGAGTATAAGGTGATGAAACAGTACGGGCTTGACTGTGATGGTTGGGTCCGTAAAGATGAGAGATTGTTTATTCTTGATGTCGAGGAGTTGAGGCATGAGGTGCTATGAAAGTGCCATCGTTTGAGATTGACTATACATCCCAAAGGCAATAAAATGTACTGTGATATGATGTAGATATTTTATTAGGAAAGAATAAAGAAGGAAGTTGGGGCATTCATCTTGAAGTTCATGAACTGTTATTTGGTAAAGGCACGACAGAAGAAGTCGAGTGGTTTGCTGCAATCGATCGAGGTTCCTGAGTGGAAATGGGAACAAGTTTCGATGGAAATCATCGATGGATTATCGAGGACCATAGGAGATTACGATATCATTTGGGTCATAGTTAATAGATCAATGAGACTTCCTGATTCATTCCAGTTAAGTCTGGTAGAATGGCATCCAAATTGGCCTAGTTATATGCGAAGTGGGTTATATGATTCCATGGTGTGCTTAAGTGCACTATAAGCGATCGAGACCCTTTGTTTACTACTAGGTTTTGGAAGAGCTTATAGGAGGCGTTGGGGATGAAGCTAGATCTCAATACAGCTTATCTTCCACAAGTTAATGGACTGACCGAGAGGGTATATCATATCTTGGAGGATCCTTTGCGAGCCTACATTCTCGATTTCAATGGCTCGTAAGACGATCATTCACCCTTAGTAGAGTTCACATGCAACAATAATTATCAATCTAGCACCGGTATGGCAACATGTGAGGCATCATATGACCGACCGTGCAAGTTTCTTTCATGTTAGTGAAATAGGTGAGAAACCAATACTTGGGCTACATATGATTAGAGGGATTTCGGAGAAGATCGAGATCATTTGACAACGAATGAAAGCTACTAAAGATAGAAAAAAGAGTTACGTTGATAGGAGAATACGTGACTTGGATTTCTCCAACAGCGATATGATGTTTTTCAAGATCTCTCTACTGAGGAATGTTATTCGGTCTGGTACTAAAGGGAAGTTGGCACAAAGATTTGCTAATCCTTTTCTGATACTTAAGAGGATTGAGTACATGGCTTACAGAGTCAACTTACCTCAGAAGATGGTGGGCGCTACAATGTGATCCATATCTCTCACTTGCAGATGTTTGTGCAGGTGTAATAGTTAAACCGAATCAGCTTGATGATATCGACATTAAACTAGAAGCACAGAGACCTCGTAGCCTATTCATATCATTGGACGTGATACAAAGAAACTTAGAAGGAAGGCGGTAGAGTTATTGACGTTTTAATGAAGTGAGAGCGAAGGCGATTATAGTTAGGAGATAGAGGAAAGCATGAGGACCGCATATCCAGAGCTCTTTACTCTGTGAGATTTTCGTTCATCGCATTCACTTACACTTTCGATATCACATAGGATAGTATAATATCATGCATGATAGGGTAGGCATAGACATCAATTCCCTCTTTTACATGCATGTTCTATGTTGGTTATGTTTGCTCCTGGTGTTAGGCATGTGGGGTGGTTGTGTATGATTTTACCTCAATTGTATTGGGATTTCGGGGGCAAAATTCCTGAAGGGGAAAGAGTGTCACGACTTGTATTTTATGTATCGAAGGATCATAAGACAATGTTTTTTTATTCATATGCAGTTGTATGACTCTATAACTTTAGAAAATAATTATTATCGACATTACCTATCTTTAGAGTTTTATTGAATGATTGTATCCTTAAAACTCGTAATGACTAATTTTTTTGATAGGATCTGAACTAGCGCTCGAGATTACTTCCACTGAAAGATATGATGGTTTATTGAAGTTTGGCAGTTTTTGGAGCAGCTTAGTGGGTAATTAGTGGGCTTTGGGGACAAGTCCACTAATACATTTCAGGTTTGGAGGCTGTGATAGGCTGAACCATTATCCCTAAATCATTTTTTAGTATCTCTTAAATAGGTCTAAGCCTTCATTAACCCATTCTTTACCCAAAACCTTTTTTCCTCCTTCAGATCAAGTCTACATAATAGATTAAGGGGAGATTAACAAAGAGATTCACTAGAGATCTTAAAATATACTTTTTTGGGAATGAAAACTCGGGGCATGACTGTTGATTTTTGGATTAGCATCGTTTTGTGTGCAAAACTTGGATTTTGGAGGGTTTGGTAGTGATTTATCATCTCTCAGCTTATTATATATGCATATATAGATTTTAACTTGTTTTAGATCCATTTTCTAAGTCAAAATTATATTTTATTTCTATTTTAAAACCTTAGCTATAGTAAAAACATGAATATGTGGATTTTTGGTGTTCTAGACATGTTATTTGGATGTGTGATTAACTTGATATAGGTTAAGCTATGTTGTAGACATCTTGGATGATGATTAGCAATGTATTCTTGTATGTTTTCATGTCTAGCTGTTGATTTTTGCATGTATGGTGTTTTTCTGTATGCTTGTATGGTTGAAAGTGCTCATCTGAGCAAACTAGAGTATGAACCCTGAAAACGGACTTCTACGGACATGCTCGAGGAAGTTAGGAGTTGTGTCAATGCTTACAGGAGGCACACGGGTCAAAGAATGGAGCGTAGCGATGAAATCGTCAAGAAATTGAAGTTTGGAGAAATTACAACATATTTTTCTTGGTGCTTGGTATCTGGTGGTGGTGTGCTCGGGGTTGACTTAGTGTCCAATGGTGCTATGTTCGGTGATCAAACAATGTTTGTTGTTAGGTGGATTTTAATGGTTCCCTGGTGTCGTGCTTGGTGTGTTTTAGTGTGACGGTTCAGTACTAGAACAAGATTTGTTATCCCTTGCTTACGGCTGTTAAAACCTAAATTTTTAATGTTTTGATTGTGACAACTATATAAGTCAATACTCTTATGTACTAACCATTTATGCAGGAGATTTATTGAAGATTTGGATTCACAAAGCTATGAATTTATTATACATCTGTTTAGAGTCAATATATTATATTAGAATTATGTTAAAATCCATCCGATATGATATATACACCGACATATGCACAAAACTAGGCAAATGCTCATTTTAGGCATAAATCGGCCGGTTGAGTGTCCCCATTCAAATGGCCGAATGCTGAAACAAATCATAAATTTATATGAAAATTCAGCCGGCTGAATGGAGACATTCAGACTGCTGAATTAGACCTAAATTGGCCTATTTACTTACTGCATCGAATTTCTGAAGGGATGCTTCTCTTCAATGAAGAGAAACATCTTCTAATTTAAGGGCTGCATCCGTTCCTTTTCATCGCTCTTATCCATCAAAGATTGAACTCTTAAAACTCTATAAATAGAGTTTAGAATCCAACAAACATTTTACTACAATTGATTTCTAGTTTTCTTGATTTCTTAGCTCTAATTCTCTATTTACCATTTGCACTCAAAATACATACAATCTCTAATCGTTGATCACTCTATCTTCTACACTCTTCAAGTACATTACACTATATATCATAAAGGAGAAGATTATAGGAAGATTGTATATTACTGATTTATTAGTGTTATTTAAAGAGCATATTATAGTCAGATACTTTTGTTTATTCGTAAAGAAGTCCCATTTGGTTGCTCAGGTGGTAGAAGTCTTATTCGAGTGCTTAGGCGGAAGAAGTATTGCGGTTGCTCAAGTAGTGTTAACCTATTCCTCTGGGTTAAGTGATGGTTGCTAGTTTAATTCCATAAGGATTCTGGGACAGGATGTAGAATGGGAAGTTCGAACAAGTATAAAAGAAATTGGTGTCGTTTACTTTACTACTTTATTTATTTACTTAATTATTTTATATTCCGCACAAGTAGTTTATAGATACATCCATATTACACGATCCTATAACACAGTAACCTTCAACGGTATGCTCGGCAGTTTAGGTGCTTTGGGTCGGCTGAGTTCTAATGGTGATATTTTCCATGATCGATCAATATTTGATGCTCGGTGGATTTTAGAGGTTTCTTGATGTCATGCTTGGTGCATTTATCAGTCAGCTCGGTTCGGCATCCGAGCAAGATTTTCTATTCAAGTTGTGCTACTCAGAGTCGTGGGAAGGGTTGCTTGGGGATTGGCTCAGGTACAGCCAAACAAAGAATGAAAGTTGGGTACTATTCATCTTAGCGATACTTCAAATATTTCTTTGGGGCTTGTTCTGGGGTTCGTAGGGGTGTTGTGGAGTGAAACTGCAACTCCAAATGACTCAGGGAGACCTTGGATTTCTTGTAGAGACTAGTGAAGCAATGACATAGTGCTTTAACTTGACGGTGGTGACAATGAATTCGGTACTTTGGTACATGGCACTATGACTTGTGACCGGTGTTTATAGGCGTTCCAAAGATAATAATTCGATGAGGCGAGTAACTGTGGTATCTGGAGATGGATCGAACGACGAGTTCGACATGATAGCTTGATAGGGTAGAACATGACATTGTTATTCCTGTGAGTGGAATGAGGTAGTCTGCGTGTACCCACATTTTGGGTGTCTACGTATGTCCAGTCCTTAGTCATCTACATGGGCATGAGTTGAGCATCAACGAGATAGTTCTATTATCGATGAGTGTGCTAAGGGATCGATGGGTAACTTTTAGTTTATGATGCTCATTGTTGAGACAGGGTAGTCTACATTTACTTAAGGTAGTCTATGTATACCTATATTTTTGGACGTCTATGTGTGTTCAGTCCCTACCATCTGTGTGGGCAATGAGTTGAGCATCTTTAAGAATCATCATACATATGAAGGACTTAAGTGAGAGATGCAAGGCTATGTGATGGATGGCATGTTTGTTATGTACTTGATACGATGTGTATTATCCTTACACCCTATATTTTCCCTCTTGTGATAGTAGTTTAGCATATACTATGTTTATGTGCTAACTCTTTAGAAGCAGGGATATGTTAGGTATGGATATTTACACACTATACCCCTTTTTACTATACATGATTTTTATAGTACTGTTGGGATGATGTATTGACCACAGCAGACTTTTGTTTAACCTGAGCTTTTATGTTTTTCTTTTTATTATCTCTTGTTCTCTTAAATGAGTAGATTAAGAATTAGCACATGGAGTTGTATGGAGTATGAATTGGTGTTATGCTTTCATATATCTATACTTGGAGCTTACCATCGCTTACATTTGCTTGTGTGGTACTGTGGAGCTATTCCATTTCTTGTACTACTTTAGAGACAGTTTCAGAGTTTATTTTTAAGATTTGGGATGTATAAACTCTAATAGTGTAGTTTTTTGTATAATCATTAACTCGTCGCACTCTAATGTTCTTATTTACAATACATTTGATTATATCACTGTCTCATTTGTTTTACATGTTATTATATTATATTTTGTCTGGGGCTATGAGATGTTCTATAGGTTCCGTCTTAGATTTTTATTTCTTTTCACCTTTGGCAATCATCCTACATCGGTTGGGTACCTCCATAATGCATTAAACTGGTCTATTTGGTATTAGAGGTATAGGGCGGTCGTCATACAAAATGTTGTAGAAAATCTTGTTTTCTAGTAGAGAATTGACCCCTCTCACATTCCATACAAGAAACAACATTAATCCACGCTTATACTCCTAGCGGTAGAGCTGCTTAGAAGTAGTAGTGCCGAATTTGCCTTTCTTTAGTTTTTTCAACTATGTTTTTAGTTCTAGAGTGTACTTGTCCCATTGGGGATTATGAATGACATCTATAGTAACCATTGTTTAATTTTCAGTGCACTTTACATTGGTTTTTATCTTCAGAGTTTGCTTTCTTATTTTAGTTCTAGTTTTTGATGTTGTAGATACTGCCTGAGTAGAAGTGGCACATGAAAGCTCTGTTGGTGAAGGACCGGTGGCTTGCTTGTCCTATATAGATACCAGAGCATAAGAGACAATACCGTCTCATTGAGTAGCAGTCTCAAATGTGGGTGATTCTAGGACCATGTTGTCACTTTCCAAATTGTCACTATCACTAGCTTAAGTACTAGATTGTGGAAAATTCGATGTTATGCTATTCGTCTATTGTGAATATTCAGTGCTAGCATCCTTTATTTGTGCTGGAGCATCTATATGTTTGCCTTGTTCCAAAGAACTACTATATGTACAAGATGATTCAAGTTCCTATAATATGTCTTGTAAACCTTTATTATATTTTGTAGACTCTATGCTGTTTTCAACTATTTCAGCTTGTATGTGTCTTTTAACTTGATTAGAATCCAAATGTAACTTTAAATTGGAACAACTATTTGCTAAGACATTATCATTTATGCATCTAAAATTTCATATCAACATTCAGTTGTGTATTTTTCCTGAGTTGAATATTTTCCTCTTCAGCCATGTTTTCTTTTGTATTATTCTGCAGTATGTCAGTATTTATTGCATTCTTACCAGTTATTTCAGAATTAAGTATGATTTCAGCAGTTTATGGGTATTTGTATTTGGTTTGCCTTTATCATTTGGTAGTTATGAATTATGATTGATTTCATAACTTTTAGTTATGTCATTGTCCATTGTGGTTTCACGTGTCTAGTTAGTATTTGTCGTACCCACCCATTATTTTTCAAAAGTACAATATTTGATGGGCGGCCAATACATTTACAATTTTGGCAAATGGTGGGATTCCATTCATACTCAACTCTTTGCATGGAGGTTCATTTTTTTCGTTTATACTTATCTTCCTTAGGGAAATTAAACTCCTTGTTAATTTCAACTACCACCTTAGAAAATGAGATCTTAATTAATCTCTGAGTATGTTGGTCGATTCTAATTGGAATCTCTAGTATCGATGTTATTCTACTAATAACTTCCTCGGTCCAATAGTCTAATTTTAGACCTGGGAACCTAACCAAACTAGGATAGTTTGTAAGATTGCTTTATTTTGGTCAAGATCTGATTCCCAACTCTTCATCATCATCAATCTATGGTAATAAAGGTAAGGGCTTTCTTTTAGGACCTTATCACAGTCTAATTTGTTTCAAAATTTGATAACGTAGGAACTGTTTTCTTTTTTGTATCTTATATGTATCTTCTGGTTTCCAAATCCTAATTATGTTATCTTTTAAATATTGAAAATTAGGTTTAAACCCTACCATGCATATGACTATTGAATGTTTCCATGGTTGTCTACCTAACGTTGCAACTGAGTTTGTCATTTGTGTGCATCATGTCTCCTTGAACTTGGTAGGTTGGAAATACTTGAGTGGTGTTGAAACTGGGACTTATGCATCAATGACCACTACCTTCCATGTTCTGGCCATAGGTGTTGTCGCTAATAGGTGTGATTGTGTTTCCATATACTGGTACTGAATCATACATGAATTTCTATTGATGTTACGGCTTGCCATAAATCTAAACCGATTGAAACTCTTAAGGAGGCTGAGCCTTGAATTTGGTTATTAGCTTGATTCATTGATCGGTTGGTTGTTGGTGCGAAGCGCGATAGGGAATTTCTATGTCACGTGGAGACAACGGTGGCGAAGCCTTCATCATAAGGGGTGAATTTGTTGTCTACAACATGGAATCGGGTAGGGCGGGTAGGTGTTTTTTCGGTGGTGGTTCTCTATGTGTGTGTAAAATATTCCACATCTTCCATTGAATAGAAATACGCTTATTATGCACTGATTGACTTGTTCACGTATTGTAACTGAGTGATATACAAGAAATTATATATATGAATATATTTATGTATGTGTGTATGTATATGTATATGTTTATGTATATGTATATAAGCAAGGATTAGCTACATCTCATTCTTGTTATACCACTATTCCTATTTGATTTCAACAGCACATTCAGATTTACATAATACAACGAGGTAACAAAATTTTATTTGTTCCAATGGTGGAGTTAGATAGTCCACAATCAAGATTTTGTTAATTTTAGAGATAGAGAATAAAATTTTGTTTGAATGAAATGAGGCCTCTAGGTATATATTAAACCAAAAATTGGCAAAACACCCAAATTCAAAGAAAAACGAGATTGATCTAGCAAATCAACAAGAAAACAATAAATAACATAGAGATTTTTTATAGTGGTTTGTCAAATTCAATAGCCTAAGTCCACTTTAATCTTATTATAGATTGATTGCCATGAATATAAAAGCTTTGTAATTTGATTTTAGGTTTGTAACAACCAATGTAATCTCTAAATTGACAAAGATGAGTAGAGAGTAGAAGATGAAGAAAATAAAGGCTAAAAATCCCTAAATTATTGCTCCAGTCTTGCTATTTATTGGAGAATTGCCCATCAGATTTTCCATGTCACGAAAAACTAGGTAAACATCTAAATCCATGAAAATAGTAAGGAAGAAAAGGTCATTCCGTAGCACAAATCACATTGGTGCTGAAATGATTACCTTGTGCAATCTATGGCCTATCCTGCATATTCGTAACAACCTGTATTTTTAATGACTAAATATTTAAATAATTAATTTAAATATTGAATCGTTGATTAATTGAAGGTTCAAAATCTTATTTTTTTTCACATAAGTTATATTAGAGTTTGAGACTACTTCTATTGAGTTCGGAATGACATTGCGAATCAAAATGAGTACAAATATCGCTATATTTGGAGTTATGATATTTTTACGATTAATGTATTGTTATATATATTTGTATTTTATAAAAGTATGTGCACAATCGAGACATATGGGATCTTGACAGATGGCTTGTGTTTTCGAGATAAGAACTTTATTATGAGACGTAGAAGAATTTTTGGAATCGCGTGATCTAATGGCCAAAACAACCTCGAAATGCATAAAATTAACAACCAAAAGCCACATCTCGAATGGCAATAAAATGTACACCATCTGTTGGGCGAATTCTCACCCAGGAGATCTCGAGACCCCAGAAGTGTCATTTCAACCGGGTTCGCAACCTCCTCTTCATTTGGTGAACACAAGGCACAATACAAGCATGAGTCCATTCGGTATTCCAAGTAGATGTTCGGTCGGCAATACAGGCACAAGTTCATCTGGTCGAGCTTCATCCGGTCAGCACTTCACCACCGGTCCAAACCACCACTGGACCAACTTACTCCACCAAACCAGCAGACTACCGGTCCGTACCACACCGGACCGACCTCCTTCACCGAACCAACCTTTTCCCCACTCCTAGCCGAACCAACTCCCAAGCCACAACCGATACACCATATGTCGAACCAACATCTCTCCCTACTAATACCGGACCATCCTTTTCCACCGGACCAAGGCCGCAACCGGACCAAGACATCACCCATCACCGGACCGGCCTCTACCACCGAATCAAAGCTCCACCGGTCCACTACACTCCAAGCACGGGCGAACCAAGGCTTCGCCGAACCAGAACGCTGCCAAGCCAGATTGCTCCAGCCCAGGCCCACCAGCAGCTATATACATCCAAGACCCCTGCCCCCTACCTCACTCTATAAATAGAGGGGCAGGGGTACAACAATGGCGGACAAGTTTGAGAGCTCAAGCACGGAAGGAACTTTCAAACTACATTCATATACTTGTACACAAAGCATTATACTTGTAATCTGAAAGAAAGAAGATAATAACATATAAAGTGGACGTAGGCACGTTCTGGCCGAACCACTATAAATCTGTGTGTCTTTTACATTTCAACCCCTGCTTTTTTCATATTTACATAACTCATCTAAATCATTAAGAATCACATAAAATCGACTAAATCACACGACTTGGAGGTGTTTGCCCATTTTTTGCGCAAACATTTTTGGTGCTTTCACTGGGAACTTCGAACTCGAAGCTAAAGCTTCCCTCATTCAACCTTCTTTCCCAATAACACCCTTCATTGCCTAGGAAACATGACTTCCAAGCCAAGAAAAGACGCCAACAAGGGAAAGAACGTTGCAACCAGCAGCGCTCCAAATCCAGTGGATCCAGATCAAGAGAACCATCCCACTACAGCAGCAGTGCCGCATGTAAATCAGGCAATTCCAACAGCCCCTGCCGCGGAACAACCGGCAGTAATCATTAGAGCAGACCTAGACAGAGTTGTGGTGGAAGTGACTAACCGCTTCGCATCCCAACAAGAAGCTTTGGTGAACCAACTCATGTCACGCTTGAGGGATGTCGAAGAATCCAACCGCAACACTGAATCATGGGGTGAATCTCAATCTGGAGGATCACGGAGACAGCAAAGGTCTTCCCTCTTCGAGGAAGCCATCAACAGGAACAACAATGATAGGGGCTGCGTCCGGACTCAGCCCGAACTCCGACTCGAGGAAGCGCTTGGAACCGAACCCAGTGGGGGAGGCGCCAGGCGAGGGTCGGATGTAGCTGAGCCGGTCATGCCACCTAATCATAGAAACCCCGCTGAACGGAGCCGAGCTAGAACCCAGCCCGAAGTTGACCCCATGGAGATGCTCAAAACAGAACCCCACAGGGGAATATCAAGGCAGGGGGCAACTGTAGCTGGTCCTAGCATGCATCCGAGCAGCCAGAGGCAACCACTGGATAACGTCAGAAGTGATAGACTATACCATCCCTACAGGTCATCTGGACGAGATCGATCCCGCAGGGAAGAACCAAGTTCATTTCTATCCGCTCCAAATTCTGATGAAAAAATGGCGCGATTATTCAGAGAATGCGTCCAACGGGAGCAAAGGGACCGAGGAATAGGCGCTAGGGTCACCAGCCCCTTCACCCGCAATATCGAAACTGCCATCACCCCCCGGGAATGGAAAATGCCAACCATGGAACCTTACAAGGGAACTTCCGACCCCATCGTACACTTACAGAGATACACCCAGCATATGCTCATGAGCGGAGCAACAGAAGGGGTGTTGTGTAAATGCTTTCCGCTATTCCTAGCAGATTTAGCTACCTCCTGGTTCTGCCATCTACCCCAAGGATCTATCAGCTCATGGGAGATGTTGAAAGAAAGGTTCATTAGCCAGTTCCGCATCCATGTAGAACAACCCAAGGATGCTTATTCTCTATCCAATGTCAAACAGAAATCCGGAGAGACACTGCAACAGTATCTAACCCGGTTCAACGCCGCAGCGGCCGCAGTCCAAGATGCCGATGAGAAGCTCACCCTAATGGCCCTCTGTAGTGGTGTACAACCAGATACCAAGTTCGCTAGAAGACTAACTAAGGAAAAACCAGCTACTTTACCTGATTTCTTCCATGAAGCTGGAAAGTATATGAGACTTGAAGACGCCGCCACTAAGAGGCGGTCAGGGCAACAAGGTAAGACAACTTCGGACAAGGTTGCCGCTGCAGCTAAGGACACTCGAAAAAATGAATCTAGAGACAATGCTGGGGGCAGGAAGGTTGAAAAACGCCAATATCGACCAGGACCAAGATTTGACTCCTACACTCCTTTGAATGAAACAATCGAAAACATCTTTCTAGCCACTCAGGGCGAACTCGGATACAAGCGCCCCCCGCACAAGAAAGAATCTGATAACGCACTCAAGTCTGGAAAGTTCTGCCGCTTCCACGAATCCCACGGACATGACACCAATGAATGCCACCATCTCCGGGACTTGATCGAAGAACACATCAGAAGAAGAAGGCTGGAACGCTATGTGAAAGGTCAGAACAGGACTCCAACTCCTGCCAATGAGAACTCAAAGCGACCCCTCCCAGAAGTAGGCGGAGGGAATCGCAACACCAGTGGCTCTAGTCAAGAGAAGATAGTGGTCCATACCATCTCGGGAGGACCACACATCGCCGACAGAAGATGGGCAGAGATGGAAAGATACGGCAAGTCACTTAGAAATGCTGAAGGCTATGTTAACTCCATTATGGAAGAACGCCACCCGAAACGGAAAGAGAGTGACGACATCGTATTCAGTAGGCGTGATTTAGAAGGAAGACAGTATCCACATATGGATCCCATGGTCATCTCTGTCTGGTTCGGTCCAGCTAAAGTTTTTCGAATTCTAATAGACACAGGAAGCTCCGTAAATATCCTATTCAAGCATGCTTTCGACAAAATGAAGCTGTCAATGAAGGATGTGTCTCCCTGCAACAAACCCCTGCACGGTTTCACTGGAGATGCGAAAATGCCCCTCGGGCAACTTGACCTCTTCGTCGAAATAGGAAGTCATCTCCGCTCCGTTGTGCGAAAACAAACGTTCGTACTAATAGAAAACCACTCGGCCTACAACGCCTTCTTGGAAAGACCAGCCTTATCTGACTTCCAAATTGTCCTAGCCCCGTGGTGCCTAAAGATGAAATTCCCAACAGATAACGGAATAAGAGAAGTTGAAGGAGATCAAGACGCCGCTCGAGATTGCTATGTAGCTGAACTTCGCAATAACCGTAGAAAGAATAAAGGGAAAGATGCAGAGACTACTCTCTGCATGAAAAGCTTGGAAGCATAGCAACTAAAGAAAGCCCCTCCTCTTCGATACACCAGCGATCCTTTCAATGAACTAGACCCTAGGGATAAGGAGGAGGAGGCTACCGCTGAGCCTGCAGAGGCCATGCAATTCGTATCTGTAGACAAACATGATTCAAGTAGACTATTAAAAATAGGATCTCAGCTAAAACCAGAATTGAAGGATCAACTCATTGACTTTCTCCGCCACAACTTAGATGTATTTGCGTGGACACATGCCGATATGACAGGAATCTCCCCAGACATAGCATGCCACATGCTGATCATCGATCCCACCAAGGTACCGATAAAGCAGAAAAAGAGAAGCATGGGAGCAGAACGATCAGCAGCCCTCGATGAGGAAGTAAAGAACCTACTTGCTAATGACTTCATACGAGAAGCCATCTACCCAGAATGGATCGCTAACCCGGTACTAGTAAAGAAAGCTAATGGGAAGTGGCGAACATGCATTGATTTCTCCAACTTAAATGACGCTTGCCCGAAAGACTGCTTCCCGCTCCCCCGAATCGATCAACTTATGGACAGCACAGCCGGGCACGAACTTTTATCTTTTATGGATGCATACTCCGGATACAACCAGATTCCCATGCACGCTCCCGATCAAGACCACACTAGCTTCATCACTGACCGGGGATTATATTGTTACAAAGTCATGCCTTTTGGACTCAAAAATGCCGGAGCTACCTATCAGCGCCTCGTCAACAAGATGCTCGTGGAATTAATAGGACGAACTATGGAAGTATATGTGGATGACATGTTGGTAAAGTCCAGGAGAGCCGACGATCATGTAAGCCACCTGGGCGAGATGTTTCAGGTACTTCGCCAATATGGAATGAAGCTGAATCCTCTAAAGTGCTCCTTCGGAGTGTCATCGGGAAAATTCTTAGGATTCATCGTCCATGCCAGAGGAATTGAAGCAAACCCTGAACAAATCCGGGCTCTAAAAGAAATAAGGATACCTTCCACTCGAAAAGAAATGCAGAGCCTAAACGGAAAGGTGGCCTCCCTAAGCAGATTCATTTCCAAAGCAACTGACAAGTGCGTCCCTTTCTTCGAAGCTCTCAAGAAAGACAAAGGAAAGTTCGAGTGGACCGATGAATGCTTAAAAGCCTTCCTTAACCTGATCGAACACCTTCAGAGACCACCAGTACTCTCAACTCCAAACGAAGGCGAAGAGCTATACCTATACCTCGCTGTATCATCTCATGCTCTAAGCGCTGCCTTGGTAAGAGAAGAGGACCGCACACAACGCCCGGTATACTTTATAAGTAAGAGATTTACAGAGGCAGAAGCCAGATATCCTAAAATTGAGAAATTGGCATATTGTTTATTGATCGCGTCACGAAAACTGCGACACTACTTCCAATCTCACTCCATCAGAGTTCTAACCGATCAACCACTAAGACAGGTGCTCCATCGTCCCGACACTTCTGGACGACTCCTCAAATGGTGCATTGAACTAAGTCAGTATGACATCACCTACCATCCTCGCACCGCTATCAAGGGGCAAGCCATGGCCGATTTCATTGCCGAATTCGCTACCAACGAAGGCAAGGATCAATTTGAAATAGCAAAAAACATCAAGTGGAACCTCTTTGTAGATGGAGCATCGAACGAACAAGGCTCGGGGGCAGGTATTGTGATAATCACCCCCAGGGGAAGAAAGCTGTACTATGCATTAAGGTTGGAATTCGCGGCCACTAACAACGATGCGGAGTATGAGGCAGTAATAGCGGGATTGGAGCTTGCCTTAGAAATTGGAGTCAATTCTTTATGTTTTCATAGTGATTCTCAACTTATCGTAAACCAAGTAGTAGGAGAGTTCCAGACACGAGGAGAACGACTCACAGCATATCTAAAGAAAACCAAACTGTTGCTCGATCAATTGGACCATTATCTAATCAAACACATTCCTCGAGAAGATAACCAAGAGGCCGATGAACTAGCAAAGCAAGCTAGTATGAAGAATAGCACCATTTCCGGAGCACTAGCCATCTCAAGGTAGCTAGCCCCAAGTTTCGAACAAGTGAATATGATAACTGCAATCGAAGAAGGAACTTGGATGACTCCTATCCGGAAATATTTACAGGACGGCACACTACCAAACAAACGTGATGAAGTCAGGAGAATTTTGAGGAAAGCTCCCCACTACACAATACAAGAAGGCATCCTCTATCGGCGTGGCTTCTCTAGCCCCTTATTCAGATGCGTCGCTGGAAGGGAAGCCAAGGAAATCTTATTCAACATCCATCAAGGAAATTGCGGAGATCACACTGGAGGGCAGACTCTGGCGAAAAAGATACTCCGATATGGATATTACTGGCCCACACTAAACAAAGACGCCTTAGACTTCGTCAAGAGATGCGACAGATGTCAGAAATTTGCCAAGATTCCTCGACTACCCACAAATGAGATTACTCAAATGACCAGCCCTTGGCCCTTTGCTGTATGGGGAATTGATTTAATTGGCGAACTGCCAACGGGCAGAGGCGGAGCCAAATATGCTATAGTGGCAGTCGATTATTTCACCAAATGGGTGGAAGCGGAACCCCTAAATAAAATATCTTCAGCAAAAGTTATCAACTTCTTGATCAAAAATATTCTGTGCAGGTACGGAGTACCACTCAAGATCATATCGGACAACGGACTCCAATTTGACAGCGAAGAATTCGCCGACTGGTGCCAAGAGCATGGAATTCATAAAAGCTTCTCATCAGTAGCTTATCCTCAAGAAAACGGACAAGTCGAAGCTGTCAACTAAATTCTCAAAACCCTAATCAAGAAGAAACTTGAAAAGTCAAAAGGCGCTTGGGTGGACGAACTCCCTACGGCACTTTGGGCCTACTGCACATCTTTCAGAACATCAACGGGACATACTCCTTTCTCTTTGGCATACGGATCGGAGGCAATGCTCCCTGTTGAGACTATTGTTCCTTCCCACCGTAGGATCCACTACAATCCAGAAGAAAACGAAGAACTCCTCCTCATGTCTTTGGATCTGATTGAGGAAAGGAGAAACGATGCAGCACTCAAAGCAGCAGCTCGCAAACAAAAAGTGGCAGCACTATACAACTCCAAAGTTAAGCATCGCATCTTACAAGAAGGAGATCTTGTCCTCAGGCGAATTTTTCCGCGCCCCGGGGAACTGGACCCCATCTGGGACGGACCATATGTAATTCATAAAGATCTCCACAACGGAGCTTATATTTTGTCAACAGTGGACGGAGAGGTGTTCCAGAGGGCATGGAACATCCGACACCTCCGTCGATACTTTTCTTAACTTGTACTGCCCATATGAAGTGAATTAACAAAGAGAATCAGTGGACGTAGGCATTTTCATGCCGAACCACTTTAAAAAATCTTATCTCTTTTTAACTTGTTCCTTTATATCTTGGCTGCTTGTTAAGCTTTATCCTTTTCTGTTGAACAAAATCCTATGGCATCTCCACTCAAGACGCACCACGGCCTCATCTGGACAAGGCCTAACAGGTACGCTACGATTCTATGCACTCGCCAATGAGACTCTTTTGCTCCAGCATCCCTCTGCTGCGGGTTAACTCATTGCTCGCGACTGCCCTCAAAGCCAACTGTAATGAGCCGATTATAAGTCATCATAAAGGCCGACTATAGCCGATGGCAGCTCATTACGGCGTTCGGCTCGCCGGCAACTGTGAACCTACTTTAAGCCCCAACATAAGGTGTGGCCAGCTAGGGGTAGTTCACGGCCAACGGCACCCACGCTAGCCGGCCACGGTAAATCGAATAATACCCACGATTACGGACCATAATGGTTCGGGTAGTTACCGTGCGCGATCTCGGCTCCGATGTGTCTTAAGTGCGGCTGTGGTAAAAAAGAAAACTCCCCGCGGAGGCGTAAGATGGGTGACAAATGTCTCCAAGACCCACAGCTAGGGAAAGTGACTACAAAACCCGTTTGCCACGAACTTAAGCACATCGACGGCCTTCCGTGACTGGAAGTTTTACTTTTCCCATATTTCCATTTCATTTAAATACTTTTCTCCTATCCTGTATAACAAACTCTAAAGTACAGGAAACCAAATAGGGAGCATTCACTCATGAGAATCTAAGCCTGCGTACTGGGTGGCAAGGTACTCAGCTATATCCATGATCAGTTACACAAGACGCTCAAAGCTACCACCTGCAACTAAAACATGAAGGGCGGTACTCTCTTCTCTTGTACATAAATATGTAACTATAGTTTATTCATACGTCACACTAACATTGCAAAACATGAAATTATATTTCAAGCAACAGCTTAACATCAAACACAACTAAAATCACAGGCATATGCATACTTCTCACGCACCACATCAAAATGACAACAACATTTAAACATAACAAAATCAGCTTATGTCATAAAATCACATAAAGTTATTCTTTACAAATAATATTATTACAGCCACATCAATGTTTTGGACTAACATAAACAGCGATAAAGGGAAATAAAAAGGTGGCCAAATCCGGACAAGTAACCAGCTGCGTCCACACTTCGCTCTCATCCTACCAACTCCCCCAAGCCTACTTGGCTGCAGGGTCGGAGCTCGCAGCGTGTTGATCGGAAGTTCCACCTGTCCAATCCAGAAGAGGAACTCATTAAACAAACGATAAACGATCAAGTTATGGAAACCCAGAAAGAAAATGAAAAGAGAAGAATAACTCACCAGCGTCCGCCGCTTGATCCTCATCCTCCAGTTGCACACCCGCTTCCTCCGCAGCAAGCAACCGCATCCCCTCCTTCACCGCCGCTTGCTCCTCTTTCGAGAACCGAGCAGTGATCACATCTAGACTAAAAGCCACTCCACCTTCCTTACCCGCATTGACCCTGGCCTCCTCTAAAGCCCGAAAATATATCTTGGCCATGACCCGGGGATAGTCATCCATCCAAGACAAGCTGCCCTCCTTCCAAGTGCGGAAGTACATGTCCTGCAGCATCTCGTCTGTAACGACCCAGAATTTTTAGAAATTAAAATTTGAATATTTAATTAATTTTAAATATTAAGAAGTGAATTTATAAGTCAAATAAATTTTTATTTGAATTATTGGATTTAATTGAATAATTAAATCGATAATTTAATATGTTAAATTATGGAAATAATTGAAACTTGGGTTAAATATGATTGAAAATGATTTGTAAAATTTTATTTTATCATATTAAAGTTAGAACGATATTTTAGAACTTTTAAAATCGAATTAAAAGTTAATTTGTGAAAATTGAATATTTTAATATTTAAATCGACTAGTGAAAATAGTCAATTTTTGAACAGTCTCAGAATTGAACGAAACCAGTTCCATTGGATCCGTAATAGTTAGTTATTACCGGATTTCAAATTTCGTATCAATCGGAGTTATCGTTTGGTCGTGGCAGCTCGAAACGCATTGAATTATTTTTAATTTTAATTTGGCGAGTTAAAATAGCCATTTTTCAAAAAGTCTCGGATTTCGACGAAACTAGTTTCATCGGATCCGTAATGTGATATTATTGTAAAGTTTCAAATTTCGTGTCAATTGGATTTACTGTTTGTCCGGTACAAATTAAAACGCCTAGAAAATCGTTTAAATCGGTTTAATTCAAATTGAGCGTTTATAGCCATAACTCGCACAGATGTCCGAATTAGCTTTCGAAACCTGTTCCACTGTGTCCGGAATGCGGGTAAACCCTAGAAACGCTGGTTACGGCGCGTAAATCAGAGTTCGGAATTTCCGGGATGAATAGTGTCGTTCAAAACTCTATAAATAGCACCTTTCTCTTCATAAATTAAAAAAAAAACCTAATTCTAAAACCCTAGCCGCCACCTCCCAGATAAACGGCCAGAAAACAATCTCCTTCCTTCCTCAATCTTTCTCAATCCATTCACAATCAAGCGAAGTGATCAACTACAAAGATGAAGATCTTGGCGAAAGCTTTCAATCCATACGGTTGAAATCGTGTTTGGAGCATCAGAGAAGGAGCAGGAGGGGGCCGTTTGTGGCAATTTGCGCACGCATTTCCAAACACATCAGGTGGCCGAGCTTCATGCTGCTGGTGGTGGAGGTAGCTCTTGCGAAGGGCTTCAACATGGCAGTGGTTTGATGAAGTTTAGTTGAGTATTGGCGTTGCAAGATTAAACCCTAGTTTACGTTGAATGGGTTTGGCGTGCGGCAATTTCCTGAAGAAGAAGACGTGAGGGAGATAAGGGAATGCATGGCCTGATGTTGCTGGGCAATAGATCCAAGGGTTGGTATTAGTTGTAGGCTTAAAATTATAAATAAAATTCGTGTAAACTTATAAAATGCATAACTTTTTCATACGAGGTCGAAAACGTGCGAAACCAGTTGCGTTGGAATCGTATGGACGAGCACTACGCGATGAAATTGGATTGGAGTCGTTTGGAGTTAGTGAAAATTTCGTGTAAAATTAAACGTCCGTTTAATTTTGTTCGAAATAAATCGCTAAAACGAAATTGAAACCAAGGTGAGAACTTCTCACTCAATCGAATCAGTTTCGATTTTATTTTAAATAGTTAGATTTAAAATATTTGAATGCATGTTTGAATGATGATTGTTATCTATTGATTGTTAAAATAGACATTATACGCCGTTAGTAAGCGGATGTTATTTATTAAAAACATATACCGCGAATATTTCATAAACAGTGAAATTGGTATTATATATAATAGCAATATATATATATATTGGCATATGTATATATTGGAGTTACTGATTTCCCGCATCTTTTGTTTAGCGGATGAGACCCTATTGCGCCGTCTATTAAGCGGATAATATTTTAAATCCCATATACCGCGATAATTTCGTACTGGAGCGGAATTAGTATTGTGCTAATGTTTGTGATGCAGAAAACAGGTTGGAGGGATCCAACTGGATTCCTCAACAGTTTTTATTTGATTTTAGATATTTTGATATTTGATGGATTATCATATCGATATACGATATCGTTGTTGTCGTGATTGAATATTTGGTGTGTAGCATCACTAGACCAAATTTGGAACTTTAAAATGATTTTTAAAGTGATTTTTGAAAATATATTGTATGTTTAGAAATTGATTCATTTTAAATAAATAAACGTCATAATTTTAATGTTATAAAAAATTATGAATTTTTGAGAAATATAGTTAAAAGTTGACTTTTGAAAATATGGGATTAATGACTTTATAAAAGAGTTAAATTGGAATTTTCTGAATTTATTATTAAAAGTTGAAAATATAGGATTTATGAAATTTGATTATTTTATAAATCAAAATAGTAAAATTATAAAGGAGATTAAAGATGTTTTAAAATAATGGTATAAATTGATTTTATAAAGGATTTATAAATGAATATTTATAAATTGAAATATTGAGATTATAAAACAGGTTTTTATAAGTGTTAGAATGAATTGTGAATGAATTTCAGAAATGAATGAAATTCATAGAATCATAAACGGTGAAGTTATAAATGAAATTTTATAAGCAGTAGGTTTATAAAATTTATAAAGTTATTGAAAGAATAGATTTGGATAAATGATTAAATCTTATAAGTTATAAGATTCATAATTATGAAGTTTAAAGGAACGATTGTGCAAACAAATCAATTATAGGTGTTTAACTTATAATATGAATTTTGTCTTATAATTGAGTTATAAATCGAATAGGTTAATAAAGGAATTTATAAAAGGAAGTTGTTATAAATAAATAGAAATGGAATTTATAAACGTTGTTTATAAATTCACAAACGACTTATTTTGATAAGTAAATTGTTATGATTTATTTATGGAGTTATATTCACGTTTTTGACTGTGAATAATCCTTTAAAATGAAATGAAAAAAAAGATGAAATGTGTTAACGTAGTATATTCACGTTTTTGAATAGTGAATAACATGTTAAAGAAAATGTTTAGATTTGATGTTTTAAATAGAATTAAAACGATCTAACGATGTTTTAAAATGTGTTGAGATTCGAAACCATAGATTTCAACATTTATTGTTGAAATAGACGTTTTCGAGAAATGAAAAGGAAATGGTGGACTATAACACTGTTGTTATAGTAAATGATTTCCGAAAGGAAATGTTTTGAATAGTATTGGGATTTATATATATATTTTAATTTCGAATCCCTATACTAGTGATTTTGAGTTGTCGTAACGATGTTTTACGCAACATTCGTTTTGGCCCAAATAAATATGTTTAAGAGAATGATTTCCTTAAAGAATGAAATATATACTTAATTTCGATTGAAGTATATTGAATATTTTCCAAGTGTTGGAAATAAATAAAATTTGTGAATTACTTATGAATAAATAAGTATGGAAATGTTTTCCAATATAAAGTGAATATTTTGAGAATTTATTTTTGTGAAGATAAATTGAAAAGGAATATTGAAATGAATAATTGAAATCGAATATTCATAGATATTTTGGATTATAAATTCACTATGGAATTTATAAAAGAATGAGAAGAATTTGTTTAAAAATAAATATTGATTTATTTTTGAAGTGTGAAATTATATATCTAGTAAAGATATTTTTGGAAAATAAATAATTTGGAAAATTATTTGGAAACTGGTGATGTGTGCATATCCATTGATAGTTCAATAACCGACTATCAATATTTCCCTTTGAACGGGTAATTGATGTGATTTGTTTGAATTTGAATGCCACACTTATTTTTGAATAAGCGCTCACTATTCGGGTTAACCGGGAAAGGACCATGGGGTCGTATAACCCATTCCGAATATGTGATACGTCGTTATGAATTGCATTTGAAGATCGGTGTTGAAGACCCGGTATTTGCGAGAGCGATAGGATGACCTGTCGATTGACTCTGCACCGAGTTGCTCCGGTATAGAGTTCTCCATATGTGATGGTGAATCCGATCAGGATTGTGAATATCCGGATTGCAAGGACTTCTTTGTAAGTGCCTTCGGTTTTGTTCGAGCCCGGAACAGACTTGTATGGATAGTATGCCTGACATTACAAGTTGAGATATAAAGCCGATTTCTTTCAAATATATTTCTGTTGGTGGCGGAGAATTTATTCTTTTAGCTTAACACCCTTCTCCGAGACGTACGAGCTCAGAGGTTATGTAGTTGAATGTTATCAGCGATATATTCCCATTTTGGTAATGTGACATGCTGAGTGTTGCTGTGAAATGATCATTGTGTTGATTATTTGTGATAGGATCGTTTATTTGATCATCTATACTGGTGATCATTTCTATGATCATTTGTTGACCCAAAGCATAGCTTTTGTATAAAGTATGTTTTTGTGGACGTGACTTCGTCGAGCCTCACACCCCGTGAATGGTCAAAACAGGAAAGATGCAGCAAGGTTATGAGGGGTAGCGCCCTTTAGGACATGTGCATTTCCTTCTGGAAAAGGGTGGTATCATGGTATGGAGCCCAGATACTTACTCATGTTGAAAACACTTTGTTATGATTGTGTGAACTAATTGCGAGCGCTCGGTGAAAGGTCCCAAAGGACCAGGGGATGGCATATTCGGTCAGTTGTTACTCAGTTAGGGGTAACCCGGCCTTGTGTTGGTAGAGATCCGGTTTGGTTCTCGGGGATGTCCATCCAGAGGCATTCTCATGTGGCAATGGGAAGTTCCTTGGCCTGATCATTCGTAGGAAATCCAAAGAAACAATACGAGAATTTTACGGTTTTAGTTGTATAACCTGCTATGTAATGTGGCGGTAACCTGCTATTGAACATAGTTAGCTATAGTAGGCATAGTTCGAAATGTCTATGTTGGCTAAGATTTATATTCTACTTTCGAAGTGAATTTTTCTCTACACTATGCACTAGTAATAATATCAAATGTTCTTTTAAATGCGTATCAAGCATCTTTGACTATCATAAGGAGAAATCTCCTCCGATTCTGCATTTGCATTGTGTGTGTGTGCGGGAGGCCTTATGGTAGTCTCATTTTTAAAAGCATTGCGAATTGACTTTAAAAATATTCCTCTATTTTGATTTCAAAGATAAATAAACTGTTTTGAGTTCTCACACCAGTCACATGACTGACTCGAAGTTTATTGTTTTCCTTCCTAAACTCTGGGTGCCCACCAATTTCCACACGGGCAGTTAAGAGTTAGGTTTATCAGGATATTCTGGATATTCTGGAGTTGCTGGAGGCAAGATGGATGGCATGGCGTATTATTAGTATATAGTATTTCTTTTTCCGCTGCACTGTTTGTTGTTGTTGTTGTACACTCTGATGATATGATGTAATGAAATGTAATGTAATGTAATAACTGATATAGTTCTTTGTTTAAAGATTATTCATTTATTATTATATGTTGTTCCGCTGCGAATTGTGAGATTCTGATGTTGTTCTGTTGTTTTTCGGTTCCGTTCTATTTTCTTTTCCCTCTTCTTCTATCCTTTTTCTTTTTCTTAAACCCTCAGTGTTCGATTTTCCGTCGTTCGATTGCTCGGCAGTCGATAAAGTGAGTATCGATGTTGAATTTTCGACAGACGAAGAATCGGGTCCTGACAATGTGGTATCAGAGCATATGGTTAAGCGACAATCATGGTTCTGTTGGGTATTACTCATTAAAGATAGAGTCAGTAGTACTCTAGAATGAGTTGAGTGTAATAATAGCTATGAGAGCGTATTTGTTAGTGAATATAAATTGTTTTGTATTGTGTTGACTTATCGGTTGATTGTTTATAGATTTCGGTCGATGTAGTCTAGCTAACTATCGTAGAAAGGGGTTTCTAAACTCTTAAACAAGATAAACCGACACGATATTGTTTTAAATTGGGTAAATGAAATAATTTTACCTAAGTATATTTTGTATATGAAGAAATAATTTTTCAGAATTATTAAAGTGTATATAAGTTGATTGTTAAGATGATTGAATAATCTAAATAAAAGAATATTGTATAAGCAAATGAATTATAAGTATGAAATTATAATTAAAGTGATTTACAATTGTGAAATAAACTTATATATATAAGAAGTGAAACTATATAAATATAACTTAATAAATGTTGAATGAAGTTGATATTGGTATCAAAGTAAATTAATAAAGTTAAGTGATAAATGTGAACTTGAGTTATATGTAATGAAATTCAACTTTTGTAATTGAATTGAATTAATGGATTGAATGTTGATCAATTGAATGTGAATTAAGTTGATATGAAATAATGGATGTACGTGTTAATTCATTAAAAATCTAATGTTATTGAAAGTTGAATAGTTGAATAAAATCAATTTAATTAAACCAATTGATAAGCAAAGGAATTCGGTTGTAATTAATATACATTGGTTGATATATGATTGTTAGTTGATTGTATATAATTCATTAAGAGTTAATGAAATTGGAAGCTAAAGTAATTGAAATTCAACTGGAAGTTAAGTGAATCTTGAATTGAATTGAATTTGAATTGGAAGTGAACCAACTTGAATATGAATTAGTGAACATAAACTAATTGAAAATGAATGTTGGTAAACATCCACTGTTAATAAATCAAAGGTGATTAAATTGAAAACCATTTCATTGAATATTAATGAGAATATAAATGAATATTTATTGGTTATGGATTATAGTTGGTTGATGTTTGCATTTGTTGTTTGTTTGCATTTGCTATGTTGGCATGTATAGTTATTGTGTTGCTATATGACGTATATCGATACTATTGTCTATATACATGATTCTCATGTTGTTTATTGAGTGTTTAGTAGGTGCGGATCGCGTTTGCTTCGCATTTGGAGCTCGCTTTCGTGCTATATTAGCCGTATATGCTCGCTAATAAAATATAAGGTACATATCTCGGATTACATACCGTACTTTTACAAATTTTTCCCTTCGGGATGCCTCATTACTTGATGAGATGTATATTTGTGATATATATACTGTCATTTTTTTTTCGGATCGAGCCGCGCAAAGGAGACTATGGCGAATTTTTTCGAAAATTTAAGGCGTTAGAAAAATTTGAGAAAATTGGAAAATTTTTGAAAACTTTAATTTTGATTTGGAGTTGAAAGTTAAACAATAGTAATTGTTTTTAAAAAGATAACTAAGTATGATTTGAAAACTTAGTAAAGATTATAAGAAGTTTAACTATGGATTTTTGGGAAAGTTAATAGATTCTGTAACTTTTCTTACTTGTTAATTTCGAGGACGAAATTCTTTTAAGGGGGGAAGATTGTAACGACCCAGAATTTTTAGAAATTAAAATTTGAATATTTAATTAATTTTAAATATTAAGAAGTGAATTTATAAGTCAAATAAATTTTTATTTGAATTATTGGATTTAATTGAATAATTAAATCGATAATTTAATATGTTAAATTATGGAAATAATTGAAAATTGGGTTAAATATGATTGAAAATGATTTGTAAAATTTTATTTTATCATATTGAAGTTAGAACGATATTTTAGAACTTTTAAAATCGAATTAAAAGTTAATTTGTGAAAATTGAATATTTTAATATTTAAATCGACTAGTGAAAATAGTCAATTTTTGAACAGTCTCAGAATTGAACGAAACCCGTTCCATTGGATCCATAATAGTTAGTTATTACCGGATTTCAAATTTCGTGCCAATCGGAGTTATCGTTTGGTCGTGGCAGCTCGAAACGCATTGAATTATTTTTAATTTTAATTTGGCGAGTTAAAATAGCCATTTTTCAAAAAGTCTCGGATTTCGACGAAACCAGTTTCGTCGGATCCGTAATGTGATATTATTGCATGGTTTCAAATTTCGTGTCAATTGGATTTACCGTTTGTCTGGTACGAATTAAAACGCCTAGAAATCGATTTAAATCGGTTTAATTTAAATTGAGCGTTTACAGCCATAACTCGCACAGATGTCCGAATTAGCTTTCGAAACCTGTTCCATTGTGTCCGGAACGCGGGTAAACCCTAGAAACGCTGGTTACGGCGCGTAAATCAGAGTTCGGAATTTCCGGGATGAATAGTGTCGTTCAAAACTCTATAAATAGCACCTTTCTCTTCATAAATTAAAAAAAAAAACTAATTCTAAAACCCTAGCCGCCACCTCCCTGATAAACGGCCAAAAAACAATCTCCTTCCTTCCTCAATCTTTCTCAATCCATTCACAATCAAGCGAAGTGATCAACTACAAAGATGAAGATCTTGGCGAAAGCTTTCAATCCATATGGTTGAAATCGTGTTTGGAGCATTAGAGAAGGAGCAGGAGGGGGCCGTTTGTGGAAATTTGCGCACGCATTTCCAAACACATCAGGTGGCCGAGCTTCATGCTGCTGGTGGTGGAGGTAGCTCTTGCGAAGGGCTTCAACATGGCAGTGGTTTGATGAAGTTTAGTTGAGTATTGGCGTTGCAAGATTAAACCCTAGTTTACGTTGAATGGGTTTGGCGTGCGGCAATTTCCTGAAGAAGAAGACGTGAGGGAGATAAGGGAATGCATGGCCTGATGTTGCTGGGCAATAGATCCAAGGGTTGGTATTAGTTGTAGGCTTAAAATTATAAATAAAATTCGTGTAAACTTATAAAATGCATAACTTTTTCATACGAGGTCGAAAACGCGCGAAACCAGTTGCGTTGGAATCGTATGGATGAGCACTACGCGATGAAATTGGATTGGAGTCGTTTGGAGTTAGTGAAAATTTCGTGTAAAATTAAACGTCCGTTTAATTTTATTCGAAATAAATCGCTAAAACGAAATTGAAACCAAGGTGAGAACTTCTCACTCAATCGAATCAGTTTCGATTTTATTTTAAATAGTTAGATTTAAAATATTTGAATGCATGTTTGAATGATGATTGTTATCTATTGATTGTTAAAATAGACATTATACGCCGTTAGTAAGCGGATGTTATTTATTAAAAACATATACCGCGAATATTTCATAAACAGTGAAATTGGTATTATATATAATAGCAATATATATATACATTGGCATATGTATATATTGGAGTTACTGATTTCCCGCATCTTTTGTTTAGCGGATGAGACCCTATTGCGCCGTCTATTAAGCGGATAATATTTTAAATCCCATATACCGCGATAATTTCGTACTGGAGCGGAATTAGTATTGTGCTAATGTTTGTGATGCAGAAAACAGGTTGGAGGGATCCAACTGGATTCCTCAACAGTTTTTATTTGATTTTAGATATTTTGATATTTGATGGATTATCATATCGATATACGATATCGTTGTTGTCGTGATTGAATATTTGGTGTGTAGCATCACTAGACCAAATTTGGAACTTTAAAATGATTTTTAAAGTGATTTTTGAAAATATACTGTATGTTTAGAAATTGATTCATTTTAAATAAACGTCATAATTTTAATGTTATAAAAAATTATGAATTTTTGAGAAATATAGTTAAAAGTTGACTTTTGAAAATATGGGATTAATGACTTTATAAAAGAGTTAAATTGGAATTTTCTGAATTTATTATTAAAAGTTGAAAATATAGGATTTATGAAATTTGATTATTTTATAAATCAAAATAGTAAAATTATAAAGGAGATTAAAGATGTTTTAAAATAATGGTATAAATTGATTTTATAAAGGATTTATAAATGAATATTTATAAATTGAAATATTGAGATTATAAAACAGGTTTTTATAAGTGTTAGAATGAATTGTGAATGAATTTCAGAAATGAATGAAATTCATAGAATCATAAACGGTGAAGTTATAAATGAAATTTTATAAGCAGTAGGTTTATAAAATTTATAAAGTTATTGAAAGAATAGATTTGGATAAATGATTAAATCTTATAAGTTATAAGATTCATAATTATGAAGTTTAAAGGAACGATTGTGCAAACAAATCAATTATAGGTGTTTAACTTATAATATGAATTTTGTCTTATAATTGAGTTATAAATCGAATAGGTTAATAAAGGAATTTATAAAAGGAAGTTGTTATAAATAAATAGAAATGGAATTTATAAACGTTGTTTATAAATTCACAAACGACTTATTTTGATAAGTAAATTGTTATGATTTATTTATGGAGTTATATTCACGTTTTTGACTGTGAATAATCCTTTAAAATGAAATGAAAAAAAAGATGAAATGTGTTAACGTAGTATATTCACGTTTTTGAATAGTGAATAACATGTTAAAGAAAATGTTTAGATTTGATGTTTTAAATAGAATTAAAACGATCTAACGATGTTTTAAAATGTGTTGAGATTCGAAACCATAGATTTCAACATTTATTGTTGAAATAGACGTTTTCGAGAAATGAAAAGGAAATGGTGGACTATAACACTGTTGTTATAGTAAATGATTTCCGAAAGGAAATGTTTTGAATAGTATTGGGATTTATATATATATTTTAATTTCGAATCCCTATACTAGTGATTTTGGGTTGTCGTAACGATGTTTTACGCAACATTCGTTTTGGCCCAAATAAATATGTTTAAGAGAATGATTTCCTTAAAGAATGAAATATATACTTAATTTCGATTGAAGTATATTGAATATTTTCCAAGTGTTGGAAATAAATAAAATTTGTGAATTACTTATGAATAAATAAGTATGGAAATGTTTTCCAATATAAAGTGAATATTTTGAGAATTTATTTTTTTGAAGATAAATTGAAAAGGAATATTGAAATGAATAATTGAAATCGAATATTCATAGATATTTTGGATTATAAATTCACTATGGAATTTATAAAAGAATGAGAAGAATTTGTTTAAAAATAAATATTGATTTATTTTTGAAGTGTGAAATTATATATCTAGTAAAGATATTTTTGGAAAATAAATAATTTGGAAAATTATTTGGAAACTGGTGATGTGTGCATATCCATTGATAGTTCAATAACCGACTATCAATATTTCCCTTTGAACGGGTAATTGATGTGATTTGTTTGAATTTGAATGCCACACTTATTTTTGAATAAGCGCTCACTATTCGGGTTAACCGGGAAAGGACCATGGGGTCTTATAACCCATTCCGAATATGTGATACGTCGTTATGAATTGCATTTGAAGATCGGTGTTGAAGACCCGGTATTTGCGAGAGCGATAGGATGACCTATCGATTGACTCTGCACCGAGTTGCTCCGGTATAGAGTTCTCCATATGTGATGGTGAATCCGATCAGGATTGTGAATATCCGGATTGCAAGGACTTCTTTGTAAGTGCCTTCGGTTTTGTTCGAGCCCGGAACAGACTTGTATGGATAGTATGCCTGACATTACAAGTTGAGATATAAAGCCGATTTCTTTCAAATATATTTCTGTTGGTGGCGGAGAATTTATTCTTTTAGCTTAACACCCTTCTCCGAGACGTACGAGCTCAGAGGTTATGTAGTTGAATGTTATCAGCGATATATTCCCATTTTGGTAATGTGACATGCTGAGTGTTGCTGTGAAATGATCATTGTGTTGATTATTTGTGATAGGATCGTTTATTTGATCGTCTATCCTGGTGATCATTTCTATGATCATTTGTTGACCCAAAGCATAGCTTTTGTATAATGTATGTTTTTGTGGACGTGACTTCGTCGAGCCTCACACCCCGTGAATGGTTAAAACAGGAAAGATGCAGCAAGGTTATGAGGGGTAGCGCCCTTTAGGATATGTGCATTTCCTTCTGGAAAAGGGTGGTATCATGGTATGGAGCCCAGATACTTACTCATGTTGAAAACACTTTGTTATGATTGTGTGAATTGATTGCGAGCGCTCGGTGAAAGGTCCCAAAGGACCGGGGGATGGCATATTCGGTCAGTTGTTACTCAGTTAGGGGTAAACCGGCCTTGTGTTGGTAGAGATCCGGTTTGGTTCTCGGGGATGTCCATCCAGAGGCATTCTCATGTGGCAATGGGAAGTTCCTTGGCCTGATCATTCGTAGGAAATCCAAAGAAACAATACGAGACTTGTACGGTTTTAGTTGTATAACCTGCTATGGAATGTGGCGGTAACCTGCTATTGAACATAGTTAGCTATAGTAGGCATAGTTCGAAATGTCTATGTTGGCTAAGATTTATATTCTACTTTCGAAATGAATTTTTCTCTACACTATGCACTAGTAATAATATCAAATGTTCTTTTAAATGTGTATCAAGCATCTTTGACTATCATAAGGAGAAATCTCCTCCGATTCTGCGTTTGCATTGTGTGTGTGTGCGGGAGGCCTTATGGTAGTCTCATTTTTAAAAGCATTGCGAATTGACTTTAAAAATATTCCTCTATTTTGATTTCAAAGATAAATAAACTGTTTTGAGTTCTCACACCAGTCACATGACTGACTCGGAGTTTATTGTTTTCCTTCCTAAACTCTGGGTGCCCACGAATTTCCACACGGGCAGTTAAGAGTTAGGTTTATCAGGATATTCTGGATATTCTGGAGTTGCTGGAGGCAAGATGGATGGCATGGCGTATTATTAGTATATAGTATTTCTTTTTCCGCTGCACTGTTTGTTGTTGTTGTTGTTGTACACTCTGATGATATGATGTAATGAAATGTAATGTAATGCAATAACTGATATAGTTCTTTGTTTAAAGATTATTCATTTATTATTATATGTTGTTCCGCTGCGAATTGTGAGATTCTGATGTTGTTCTGTTGTTTTTCGGTTCCGTTCTATTTTCTTTTCCCTCTTCTTCTATCCTTTTTCTTTTTCTTAAACCCTCGGTGTTCGGTTTTCCGTCGTTCGATTGCTCGGCAGTCGATAAAGTGAGTATCGATGTTGAATTTTCGACAGACGAAGAATCGGGTCCTCACATCGTCCATCATCCCCTCATTCTCCTCAAACTCCCTCACACGGGCCTCGGAAACCTGCAACTTGGCGACAGCGACATCCCTCTCTGATCGGTATCTCAAGCAGTCAGCCTGGAGAGACCTCCTCATCTCCTCCATCTCCTCCTTTAACTTGACTTGAGCCATCTCCGCGGCCTCAAGCCTCCCAGACAACTCCTCTACCTGCTCGAGATCCGCATTCCGAACCTCATCCACTGTTGCAATGGCCATGTCGATCCGCTCCATACAGGCGGCCTCCATCTTCCGTAGTTCTGCCCTACTAGCCTTTTCCATGGTCTCTTTAGCCGCCTGGAGGCTTCCTCGTGCTGAGAAATCTGAACGGCTTGACCGGCAAGCTGTTCGGCCTGATCGGCAACCTTTAGCCGCAACCGAATATTAGCACTCCCAATCTCCTCCCCGGCCTTGACCAATTGAGCATGATGCTTCATTAACTTCTTGGTCTCTTCGGCCACCCGATCGATATTAGCTTTGGCTTCGTCTCCCATGGTAACTACCCGAGTGGTAAGCAGATCAAGATCTAGGGACTTGACCTCGTCTAGCACTCGTACCATGGGGTTGCGGGGAAGAAGGTGCTCACCCGTGGCCTCATCAAATGAAATATCCCGAGAGCTTGGATCTAAATCAGGATAACCGGCAAAGGGGTCGCGAGGCACGTCAGGACGCCTTATACGGATAACAGTGGGATTCTTAGAAGGAGGTGGAGGGGGGATAAACTCCGTGCTCTCCTCCGTGGTATCACGAGGAGGCTGAACAGGAAGCTGCGGACCAGGGGAAGGCTCAAATAAGGAACGACTCCTCTTCTTTTTCTGAATGCTCTCTTCAATGACCCCAAGAAGAGGACGGTATCTGACCACGTCCCCAGGACGACCAGTAGGAGGCTTCGGCTTATCAGAAGCTCTCATCAACTTGAATTGTTCAAGGCGGTGTCGAACGTCTGACATTTTAGCCGCCTGGCCTGCCCCTGGAGTAAAAAACAAGTGTTATAAACATACGACGATCCATAATTCAAGAAACATGTTAAGTTAAAAAGAAAGAAAAAGTGAGAATGCACATCTATTATACAAACCCTGCGGAGAAGTGGGATACTGCAATAAGTGCTGAATCTCATTCCAGGACGGAAGTGAACCATAAAATATTTCTAAGTCCCTATCGTAAATGGAATCGACAGAGGACAAAAGTTCACCTTGCACCGCCGGAGTCACCCTGGCTGAGGAGCCCTTAGGGGATAGATCGGCACCAGCCCCGACCTTGCCAGTCTCCTTCGCCTTCTCCGCTTCCGATTCTCCCTCCGATTCCCCGAAGGCCTGGCGGAGGGCCTCATCCAGTTCAGAGTCTTGCCCAGAAGTTAAGGCACCAGCACCACTACCACCCTGACCATCTCCATCTCCTCCGCCCTCCGACTCTCCTTCCATATCGCCTCCTTCGCCCTCTTCCACACCTTCCTCCTCCGGGATGATCGGGCAAGTACTAGGAGAGGGGCCCTC
Organism: Allium cepa; assembly: GCA_030765085.1. NCBI lineage: Eukaryota > Viridiplantae > Streptophyta > Magnoliopsida > Asparagales > Amaryllidaceae > Allium > Allium cepa. The sequence goes on from CM060941.1 coordinate 229,709,399, forward strand.
AGACTCCTTAAGCTTCTTGCCTCCCGCGATGGGATGTTGTGCAAAGGGCTTTCTCTTGCCACTCTTCACCGTGGCCCCCTCCTTAGCTTTAGCGGCCTTCTCCTCAGCCGTGTCCCTCTGCTTAACCACGGACTGGTGCGGCTGGATCAAGTTGTACTCCAGGAGGGTAGCGTTCCTGATCAGGAACGAAGCCGACCTGTCCCATGCGGGAATGGCCTTTATTTCAGCAGCCATCCACGCCAAAGAATCATCTTACACGACTGCAATGCCACCTGTCGCTAGCAAGAAATAGAAGCGTGTCAGAAGAAGCACTACAGTCAGAACATGGAAAATATAAATGAAATTCATCTTACAGCCGGAAGTGAAAAGGCGGAAAGAAACAGAATCGTCCTTGATAAAAAACCATTCTTTCTTGAACATGGTAAACTTTGAATATAAGTCCAAGTCCGGTTTGAAGGGCACGGCCGCTTCTAGACTAATATACGGAGACCCCTTCTTGTAGCCTCTCAGGTTATACAAATATCGAATTTCCCGGTTAGAAGGAAGGCGCCCGTACCTCCTCTGAAAGATAACGAAAAGGCTCACCAGAATGGCATAAGAGTTCGGCTGGAGCTGGAATGGAGCCACCTTCAAATATGTGGTAAAGCTAACTATCCAGGCATTGATAGGAGGGATAGCACCACACATGCAATGATATCTGCTGTAAGCAAAGTAGCCTTCGGGGGGATTATACGGCATCACTCCATCTTCCGGCAACAGCATGCGAGCCCTGTCTATCCCGAAGGAACGGGATATAACATCAAGTTGCTCCTCCTTTAGGGAGCTAGGAAAGCAATCGGGAGGGGAGACCAGAAGTTCCTGGGGACCGTACCCATCCACTAACGACCTCGGAGCAGGCCCATGTTGCACCGGCCCTGGTTGGGCTGGGGGCACGGAGGAAGATGACTCTCCTCTACCTTTAGACTTCTTTTTATCCGATCGGGTTTCCGCTTTGCGAGACATTTATCTGCAGCACAAGAAAAACACGGTATTAGAACAAGAAGTGTAGGAACATAAACAAGCAAGTATCTAAAGCAAGCGTATAAAAGCCTAAGATTTCGCTCAAGATTCAAGTTCCCGAGTCTCATTCGGCATAAGCCCCATCCGGTATTGAAGGTGTGTGTTCATTCGGTGGCCAAGTTTTGCAAGTCTCATTCGGTATATGCTTCATTCGGTAGTGCCATTCGGCATTGGAAGTTCATTCGGCTATGCAAACACACATCTTCATTCGGCAGTGAAAAAACCTTTCGTGTTTATTCGGCGAAAGGACATGTACCTGATACGAAGCTGATTCGGCAAGGGACTGATTCGGTATAGGGTTGATTCGGCTCTCTCTCTGATTCGGCAAAGGTTTGATTCGGTATAGGGTTGGTTCGGCTCTCGTTGGTTCGGTAAGGAATAACTAAGGGGGGTGTAGCCCCTATATATAGACGAGGGCAGAGGCACCGGACCATCCGGTTCGGCATACCGGACCAAACCAAAACCGAATGAAGCTACCAAACCGGCGAAGACCAGAAGCAGAGGGCATGCAAAGCGCCTCGCTCAGATAAGTACCGGACCCTAGGATCTACTGATAAAATAGAGATTCTGAAAACGATGAACAAGTAGTAAATTCTCACTAACATGGGTTAATCATTTACACATGTACGCGACCACGAACGGTCCAAAGGCATGCTCTGAATGGCTATTAACCCTATCGTTGTGAGAATCTACACTTTGACATCCTTTTAAAATTCATCGGTTGGATGGATATTTAGCTCTGCTAATTCTGAAATGGCTAAGCTACTTACACATGTACGGGGTCGCGAACGATCCTTAGGCATGCTCTGAGCTGGCAATAAACCATCTTCACAAACGATCCAGGGACCCACTCGAACGAAAACCTGGCATCAATAATGCTAAGCCCCCTCGGGGGCACACCTACTCGCCTCGAACGGCACCCGACCTCGAACGATCACATCTCGCCCTGAACGGCACAATTCACTTCGCCTCAAATATTTCGATCCCGAACGGTCGTCATTTAAAATCACATTAAAACTGTAAATTCCTTTGCAGGAAATCAACAGGATATGGACATCCAGCTCATTAAATTACAAAACACGCCTTCCTACCAAAAGGCATGAGGACACCGATAGGATATGAACATCCAGCCCATGGCGTTACAAAACAAGCTTTCCTACCATAGGGAAACAAAGCGCGACACATGCAAGCACGTGCCCCACTTTGGGGGGCAAATGTTGGGCGAATTCTCACCCAGGAGATCTCGAGACCCAGAAGTGTCATTTCAACCGGGTTCGCAACCTCCTCTTCATTTGGTGAACACAAGGCTCAATACAAGCATGAGTCCATTCGGTATTCCAAGTAGATGTTCGGTCGGCAATACAGGCACAAGTTCATCCGGTCGAGCTTCATCCGGTCAGCACTTCACCACCGGTCCAAACCACCACCGGACCAACTTACTCCACCAAACCAGCAGACTACCGGTCCATACCACACCGGACCGACCTCCTTCACCGAACCAACCTTTTCCCCACTCCTAGCCGAACCAACTCCCAAGCCATAACCGAACCACCATATGTCGAACCAACATCTCTCCCTACTAATATCGGACCATCCTTTTCCACCGGACCAAGGCCGCAACCGGACCAAGACATCACCCATCACCGGACCGGCCTCTACCACCGAATCAAAGCTCCACCGGTCCACTACACTCCAAGCACGGGCGAACCAAGGCTTCGCCGAACCAGAACGCTGCCAGGCCAGATTGCTCCAGCCCAGGCCCACCAGCAGCTATATACATCCAAGACCCCTGCCCCCTACCTCACTCTATAAATAGAGGGGCAGGGGTACAACAATGGCAGACAAGTTTGAGAGCTCAAGCACGGAAGGAACTTTCAAACTACTTTCATATACTTGTACACAAAGCATTGTACTTGTAATCTGAAAGAAAGAAGATAATAACATATAAAGTGGACGTAGGCACGTTCTGGCCGAACCAATATAAATCTGTGTGTCTTTTACATTTCAGCCCCTGCTTTTTTCATATTTACATAACTCATCTAAATCATTAAGAATCACATAAAATCGACTAAATCACACGACTTGAAGGTGTTTGCCCATTTTTTGCGCAAACACCATCGGGATTGGAAAAACGAGGTGATGTTCATCGATAAGTTTTGTAAAGATATGACATACCGTGTGACCGTACGAGCTCGAAACGCATACCGATTTCTTTATGAAATTAAATAAAAAAATATATTTTATTATGTATATTCATCCACATGGCCAAAGTTATTAATTCCTCACTTTTCTTCTTTTCCCCTTTTATTTTCTATCTTTTCTTCCTTAAAATAAATAGTTACTCGTCCTCCTTGAAGTAAACCCAGAGCCTGGGACCGTGATAGACAAGATTGAATCTGTTAGACTTAGGGAGAGGAGAGCAGACCAAGCCTTATCTTTCTATTTCCATGGGTTTTGCCGGGGATGATGAAGCTTGAGACATAAATTAGTGAAATAAAGGGCGCCAAAGTGAATTTGGTGCAAAGTGGAGTCGGTTGGCGACAATCGGAGGGACTTCGATCAATCGAGGCGAATCGCGACCCGAGCATAGACAATTAAGGAAAGGATGTTGCAATTTAGTAGGGGCATCTGGACCTTGCTTCGATGGCGTGGTTAAGTCTGTCGTCTCTTAAAGAGGAGAACATAGGCGGTCTTAGTCGATTTTGTCGACCTTAGCTCGAGATATGGAAGAGGATATGCATAACATTATAGTTTCGTGCATGTATATATTGTGCAAGACGAAGAATTAGGGAAAAGGGGGGAATGATTAGTTAAAGTAATTAGTTGATTAATTAATTAATTTATCTCGTTCGTATTTATTTCGTATCACTTGCATACGGGGTCCAATTAAGATGCAGTCTTCACTGTTGCGCTCGTATTGTGGTCATATACTATATGGTAGAGGTTTAGACTAGATTCAGACACTTTGGAATTGAAGCTTAGGTGAGCAAAATTAATACTCTGAATTTACATTGGAGTATAAATCCCTGTAATTATATATATATATATATATATATATATATATATATAACGAAAAATATTACTAAGTAGAGGTAGAATAATATATATATATATATATGTATGTATATAATTATTCCCCTATTGGGTTGATTGGTTTGAGCAATTATATCAATGATTGAAATACTATTTTATATTTTATTACTGATGTTAAGGATAATTGATTAAGATCCTAGATAAATAAATATTGTGTTCTATTCGTATTGAATAGAGTTAGGTGGAGTTGATATTAATTTATAACGGTATTATAAATTAAAACTCTAATTTATGGTTATATGAATGATAGAAATATAATGATACAATTTATTACAAGTATTTGGAATAATTGATTAAGAACTCGTATATATAAATATTGTGTTCTATTCATATTGAGTAAAGCTAGATAGAGTTGATATTAATTTATAACATGGTTATAAATTATTTAAACTCAAATTTGTTGTTATATTAGTGATAGAAATAATGTTATACATATTACTACTAATCGAAAGTTAAATGTGTGACCTTTAAAATATGTTGTAAGGGTAAAATAATTGTTTAAGCAGGTTAAACTCATATTAAAATGGGTTTGAAGTTTATTTGGCCTCGGTACTGGTTTATTATGGTATGATTCAATAATTAACTAACTAGTGAATTTTTATAATAATGATTTGAAAAGCTAGAAATTATTAAAGAACTATATATTATTTAATAGGGTTTGAATTAGGTAATAAAATCCCAAATATTGTTATAACATGAATTATTAACTTTAGACCCTAAGAAATAGTTTGTGATATATGTTTATACATACATACATATACAAAGATATAAATATGTGTGTGTTTATGTGTGTTTGTATAATATACATGAGCTATATAATATTTTGAGGCCATATTAATAGCTAAACTAAAGTTTAATAGAAGAATTAAGTAATATTAAGCTATAATAGGATTGATGGGCAAGAGTATTGTTTTATAAAATAAGTTTGAGACTTACGTAAAATAAGGCGAAGAAGATAAAATTGTTGGATTGGTTACTTAAATAGGATGTATTTTTTTGAATTGTTTATATGATTGTATATGTGAATTGTTATTGATATTGAGATGACGGATTTGTTACTTTGCTCATTACATTTGTGTATATAAACGTGCACAATGTGTGTGTATTAGTTCCATAAAGTTAGACTGGTTATATATGTATATATGCATATATGAATATAGACACACACACACCCCTACATAAAATGTACGTAATTTATATATGTCTACGTGTATAAATATATTTCCGGTATGTCTGACATGGGGCTTCTGGGAGATGCACGGAATAGCATGTATATATTTATTTATTGATATGCGGGTTAAAGTGCTTATATATTTATGGTATTCCTGACTTGAGGCTACTAGTTGGTGCATGTAATATATTATGTGGATTTATCGACACACGATTTAAACATATGTACGTTTCGGTATGTCTGACTTGCGGTTACCAAATAGTGGATGAAATATAGACTTGGGGCAACGAGAAGTTGTATGCCCTTCAAGAAAGAATCATGATCCACATGGGGAAGGCAGTACTTCGGTGTTATGCATACATGTGGAAATGGTGTATGTGGGGTTAGCGTTTACATACGGTTTTGGTATGTCGGTGTAGACGACTAGAAGGAAAGGATGTTAATGAGTTAATCCATTTTACCATTGAGATGACACGACATGTAGACGTGGTCCTGGAGCAAGGCCAGAAAGATATTGGGCTGCCAGTCAAGAGTAGGTCATATATTATTCTGTAGTATGATTGGGTGCTGCAACATAACCTAGAAGCCAACTTCTTTTAAGGCATTGGTTTTCAAAGGAGTCCGTATTTTAGTTGTGGCTCTCTATAGGTCCCTTTGGTGGTTAATGGCAATTCAACATGGGTATCGATTATGGATATTCATATTTCAATTTTGGATATAGAGATGCTATGTTAATAGCATTGTTATATCATTGTTTTTTTTGTATTTCACATGATTCGATAGGGATTGAGAGATGTTTAACACCGTTGCTTATAAAGTGTAGTATTACCGTTACACTCATTTTTCATATTCAGTCGCATGGCTTGTTCTAATATGTATTTTTAAGAAGAGAACCTCTATTATGTATCATCTTGACTTGTTGGTGTATGGATAAAGTAGGACAATGTATGATTAGTGTTACCCGTTGATCCTTTCTCAAATTTATTATATTTATATAGATTTCATGTTGTACAGTCAAAGCGCTTAGTGGTTTCATAACAGTGGAAGTGCAAAAATTAATAGTGGAGATGCAAAAATCTTCATTAGGTTTAAAACAAATATTTAAAGAAAATTTATTCTCATTCTCGCACCATTTATGTAGGAAAAAGAAATATTATTTAATCTTATACAACAAAACCGAAGTATATCTAGATTTATGTAGACAAATTTTGTGACTATAATATATTTCTATCTTACATTAAGCACACATGCATTAACATTGGGTCTTTAAGTTGACTTTGTTGATTTGGTCCGAAAGAGAACTAGTCAAACCGAATTTGTATATTAGTGCTGCTAAGAGGATACTAAAAAGCCTTGATTTAATGGGTGTAGAGGAAAATAGCGGAACTTAAAGCGTATCTACTATTTAATAGCGCTAAATTGAAATAGCGTAGGGGTCGAAGAGCGCTATTGGATATAGTGGGGATTTTGTAGGGCTTTAGCGGAGCTTTAACTACACTAATTGCATGTATATACAGTACTTAGAGATAGTTCCCTACACACCCAACTTCATGTATGACCTGTGTTTTGCCTTTGTCTGTTTATGTCATGGCAACTCTTAGGTACTCGACCAAGTAGTTTGGAAGTCAAGTGCTTTTGGGGATAGGCTTACCGGGCAGCGGGAACATTCTAAAGGCATGAAGTCAATACATTAGATATGTATATTTATCGATGATGCAGTATACAGTGGGCATGATATTTTGTATATGAGACTTGTGATATCGGATATTATATACAGAATTCCATATGAATAAACTTGATGTATTTTGACTTTGTGTATTGATAATTTTTTATTGATTACTTCCACTAATGTAGTCCCTTGTATATTATTTATCCTATTCTATTCATGTATATTTAGTATATTATATGTTATTTTCCCATTGTGAGATTGTATCGACTTGTCTTGGTATGATGTTTAATTTTTAATTTTACCCTGACATGCTATCTTTTATGGTTTTCTAGAGTCAAATGTTGCCATTTTACATCAATTCAGGGTATTACAAAAGGCGTTTCATCATAGTTGGTATCGAAGCTTAGGCTCAACACTTAGGACTAAGTAAACCAGTTTGAGAGAAGAAACCTAGTAGATGGAGATATGTTGAGAGAGCATACTTGTATTATTTCTACTATATAATACTACATACACCACTTGTCACTAGAACTTTGAATTATTTTGTGCTACTTGTTGACGTGTCTTTGTTTAAGGCTACTTGTATGAGCTGATAGGGTACATGACATGAGCGGTTATAGGTAAGCAGTTTAAGATGTCTGATTGGTTCAGAGACCATTTGGATACAATATATGATGTTCTATCGCCCACGAACATTCCAGTAGCTACAGTTGGTGTTGGAGGTAGTTTAGCCCTTAGGGCATAGTAATAGAAGAGGGTGCAAACTGGTCATGACTTGGATATGATTCTAGATGTCATTTTGAGTCTTGTTTTACTTTTGAGATTAAATGGGACATACAGTTTGAGCGTTTCATCTATTTGCAATAGCTTGCTTGTTAATGAAGGAGTAAGTTAGCCTATTCAACATTTAAGCTATATTCGGGGCGGATATGGTTAATACTCCTTTGAAATAGGCAAGGAAGCTTGCCTTGGGTCTTTATGCATCAGTTAGGTATTTATTGCTTAATCATATCCTAGTACGGACCACTTTTGAGGGTCTATAGGTGATGGCTCTTCTTCATGACAGCACCCATGAGGTATCACTAAAGTTAGCAAAGGTAGAAAGCAATCCAAAGCTCTAATCGCAACGCAAAGCCAATAGTAACATGAATTCTATATCAAAGTAGGGGTTGGTGAAATAAGTAAGGACCAAGCTAACGACTTTTACATTTTACATTGAATCATTCATGTTGCAATTGTTTGACCTTATGTTACCAAACCATTAGTGATGGGATTAATCCCATGTGTTGAAGAGGGGTTTTCTAGGGATCAATCCAGTAATGTACCAGTTCCTAGTCCCTAGTTCGACTGTGGGATTTCAAGATGATTTGCATCAGTTAGGCAAGGGTTTTTCAATTGATTTTTAAAGGAAAGCAGTTAAATCGAATTCTTAAGGTGAATTAGAGATTTTTGAAGCTGGACTCTAGTCTCGTGAGGAAATTTGATGGTCAAACCAAGGAGCGGGGTTGGAATTCATATCAATGTAATCAAGTGGTCGACCCTAATTTAAAAAATAAATCATGCGAGTGAAAAAAGGAGCAAATCATGCATCATTATTATTTGGGATGATCTCTATTTGTCGTAAAATTATGTATGCATATAGTATAGTTAGGATAACTTATGATAGTTTTGGGAAGGACTTCTTGAATAGTTTTGTAAGGATTTAGATATCCGTAGTCTTCTACGTGATAATATGATACTTATCTTGACGAGATCGTAGTACACTTAGTATATTATCCTTATTATCATTGTGCTGTTAAGGTGAATTTGAATCCGAGCAAGCCTAAACATTTGTAGATTGTCATTTGATTTAATTAGCGAAGTTTTCTTCTTTAGAGAACGAGTTCTATTTGGAAGGAAATGAAAGTTGAGACTTCAAATGCTGGGTTTATTCGAAAGTAGAGGATCGGTGATCCAGCATATTGTATAAGTTTTCCTTTAAGGCGCGAGAGGTGTAATAGTCTTTCATGTTCGTGTTCATCAAAGAAGTAACACTGCTTAAGCATTTGGTTTATCTTGGATTCCAAACAAACTCATGTAAGTTATAGCTTTATGCACATTTGACTATTATGTGTTACCATACATGTTATATAGAGTCATTTTGAATGACTAGTTGTTTGGTAATTGTTATTGATTGCTTGTTGATTGGTTGTTTATTATTGTGGGTTGATTGTTGATTGATTTTTTTGCTTGTTGTTGTTAGTTACTGTTTGTTATTGCTTATTATTTCTTATTGATTGCCTGTTGTTACTTAATTGTTGATTGATCGTTTATTTTTGTTGATTCATTATTGTTGCTTGTTGATTGCTCGTCGTTAGTAGTTATTGCTTATTGCTTGTTAATTGCTCAATTTTTGATTATTATTGCTATCATCATAGTTGTTAAGGTGAAAAAGCTTCAAAAAGCCCAAGGCCCTTGCATAGCGCTTTTTTGCTCTTAGGGATTTTTTGGGCGCCTTGAGTATTGTTTTTCAGCTAAAAAATTGTAATTAAAAAATACACTAAAACTTAATTTTTGGCTTTAAAAAATTACATATGAATGCAATATTTAAAATAAAAAAATAAAAAAAATACAATTAGAACGATCTTTTTTTACGTTCAATACTGAAGCAAGATGAATAGATACTTTTTTTGCTTGCTGTTGTATTTTGAAATGCTATTGGCCTCAATATTGGATCAAATACAGAAACTTTATCTTCTTCTCAATAAAGCCGCATAAGGCGTGCTTTCTCAGTGCTTCTAAAGTTTGGCATTTTTGGGTTTTTAGCACCTCGTGCATCATCGATGCTTTGAAAGGTAAAAATACTCCAAGCTGTCGCCTAAGGGTTTTTGACTCTTAGACGTGCCTAGGCAAGAGCTTTAATAACCATTGCTAGCATATTATGTAAATTTTCCTTTTCCATAGAAGCAGTGCCATGATATATTTAGTGAATTATGTTTGTATAGGTGTGTAACTCTACTGACGTCTTCTTGATGAGTCAACTAAAGAAAGTGGATGTGAATCAGATGTGGCTTTAGACCTCGAAGGTCTATTCATATTTTTAAGAATATGGCTGTGTGGTTTTAGACCGATTGTGTTAAGCTTATTTCGTGTTCGGTGGAGCTTTATATTGGTATGTCTCCATTTACTTAAGTGAATTTTTGTTTCACTTTTTTTTTTGTTAATATATGTGAAAGCATAGTGCAGAGCTTGCTCTGTTCCTGTTTGTATTTTACAAGTGTGCTTACTGATTTTTATGGTAACATGTTTATCAGATATCAGAGATGCCTATTGCATTAAAGGCGCTTGTTGTATAGTTTGTTATGACATGGTTTTTAAAGATGTTTGTTGCATTAGATGTGCTTCTTGCACAGTTTGTTATCACATTTTTATTGGTATTCTTATTGCATGGTTTGACAAAGCATAATCATTTGAGATGTTATTGTATATGATTTAGTTTGCTTAAATTCATGAAAAAATGCTGCGATTGTGTATAATCCTTTGTGTTAAGTACATGATTAGGCATGGAACCAACTATACCCTATTAAGATGCTTACTCAGTTGCATTTGCATCTAAATTGCATGCTCTTACTGAGAGAAAGGTACATAAGATCTGTAGTGTAGATGGTATGGATATATATGTGTGTGTGTGTGTGTTTGTATGTTTGTATGTCCTCATAAATGAGATGCCTCAGATATGGGATGCCTCAAATATGAGGTGTCTGTGTAAGTGTATATGTACACACATATTCACACACACAAATATATATATATATATATATATATATATTAATATATATGTGTGTGTGTGTGTGTCTGTGCACGTGCGCGCATGCGCGTATTATTTTGAGATTTTTTGGAGCTAGCTACGTAAATGAGGTTCTGTTGAATTTTTCCAAAAAAGGAGGGCTTTATAATCCTAAGGCTTAGGAGATTTAATATATGCTTTGGAAGTTCTCGCTAAACACATAAGGGAAAATCATCTGAAATTTAAAGAAGTGCTTGGAAATTTTTTCCAGTCGTTTTGCATTATCATAATCATAGAAATTCCGGGGACAAAATTCATTTAAGGAGGAGAGAATATATCAAAATGCATTTTTAATGGCTGAATGTTTGAGTAATTAATTTAAATATTAAATCTTTAATGAATTGAAGGTCCAAAATCTATTTTTTTATGTGCAGTCAAATTAGAATTTAAGACTACTTTTGCTGAGTTTGGAACGACGTTGTGAATCAAAATGAGAATAAACACCACCATATCTAGAGTCATGGTATTTTTACAATGCATATATTGTTATATGTATTTTATAAAATTATGTGCGTAATCAAGTCTGATGGGATCTTGACTGAGGCGTGTGTTTCTAGAATGAGGATATATTACAAGACATACATTTGAAGAATTTTGAAATTAGGTAATCGATGACCAAAATGACCTCGAAATGCATGACATTATCATCCAGACACCATTTTGGATGACAATAAGCTTTATACAGTCAGGATTGAAAAAATGAGATGATATGCTTCGACATTTTTGTAGCGATCTGATGTACCATGTTACCATATGAGCTCGAAACATGTGTCTATTTATTTGAGAAATTAAATATAATATATGTTTATTATATGTATTCATCCATATAGCCAAAGATATTAATTCCTAACTTTTATTATTTTCCCCTATCATTTTCCCTCTTTTCCTCCTTGTAGTAAGTGGATTCTCTTTCTCCTTGATTTAGATCCAAAGCTTCAGGCCATGATAGATGATGAGGTTGGATCCGTTGGACTCGACGAGAAGAAAGCTTTACATCCTTGGTGGCATTAGCGGCTTCGACAATGCGTTACTGAGCCTTGTCTTTCTCTTCCATGGGTTTCGACGGAGATGACGGAGCTACAGACGTCGATTAGTGAAACGGAGGATGCCAAAGTGAATTTGGTTCGAAGTGGAGTCGGTTGTCGAAAACCAGAGGGACTCCAATCAACTGAGGTAAATCGAAACATGGGCATTAATAATTAGAGCAAGGACGTCATGATTTACTAGAGACATATGGATCTTGCATCGATGGTACAGTTGGGATCGTTGTCACTTGGTGAGGGGAACGGAGGTTGTCATGGTCGATTTCATCGACCGTAGCTTAAGAAATTGAAAAGGAAGTGCATAGCATTATGTGTTCGTGCACGTATATATTCTGCAGGAGGCAGAATTGGGAAGGAGAGAATGACTAATTCTGGTAATTAGCTCATTAACTAATTTAATTAATCTCGTTTCATATTTAATTTGTATCTCTTGCATAAGAGGTCCAGTTAAGACACGATCTTCGTCATTGCATCTTAGGGAGATTATCAACAATATGGTCAAGGTTGGCAGAATTAATACTCTATATTTATATTGCAGTATAAATCCCCATAATTATATATATATAGAAAAATATTACCTAGTATAGATATAATAATATATATAGGTAATTATTCCCCTATTTGATTATATTGGGTTGAGTAGTTATGTCAGTGGTAGAAACATTATAATATATTTTATTGTTGATATTAGGGATAATTGATTAAGATTCTAGCTAGATATATAAATCTTGTGTTCTATTCATATTGAATAGAGTTAGATGGAGTTGATATTAATTTATAACATGACTATAATTTAATTAAACTATCATTTGTGCTTATATAAGTGATAGAAATATTATTATATATTTTATTATAGATATTCCACATAATCAATTAAGATCTCGTATATACAAATATTGCATTGGATTCGTATTAATATAGTTACAGTGAATATTAATCTATAACATGGTTATACATTAAATAAACTCATTTTTTTGTTATATTAGTGATAGAAATATTGTTATATATTTTACTGCTAAACAACAATTAAAAGTATGACCTTTAAAATAGGACGTAAGGCTAAAATAACTGTTTAGGTAGGTTAAACTTATATTAAAATGGCTTTGAAGTTTTTCTGACCTTGGTATTGGTTTATCATGGTATAATTCAATAATTAACTAACTAATGAATTTTTGTGAAGGTGATTTGAAAAGTTAGAAATTACAAAAGAATTATTGTATTATTTAATAGGTTTGATTAAGGTGTTAATATCCCAAATATTGTTATAACATGATCTATTAACTTTAGACCCTAAGAAATGGTTTGTGATATATATGTATCCATACATACATACATACATACATATATATATATGTCTGTTTGTATGTATGTATGTATTATACATGAGCTATAAAATATTTTGAGGCCTTATTAATAGCTAAAATTAATTTTAGTAGAAGAATTAAATAATATTTATCTATAATAGGATTGATTGGTAAGAGAGTATTATTTTATAAAATAAGTTTGTGAATTTTGTAAAATAATACAAAGAAGATAAAATTTATAGATTGGTTATTTAAGTAAAATGTATTTTTGTAACGCCCCACCCCGAGACCCACCTTAGTAAAGAGAATTAACAAGTAATTCCGTCTACTAAAGCGGAGAATAGGGCTGGTTAAGGGCGACTATCTATAATTTTGTCTTAAACATCTACTGAATACGTCGATAAATGCAATATAAATTTTTTTTTTCTACTCAAGTGGATCGACGTACCTAGTAAATGCTTAATCCAAAACTATAGGTAGTTAACGGATCGATCAGAACAAAATACAATAACTAAATGTAAAGCACATCACAGAACAGTAATCAACATCATGTATATACATCTACACTGATACATGTTTAGTACAATACAGTATGAATACAACAAAGGTGGTACACGACCATACCATATACATTGAATCAAATATAAATACATCAGAGTATGCGGAAGAACAGAAATTGCTCAAGAGACAGGAGAGCTCATATCCAGCATCAACTTCAAGTTAAGTCCAATAGATGATACCTAAAACAACTCGGTCTGACCCGAGTATAAATACACGGGTCAGTCTAGCTACACGAATCAGTCAATATCGGTAATGTGAAGAAGAATAGACATGAAGATACTTCTTCTCGAAAGAGAAGAATGAATCGATAAAATCATAAGCTCAACACTTAAGTAACAAACGCTACTTAAGTGAACAAATACCTCGAAGGAGGTAACTCAAACTCAATACTCAAATCAAACAAAAGTGCCTCATATCATCGGCGACATCTCAAAATGTTTACATGGTTTCCATGAACCATATCTCCTTAGAAGAAGAATCATCAATGCAAACTCTCGCCAAAATGGCAAACACAAAACATTCTCAAATAGGATGATCCCAAAACTCAACTACAGAATAATCTCCAAATTCAATTATACCTCATCTCATCGGTATAAATGTATATAAATCTCAATCTCAACTCGCCAAAATGGCAAAACCCAGAATATCTTATAAAATCCTGAAATTATAAAAACTCAAAACTCAAGGAACTCGATAAGAGTTCAAAACATCACAATTGAAACCACCATATATAGCATCTCATATAGCACTAGGCTATCGATGTAATAAAACATTTTAAAAAGGTGAAATCACAATAAAATAGAAAACTCAGAAAATCCGGATTGGCCATATCCCTGGATACAATGCCGAAGCAATGCTGCACGTGCTAAACTCAGACGGCCGAAGCCTTAGACAAGGTCGCTGACACCTTCCAAAGCAGTTCGTCCTCATGACAAGGTCGCTGACACCTTTCCAAAGCAGTTCGTCCTTATGACAAGGTCGCTGACACCTTTCCAAAGCAATTCGTCCTCATGACAAGGTCGCTGACACCTTTCCAAGCCATTTTGTCATCCCTAACAAGGTCGCTAACACCTCCAAAGCAGTTCGTCCTCATGACAAGGTCGCTGACACCTCTCAAAGCAGTTCTGTTAGGAAAACATCGTGAATGTGTCACAAACTCACGGATAGGAACCCGAAAAGTGTTAACGTGTGTCCCATACCACACATTCGCACTATGCGGTTTACTAGCCGTGAGTTGATGCCACACTAAAAACATCATAAAACTCGGTAAATTATATCTCGCCTAGTCTCATTGGCGAGTGATAAAGAGATACCATACTTGTCTCATCTCATCGACCAGTATTAAATGGCATCATAACTTGTCTCATCTCATCGACAAGTGAAAAATATCATGATGGTTTCTCATAAACCATAAATCTCAAAATATGAAATCATAAACTCAAGACTTTCCTTATGTCATTGGCAAGTAAATAAAACATCGTAATGGTTCTCATCGATCAAACACCTATATAGGAGATCTCAAACCATAATACTTGCCAAATATTGGCCATCTTAAATAATTCCAATAAATAGGAATTAAAAAAAAAACTCAAAATACGCCATAAAATGGCAAAACATCTCAGAATTATTAAACTCAAATAGCTTCGATCGTACAAGTCCGAAATTAACCGAAATAGTAAACGCACATGTCCCATACCACATGTTTTACTAAATCGTTTAATTCTCTTTCTCATATGTTCGAATAGTATAAAAGTGTGTATTATATATATATATAAAATAATTATAAATTTTTGTAAAACATTTAATTTGAATGCATTTCCATTTTGAAAATCGTTTCGAAAACGGTTTAGAAAACACGTGCACAGAAACAGCAAAAATCGATGAAAATTCAATAAAATTAACATACGATAAAACCAAAATGAAACCGTCAATTCATAGTGCGAATGAATGTTAATGTCGGCTTTTCTATTAGTAGGAGTTAGCCTTTTAGAACCATCTCTAAAAAAAAATGCTCGAATCATCGAATTTAAAAACAATTCAACGGAAAATGGTCAAACATTGCAAAAGAACTCAGGCCTGCGGCTTGTATTGCCAGTTTGCACCTTTTAAACTCAAAATTTGAGAAAACATAAAACATATAAGTTGAAGATAATTGCCATAGCTTAAATTCAAAAAAAGAATCAACTAATTCGGACATTCGACTCAAAAGTTATGGCAATTCTAATTCTCAGGTATAAAATTATAAAACTGAGAACAATATGCATAACAACAGGGCTGCGGCTTAAAGAGCCATTTTGACTCTGTAGAAGCTAGAATTTGTTAAATCTTAAAACATGAAAGTTGAAGATCATTGAAAAATTTAAATTACAGAAAAAGAATCACCCAGTTTGGAGAAACGACCCAAAAGTTATGATGATTTTAATTCTCAGGTCTAAAATTGCAAAACTGTGAACAATTAACATATCAACAGGGCTGCGGCTTAAAGAGCCAATTCGACCTTGTATGTCATAGAATTTGATAAATCATAAAACATGAAAGTTGTAGAGCATTATCGTAGCTAGAAGTCAAAAAAAGAATCGCCTTATTTGGAATTACGAGTCAAAAGATATGCTCAAAATAATTTTCAGGTCTGGATTCATTGTCACTGTCTTTTGCTCTCGGGACAGCGACAAAGAAGTGCATTTTCGACCGAATTAAACTCAAAAATTCATAAAGCTCAAAACATGAAACTTTTAGCTAAATGCCTAAGCTTTCCAGAACATCCATAATCATCAAATTTGGATAAAAAACGAGAGAGATATGGTTAAATTAGTTTCAGGTTCAATTCTGGAAAAAAAAAATTCCAGCAAACAACAAAGAAGACAACGTGTAATTGACATTCAAGCTTATTTAAGTTAGAATTGTGAGATAATACTCACCTTAGGATTTGTTGGCAGCAAATTAAATGATTTTTCTTACAAAGAAAATAGCTTTGATCTAGAAAATGGCTTCAATAACCTAAAAATGAAGCTTTACAAACATGCAACACAAGATATAGAGTAAATTAGAAACCTACTTCTCAAATCAGGAATTTAATGAAATTATAAGGTTTAGATATTGATTACCTATTGAAAGAGCTTTAATTTAATAATTTTCAGCAAAAGATTGATTTAATTTGGAAATTGAAGCTTGGATTCTTAAAAGAGGGATGGTTTCTCTTTTGATTTTCTGCCTTTGAGGAAGAAGAAGGTGAAGTAGGAAACTGAACGTACAGACAATTTGTTTTCTCATTTCCTTCTTTCAGATTTGGGCTAAGTGGGCTTGGACCCAACATTTAAAAGAAAAATCAAATGGCCTAAGTTTTGATTCATGTACATAAACAACTATGCTTAAGTTACACTATTTTATAAAACAAATTACATTTCCCTCAAGTTTTTAAACCAAACAAAATATGTGAACTTACATACATATTAAATAAAATGTTTACATCATAAAAAAAAGAAGAAGAAGATAATTTTAGTTTTTAAAACATTTTTATTAATAAAAACCTTTATTTTACAAAAATACATAATTTCCACAAATAAATGCACAAAACCTTATTTTTGACTTCCAAAATTCCATAAAAATATTTTTCTTGCTTAGAAAAATATAACTAACCATTCTAAACTCAAATTTATAATTAAAGCTCATTTTTACAACAATTTCCACCTTTTTATTTAAATAAACAGCCTTTAAAAATCAAATACTACCTTTAAAAATTATTAAAAGAAGTAATTGCCAATAATTAATACAATTATTGCATTTTCTCTAAATAAAAACTATTTTCCATTTATTATAAACCCAAACAAATAAAATAAAGTTCCAAATATTATTTTCTCCTTTTAATTTCCAAAATTCATTGTTTATTCCAAATAAACAATTTAAAATCTTCAATTTTATTTTAATTTACAATATTAAATTATAACTACCGTTATAATTTAGTATTAATAGGTAACCTCCAAAATCAGGGTTGTTACAGACTTCCCCCCTTAACAAAATTGCGTCCACGCAATTTCTAGAGAAAGAGCCTTAAACAACACAAAAATTCAATCGACAAAGGATAAAAGACAAGCTCGAAACTCAAACCATTCATACTCTCAACATAGAATGGTAGAGAGAAACAAGGAAAAACTCACTTGGTTAATCCAATGGTCCATCAAATGCTAATATAGTGATTGGAAAACCATCGAATTTTCCAAGTATCTCGAAAGAATTTCGAAGATATCCCGTTTTGAATCAAAACTCAATAAGATGCTCAACAATTAATCAATCGAAAATGATTGATTTCCAAAAACACTCTACGAATAGAGTCGGGATCAAATTCACTTAAACCCGAACCCAAAGCAATAAAGAAGACCATCAATATGATTTTCTGCATAAATATACGGAAAGTACATTCTCACAACAGGGTAGACACAATAGACAAGATAGATAAATTACAAGATGGCTTCTTACAAGGCCACCAAACTCGAATGATCGCGAAAAATGCACGTCGTTGATAATAGCTCAAAGATAGAATATACTCAAGAATAAGGATATAAGCTCGAATTATCTTTTAATCCAAGATATTTAGAATTTTAAACCTCAACATCTTTTAAAATTTTAAATCTCAATTTTCAACATTTGAAAATTTCCAACTCTTTACTATATTACTTAGTAAGTAATTTAAAACTCAAATTAAAAGTCCAAATTTCTTCTCTTACGTCAAAATTAATTTTCAAAGAATTTTTGTAAATCCATAATAATTTTCCTCAAAATTAATTAAGGGTTCAAATTCTCTTTACTCTTTTTATTAAACCACTTAAATCATTTAAAAACTATCTTCAAATCCTCTTATAACTCTTCTCTTAAAACATTTAATGTATATAATATAGATTCTAAAATATCAAAATATACTTTCAATAAAGTATAGCTCAAAGTAAATAAATAAATGAATGGCATTGCCTCGTCATTAAACCTCTAAGAAATAGATATATTCGTTGGCTGCAGAGTCAATCGAAAGATCAAAACTGCCTCGCCACTCTGTCAATCGTCTCTAAAATCAATGGCTACAATTACCATTCAAAAATAAATTTAATATATAATCTCAAAATATTATTTTCAAAATCTCAATTTTTAAAACACAAACCATTGTGTCTGATTGCCCCATCATAGCATTTATGAGATTCCTATCGATAACGTTGATCAGACGTATCGACCAGAACTCTTAACTACTTGATGGACAAACCAACACTCTCAAATTATTTCCATAAAAGAAATACTACTCATGTAAATATATTCTAAAAATATTCTTTGATTTTTTTTTAAACTCAAAACTCCAGTTTCTCTTTTTTAAAACTCATATATATATATATATATATATATATAGCTTCAAAATCTCAAACCAAAGAACATTAAGAGAATGCATCGAGATATTCATAGAATACGCAATTCACAAAATCGACAGAAGAAGATGGAGTGTTTGTCAACTCCTACAAGCCGACGAGCCACTCTTGGAAATCATCAAGACAAAGATAAGCAAGATATTCTTCTCGAAGGAGAAGAAGCACACAAACAATAAATCATTACTTCAAACAAAGTAATGCTACAAAGGATAACACCGATTGAGTATCCGAAAAGGATAACTCAAAGAAACTGAATGATAAACTCAATCAAACTCAAACAATCTAGAAACTCACCTCATTCCTTAGTGGATGTCCTTGTGGAAGGATAGCCGAAAGCTAAAAGCAAGGAATTGGGTTACCTCAACACTTGCTTGCCCGATTATATGTCAAATCCAAATGGACTGAAAAAATTCAACAAAGTCACATTGGTTGGAATTCGGGTTATATCATCAACATCTCGATACTCAATGGTGAATTCAGAAACTTCGGAATCATAATTAACGCTCCAAAATGATAGAAATAATAAAACAATCAACATAGGAAACCTAAATATACAATAGGATCCTATAAAACAAAGGGTTGGACTTAATATCAAATAAGTCAATCCTTCTCAAATCAAATTCATCTCAAGGTTGTGAGTAACAACCAAATCCTCACAAAAGTATCATCAAATAGAAATCTCAGAATGCTCACAATGAGCCAATCGTTGTGGATCCCCTCAATATGATTCACAACTCTCAAAGGAACACAACAAGAATACTCTAAGGAATCAATAAGCTTCATGATACGAACTCACTTGCATTGACAAAAATAAGAATATCCCAAAGAAGATTATCCATAAGATAAGATAACATCAAACTCAATTATGGAATACTACGGAATACAATTTATATTCCTAGACATATTCCACCTCAACGTATCCCAAAATTCGAAAAAGAATCAAAGCACGATTCGAAAATAAGCTCGAATAAAGGACAATGATTCACTCATATTGTACTTCGACGTATCGTGATATACGTACTGTTCTGTGTTTATTCAACTTTGTTCTGACCACAGCTCTGATACCAAGCTGTAACGCCCCACCCCGAGACCCACCTTAGTAAAGAGAATTAACAAGTAATTCCGTCTACTAAAGCGGAGAATAGGGCTGGTTAAGGGCGACTATCTATAATTTTGTCTTAAACATCTACTGAATACGTCGATAAATGCAATATAAATTTTTTTTTTCTACTCAAGTGGATCGACGTACCTAGTAAATGCTTAATCCAAAACTATAGGTAGTTAACGGATCGATCAGAACAAAATACAATAACTAAATGTAAAGCACATCACAGAACAGTAATCAACATCATGTATATACATCTACACTGATACATGTTTAGTACAATACAGTATGAATACAACAAAGGTGGTACACGACCATACCATATACATTGAATCAAATATAAATACATCAGAGTATGCGGAAGAACAGAAATTGCTCAAGAGACAGGAGAGCTCATATCCAGCATCAACTTCAAGTTAAGTCCAATAGATGATACCTGAAACAACTCGGTCTGACCCGAGTATAAATACACGGGTCAGTCTAGCTACACGAATCAGTCAATATCGGTAATGTGAAGAAGAATAGACATGAAGATACTTCTTCTCGAAAGAGAAGAATGAATCGATAAAATCATAAGCTCAACACTTAAGTAACAAACGCTACTTAAGTGAACAAATACCTCGAAGGAGGTAACTCAAACTCAATACTCAAATCAAACAAAAGTGCCTCATATCATCGGCGACATCTCAAAATGTTTACATGGTTTCCATGAACCATATCTCCTTAGAAGAAGAATCATCAATGCAAACTCTCGCCAAAATGGCAAACACAAAACATTCTCAAATAGGATGATCCCAAAACTCAACTACAGAATAATCTCCAAATTCAATTATACCTCATCTCATCGGTATAAATGTATATAAATCTCAATCTCAACTCGCCAAAATGGCAAAACCCAGAATATCTTATAAAATCCTGAAATTATAAAAACTCAAAACTCAAGGAACTCGATAAGAGTTCAAAACATCACAATTGAAACCACCATATATAGCATCTCATATAGCACTAGGCTATCGATGTAATAAAACATTTTAAAAAGGTGAAATCACAATAAAATAGAAAACTCAGAAAATCCGGATTGGCCATATCCCTGGATACAATGCCGAAGCAATGCTGCACGTGCTAAACTCAGACGGCCGAAGCCTTAGACAAGGTCGCTGACACCTTCCAAAGCAGTTCGTCCTCATGACAAGGTCGCTGACACCTTTCCAAAGCAGTTCGTCCTTATGACAAGGTCGCTGACACCTTTCCAAAGCAATTCGTCCTCATGACAAGGTCGCTGACACCTTTCCAAGCCATTTTGTCATCCCTAACAAGGTCGCTAACACCTCCAAAGCAGTTCGTCCTCATGACAAGGTCGCTGACACCTCTCAAAGCAGTTCTGTTAGGAAAACATCGTGAATGTGTCACAAACTCACGGATAGGAACCCGAAAAGTGTTAACGTGTGTCCCATACCACACATTCGCACTATGCGGTTTACTAGCCGTGAGTTGATGCCACACTAAAAACATCATAAAACTCGGTAAATTATATCTCGCCTAGTCTCATTGGCGAGTGATAAAGAGATACCATACTTGTCTCATCTCATCGACCAGTATTAAATGGCATCATAACTTGTCTCATCTCATCGACAAGTGAAAAATATCATGATGGTTTCTCATAAACCATAAATCTCAAAATATGAAATCATAAACTCAAGACTTTCCTTATGTCATTGGCAAGTAAATAAAACATCGTAATGGTTCTCATCGATCAAACACCTATATAGGAGATCTCAAACCATAATACTTGCCAAATATTGGCCATCTTAAATAATTCCAATAAATAGGAATTAAAAAAAAACTCAAAATACGCCATAAAATGGCAAAACATCTCAGAATTATTAAACTCAAATAGCTTCGATCGTACAAGTCCGAAATTAACCGAAATAGTAAACGCACATGTCCCATACCACATGTTTTACTAAATCGTTTAATTCTCTTTCTCATATGTTCGAATAGTATAAAAGTGTGTATTATATATATATATATAAAATAATTATAAATTTTTGTAAAACATTTAATTTGAATGCTTTTCCATTTTGAAAATCGTTTCGAAAACGGTTTAGAAAACACGTGCACAGAAACAGCAAAAATCGATGAAAATTCAATAAAATTAACATACGATAAAACCAAAATGAAACCGTCAATTCATAGTGCGAATGAATGTTAATGTCGGCTTTTCTATTAGTAGGAGTTAGCTTTTTAGAACCATCTCTAAAAAAAAATGCTCGAATCATCGAATTTAAAAACAATTCAACGGAAAATGGTCAAACATTGCAAAAGAACTCAGGCCTGCGGCTTGTATTGCCAGTTTGCACCTTTTAAACTCAAAATTTGAGAAAACATAAAACATATAAGTTGAAGATAATTGCCATAGCTTAAATTCAAAAAAAGAATCAACTAATTCGGACATTCGACTCAAAAGTTATGGCAATTCTAATTCTCAGGTATAAAATTATAAAACTGAGAACAATATGCATAACAACAGGGCTGCGGCTTAAAGAGCCATTTTGACCCTGTAGAAGCTAGAATTTGTTAAATCTTAAAACATGAAAGTTGAAGATCATTGAAAAATTTAAATTACAGAAAAAGAATCACCCAGTTTGGAGAAACGACCCAAAAGTTATGACGATTTTAATTCTCAGGTCTAAAATTGCAAAACTGTGAACAATTAACATATCAACAGGGCTGCGGCTTAAAGAGCCAATTCGACCTTATATGTCATAGAATTTGATAAATCATAAAACATGAAAGTTGTAGAGCATTGTCGTAGCTAGAAGTCAAAAAAAGAATCGCCTTATTTGGAATTACGAGTCAAAAGATATGCTCAAAATAATTTTCAGGTCTGGATTCATTGTCACTGTCTTTTGCTCTCGGGACAGCGACAAAGAAGTGCATTTTCGACCGAATTAAACTCAAAAATTCATAAAGCTCAAAACATGAAACTTTTAGCTAAATGCCTAAGCTTTCCAGAACATCCATAATCATCAAATTTGGATAGAAAACGAGAGAGATATGGTTAAATTAGTTTTAGGTTCAATTCTGGAAAAAAAAAATTCCAGCAAACAACAAAGAAGACAACGTGTAATTGACATTCAAGCTTATTTAAGTTAGAATTGTGAGATAATACTCACCTTAGGATTTGTTGGCAGCAAATTAAATGATTTTTCTTACAAAGAAAAGAGCTTTGATCTAGAAAATGGCTTCAATAACCTAAAAATGAAGCTTTACAAACATGCAACACAAGATATAGAGTAAATTAGAAACCTACTTCTCAAATCAGGAATTTAATGAAATTATAAGGTTTAGATATTGATTACCTATTGAAAGAGCTTTAATTTAATAATTTTCAGCAAAAGATTGATTTAATTTGGAAATTGAAGCTTGGATTCTTAAAAGAGGGATGGTTTCTCTTTTGATTTTCTGCCTTTGAGGAAGAAGAAGGTGAAGTAGGAAACTGAACGTACAGACAATTTGTTTTCTCATTTCCTTCTTTCAGATTTGGGCTAAGTGGGCTTGGATCCAACATTTAAAAGAAAAATCAAATGGCCTAAGTTTTGATTCATGTACATAAACAACTATGCTTAAATTACACTATTTTATAAAACAAATTACATTTCCCTCAAGTTTTTAAACCAAACAAAATATGTGAACTTACATACATATTAAATAAAATGTTTACATCATAAAAAAAAGAAGAAGAAGATAATTTTAGTTTTTAAAACATTTTTATTAATAAAAACCTTTATTTTACAAAAATACATAATTTCCACAAATAAATGCACAAAACCTTATTTTTGACTTCCAAAATTCCATAAAAATATTTTTCTTGCTTAGAAAAATATAACTAACCATTCTAAACTCAAATTTATAATTAAAGCTCATTTTTACAACAATTTCCACCTTTTTATTTAAATAAACAGCCTTTAAAAATCAAATACTTCCTTTAAAAATTATTAAAAGAAGTAATTGCCAATAATTAATACAATTATTGCTTTTTCTCTAAATAAAAACTATTTTCCATTTATTATAAACCCAAACAAATAAAATAAAGTTCCAAACATTATTTTCTCCTTTTAATTTCCAAAATTCATTGTTTATTCCAAATAAACAATTTAAAATCTTCAATTTTATTTTAATTTACAATATTAAATTATAACTACCGTTATAATTTAGTATTAATAGGTAACCTCCAAAATCAGGGTTGTTACAATTTTGTAGAATTGTTTATATGATTCTATCTGTGAATTATCGATATTGAGATGATGGACTTATTATAATGGTTGTGTATTGCCTTTTGTATGTAAATATGCATGATATGTGTTTATTAGTTTCATATAATTAGACTATATATATATGTGTGTGTGTGTGTGTGTGTGTGTGTGTGTGTGTGTGTATACACACACATACGTGCATACATACTCGCAATTTATGTGATTTATGTATGTATATATGTATAACAATAGTTATGGTATGTCCGACTTGGGGCTACTAGGAGATGCATGAAATATTTTATATATATTTGTTAATTTGCGGGTTAAAGCATTTATATATAGTTTCGGTATGTCCGACTTGAGGCTACCGATTGGTGCATGAATATAAGTGGATTTATCGGTACGCATTTTAAGCAATATTATAATTCGGTATGCCCGACTTGGGCTTACCAAATAGTGGACGAAATATATTATACAAATGTATAAATATAGGGCTTATGTGGTTTCATATATATATATATATATATATATATATATATAAATGCACAGTTTGAGCAGTTTATATATATTGGTTTCGTATGGATGACTTAGGGCAATCGGGTAGTGCAAGGTACTTTAAGAATGAATCAAGATCCACGTGAAGGCAATAATACTTTGGCATTGTATATACATGTGGTAAGGCTGTACATAGGGTTTAGTGTTTACATATTGTTTCGGTATGTCGATGTGGACAAATAGAAAGTAAGGATGCTAGTGAGGGAATCAACTGTCCTATTAGGATGACATGATCTGCAGATGTGGTTTTAAAATTGGGGCGAAAAGAGATTGGGATGCCTAGCAAAAGCAGGTCAAACACTATTCTATAGTATAGTTGGGTGTTGCAACAAGACCTACGGGCTAACTTCTTTTGAGGTGTTAATTTTCAAAGGAGTCCATAAGCTAGTTGTGGCTCTCGACAAGTCTCTTTGATGGCTAGTGGCAATTCGACATGGGTATTTATTATGGATAATCGTATTTCAGTTTTGGATATGAGATGTTATGTTAGTGGCATTTTTACATCATTTGTTTTGTATTTCAGATGATTCGATATAGATTGAGAGATCTATAACACCATTGCTTTTAAAGTGTAGTATCACCCCTACACGATTTTCATATTCAGTCGCAGGCTTATTATAATATGTATTTTTTAGGAAGAGAATCATCATATTTTATCATCTTGACTTGTTGATGTACGGATAAAGTAGGGCAATGAATGATTAGTATTACCTACTGATCCTTGCTCACATTTATTAGATGTATATAGGTTGCAGGTATATATAGTACTTAGAGATAATTCCCCTCACACTAGGTTTTACGTCTGACCCATGTTTTGTATTTGTCATTTTATGTTATGAAAACTCCTAGGTACCCGACTGAGTAATCTGGAAGCCAGGTGCTTTGGATATTGGCTTACAGGACGGTTGGAGCATTCTAAAGGCGTGACGTTGATATATTGGATATGTATACTTGTTGATGATGTAGTACATGGCGAATATGCTATTTTATGTATAAGACTTACTATATCAGATATTATATTCAAAACTATGTATGAATGGATATGATGTATTTTGACTTTCTGTATTGATATTTGTTATCGATTGCTTCTACTAATGTAGTCTCTTGTGTATTGTTCATCCTATTCTATTCATGTATATTCATTGTATTATATGTTAACTTCCTGCTGTGAAATTGTGTCAATGCATCTTGGTATAATGTTTAGTTTTTAATTTTACCTCGATGGACTTTCTTTTGTGATATTCAGAAGTCAGATGCTGCCATTTGACGTTGCTTTGTCATTCGACGTTGATTCAGGGTATTACGATGGGGGGTCGTCATAATATTAGCTAACGTCTTCAAGTTTCACGCCTCTAGTATAATTTGTCCACTTATTCTTCTCGACACCTAGATAATCTAGCTCATCTAGTACTCATCCCTATCTGCATAGCCCTAGAATTTCTAACCTACTCTTTAAGAGATGGGTCCCAAGATGACCACTTTATCCATCCATTCTTTGACCATAGCATAAGAGTTCAAAATAGCAGAACCAAACAACTTGGTACCGACATGAATTCATGTTAGTAACGATCTCTTTTATCTTCTGCATTTGGACCTCAAATTCTAGAAGTATTTTCCATTATCATCCCAAGTTTTCCCCCAAGCTCTTGATTCTCTTCATCTTCATCTTGATGTCCACATTCACTTGAACGCTGCTTGGTTTAAATACTACATAAAACTTGCCCCCCACCTAAAGTATGCTTCTGCTGAAAATGAAATGTGCTTTGGATAAAACGATATGTAGTCATCTACATGAGTCTTTTTACCACCTAGGAATCACTTTGAAGTGTTGTCTCTATTCCAAAAGCATCTGTTTAATCACTGTATGGTTGACATACCACTTTTCACACTAAGGTCTAAAGACTGTTCCACGCTTGGACTAAGTGAGAATTCCTTCTCATATTTCCTTTCCATTCCTTCTTTTTACACCTTTGAATCATGTAGGTACCTAGTACTTCATGTCGGTGCCAACATGGATGCTATTCACCAGTCGTCGGTATAAGTAGTTTGGACCTAGGATTTTTCACGCTTACTTTTCACTTCCTCTTTTTTACTTAGCTCCAAGTTCTTTCCCTTAATAATTTTAGGTCTCAAACCACATTACTTCTCTCAATTCCAGCCTCAAATCACCTCCGCTACTTCCTCAAGAGCGGCCCTTGCCTCAAGCATCTCGACAACCACAACTGTCTTATTAAGTAAACTCCCCACCAAATCAATCCGACCTCTACTTTTTAGGGTCTTCGATTTCCAGATCTAAAGCAATTCGAGGTAAGTTCTTGTAAGGCGGTGCTACCGTGGTTGCGGCAAAGGCATTGTCGGAGTTCGATTGTGGTTGTTAGTGGCTAGAGTTTCAATTTGAGATCGACCATTACTCACGCTTCTTGGCTACCGCAAAACCTGGGTAATTCTAGCATATATCATGGGTTAAACCCGAAGTTCGTACCATTAACATCCAAATTCTTGACCGGTTAACTCCCACTTAATGTTGGCAAGCTTCATTTTTCCACCACTCTCACTTTGGGTTTTCCATGATACACCTTGGTTTCTCCATCGCCTAAAGCCCTTAAATATTTAGAAGTTTTTGGGAAAGTCCTTATAAGGCTTATTCGATCATGAATCATCATTTAAACTTCAATGTGATGGTTCTAAAGAATGATTTCCTCAAGCGCACTTTGAGGCCCGAATATATCGTTCAGGTCAACGCTCTAAGTTACAACACATTCTCTTATGGATGTAAAAAAAGGCCTTGCATCACTCTAGATAGTGGTACCATTATTATTCACTCATCAATAACGGATATGATCTGACCGACAGTTTCATTATGCGATGGACCTTGTTTGCCATTACGAGCATGCTATATATATAGAATGTTCCGTTCATCAACTATTAGACACATGATGCATACTACATAGATTGACACTTCACACTACCTTGGTCAACGTTCATAATTTGATTGGTCAACACATGTCGATGTTGGATCCTAAGCATTAGTCATACTGGCTTTTATTGAAGTAAAATTTCAAAATAAAATATACTTAACCACGTTAGATATCAATTTTTCTAATTTATAACGACTCATTGATAGCTACATTGGGCTTTGAAACCTTTAGCTCCTCCCAAGGTTGGCTCTTCTACAACTCAAGCCTCTATGTCTACTCCTTTTGGAGCAAGATGTTCAATTATTACTGAACTTTGGGGATAACTAGTTCCAATGAAACCTCTCCAAAACTAGCCTCCAACGTTGAATAAACAACCTAGACAAAGAATTTTGAATAACCCTTCGGATCAAACACCATCATATTAACTGTTGAATCACTTCAAACAATTTTCCTTTGTCACGGAATCTTGAAGGGTGTTGCCAAGGGTCAATCCATGAGCGCACAACCCTCCTCAAGGATATACCGTCTGTAACGAGTTTTTGTGCTTGGGTGGAGCCATTCTACATTTCAATGGCTTTCTTCGACTCTTCCTACAAGAGATCGGGCTAGCTCCAACTCAACTACATCTTAATGGGTATGCCCTTCTTAACTTCTTATATGTTCTATTTAAGATGCAACTACAGCAACCACCAACCTTCACAGAGCTAACATACCTTCTGAGTTTCAAGAAGAGAGCTGACTTGCCATCCTTATTAGCCATCGAAGCCTAGTGTCGCCACAAAATTATCAATTCGCTTCGAAACAAGCATTCTTACTTCAAGAATGAATATTTTTTCGTCTAATGTAAGGCTATATTTATCTAGCTATGGTTATCCAGATGTAAGGCTTTTTTGTTACTTTCCTTTCCACACTTCGATTCTATCCATCTATGTATCTAACTTCATTTCTGTTCTCTTTATAAACCTTCTTGAACGAGAAACTAATGATGCTTATTTCAGCACCTTGGAAACTCTGAATAGAGTTAACGCCCAGTATCGTACCACCACCTATCTACTCACAAATGAGAGGCTTTGCAAGTGTGACCTCCTTCATTCTGACAGACATGTTTTTCCTCTTCCGCTTCCTTCCAAGAAGTCTCAAACTATGGTGAGGTCTTCTACCCTACTTATGACTCCAATGATGATAATCAAGGATGTGATAAAGACCAGGGAAGTCGGGTGAATGTTGATGAAGGAAAGGAAAGAGTGGTGAATGAAAATGCGACCAACGTAGCGAAAGATGGAGAAGGAGAGGAAATAAGTGAAAAGGATGAAAGAATAGAAGGAGAAGGAGGAGAATAGAAGGAAGAGAAAGGTGGAGAAGAGGGCAAAGAAGGTAAGGACAATGAAGATGAAGACTTCGATTTCGGAGACAATAAATTGTATGGTAAATCGTCCCATAAAGTTGATACATCGCTAGTGTCGCATCATCCAAATCAATTAATAATCAAGTCTTCGCATCAAGCGCATGATCCAATTTTAGTGGTTATGTAGAAGCGACCCTTCCACAGGCTCCTAAAAGAATTTTTTAGCTCTTGGATGATCTGGGCATTCTAATCAAAAGCATTTTCAATGAGAGTCCCAAAGAGTTTAGTTTTCCATTTGTCGATCTCTTGGCTGATGGAGATGAAACTTCATTTTTACAAATCACCAAGCATGGTCTATAGAATACTTAATGCAATATCAACAAACAAACCTCTAGGATAAGAACACCAGCACTTCTGCACTCATTTTCAATTTAGTGCATTAGTTCTAATATTCCTTTTTCTTTATTTTCAGAAACAATGGCGAGAGTCCATGTGGACTACCTCCGCTAAGGATTAGTCATCATCGCCCGTCCACCCTGGTACCTCACTCACAACATCCAGGCATATATTGAGAGATAGAGGAGGAAAGGAGAATAAAAAAGGAGAGAGAATACCAGGAAGACGAGGAGAGAAGGAAGAGGGGCCGAATGGAGGAGAAAGAGTGCCATGACCTTGGGAAGAAACCATGTGATTCTTGCAACTACCCAAGGCCTCTTTTTGGATCGTCTTAGCCACATACTCAACCTCAAGCTCTCCTACACCAAGTTTTGATGCCTTTGCCTCCATTCACCACTATGTTAACTCTCAGTAAATCCAAAGAATTCTAAGGCTATATCACTCCACCACCATCCCTCTGGGTTAATCCGCTGCTATTGACATAAGAATGCACACTGCTTTACCTGGTTATTGCTTAATGTGGGTGATGTTTGATTATAATGTCAAAGATATCTCCCATTAAGATGCTAATCATAAGGTCGAAGGGATGAATGAAATGTTTAACCACTATTTCGAATGGAAGAAGCTCATCAAATCCCTCTTTGATGTCCATAGAATTAATTAATCAGAATCCAATCATTCGAGAGTGAGAGGAGATCCCATGATAATATTATGTCGGTTTACAAGCCTGAGCTATAATTAATCACAAAACAAAGGGACATCGCTCTCCAATCAGCCTAGCATGCCAAAGAACTAAATATAGAACCGGAAGCTGCATATACTCAAGCTCTCAATATTTTTTAATGACCAAATCAAGAAAGCTTATCAAGCGAGTGGCATCCTCACAGCACAAGTTAAGGCCAAGGAAGAGGCACTTCAGACCAAGGATAAACAGCTTAAAATACTTTAGGTAGGAGTTGAAAGGCTTAAGGCCGATCTACAAGCTCTAAAACCTAAGGTTAAATCAATCTTGCTATGGTCAAAGCCGAAATTAAAGAGCTTAAATAGCTGACAAGGAGTAACGAGAAGAGTAATGCTAACCTCCTACAATTCTTTACAAATGTCATAGAGGACAAAAACCTAAAATGGCTAGGGGATAGCTATCCAGTTATGCACGCTGATACCTAGGAGGAGATGCTTTATCAATCAGCTGAGGTCGAAAAAGGCCTAAATGAAGATGAGATAAAAGCAAAGTTCCTAGATAAGGAAGATAAACTAGCTCTGGAGCAAGGAAAGGCCATCATGGATGAGGAGAGCATAACCATAGGAAAGAATGCCATTAAGGCTGATGTTGATCCTAGTGCATTGGATCAAGCAAAATCATCTTTCCAAAATCTACAAAGTCTGCCATGGATGCTACATTTCATTTGGTGGCTACATCTGAGGCTATCCATATTGAAATCCCTGTCTCCGCTGCAATGTCTACCAAAGTACCTTATATTCCTCTTCCTATCTCTCAGCCCATTCAGTCATTTATCGAAGAAAGTGAAATAACTAAGTCTCCAATCAAAGGAGCTTCACTCGATGAATGTATTTATCTCGTCTACCCCATGTTCGAGAAGCTTTAGTTATTGGATGAGGTCATCTCTAATATTTGCTTCACTATTTTTGAATATATGGTTCATCCGTTGCTTCCTTCTCCTCTATCATCGATCACTCAAGGCGTAGGATATAGTGCTATCTCAACTACATCGACCTTTGTCACTGCGGAGCCAATTGTTCCATCTCCTCCTTCCAGCTCCGGCTCTAGTCCTGATTCAATAAAATAGAGGCATTGGAAGGAGGACATCGGCCACTCTCCGGAGGAAGACGTTATAATTACACGTGCAAAAGACCGAGAGACCACATCACGATGGCGGAGAGGCTAAAGGCTGACTATGAGAAAATCAAAATCAAGCTTGAGTTAGGAATCGAGAAGCCTATCACCATCTCTGACAAACTATGCTTAATTCCCAAGCTTCCTCACTTTAAAGTTAAGCTTCCGAAAGGCTACAGTGTTGGGGTTTTTTCATTATCTTCCAAGCCTACCATTGACAAGCCAGAGGACCTATCAAGTTGACAATTGAAGGGACACAACACCTTTCGAGTGGAGTACTCCAAAAAAGGGAGGCTAAGGATAAGAAGGATTTGAAGAAACGTCATGTGAAGGCTGATCTCAAGGGAAGAAGAAATATGCTTCTAGTTTGATTTTTTATAGAAGCAACTTCACTAATTTTTGTTTATTTTCCTTTTCTTTTCATGTAGATTGACATTATGCGGGAGTGGTGCCCGAGTCAATGTATATAACATGATTGTAAATAAAAGACTGTTTTCTGTATAATCTTTGTCATGTTTACATATTTGCACATCTATTTCATTTTTCTATTTACTACCGCTTGCACATATAATATATATGTGATGTTTGATCATATATATTATACATGTTTGTATCTATGCAGTTCTATTACTTACTGTAGCTCTGTATATTTAAGTACATTTCTATTGTTGCTTAGTTGTAGTTCGTTGCATGGTTCTATTTATCATTGCCAAAGTATTTCTATCTCTAGAGATTATATTTTGATCTCGTCTATCTCTGGACATTGATCAAATTCATTCATTGACCTTTATCACTTACTATTGGTCAAGCATATCTCGTTAGGCCATAAGTGTCGCATATTTATGAATAGTTCAATTATTCATTAATCCCTATCTCTAGGGATTGATAATTTGCATGCTTATCTCTGAGCATCGATGTTCAACCTTGCCTATGTCTAGGCATTTGATCGAGACAACTCCCCGACCATCGTCGCTTATCCTTGGTCGGGCATGTTCTGTCGAGTCGTAAACGTGGTCAGGAAAGCCTTAACCATACACTGATTCCAATCTTCGGTAGTCGGTGTTTTGGGTGCCTATCTTCGGGCATCCACTCTCAATCTTACTTATCTATAGGTACTGATCGAGAGTACCCATTGACCATCATCTCTTATCCTCGATCGAGCATGTTCTGCCATGCCGCAAGCGTGGTCATAAAATCTTCGATTACACACCAGTTCATATCTTCCAGAACGGTTCTTTGGTTGTCTGACTTTAGGCATCCCTCATTAACTTAACTTATCTATAGGCATTAGTAAAGAATGGAGGGATAAGGTTGAATCATCCAATCGACCCTTGTTTGATTATACTCCCTTGGCTCGATCATGATCGAAGAAGTTGGTTGGTACTTATCTCCATGGTACCACTCTCCGGGTACCTGATTGCGCTGCTATTCACATGGTATAAGCTTTAGCATACAAGAACATGGTTCCATTGATTCTAGAAGCTAGCTTTATTTATTAAAAAATGAATAGCTAGTCCTCGCTAATTACATTGCACTAGTTCACTATGGTGTCTTATTTGTAGAAAATAAAGTAAATAAATCTAGGTGAAATAGCATCGTAAGTATTCGTTATTCCATGCTGCGAAATTGGGATCCCATCAATAGTTGCCAGGTTTAAATTTCCATCTCCAAGCTTTCATTCTATTGCATAGGTACCTTCCCAATTCAAACCAAGTTCCCCAATACCTAGGAGACCTTGTTTCAAAATAAGGTTTGCAACTTCAAATGTATGGATTTTCCATCTTATCATTGAAGTGTTGTACACACTTTTCTGGTGCAGCTACTCTTAGTTCAGCTTCTTCATGATTCTCATCGAGCAAGTTGAGGGATTCGAGTAAGAGTTCTCAATCATCTTGGGATCATAGGGTTTTCATGGATAGGAAGGAATTTCTGGTTATATCAGATCATGGCCCCAGCTCCATAGGCCAGAGCTAATGGAGTTTGCCTGGTCGTAGACTTATAGGTAGTTTGATAAGCCCTCGATGTTTTGGATAATTTGTCGTTGCCCTTAAAATTTGTTAGTTGTTTCCTTTGGGATGGATTTGATGATTTTATTCACCACCTCCACTTGTCCATTCACTTATGGGAGTGCTACTACCGAGAAGCTCTTCTAAATTTGTACCGGTTACAGAAGTCCATGAATTCAACACTCTTGAATCAAGTTCTATTGTTAGTTATTATTTTCTATCAGAATCAAAACCTAAATATGATATTCTTAACTATAAATTGAGCACATTTTCATTGTGATCGCAGCTAGCGATTCTGCTTCAGCCCACTTTATGAAATAGTTCACAACTACAGTAGCATACTTTGCTCCGATTTCGACATTAATAGCATGTCGATTATATTAGTTCTCCAAATCAAAAATAGTCTCAAATTAACCATTTGTGCACGCTTGGTAGATGGGGCTTATGGAACCTATGCAAATCTCTGGCAACTGTCGCACTGTATAGAGTTATCAGTAGCTTCTCAGTTAATTGTCAACCAAAATACCCCTAGCGAAGAAATTTCTATGCTAATTTATATTCCCAATTATGATCACAACAGCTCTCTTTATGTACTTCCATGGGATTTTCCTAGCCTCATCCTTAATGACACATTACAGCAAAGGGTAGAGAAAATTCTTCTATATAACACGCATTCCTGCATTATAAACCATGCACTGCTACGAAGGAGTTTTCGTCATTAATTCCGTCCGTATGGGAGAATTTATCCAATAATCTTTGATTAGGGTCATCTATAACTCTCTTTCCTCTTTGGTCTCCAAGATCCAGTCGGCATCCATCCGGTCAGCTGTGCATACTCAGAACTTGCTAGCTTGGCCAGAGAGCTAGCTTTTGTGTTTTCCTCTTTAGTAATGTGCGTTATTGTGTAATGGTCAATATCCTTCAACAGTTCCAACATCTTTGTCAAGTGAGGGGCAAGTTTCGCTCCCTTAGCCAAAAATTCTTTATTTACTTAGCAGACCAATAACTGTGAGTCGCTATATACATGCAATGTCCTAAATCCTAGTTCCTTTACTACCTTAATTTCTGCTATCAACACTTCATAATCGGCTTCGTTGTTTGTTTCCAAAAACTTTAGCTTCAGTGCATAGAATATTGTTCATCCTTTCGAGGTTATGAGAACTACTCCTATCCCGGAATAATGCTTGTTGGAAGTTCCATCTACGTATATTTCCATTGAATGGACTTGACTATATCATCTTCCTCTTGCCTATCCCGGATGGTATACTCAGTCATGAAATCTGAAATCAGCCAAAACTTGTCCAATTATCGCTCTTCTTGAATGGTAGGTTATGTCATTTTGGCTCAGCTTGATATTCCACTTCAATAATCTCTATGAGATCTCGGGTCAATGTGGTACTTGTCTAAAGGGATGATCCATCAATACCTTTATCGAGTGAGCTTGGAAATATGGTCGTAATTTCCTTAAAACAATCACAAAGTAGAATGCTAATTTTTTCAACTTTGGGTAACTCTTTTTTGCTCTGGTAAACCGCTTACGAATACAGTATATGAGCCTTTAGATCTTCATCTCCTCACATACCATGGCTACACTTATTGCATGAGAAGATACTGCTAAATAAATTAACAAATCTTCACCTTCCAAAAGCTTCGATAAGATCGATGGTATCTTTGTATGATTCAAGAATTCTTGGAAAGCTTCTGGGAATTCCTTTGTCCAGACAAACTTTCCTTTTTTCCTTTTTGGGGGCATCAAAGAATGGTGTACACTTCTTAGTCAATTAGAACATGAATCAACTCAACGCAACGACCTTCTCATTCAAGCTTTGCATTTCCCTCTTCATCCTTGGGGTTTTAACGTGTTTCAAGGTGTTGTTTTGCGGTATATTAGCCTTATTGCCCCTTAAATTCACAATAAAACCTAGGAATTTTCCCAATGTGGCTCTAAAGGAACATTTCCACGGATTCGGCTTCATTATATACCTCCATGGCATATCGAACACCCTGAGACCCATATTAACAAGGGGTATTATTGGGTAATACTGTCTACTAATGCAGAGAATAGGGCTTGATAGGAGCAACCATCTATAGCCTTGTCTTAAATATCCATTGAATATGTTGACAATGCCATTTTTTTCTATCTCAAGTGGATCGACATATCCAATAAATACATAATACAAATCCATAGGTGGCTATAGGATCTATCAGAACAAAATACAATAATTCGAATGTAAAACACATCACAAAACAGTAGATTATCACATATATATACACATATACATCACAGAGTATACAAATTGATATATGTCAAGTGATATAGCAACCACAATATACAAGCGAGTCAACAGAATATACATATCAGAGTAGCAAAAAAAGTACTACACAAAAAGCAATAACAAAAGGCACTAGCAGAATAGTCCATGCGGAAGCAAAATAGGCTAAGTCCAAATGTACCTAATCTGAAACACCTCGGTCTGACCCGAGCATAAAATACACGGTCAGTCTAGCTAAACAAATCAGTTTATAAGGATAAGCGATAATATAAGAATAAGAATAATGTGATAATATTCCCGAATGGGAAGGAATAATCTAAAATATATGATTACATAAAGTGATAAGATGGTACACTACACAAACGTATAATCTCAAAGGAGATAAAATACCCATAAAGCGCTAAAAGTAGTGAGCCTCGTATCATCGGCATTCATAAAACATCAAATATGTTTTAGGAGAAAACCTAAACCCACCATTTTGGCAAACCCAAACATGCATAAAGAGATCCCATCTCAAGCACGCCATAAGGAAAATATATCTCCAAAGAGGAGAATAAAAACTCAAGTAAATGCCAAAAGGCAAATCTCATATAATGCCATTGTAGGCAACTCAAATCTCAAAAATAGAACTCCCAAGAGTTCAAATTCTTGAAAGGTAGTCGCCACAAATATATATCGAATGGTTCAAAGGACAAATTTCGAAAAAATGGTGATACACTAGGGAAATCACAAATATCAATGGAATCATCTCAAAGATATAGCATGTGCATATGGCCGAAGCCTGCTAAGTATTGCTCTCTCAAAATAAGACGCCACGTCTCTTAGGCAAATGTCCTAAACGACAAATAAATATGTCTCTTAGACAAACATCCCAAAGGACCAATACGTCACAATGACAAACGCCTCTTAGACAAACATCCCGAAGGACAAACGACCCAAAGGTCCAGTACTATCTTATACGTCTCTTAGACAAATGTGTCATAAACTTTTAGAAAGGAACCCAAATAGTGTTAAGGTGGGTCCCATACCACACGTTCGCACTAAACGGTTTACTAACCGCTAGTAAATTTCACACCTAAATCAGTAAAAAGTTTACCTCATCTCATCAGTAAACTCGACCCGAAGGTCAAAACGAACAGACAAGTCGGAAATCAACCGATAAGATAAACACACGTGTTCCATACCACATGTTTTACCAAACCATTTAATTCTCCTTCTCATTCACTCAAATAGTGCAAAAACATGTATTATATACATAAAATAATTTATTTGAGAAAACAAGCTTTTAAAACCAACTTTTGAAACCAATTTTGAAAACCGTATTTGAAAATTCCCTTATTATAGAGAATAAGTGGATTTTATATTTGAAAATACTCAAAAATATCATCATACAATAATTATTTGAAATGCATATTTATTTTAAAAATTATTTAAAAATCGTTTGGAAAAATCCATGCTCGAAATCAAAGAAATCACTCAAAACCGTCATTCAAATTCAATTCAAATTTGAATTTCAGATTCATCAAAACTGGGTTAGCCTATTGATAGACATAATAGCCCTCAAAACAATTCAGAGATATAACAAAAACATGAAGTAAAAGTGAAAATTCGGATGGAAAAATAACATAAAAATGCATAGGCAAAATAATACCCAGGTCTAAAATCTTCTCTGGGTTCAACTTTCATACATGAAACAAGTGGCCAAACGATCTCTGATTGAACTAAATATTAGTGTGCACGTAGTAGAGAACTTCGGCTTTCAAAAGAATCAATGAATTCCGATTGGAATGAAAAAGTTGCGCTGCATCAAACATGGATTCAGGCTATGTTTGCAACAATTCAAAAAAACATGTGCATATGCTCGAAAACCATCTTGGATTCAACTTACAGGCATAAAACAGAGGACCAAACAACCTCATGTTGAGCTGAAAGTTTGTAGATACATACTAGAAAATTTCTTCTTTCAAACAAAAAGGAATCAGTGAATTTCGACTGAAAATTAAAAAGTTACACAGTCTCAAACATGGACTCAGGCAATGTTTGCAACAGTTCAAATAACCAGAAATGTACAGGCTTGAAATCCATCTCGGGTTCAAATTTTAGGCATGAAACAGAGGGCTAAATGACCTCATATTCAGTTGCAAATTGGTATGCATATAGTAGAAAACTTCATCTTTCAAACAAAAAAAGAATCAATGAATTCTGAATGGAAATAAAAAAGTTACACTATCTCAAACATGAACTCAGGCAATGTTTGCAAAGGCTCAAAAAACCAAAAATGTACAAGTCTGAAACTCATCTTGGGTTCAACTTTTAGGCATGAAACAGAGGGACAAACGACTTCAAATTATGTTGAAAACTGGTGTGCATATAGTATAAAACGTTATCTTTCAAAAAAAATGGAATCAACAAATTTCAACATAGGAATAAGAAGATATGGCCATGCAAGGTAGCCTCCAAACACAGTTTATCACAGACGAAACAACTACAGGAATTTTTTTGCAGAGACTATATTTTGCTCAGATTTTTATTTTTGAAGCTTTGCTTCAGCTAGAAATTATGATTTTATCACTCACTTTGCAAATGTTGAAGATTGAACTCGGATTTGCGGCTGAAAGACGAAAGCTTGGAGCTAGAATTTGCTTCAAATACCTGTAAATCTCAAAATAGAAACATACAAACCCAAAAGAAGAGATTACATACAAACCCAATATCACAAATTAGATTTTGATGAAATGATTTAGTTTTGGTATAGATATCAGTAGAAACATGCTTTACTTGAAAGAAAACTTGTGTAAATATGATGTGTGATTTAATTTGAAGATTTGGCTTGGATTTGGCTTTCAAACATACTATTTACCAATTGTTGGTAGGTAGCCCTGGCATTTTTCAAACTGAATGGCATAACTTGATAATTGTATATGCCCAAAACAATGATGAAATTCGTATGCTCACGATCTAGAACTTGCACTGTTATTTGATTTAGATGGAATATGCTTCTATAAAGGATAATAGTTCGTATCCGACCGTTGAGTCCAAAAGTTGACCTATCTTCGACAGCGGAATGTTGTCCTTAAGCATGCTTTATTCAAGTTCGAATAGTCACTGTATATCCAATATTTTCCATTTGCCTTCTTAACCAATATGGGGTTCGATACTCGTTTACGGTATAAAGCATTGCGGATAAAGCCGTTGGCATTTAGCTTATCCACTTCTTCTTTTAATGCATCAGGTTTCTTCGAATGCAAAATGCACCTTTTTTACTTTATAGGGGACGTTTCGAGTTCACATTCAATATACGGCATGCTATCTCCTATGAAATTCCATACATACTAAATATGTCCAGGCAAATACATATAGATTTTCTCGAAGAAAGCCAACCAACTCCTTTCTCGATTTGGTGCTAAGCTAAGATCCAATCTTAAGGACCTGGGTAGGGTCATCCATATCGATCGGGATGTTGATTGTCAGTTCTACTGGCATTGCCCGCACATTCTCTTGCTCCTTTCAAGAGCACATAGACTTGAAGAACTAGCTATGGATCTAGAGCTAGGGATTGGGCATTGATTGTTATGCATCCATAGTCTTTGTGCAGAGAGATTTATCTGCACCCTTTCCTTTCTCTCGTCACTTCCCCTCTCTAAGCTCAGTGACTTAGCATTAACGACCTACACTTCGGTCTCCTTGAATAGCATCAACTCTATTCTTTGTTGAAAACTTCATCATCAAGCAACAAGGGCCAGTGCTATTCTAAAATCGGTAAGGGAGGTCGGCCCAAAAAGTGTTGTAAGCCAAAAATTCATCAACAATAACAAATTTTTGCATCCACACAGTCTTGCGGTCTCTTTTACCTAACTCCACCGATAGGTCAATTATTCCGACAGGCTCCTTTTCCTCTTTGGTAAATCCCTGGATCCTAGATTTACTTGGCTTGGTAACCTTCGAACTACTTTTCATCCAATCAAATGTCTTCTTAAAAAAAATATTAATCAAGCTTCCATTTCCAATTAACACTCAACATAAGTAGTTGGCCCAACAACAACCATAATTACATGGGATCAAGCATCGACACTTCGATCCCACTGGAATCTCTATCATGAAACACGGTATCATCCTTCATTGTCCTTAGGTGTTTTGTTGAAGCTTTATCTTTAATGGAAAAATAGCTCTCCTATGGTATGTGCTTCGATGCAGTTTCATATCGTTCCATCACATTCTAGCTCTTCTCTACTAGATGAGGTTCTCTAGTTATTGTATTTATACAAACCTACCATCCGACAGCCTAGGCCCTTCGCCCTTGGACCTAGGTCGATCCCTTTGGGTTAGACATTCTGCTCCTGAGGTCTAGCATCCATTCTGTAATCTCGGTGGATCTCTCACATACCATTGTAACTTGTTCTTTTGTATTAATTCTTCAATCATATCTCCCACGTGATGACAATGGTTGGTATTGTATCCATGAGTGTCATGGAAGCAATGGTACTTCCTAGAGCATCGTTCAGCTTCTATTGTCTCCCTCAGAGGCGGATTCTTATACCTTTCCATTCCTTGCATAGCAAGGACATATTCTCTATAGTGTCATTCAGAGGAGTGTACTCCATTGGTCTCAAATGCTTCCTGGATCATTTCTTCTACCTCCTGCGCCTCGCTTTCTTTTCTTCTAAGTATTATTATTATTTCCCACATCTATCAATTATCGGCGCTCTCACCATTTTTTTTAATGGCCTAGTTACTTTGCATGACTTCATTTGATGGTCCACCACCATCCTTTCCAAGAACCATACTTGCCTTCTCCAAAGGAAGATATTGGTTGGCCTTCCGATAGAACTCCTCCATGGTAGATAATTGTTTCACCTTCAACCATTTAACAAAGTTTGTTTCCAGGTGTATCCCACAAACCAACGCCATTAATACAATACCCTCTTACGGGTTATTTTCTTCAACTACAACAGTATTGAATCTAATTAAAATCCCTTCAAAGTATCTTTAATACCATGATTGACACTTGACAATGAGATTACATCCTAGGTCGGGCAGAATAAAGCCTGAACTACTCTATGAACTTCTTTGCTAGCTCATTAAATGTTGATATGGACCTCGGCACGAGCCGGATAAACCACACCGAAGCCACCCCATCCAAAAAGATGGAAAATGCCTACATCTTATTGCATCCATTGCTTTGAACCATTTATATGCCACTCATATTTTAACATATTTTGCCTAGGATCTGTAATTCCTTTATACGATGGGATCATAGGCATTACGAACTTATCGAGATACTCTCTCGCAAAATATTCTTTATGAATGGAGTTCTGCTTGATGCGGAACCCCACTCCTCCTCCATCTATTTTCTTCCACTAATTGCTTAACCATATCAGCGATATATTCCTTACTTAGCTATTGATCCAAAAAATGACTATCAGGAGCAGCCTCAGGTATTTGACTTCGTAAACAGTCTTGGATCTCTCAATGACATCTGTTACGGCAAAATGGCCAACAACACCCAATTGTATGAAAGCACCAATATCCAATCACAAATCTCAGATAGTATTAAATATAAAAAACAAAATATAAAGACAAAACAAATAAAAAAATGAAAGTAAGTGAAAAAGAGACAAAATTTATAGTGGTTTGGCTAAAGTAAGTAAAAAGAGACAAGATTTATAATACTTTGGCTAACTCCAGCCTATGTCCACTCCATAATAATCCCTTTTATTATACTGTAGTTTATTTACAGTTACAATTCGAAATTCAAGAATCAAATTGGCAAAGTGCAACCTAGGTTAAAGATAAAAGAAGCAAAAAGAAGATCTTTTTTCTGACAACATTCCTTCTGTATTTACAAAGGAAGATGTGTATAGGTTGAGCTGAAATTTTGATAGAACAACCTCCAGGCCATGATGAGGCCACATAAGAATTTCAGACACATTGGAGCCCATAATAGGGATCAGCCACGATCCCTATTTTGGTATCCAAATGGGGTGTAATTCTTCTAGGTGTTCCCCATGATGTTAGCTACTTTCCCTCCAAATTTTATGCCATTTTGACTTACAGTTGTGAATTATCACGTTTTCCATGATGTGGTGCTGCATGCATTCTAATTTCAACCATTCCCTTTAGAGTAATCGGGGACGATCCCTCCAAATTATCCCATGTGTTTTGCGATCCCTGTGAGGTATTCCATATGATGTAGTAAGCTTATGCTCTAAGTCTCATATCAGTTGGTTGTGTAGATGTTGAGAAATTGATCGATCTTTGCTATAAAGTTGGGTTTAGCCGATCCCTATGAGGGAATAGGGAAGAGGGTTCGTCCCTATTGAGGGATAAGGGCCGATCCCTACAAACCACTCCAAATGCCATGCAATCCCTAGGGTAGATTCTTTAGCTTCCCCTCTTCCTATTTCTAAAGTTTCACTTCAATCCACCTTGTATGAGTTGTGGAACGATTATCGTTGAGTTGTGCACATCCTTTTTAATCCAACCCTCTATTCTGTTCCCTCTTCTAGGTGAAGTATTAGTTCCATAATTAGCCATTTTTTGAGTGTTGTCCATCTGAATGCATTCGATTATAGTCTATAGTTTCAAATATAATCGATCTTCAATCTTGGAAACCATCTCTCTAGGCTTTCCGCCTTGATGATCATGAAATTTGTTGGGTTAAATCCACCAATTTACTGCCTTGCCAAAAGGTAGGTTAACAATTTGCCCCCACAAAACATGCCTTTCAATAGAGCTATGTGTTTTGAATTGTCATAAATCCCTGATTTGAAGCCCATAATCCATCCATAGCCATATTATCTAATCCGAGTTCAGTCCATTGTCAATCCAAATACATGATCTCTTTGGATTGGATCGTTAGTGAAATCCATGACCATTCTGAATCGATATCCAATTTCAAATCCGCAATCTCTCCAGATCGTTTCATCCAATTCCATATCCATTGCAAATCCACGTTCTCTCCAGATCATTTTTCCAAACCCTCGACCTCACTTAGTTGTTAGCCAAATCCGTGACCGCTCTGGGCCTATATCCAAATCCGACCACTCCGAGTCAATGTCCAAATCGATAGCTGTTTGAAGTTGATCATAAAATCCATGACCTCTCCGGGTCTTTGCCGAGCACAATCCATACTCGACATCCAAATAATATAATCCTTCCACACTCTGATGAAGCGACATTATTTTCTGTACTCTGGTTTAGTGTCCTTGAACGTCAAGTGGTGTCATGACTTAACTCGCAGGCCGATAGTGGTCTCTCCGGATCCTTGTCGAGCATAATCCATACTCGGTGACCTGAGTAGGCCGATCCTGTCACTCTCTGGTGAACGACCGCTCCTTACCAGGCATAATCCATACCCGACGTCCTATTGGGTTTTATTCAATGGCCTCGACTCTCTGGTCGAGGAATTAATCCATGTGTGAGTCCATTCTGCCGCATTCTGACGAAGGAACTCGCACCTTGCGGTTACCGCCTCGTTACTTCGATCGGGACAATAATCGCGTCCTGTTTTATCCATCGCAGTAATGCGGATCATATATAGCCTGATAAATAGGAGTTCGTACATCCATAAATCCAAAAAAAAACTAAAAAGGAAAAAAAGGCGCCTCTTCAGGCATGACGGTTCATCATTATCTCAGAGCATGCCTAGGGATCGTCATCGATCCTATATATGTGTAAGTGACTTAGCCGCCTTATTATATAGTTTATTATTATTATTATGGCAGGAGTCCAAGTCCTGAACTCGAACTTTATCATCACAATCAGTTGATGATGATCAGTGACCTTAATCCAGCGCCATTCCTAGTTCCATGGCTTAGAAAATTACAAAAAATTGAAACCCATCTCTAAAATCATATTTTACATAACATAAAATTTTCTCATGGCCTACGAAAATCATTATAATTGGTTTTACCCTTAAAACCTTCTAAAATCATATTTAAATTTTTTGTTTAAATCACTCGTGTTATAATCCAAGCATATCATCATCCAAATCATCAAAAATGGATTTAACCTTAAACCAAAAATAAATGATTATCAAAATAAAAGGAGACG
This sequence comes from Allium cepa, assembly GCA_030765085.1. Lineage (NCBI taxonomy): Eukaryota > Viridiplantae > Streptophyta > Magnoliopsida > Asparagales > Amaryllidaceae > Allium > Allium cepa. Next base: position 229,753,288 of record CM060941.1, read on the forward strand.
ATAAATATTGTTATTCACCTTGAGTAGGATAATTTGAGATTTGATTGAGATTAATTCCCTTAGCTTGAACCCTTAGCTACTTTGATTTTCTTCCCTTTTCTTCCTAGCAATGTGTCGGCTCCTCTTGTTGATGTTTTTAAGTTTTATAAAAATGAACATGAATGGTATAGGGAATGTGAGTATAAGGGTAATGAAATATGGAGCGGCAATTGCCCCTTGTGTTAATTAGTTAACATTTATAATCATTTTTAAGCCCATATAATTTGTTAAGCATGACCTTCTTATCATTTACTCAAAGCCCAATCTCCTTATCCTAATTCTTACATTATTTTATTTTATTTGTCTAATCAAATATCTTGAATATTGTTATCAAAAATTAAGGGTGTCACAGGCTCCCCTTATTAAAGAATTTCATTCTCGGAATTCGGTAAGGACTAATTACTAACATAATAATCATCTGTAACGACTCCTAACAACCATGCTAGCATCTTATCTGTATAAAAATAATATAAACATACCCTTAAAGTAGACCAGGATAAATATCTCAAATCTTGTCTTCTGCCTTCCAAGTACGGTCCTTCTCGTTGCCACTCCACTGTACTTTCACCAACTTAATTATCTTGTTCCTCAATATTTTCTCATCTCTCGCTACAAACTGAACTAGTTGCATAACAAATGTCAAATTGGGCTATACTATCAATCTTCCAACCCTATCGGAGGAATAGTAGTCTCTAAATCATGCACATATTTGCGAAAGATGAGACACATGGAATACGTTATGGACACCTGCCATACTGCTTAGCAAATCTAATTTGTACGCGAGCTTTCCGACCCTCTCCATAATTGGAAATGGATCAACATATCTCGATGCCAGTTACCACGACTTCCCAAACCGTATCACACCCTTCATTGGTGATACTTTAATGAAAACCTTATCTCCAACTGAGAATTTTAGTTCTTTATGCCTCTTGTCTATGTAACTCTTCTATCCAGATTGAGCTTCCTTCATCCTTTCTCGGATCAACTCAATTTTTTCTGTCGTCTCTCTAACCTGATTTGGACCTAAGACTAATTTATCTCCAGTCTCCAACCAACATGCTGTGATTTGCATGGCCTTCCATACAGAGCTTCAAAAGGAGTCATTCCTATACTGATACGACAATTATTATTATAGGAAAACTCAATCAAATGTAGGTGATCGTCCCAAGATCCACCAAACTCCAATACATAAGCTCTCAATAAATCCTAGAGTACCTTATTCATTCTCTCTGTTTTTCCATCCATCTAAGGGTGATATGCAGTACACATCTTAAGCTTGGTACCTCATACTTCCTATTGACTCTTTCAGAATTCACTAGTAACCGAAGAATCTCTGTCATTGACGATACTACTAGGAATTCCATGTAGTTTAACTATGTTCTTCATGAACAACTTAGCTAAAACATGTGCCATCCTGGTTGACTTAACTGGAATGAAATGGGCATTCATGGTCAACCTATCAACTATGACCCATATATTGTCATTTCCTTATTTGACCTTGGTAACCTGTCTATAAAACCTATGGATATCGAATCCCACTTTCAAACTGGAATCTCTAAAGGTTGAAGCAACCCACTTGGTTTCTGATGTTCGGCTTTCACTTATTGATAGTTTGCACATTGACTAACTTACAAGCCAATATCCCTCTTCATACCTTCCCAATAGAAGCTCCTCTTCATATCTTGATATATCTTGGTCCCTCCAGGATGAATCGTAAACTTGGATCAATGAAATTCTCCCATAACTTCTTTACTTAAGTCCTCAACATTTGGAACCCACTGTCGTACCTTCTTTTCCAACCATCCCCTCTGGTCAAGACTAATATCCTTTAGATCATCAACCTCAGTTCCAACCTCCAGCCTTCTAATCCTCTCGGCTAATACTGGATCCTCTTTCTACTTAGAAGCAATCCTTTCAATCAACACTGGTTGAACTTCTAAACAAGACAACATGATAGTACTCTAACTAGAACTAATAATCGATCTTAACTGCATACTACAAGTAGTCAAAGCTTCTAAATCTTTCCATTGCTAACATGGCTAACACCACATTCTGATGTTTCTGCTAAGAGCATCTGCCACTTTATTTCCTTTTCCAGGAGTTTACTCTGTACTAAAATCATAAGTAGCTAAAAATTCCAGCCACTTCTATTGTCTCATATTCAGCTCCTTCTGAGAGAATAAGTATCTTAAAGAATTATGATCTGTGTATACGTCAAACCTCTCCCCTTTAAGAGATAATATCTTCAATTCTTCAATGCGAAGATTACCGCCGCCAAGTCCAAATCATGAGTAGGATACCTCACTTTATGCGTTCTAAGCTACCGTGAAGTGTAGGTAATCATTTTACCCTTCTGCATTAACGCAGCACCTAATCCAATCCCACATGCATCGGTATACACCACTAAACCTTGGTTTACATCTGGAACTACTAATATTAGTGCATTGGGTAATAGATGCTTTAACTTAAGGAATGCTTCCTCACATTTGTTAGACCAGACAAGCTTCACACCCTTCCTAGTTAATTTTGTCAAAGGTGCTACTATCCACGAGAAGTCCTTGATGAATCTTCGGTAATAGCAAGCAAGTCCAAGAAAACTCCTTATCTCAGTCAACGTCTCTGGTTTCTTCCAATTATTAACAACTTTGATCTTATCTGGATCGACAGAAAAGCCCTTCTCTGAAACCACGTGACCATGAAACTTAACCTCTTTCTTCCATAAATAGCAGTTGAAAAACTTTGCCTTCAGCTAATGCTGCATCGGCGTCTCAAGCACTACTCTAAGATGATCTTCATGCTCTCTCATATCCTTAGAGTATAACAAAATGTCATCTATAAACACCTATCCAAATACTCTTGAAAGACTCGTTTCATCAAATCCATGAAGAAAGCGGGTGCATTCGTTAATCCAAATGGCATTACTAACCACTTGTACGAACCATACCTAGTCCAAAATGCTGTCAAAGGAATACTATCATTTACCACTCTTAACTGATGGAAATCTGTTGCAAAATCCAACTAGAAAACACTCTGGCTCCACACAACCGATCAATAAATCATCAATTATCAGCAAAGAATATTTATTCTTAATCTTTCTATCGTTAAACTTACGATAGTCGATACACATTCTCAATGACCTATCTAGTTTCTTCACGAATACCGCAACTGCTTCTTAAGACGAACTGCTTGGTCTAATAAAATACCTTCCTTCTAGATCCACTAGCTGCACTTTCAAGTCCTTCATCTCAGTTGGTGTCATCCTGCTAGGTGGTCTACTAATAGGTTTAGCTCCTAGCATAAGATCTATCTGAAACTCAACAGCTCATTCCGATGGTAGTCCTATAACCGACTCAAAGAAATCTACAAACTCTCTTTCTACTCGAACCTGACTCAACTCTTCTCCCATTTCCATAACACTTAAAAAAGCACAAACACTCCGGTCAGAATTCTCCACTGAGAAGATGATTCAATTATGATATCAGGGTGTCTAAATGATATTTCTCTATCCTGGCAAAATATCCTAGCCTCATACTTACCCAGCCAATCCATACCCAAAATAATCCTGAAATCTACGAAGTCAATAACATACATACTGCATGCAAACTTATGACCTAACAAATCAAGCTCTAACTGGTCACATATCATCCCAAGAATTGCATACCCTCCTATTAGATTCGCAATCCTTAAGGAAGTAATAAGGTATGTGAGTTCTAAGCATAACCTGTCAACTAAATACTGTGATATAAATGAATGTAATATACCGATATCAAATAGTATTCTAACTCATATACTGTAAATCAAAAACGTACCTTATATCACAATCTTCCCTTTTTCTAGTGCAGTTGGCCTGGTAGATGATGGTCCAACAGCAAAAACCTTTCTCTTGTCCGCCCTGACTAGCTCTGGGCACCGGTTCTTATAATGTCCAACTTGGTCACATTTGAAGCGCTTCACATTCTTCTTTTCTACAGCCTTCTTTCCCTTGCCTGACCGGCACTCGTGATCATAATGACCTTTCTCATCGCATTTGAAACCAAGTCCGCCTTTTCCTTCTTGGTGGCATTTCCCTTCTGGGCTCCCTTCTTCTTAAAGAACCTTCTCTTCTTTCCGTGATAACCCTGGATTTCAACTGTGTTCTCCTTAGCTCAAATGGCAGGCATCTCCTCAAGCCAAATTACCATCTCCACCATTACATTACTTGGATCACGAAGATGTGACAGGGTCGCCCTAGCAATTTCGGGCCTCAGTCCCTAATGAACCTCTCATTTCTCCTGATGATGGTGTCTATAGTATTATATCCATAAGGGGATAACTCATCGAATATAATGGCATACTCAACAACCGACATCTTTACCTACTTCAAATCTAAAAACTTCCTCAGTGGCATTGATTTAGCAACCTTTGACATAACCTCTGTTCAAATCTCCTTCGAAAATCAGCCCAAGTCAACTCCTCCTCTAGAACTCCAATAGTAATAGTGTTCCACCAATGAAGTACTGACCCTTGTAACTGCCTAGAGGCTAATCTCCTCTTCTGTTCATCATCCAAACCCAAATCAACAAAGAACCTTTCACAATGCAACAACTAGTTCTCTACTTCTATGGCATCCTCTATTCCCACAAATGGCTTCCTATAAGGATTGGTGTAATTTATGCTTAGCTTAGACTAATTATTCCCAACTGGAGCCATAGAATTAGCTCCTCCGACATTTCCAACAACTCCAGCAGTAGCTCCATCTTGCATCATATTGACGAAAAATTAATACATCGCCCTCATATGCACTGATGGATTTCCAACATTTATATTGGCATCAGCATTTTGGTTAGGATTATCCTGTCGACCTGGGTTCCTCTTGGTGGGTCAAGCATTTTAGTTGGTTGTGGTGCTTCCCCCACCGAGATATCCTCTTCGATTTTCTGCCTCCATATCTTCTTTCTCATAAATCTGCATATGAGCCTAAGTAAGATACAGAAGAACGGTCTAAGAGAGAAAGAGAGGAATACATACTTATATATATATATATATATATATATATATACACATACACAAAATACAAGTACGTTACTGTAGCGTTAACCCAAACTCCGATCTTATTTCCTGATTCATTGGATTATGTTTGAAAATATTTTAGGTTTAAATTTCTTTTAAGTTTCAGAAACCTATGCTTTGATACCAACTTGTAACATCCCTTACTTGAAGGCCCAAAACTAACGGCTACGGATGCTGCAGTCATCCATAATTATTAATCCTCAACGACCAAATACAATAATGATAGATAATTGATATAACAGAAACATAAGGATATGGAAAAAAATAAAAATCAACAAACAATATTCTCATTCCATTTCAAAGCTATTTCAAATTCATTACATATTCTCACAATCGTTAACCACGTTTAGAGAAAATACATTTATTACAACATTCGCCAAGAGCGATATATGAAGTTGGCTCCTTGGACGATCAGAGTATATAGGCAATTAAACAACTTTGCCTTTACTACAACAACATAGTAGAATCAAAATAAAAGAAAACTCTAAATAGCTATTATGCCTCATGTACTTCTTTGGAAGCTTATTCGTCTAAAGAGGTACCTGAAAACCTCAACTCTCAAACTACTCAAAATTAATTGAGCACCCGAGAGTTTAAGGGTAAAATATAAACTTCGAGCCAAACATAAAGCCTAATCTGAATAATAATCTACCATCTCAAACCAATTAGATATTTAGCAAGACCATGCCGCTTACCAGAGCGGGTTTTCCCCTCACTAGTATCTTTCTAAACTTTTATAAAACCATATATTGTGCTTATGCATCCACAATGGATAAAACATAGCAATTCAAAATATTATGATGATATGCATATAAGTCAAACATTTTGGATTTTCCATCCTCGGTTAGATTGACTACCTGTAATATTTATAGTTTATAGGGTCACCATTAACTTATTAGTTTTCATGGACCAACTAATAACCTGTTTAATTCTTATAGACTCCCTGTCCATTTTCATTGTTTTCATGGGATGACTGTTAGCCTGTTTAATTCTTATGGACTCCCTATCCAGTTTCATAGTTTTTATGGAATCACTAAGAACCTATTGGCTCCTGCCAATAAGTTTACAGTTTTATGGGTTCTTCCTGAACATATTGGTAACTCCAATAACTTCCCTCTTGTCCTAGTTTGCATGGGTTAACTAGGAACCTATTGGTTTTTGTCGATAACTTAATCCAGATAGAGTTTTCATAGGTTTACTACAAACAATTGGCCTCTGCCGACCACTCTTTCTAATCATAGTTTTCATGGGATTACTATGAACCTATTGGTGACCCCAATAACTTCCTAATCATAGTTTTCATAGGTTTACTATGAACCTGTCTATTTGACAACTTCTTTAATCAATGTTTAGGCATCGTATATTCTGGTCTTCCTGACCTCCTGGATGCAATTCTACTCATTCAGGAGTTTAATCAATTTACATTCACTATTGGGTCAACCTAGCCGATTATTTTGCCATTTATCCCCAAACTGCAGCTATGGGTCCATTATAATGTGAATATATTTATATTTGAAGAAGCAATCATAATAACATAATAATACCAATCATGTAGGTTTAACATCCTTGAAATCATTTCCATATAAAACATGGTTAACCTCTTTAACCTAGTTTTTTATCAAGGAAAGCTTCTTCAAAAACTTCATGCTTAAACCATTTCAAAAATTCTTAATCTTTTCTTTGGGTTTTTCTATTAAAATGATATTGGATTATTTATTTTGATAACTAAGGCTTTCGAAACCTTAAAATATTACTTTCAAAACCCCTGGATAACCTCCTTCGAAAGCATTTAAAACTTTTTTTAAAAACACTAGATATATAACCCTTTCGAAGCACTTTAAATTATCTCTTTTCAAAACTCAAATGTACCTTTTGAAGGTACTAAACCTTTACTGAATAATCTTTTGAAACACAGCATCGAAACCAGTGAAAGTAACTCTTTCGAAATCATTGGATTTTACTTTAAAAACATTCTTTGGGTCAAAGTGAATAGGTGTGAAAGCATCTATTTTGAAACCTTTTACCTTTGTAGAAAATGAACGTTGTTATGAAAATGAATGTGAATGGTATGATGAATGTAAGTATAAGGATAATGAAATATGGAGCGACAATTACCTTAATGCCCTTATGTTAATTAGTTAACAATTATAACCATTCTTAAGCCCATTTAATTTGTTAAGCACAATCTTCTTATCATTTATTCAAATCCCAATCTCCTTATCATTCTAATTCTTATACTGTTTTATTTAATCTTTCTAATTAAATCTCCTAAATAATGTTATTAAAAATCAGAGGTGTTATGGAAGAACTTCCACTCCCACTCTTTCCATCGCCTTTTTGTCCTATCATACCCATCATCCAGTTTTAGTTTGCCTTTATCATTTTGTTTGCATCTCCTGATGATCCTTCATTTTGCACAGGGCTTACCTTCAATTTGTCAGCTCGTGCGTCTTTCTGCCGTAAGAATCTTTCTGCTTCATGATAAAACTCCTTGCATTCGATACGTGTATCATACGTCAATGAATCCTTGAAATCCGTGCCATCAGCAATTCCTGATACAGCTGCCATCAAAACCGTGGATGGATCTGGCCAATCCACCGATGCTCGTGACATTAAATCATGTTAGAAAACTCCTTTGAGAATTTCTGGTTCTCTATTTCAGTGCTGCCAATGTCATAACATTCTGTGGTCTCATGATGTGGACCCAAAAATACCTCATGAATTGATCTACCAACTCGCTCTATGTCCTTATTGAACCATTCTCCAGCTGCATTAGCTTCCTAAACCAGAATGTAGCTAACTTTGTCAAATAAAGTGGAAAATACTTTTCCATCACCTCTTTTGATGCCTCAGTACTTCAATGTACCATATATATCTCATCATATGCATAGTTGGATCCGACTTTCCCTCATATATTTCCAACGCTGATAGTTTAAACTCAAGTGGATTTCTAGCATTTCTCATATTAGGAGTGAACAGACTTCTATTTACATCCTCCAAAACCCCTATTCACCAATCCTTCATGCATAACTCGTTTGATCATCTCTACAAACCAATCATTGTAATCCAATGGTAGTCTCCTATCATCATTTCAAAACTGCCCTCCGAGTCCATAAGGGAATTCTGGAACATACTCCTTCGGACGAGCATCTGAGTTCCGATTTGCACTAAGCTCCATGGGATCGACAGCAAGTTCTCCAATATTGCGATCAACCAGACTCGTGGGCATGCCCCTAGCCTTTGGGGATCAGGGCCGATCCTTCTAAGATGGTTGGGGACTTCCCCTGGCTGCTTTTTAGTCCTATGTCCAATAGCTCCATCTTTATGTTTTCAGTTATGATTTTCAAAGATTCCTACTACTTCAACTCCTTAATCCAAGTTATCGTTAGCTCCTGCTACTATATTCCCTTGGTTTTACACTCCAGCTTATCCAAACTGTTAGAGTAAATTCTACATCATCTCCTTGTGTCTTTTCAGCATTCTTTCTTTTATAGCATCCATCATCGTTTTCATTTCATCTCTAGTAATGTAGATAGATGCTTGATTCGCTTCAGCTCTTGAGGAAGCCTTCTAACTCCCTCCATGGTGGCTTCCTTCCTATAGCACTCTCCTTGTTCATTTTTTGACCACTGCTCCAAATCTATGCTCTAGATCTTTTCTATGCTCTAAATCCGAATTCTAACTCCACGCTAGCTAGCTTTCTCAATGAAAGCATAAAAATTTTGGTAGCAAAAATGGATATCAACACCGAGTTTTATGAAAGCACCAATATCCAGTCATAGATCTCAAATAGTATCTAATATAGAAAATATAATAAGAAGAAAAAAATAAAAATGAAAGCAAGTAAAAAGAGAAAATATTTATAATGGTTCGGCTAACTCCAGCCTATGTCCACTCTAGAACAATTCCTTTTATTATATTGTAGTTTGTTTATAGTTACAATCTGAAATCCAAGAATAAAATTGGAAGAGTTTAGCCTGGGTTGAAGATAAAGAGAAGTAGAAAAAAAGATTCTTTTTTTGATGTTGTGCATGATGTATTTATAGGGGAAGATGTACAGAGCTCGAGTAGAAATTTCGGCAGAAGAACCTCCAGGCTATGACGAGACCACACAAGAATTTGTAGGCCCATTAGGGTCCATAATAGGAATTGTCCCTGGCCCTATTATGGTTTCCAAACGGGACGTGATCACTCGGGGGTTCTCCATGATTTTAGCTACTTGCCCTTTAAATTTCATTCTGACTTACGGTATGTGAGATATTCATTTTCCATGAAGTGGTGTTGCATGTATTCTGATTTCAACCGATCCCTTTGGAGGGATAGGGCCGATCCCTTTGAATTACCCCATTTAATATGCAATCCCTATGGTATATTTCACATGTTGTAATAATCTTATGCTCCAAGTTTCATGTCCATTAGATGTGTAGATGTTGAGATATTGATCAATTTTTTCTATAAAATTGGGTTTAGCCGATCCCTAAGAGGGAAAAGGGCCAATCTCTCCAAACCTATCCAAAAGCCATGCAATCCCTAGGGTCCCCTCTTCCTATTTTCAAAGTTTCATTTTAATCTGCCTTGTGGTTATCAAGTTATGAAGTGATCATCATTGAGTTATATTGTGTGCATCCTCTTTAAATCGATCCCTCTATTACGATCCCTCTATTCCGATCCCTCTTCTAAGGAAGTATTAGTTCCATACTTAGCCATTTTTTAAGTGTTTTCCATCCAAATCTATTCGACTATAGTCCAAGTTTCAAATACAATCGATCTCGAATCTTTGGTAGCCATCTCTCTAGGTTTTCTACCTTGATGATCATGAAGTCTGTTGGGTTAAATTCGCCTACGAACTGCCTTGCCAAAGGCAGGCTAACAACATCTATGCTCTTCTATCTCTAGGAGAGCCACTTCTTCATATTTTCTATGACACCTGGATAGTTCTACGGTGGTCGCTTGAGCACCGGCGTTTTTCACTCTAACGTTCTATCCAGGGTCGTTGCTAGTGTTCTGTAGATCATCTACACAATTTAATAAGTTGACGACATTAAGAAACACGACTCCAGGGTCACCCTTATTCATCTCGATACCGACCTGATTCATGTAACTGCCGACTTCTCCAACGTTGGCCAATACTTGGCGACTTCCTCTGATGGTCTTCCTTGAGGCTCCAATGATCTTTTCCTTCATTTTTCACTTACCATTCCTTCGGTTCTAATTGGATGTAGATATATTATCTTCTTCGAAACTAGAAGGTAACACATCTCTCTGGCTTTTCCTAGGCCGTTGGGATTTATGGGTCAACAAGGCAATACGTGCATCCATTTCGGGTTGTCTACCATCTTCTAGTTTAATACAGCCATCATCCTATCAAACTTAACATTTATTACATCTCTTATGGAGCAGATGGTCTTCGTAAGGTAGCCATCGATTGATTAATCTCTTAATTGTGGTAAGATGCTTCATCTTCTCCATACAACTATAGCTCTAGATCTTCTAGATCTCATAGGGATGATTACTTCAAATCTGTTGTAACAACATTCTAGATCTAACATTTGTATTCTTCAATCCTCGGTACTAAACTAGATCTACTCTTGAGAAGCTTTGTTCATAGTGAAAGCAGCAAAACTGTTGAACCAAAAATTGTTATAACACCCAAATTCCAAGAAAAATAAGATAGATCAAGCAAATTAGTAAGAAAACAGTAAATAGCACATAGATTTTTATAGTGATTCGGCAAATCACATAGATTTTTATAGTGATTCGGAAAATTCTTTGGCCCACATTCTCTTTAATCTTGTTAAAGGTTGACTGTCATGAATACAAAATCTTTGCAATTTTATTTCAGGTCTAGAACATCAAAAGTAAGCTATAAAGCGACAAAGATGGGTAGAGAGTAGAAGATGGAGAAAATGGAGGCCGAAAGTCCCTTAATTTTTGCTTTAGTCTTGCTATTTATAGGTTAATTTCCCATTAGAATCTTTAGATCACGAAAGACTAGGTAAACATCTAAATCCATGAAAATATAAAGGAATACAAGGTCAATCCGTAGCATAAATCATGTCGGTGCCAATAAGAATCATGTTGGTATAGAGATGATTATGTTGTGCAATGCCCTTCCTACATTTTAGCTAGTATCATCATGTTTGCAAGCTTCTAGCATAATTTGTCCACTAATTCTTCAAGGTACCTGGATGATCTAGCTCATTCAGTACTTGTCCCTTTCTGCATAGCTCTGGAGTTGCCAACGGGTCTCGAGACTACCACTTTAAATATCCATTCTTTGACCATAGCATAGGAGTTCAATACAACAAAAGCCAAACAATTTGGTCCCGACATGAATTCATGTCGGCACTGATCTCTTTTAGATTTCACTTTTGGACTTCGAACTCCTAAAGCCCCTTTCTATTATCATCCTAAGCTCTTGAACTACTTCGCCTGTGTCTTGACGTCTAGATTCACTTGAAAGCTACTTGGTTTAAATGTTGCATAGCAATATTTTTATAGCATCAACTAGCTATGTAAATATTTTACCTGGATTTACCATCAAGGTATGACAAATTATAAGTGAGATCTTATCTCATTTAAATAATTAATAAACACTTTTATTTCATTTATACCCATACTTATTTTTCCCCACTTTATTTTCAAATAATTTTAAAAATTTAGATTACCAAAATAATATATTATTTATTATATTTAAATTATTATATTCACCTAAAAATAATTAAATAAATATAAAAAATTATACATATTTATTAATTTATTTAGGCTCTCTAATATAAAAATAATGATGATAAATTGACTAATGTAACCACTATATTAGTTTCTCCATAATAATAATAATTTAAAACCTTATTAAATTATTTCAATCAAAAGGTAAGATTGGGATTGTTTGCTACCAGGTATGAATACAGTCCTCGGAAATATTTAAACAACCCAAACAACTTAAATAATAAAGATTGCATGGACTTTACTGAAGCATAATAATTGACACAACTTTAGTTGCTTGCATATTATCTAGGTGAAATCCAATTCTTTATCTTTCAAAGCAACACCATTATGCTATAATATATTATTCATGTTTTCTCTTTATCACTACTATATACTTGTATACAGGGAGATTGATCAATGGTTGAAACTCTATTTATATATGTAGTTAATTGAGAAGTTCGACATTAAAGTTCATGGTTTAGTCCGAAAACATTTATCGATTGATCGATTTTGCCTTGGCTCAAGACATTGACTTAAAGTTGACTACCAATTATGGTCAAACTAACCTTCTATTCAAAGAAGATGAGTCCTCTCTTGAATGGTATTTCACTTCAAGTGGTTCAAATTATACCCAATTAAGATCCTAACATGATCATTGTTGTCGTATGAATGACTATAATCAAAGTATAGTTTGGACACTTAAAATTCACAGTTTTCTCCAGTCAATAGACTACTTCACATTGCCATGTGAGATCTTTTATTTGACTTTTAACCTATAGAAGATCCTCGATGAGTCATTTTGTAATTGTTCCAAAAAACTACATGCACATAACCCCATTGCCCCAAATAGTCATGAGGAATTCACCAACCATTATATAGAGAGCATTACATACACTAATCCCAACGGATATATTAATATCTCATTCTTGATACATCTTGAATATGAACATTTAAGGAAAAATATTAGTTTATATTATTCAATCCATGGTTAAGAACACATTCGTGAGTGAAACCGATTAATACTTTCCTAAGGATTTCTACTTGAATATATTTAATATATTTAAAACATTGTTTGTATCCTAATATATAAAAAATTGAAAATAAAATCAAATGCTTACTTTGTTTCGAAAAAGATTCACTATAAAAGTCAATTTATATAATCAAATTACATAATTGGTCTCTAAGGCACATCCTAAACTCTATTAAGTATCACTGCAATTAGTAGCCAATTTGAATTCATAACCTTCGGCCAGAGTAAATCATAATCGTTGAATGTTATCTTATTGAACCAATGGCTTTAAAGTGGTACTACGCAATTAACTATGAATATTATTGGAGTTTCTGATCACCGACCAAAATCTAGATATCTCAATGTTATAGTGATAACGAAAAGAAAAGGCGCAAAAAGTATCGTTACTTAGGGAATAACTTAATAAAGATTAGAAACTAGATTTTATCTAGGCAATTTAACTCATGTCCACTATTGTACTTTAACAAAGTTCATGCATGATTTACTATTTTAATTGTTTAAATATTACCAAGGGCTGAGTTTGCACTAGGGAGTCACATAACCATACTTGTCAGCATATTTTCGAATTTAATTAATTCAAACTAATTTATAAATGTTATAAATTAAAATAGTGGAAATTAGTATAAACATTATATTAATTTTTATGACATTTAAATATTTATTTGATCCCTTGATATTAAATAATTAATATATAAATGTTATATGTCAATTTAAATGAATTATAATAGCTCACATAAATTTTTATTGAATAAAATGTTAACTATTTTTGGATGAAAATATATATACTAAAATATATATTATAAGGTTGTCCATATAATGATAAACTGAGGGTAAAATAGATTTTGAAATTTATTGGATAAGCTTCGAATATCTAAAGAAAAAGGTGGAAAATATACACGATATTTTTTTTCTTTTTAGTGACTATAAATACTCACATATTCTACCATTCTTTGGAAATTTTTCTAACCCTAAGCCTTCACCATAATTAGAAAATTAAGTTCTCCCATTTTTTCCTTATCATTACAAACATTCTAGGAGGAGAATGGAGAAAGTCTTCGAGAAGGTAACTACTTGCATTACAATGTGTTGACAACCGACTAGTTCAAGGTATTTAATTTAATTCATATTTTAATTTTCTTACCTTTATATTTTTGGAATAAAGTAAAAAAGCATAATTTTTAATGCATATACATTCCAATATAAATTAAATAGTACATTAATATCATGCTTATATACATATATAACACACACATATTTAATTTTTGCTTTCAGCCTTTTTTTCAAGTAAATTTCTTTTTGGTATTTATATACACATTATTTACATACATATATACATATGTATATATACATAGTTTAACTAATTTAAATCTTATATATTATAATATGTATAATTTTAATTCGATGTGAAAGTAAAAATAAATAAAACTATTTTTTGGTTAATATATATAACGTTCCCATTGCAAATTAGTTTGACCAATAAAGTAAATATCAATTAAAAAATATTTTAGTGTGTTTATATATATATATATATATATATATATATATATATATGTCTTAAAATATTTATTAAATTGTTTTTTCAACCACATATGTGTTTTTAATATGTATGTATGTATGTGTATATTCAAATGATTTCTCCAAGTAAATAACAAATATTCAAAAGTCAAATCTAAATTATATATTAATTTCAAATCTAAAATTTTTCTTATTATTAATTTTGTTAGGGTTGTGTCAAATGATGCGTTCGGGACTATAGGTGCGATATAAGATAAGGATATAGTTGTTGTTCCAAAATTAGGGGTGGAGGATAATAATATATATGGCAATGTCCAAGTGGGTGATAGGGTTAGTGTTCCAAAAGTGAGTGCAAACATGCAAGGTCGGTATAGATCAGAACTATATTCGAATGTAGCAGCCCATGATTTTTTGTTTCAAACTCGCTTATCCCAGTTGATATTAGGATAGGTCAACTGGACTCTTCTGCTTTGAAAGAGGCTATGGGCCCTAAACATATGTCTTAAATGTTTATGGTCCTCATAATAAGATAGATACGAGGTTCCTTTGAAATGAATATCTCGAATTTAGATCCATAACAATCGGTCCATGAGTAGTTAGGGGGGTTTTAATTTGATTAGCTTTTTAGAAGAGCGCTCGCCAAGTGAATGTGACTCGTATACTATGGAATATTTTGACTGATGACAAGCACTATTGTCCCAGTGGTTAAGTGATTCGGCTTTGGTGCAAGAGGTCACAAGTTCGAAGCTTGCGTAGCCTGATTCGAACATATATTGACATGTGATTTGTGTTATTTTGTTCCAGTTACATGTTATACCTAAGTACCATTTCAAAATAAAATAGTGACTTATAGTAATGGTAATTTGATTGAACTACCACTTTGTAATAGGCAATTCACCTGCTCGAACTCTAAAGAGAACCCTTCAATGGTGTTTCTTGATTGTTTTTTAATTAATGAAGAATTGGTAGTAAGATTTCCTATTTTGTACGTTAGCGGACTTCCAACTATGTACCCTGATTAATGTCCTATTATTCTCTTGTATGAGAGTTGGCACTTCAACCATAAAACTTTTAAATTTGAGAAGATGTGGACTTTATATTTTTTTTTTTTTTACATATTTAGTAGCCAACAGATGGCTTTCGATGAGTAACAACAATGTTATATATTCGGGTACCATAGCAAAAGTTTTTGCTAACGAACTTAGTGATCTAAGATTATTCCTTAAAAATGAAATAGTGATGTTTTTGACAACATTAAGATTATAAAACAAAATTTACTTTTTGAAAAGAAGAGTCTAGAATATTAAACTTGGTTGAACAAAATGTCCTTTTAAATCTTACAAAAAGGCAAAATCATTATGCAGGAGAAAGTAATGTGGAAATAAAGATCTATGGTCTAATGGACGGATAATGGTGACAAGAATACTAAGAAGTTTTATATAATAGCTAATAGTCGTAAGCGTGGTGATACTTTTAATTCCTTACTCATTAATAACGTGATTTTTTTTTTCGAAATGAGCTCAATGATGCCTTCATTAACTACTATATAGATATTTTTGGAACTAACAGAGGTAACATAATTAAAGTTAGGTGGAATGATTTATATCTAGAAAATTCAAGAATATTTAAATGGCTTAGATAACCCATTCTTAAAAGATGAGATCTTCAGTCAATGATGTCTAGTCATAGTTCGCTCGGATCGAATCGTTTTCTGATGTTATTTTATAATAAATCATGACATATTGTAAAAGAAGATTAATTAAAATATTTTAAGAATTTTAGAATGGTAAAATAAATGCAGAAGATTTAACTTAGCCAACATAATTCTACTTCATAAGAAAGTGGATGCAATAGAGTCTAAGAATTTAGGCGTATTTCATTAATAAACTATTCACTTGAAATTATTTCTAAGGCATTAGCTAATAGGTAAAGAGTTGAATTGAACAATCTTATCGATATAATGTAGTTTGCTTTTATTAAGGGTAGAAATATCATGGATGGGACTGGGATTGTCCACAAATTTATAAATTATTGTTGTAAAAATAACATCCCAAGTCCGAGGCCTTGGTGCAGTGGTAAAACGCCAGGCTGTTGACGACAAGGTCGGCAGTTCGATCCCTGCCTCTGGCATATTAAACTGTGCGCCATGATGATTCTTGCAGACTTGTGTGCTGCCTACTTTGTAAATATAAGTACCCAGTTTCAAAAAAAAAAAAATAACATCCCATGTGATTTTCTAAAACATGACTTTGCAAATTCTTTTGATACTGTTGATTGATTTTTTTTCCTAAAGAATTATTAACGGCTGGGAGATTTAGTTATAGATGGATAGATTAGATTATGACATTTCTTAAAATCGAAAACCCGAGTATAATGGTTAATGGGATATTAATAATCAAATTTAACCCAAACATGGACTTAGACAAGCAACCATTTGTCACCGTTACTGTTCAATTCAATTGACATATTCATTAGACTCATAAAATTGTCTATCTCAAATGGATCCTTGATGGTGTTGGTAATGACATCACTAGTAGTGGTCTTTTGGTGCCCTAATTTACAAATGAGGCCATGCTTTTTTCCTCGCAGTTACTTTACTATATCATAGCTCTTATATTTAGTTTATATTGTTTTAAATGGCTTCGAGCTTAAGATTATTTTCGAATGGAGCTTGGTCTTAGTCTTGAATTGTATGAATAATGATGAAAACCCCATCGCTAATTTACTTAATTGCAAAATAATGAAGTTTCCAACACACTACATAGGTTTTCTTATTTAGACCAAGAAAGCTTAAAAGGAAGTCTGGAAAATAATAATTGATAAAATCAAAATAATTGAAGCTATTGATTTTTATCTAAAACAGGTAGAACTATTCTTATTAACTCTGTTTTGACAGCTTTATCAATTTATTGGCTATCATTTTGCCTTTTTCCTAAAGGATTATTATTAAAATTTACAAAATCAAAAGAAATTTCCTTTGTGTGGGGATAGCTCCTATAGTAATATATGATGCCTCATTAATTGGAAAACAGTCTGCAAATCTAAAGAGGATGAGGGCTTAGGAATAATATACCAACATATCTCCATGCGTCTTTGCTTGGAAAATGGCTTCGAAAATTTAACAAAAATAATGAAAGCTTAATTTGAAAAGAAATAATTTTGAATCAATTCTATCATGGAACTTGTAACATTCACCGTATCATTTCTAGCTCCAACAACATGTTTCATTTTTGGATTACCGTCTTAAATATTTTTACATTTTTAACCTAGGGATTAACAATGTAGTTCATTTGGACAATAAAACATCCTTTTTGGATGATAGATGGATTACATTTACCCCACTTAGAGTGGTTTATAAAGATCATTTTGATATTTGTAGTTTCAAACATGCCATAATTTCTTAGGTTATTTGCCCTTATAATGAATTTCCATGTATTTTTAAATCCAACCCTACGCTTGAAGGAACTACTTTATTCCGATTTATATTGCTTTTTACAAAACAAGAATATTATAATTTAGATGACAAAAAGACAATAAAAATAGGCGTTTGGGAAAAAAGCAATATATACTCCTTATGATCAATGTACAAGTTCTTTAATTTCTCAGGAACCAAATCAAACACTTTTAAATTTATCTAGAAAGCTAATGCTCTTCCGAAAACAAAGTTGCATACGTGACTAATCTTTTAAAAGAAATTAAACACAATCGATTTCCTAAATAAAAAGAATCTACTCATAGATCAAAAAATGTGTTTTTTGCAACTTAGACTTAAAAACGTAACACGCCTTTATTTTAACTAAATTTATTCTTATAAACACACTTAAAATCTTTGACTATAATATAACTAACTTCGATCTTAACTGTGATTACTATAGAACAGCTTTAGATTTTCATATGCCAAAGATGATATAATTTTACTTGATATTATCTTCACTACCAGCTATTGGTGTTTATGGTTTGAAAGGAACCAAATAATGTTCACTAGCATTAATATTCCATTAGATAATCTGACTTATGTTATTGCGCTCTTCAGTTACAACTGGATTGCAAACCCTAGCTTTAAATTAGCCATAATATTTGATTCAAGGAATTCCTTAAAAATGTAAAAAGTCACATTGATATCTTAAAGGTAAAAATCATATATAATAATGGGAGACACAATGTAGCCTTAAGTAATGACACATTTAATATCTTTAATAATGATATCTCTTCGAACACTATTCTCTTGATAGAGAATTAATTTTGCTCTATTTTCATTAATGCATTACCGCTCTTACCTATATATGTGCATATCACATGCACACGGATATATTATATATATAGACCCACACATGCATATCACACACATGCATACACACACACACACACACACACACACACACACATATATATATATATATATATATATATATATATCTGTGTGTTTATATAAATGGATAAGGATCTGCTACATCTCAATTTGATCATACTTAATTTCCCCCCTAATTTTCACCACAAGTTCCAATTTAAATAATCCTATACTATAGTGGGAAGAGAGAAGGTATTCTTATTTAAATCATAATGTATGGTGAAAATCAAGAGGGGTTAGAGGTGTAGCTGATCATTGCCTTCTATAGGTGTGTTTGTTTTTCTCATGTTTCCGTTGAGTTTTCTAGGTTTAGTGGCAATTGTAATTAGTCTGCTTTTGCCTAGGTTTTTACATGGAAGGGTTGCTGATAGTGGTTCGTGATGTTTAGCTACATGTTGGTGGCTCACCTAGGAGTTTATGGTGGATGTGATTCTTATTATTTTTTGTTTTTTTCCACTTTGATTATCTCTATTTGTGTGGATTGATGATTTTAGCTTACTTGATTTTCACATATTTTTAGACTGCTTGTATTTTTGATAGTTCAACTGATTATATAGCTTATTTTCTCGCATGTCTAACTTCTTGACTTTACTAAACCACCTTTTTCCCTAGCCCTTCTGTTTAGAAGGGGGATTTTTTCTCCTTTTGTATTGAGATGGATTTCGCTACCTACTAGGCTCATTGGTAGCAGCTTATTTAAGTTAGAATAAAATTATAAAGGTGCTCCCCACCTTGTAAGGATCGCTTTTTTCCTCAAAAAACAATTATTTTTAACATTTCTTCGGTCACACTAGTCAATAATGTAATGACATATATGATAAAGTAATTTGTCTTATGTCATCTGCAAATTTAATGGATTATGCTTCCACTAAACAAATTTGCTTCCGTTGTACAAATTTTATTTTATTTACGAATTAAAGCATCCACTTTATACAAAAAATATAGCTTAATATATATGATTTATAATTTCCAAAATGTGCAACAATAAAATAATCACAAATCATATTAATAATTTTTAATACAAATAACATTACATATCAAATATTAGTATTATAATACTAGTATTTTAGGTGATTAATTAATTTAATTTAATATTTAGAGATGCATTCTACATCTTCTAGCATTAGATTTAAGATATAGGAAAAAGATATATTTTAAGTTAAGTTGTTTGATTTATACTTTTTTCACTTTTAACCAATACTAGTTTCTTTGGTATTTTATACAATTATTACGCATTCATTTGTTAACACTGTTGTTCTTTTGGTTTTTTACTTTTCATTACATCCTGAGCACGTTACGTCACTATGATGATCGTGGTCCATTAGGACCCAACTCAAGACTAAGGCATGCATGATTAATGTCTAGGGAAATGCGAGGAATACAGGCAACAAGAAAATATTAGGCTTCTCGATCTTTGATGTTAGGAACTGGAGATAGTAGTTTTGATGACAATAACCTTTGTAACTTATTTTATTATAACTTATATACTAACACTATTGTCTATATATATATATATGTATGTATGTATGTATGAATGATATTATGCAGGATATATATAAGGCAGGTACTAGTTATTGAAGACTGTATAGTATAAAGATCAAGAATGAAGAAATCAAGTTTGAAGACTCATGAGTATCAAGATCAAGATTTCAAGATATGTGTCTAGTTTTTCTGTTAAAACTTCATAATAGCATGAAAATCTTCATTCCGAATTTCATTTGGGATGGAACCTATCTCTACCTTCTTAGTTGCTTACAAATCCACGAACATCCTGCTTTTGTACAAGTTCTGGAGTCTTGATGTGATGAGATATTTTGCAGGAAGAAGCTTACATAAAATACTTCAAAATGGTTTTTCAAAAATGATTTTCATAACTGCTTTACAAAATGTTTTAGCCTTAAAACTATCTTTTCAAATGATTTTCAAAAAGATGTTTTAGCCTTAAAATATTCTTTGTTTTTGTGTTTTAAAACATAGTAAAATTAGTTTATTTTACTCTAGAGTCATTTCATTTTGTTTTCAACTCAATATCATTTTCAAAACAAGATTTTTATTTTTTTTAACAAGGGGATGTTGACATCATGGGATACCCCATGTAGACATGGTGGCCATTGAATTCAAAAGTTTCCTATTCGTTTAAGTCTCTTCACGAATGGTTATGACCGTTGGTGCTTTATAAATAGGCTTCTCAAACGAATTTTTTCATATACAATTCTCATATTTTCTTCACTCCTTCTTCACAAATTCATATTCTAAAGTTTTCATATTTTTAAGATCGTGCCGAAATTCTACAAAATTCTCAAGTGAATCAAATTAGAATTTCATTTTTGTTTGATTCTATGTTCGCTCTCGAAGATCAAAGTGCTATTCAGAGTTGTAGGATCAATTCGTAATCAAAAGTTTATTGAATCTCTCTATAAGGTGTAGTTGTGCCTGGAAATCAATTGCGTAATCTTGTGGCCCATAAATCAAGAGAGTTTGCCCCGGACCCGTGAGACAGGAGGGTACCTCAAGGCCTTTATAAATTGAGGAGCATAATCTTGACACTGGTTTAATAAAAATTATATGAGATGGTTTGCCTTGGTACAGGACTGGATGTAGGGTAACTCCGAACCAGTATAAAATTTGGTGTGTTCTTTCCCTTTACTGCTTTTTATTTACCTTCTGCATCTATGTTTGATTCGGTGATTGTTCTATGATTAAGTTCTGCATTTCTTTGTGTCATAATTTCAATTTAATTCATATAAGTCTTAGAATTCATTAAGCACTATTCACCCCCTCCCCCTCTGGTGTTAAATTAGCCTTAAGATCCTTAATCTGCTATCCCTTTCAATTGGTATCAAAGCATAGATTTTAATAGTTTTCATAATCCGAAACTTGAAAAGTTAAAAATGGCATTTTTAGAAAATTTTGTTAACACAAGTTTGAATTTATGCATTTCATCAAAGTATCATAAGTCTGCATATAGTTTTTATGAAAAATCATGTTATCTACCGAGTTGGTTTGTTATGCAGGAACAGACATGTTATATGGCTTTTGGAGAATCAACAACCAATGGACAAACTGTGAAAATTGAGAAAGATAAATGGATACTTGATAGTGGTTGTTCAAGGCATATGACTAGCAATCCCGAGATACTCAATGACATTATATATCAAGATGGTGGATTGGTCAATTTTGGAGATAGCTCAAAAGGATATGTGATTGGCATCGGCAATGTCGGTAATTCTAAAACTCCTCTTATTTTCAAAATGTTTTAGCGTTAAAACTATCTTTTCAAATGATTTTCAAAAAGATGTTTTAGCCTTAAAATATTCCTTGTATTTGTGTTTTAAAACATAGTAAAATTAGTTTATTTTACTCCAGAGTCATTTCATTTTGTTTTCAACTAAATACCATTTTCAAAAAATGTTTTTTATTTTTTTTAACAAGGGGGTGTCGACATCATGGGATACCCCATGTCGACATGGTGGCCGTTGAATTCAAAAGTTTCAATTTTCAAAAGAAGTGTCTATTCGTTTAAATCTCTTCACAAATGGTTATGACCGTTGATGCTTTATAAATAGCTTCTCAAACGAATTTTTTAATATACAATTCTCATATTTTCTTCACTCCTTCTCCGCAAATTAATACTCTAAAGTTTTCATATTTTTAAGACTATACCGAAATTCTGTCAAATTCTCAAGTGAATCAAATTAGAATTTCATTCTTATTTGATTCTTTGTCATATCTCGAAGATCAAAGTGCTATTCAGAGTTATAAGATCAATTTGTAATCAAAATTTATCGAGTCTCTCTATAAGGTGTGGTTGTGTCTGGAAACAATTGGGTAATCTTATGGCCTGTAAATCAAGAGAGTTTTCCCCAAACTCGTGAGACAGGAGGGTGCCTCAAGGCCTTTATAAATTGAGGAGTGTTATCTCGACACTAGTTTAATAAAAATCTGTATGAGGTGGTTTGCCTTGGTACAGGACTGGATGTAGGGTAACTCCGAACCAGTATAAAATTCGGTGTGTTCTTTCCCTTTACTGTGTTTGATTCTGTGATTGTTCTGTGATTAAGTTCTGCATTTTTTTGTGTCATAATTTCAATTTAGTTCATATAGGTCTTAGAATTCATTAAACACTATTCACCACCCTCTGGTGTTAAATTAGCCTTAAGATCCTTAATCTGTTGTCCCTTTCAATTGGTATCACAACATAGGTTTTCATAGTTTTCATAATCTGAAACTTGAAAAGTTAAAAATGTCATTTTTAGAAAATTTTATTAACACTAGTTTGAATTTACGCATTTCATTAAAGTATCATAAGTCTTCTATAGTTTTTATGGAAGATTAAGTTATCTACTGAATTGGTTTGTTATGCAAGAACAGATATGTTACATGGTTTTTGGAGAATCAACAACCAATGGACAAACTGTACGCATTGAGAAAAATAAATGGATACTTGATAGTGGCTGTTCAAGGCATATGACTGGAAATTCTGAGATACTCAATGACATTATATATCAAGATGGTGGATTTCTCAACTTTGGAGATAACTCAAAAGGATATGTGATTGGCATCGGCAATGTTGATAATTCTAAAACTCCTCTTATTTCTGATATTTTGCTCGTTAGGAATTTAAAACATAATTTGCTTAGTATAAGTCAGTTATGTGATAAAGGATTTAAAATTAAATTTGGAAAAGATAAGTGCACATCGAAGATAATAAATCAAATATTATCTTTGAAGGAATTAGGAAGAAAACATTTACATCCTTAGTATGAAAGTTACAAATCATAACTTATATCTTTTGGCTAATACAAGTGACCCTTGGATTTGGCATAAAAGATTTGGTCATTTGAATTTCAAACTATTATATAGGTTATTTTTATTGATAACAAAGGGGAAGATAAGTTATATAAAATAGTAGGCTTGGAGTAAGGGGGAGTTGTTGGTGTAAGGGGGAGTTATGGTATGATCGAAGTGGTAAGCGTATTTTATAAGGTTGTCATCACCAAAAAGGGGGAGATTGTTAGGAACTAGATAGTGGTTTTGATGACAACAACCTTTGTAACTTATTTTATTATAACTTATATATTAATACTATTATCTAGATATAGATGAATGATATAATGCAGGATATATATAAGGCAGGTACTGATTATTAAAGACTGTACAGTATAAAGATCAAGAATGAAGAAATCAAGTTTGAAGACTCATGAGTATCAAGATCAAGATTTCAAGATATGTGTCTAGGTTTTTGTTAAATCTTCATGATAGCACGGAAATCTTCATTCCGAAATTCATTTGGGATGGAACCCGTTTCTACCTTCTTAGTGGCTTACAAACCCACAAACATCCTTATTTTGAACAAGTTCTCGAGTCCTGATGTGATGAGATATTCTACAGGAAGAAGGTTGCAAAACTACTTCAAAATGGTTTTTCAAAAACGATTTTTAAAACTGCTTTTTAAAATGTTTTAGCCTTAAAACTATCTTTTCAAATGATTTTCAAAAAGATGCTCTAGCCCTTAAAATATTCTTTGTTTTTGTGTTTTAAAATATAGTAAAATTAGTTTATTTTACTCCAGAGTCATTTCATTTTGTTTTCAACTCAATACCATTTTCAAAACAAGTTTTTTATTTTTATTTTACAAGGGGATGTCGACATCATGGGATACCCCATGTCGACATGGTGGCCGTTAAATTCAAAAGTTTCAATATTCAAAAGAAGTGTCTATTCGTTTAAATCTCTTCACGAATGGTTATGACCATTGGTGCTTTATAAATAGCCTTCTCACACGAATTTTTAATATACAATTCTCATATTTTCTTTGTAGGATCTAGATTAACCCTAGAGGGGGTGAGTAGGGTTATAGCAAATTTTCTTGAATTAAACAAAAACAAACTGCAGAGAAATAAATATGCTGAAAAGTAAATCACACACAAATTTTACCCAGCTTCGGCAACCCCTGCCTACTGCTGCATTCCCAGATTTCTATTAGAATTAAACAGTCTCTCGCTTACAAACACTCTAACAGACTCGCAAACCCTGCTCCCGCTTACAAGCACTCTAATAGACTCACAACCTGCTCCCGCCTATAGATTTTTGCAAACTCGCAAACTCTGCTCCCGCCTATAGAGTTTTGCAAACTCACACACCCTGCTCACTGAACTAATTCTAACTAGACAATCTGACACTACCTACAACCTAGGTGGTGATTTACCAAGACTTGATTCGAAAAGAAAATTTAAAACAAACTTAAAAACAATTTTAAACTTAAACCCCTAATTAAATATAAACTAAATCCCTCTTTTATAACCAAGGCCGGCCCGTTTGTTTTGCCCGTTCCTTTTTCTTTTGTCTTGTGAAGAGATAATGTCGGCCGATCCTCTTTCTACAGAAATTAGGGTTTTTCTGAAATGTGATTCTCTGGTTTGTGTTGCTCTTGCACACTGCTTCTCTGATGATCGGCTCTTGAGGTCAGCTGCTTGATTGTCTTTGAGATTGCGAATTACCTCTGGTACATTGTTCGAATCTTTTGCTTTGTCAGGATTTAATCTGATTATTCTTGTTAGCTCTGCATTGCCGATAATGAACTTGTGGGTTTATATTTGGATTTGATTCGATTTTTCCACACTTGCCGATGATGATTTGGGTGATGTATTTATATGAATTCTGAGACCCTAATCAATTCAATACTTTCCTAAATTTTGCTTTCCTGATATTGTTACAACTTGATACACACAGTTTTGTTTGTGCAGCGTTTGATTTAACTTGTTTGATACGGCAGAAATTTTCCCTTTTAGTTTGCTTTGACTTTTTCAAAGATACTTATTTGCGTTGAATTCTGACTTCGGCTTGATTTGCATTTTACTTCGTGATTGCCACGGCTTCGGCCACCTTTGTGTTCATCCCTGTGAGCTTCGTGAATTTCTCTGACTTGACTCCAGTATGCTTCCTTGCTTGACTTGATGCCTTGAATTTGAGACGTTTGATTACCACTCGCTTTGACTTGGTTACACTGCTATGTACTTGTCAGTCTTGTACATTTGTTGTTTACATTGGGCATTTTGTATGCTTACAATTTTGGTTTTACAATGCTTCATCATGTTGCATACTCTACTGTTGAGTTCCTATAGTTTGCTATACATATGAACTTGCATTGCTTCGATTTGTATTTACACCCCTTTCTGTTGCATTCATGTACACTGCACTTGCTTGAGTTACTTTGTTGTCACTGGTTCACTGTGTACTTGATCTTTGTTGTAACTGGACATGTTGCTTGAGTCACTTGCATTTGTTTGCTGTCATGTTTGCATTGTCATATTGTATACTTGAGCTTCACTGAATTTGTTATTGCATTCATGTTGTTGTCTGGACATTTGCCTGAGTCTTCATTGTTGTGTCACTGCATACATGTGTACTTGCCTTGTTCATCCAATTCATTGAGACTGTAGCTTGCCACTGACTTGTGTTCCATTTGTGGTCATTGCTGTATTGTTTACTTGATTACTTGAGCTTTTGTGTAGTTGTTGACTGCATTCATGTTGTTGTGCACTGATTTGAACTTCTCTCTGATTTTGCTTTGGTCATGACACTGTAGTTGTTTATGTCTGCATCCATTACTGCAATACTCATTGTTGTTTATGTCTGCATCCATTACTACAATACTCATTGTCACTGTTACAGTCCCTATGCGGTTGCTATGCCTTGTGTTCTTAACTATTGTCTGGTCTTTGACATTTTGTATGCTTGGTGGCATTTCTTCGAGTCAGTTTGCATCAATGCAGTGGTTTCTTGATGGTGCTTGATCATTTCTTGTTCAAAACTGCTGGAGTTGTTTCACTTTAACTTGTTGTTGCCAGTTTGCCTTGTATCACTGCAAAACTGCATGATATATTTCTGTAGTTGCATTCACTTCATGTTTGATTTTTGAAATTTCACTTGAGTTGAATCCAGTTTCAAAACTCGGGTTTGACCTTGTGCTCGTGTCGTGATTATATTTATATTGCACGTGAGTTGAACCCGGCTTTTCATTTGGGTTTGACCTGTGCTCACTTGTCCCTGTAGCATTATCAAGTGTATATCGATGTGCACGGCCTTGTGGCATGTACAGTGATACATTGTGCATGTCACATTGTTCGTGTATGATGAATTCAAATGTGAAGGCAAATCATGTTTTCAAAAATCATATTTCATTTTATATTGCAAAAATATTTCTTTTTCAATTTTACTGCGTTAGTGAATATTTTTGCAGATTTCTCAGATGCTGGATTATAACTAGAATGAACTTGAAGATAAACTACGAGTGTGAGTGATATGTAGTGAGGCATTTATGTAAATTTGAAATTTTGATGTATTGTAATCAAAATTGTATATGTATAGTGAGAGTTTGAATTTGTACTATTCAAAATTGTAATAAATATTTGTTGAATAAAATTTCTGTTTGAATTCAAATTCTGTGTATTTAATTTTATTCAGCAAATATTTATTTAATCTATGAAAAATAAAACAGTACATTAACAAATACATTTAAACGAATGTATATATGTTTATTATCATCAAACAAAAAATCATATAAGCGCATATTTAAAATCTCCCCCTTTCGATGATAACAAACATATATAAGATTTTGACTATATTAAATGTATTTGATCAATGATATACTCTAATTGCTCCCCCTATTTGAATGCTTCCTCTCTACACGATGCTCCCTCTACATATATGCATACAAATAGAAATATACAAATGAGCCTAGATGTAAATGAAAAATTATTTGACCTTTGCTTGATTTTATTTGACAAAATCTTAACTTTTCTCTCCCCCTTTTGTTATCAGCAAAAGAATAATAGTGTTAGAGAAAAATAGAGATAAAGTGATCAATATTAATCCAACATCAAACTCAAATTGAATATAAATATTAAACTTCAATAAAAATCAAACAAAAATCATAACTACCCTTGTTAGGCACATATTCCACTTTTAGAAAGAATGGAAATGATGTTCTAATATAAAATCATACAATTGTATCAACTTGTGGTACATTTATATCAGGAATTTGAATATCTACTAATCATGCATAACCGTTAGGACTTTTAAATGAGATTAGTAGTATTCCAATTTAATTCTAAAAAATGAAATCAAGTATCTTCTAACCACGCATGACCGTGAGGACTTTTAAATGGGATTAGAATCAACTTGTCTATTTAATCAATTAATTTTGATATGCGTTCCATACATGCGTAACCGTAAGGACTTTTAAATGAGCATGGAAGCACATAATCAAAAATCCAAGTAATTCACTCATGCATAACCGTGAGGACTTTTAAATAAGAGTGAATACTTTGGATATTTATTTATTTTTACAAAAAAAAATATGAAATGAAATATAAATGTTCCCTGATTATAGTACCACATATCGACAAACTATATTTAAGTTTTGATAAACAATGGTCGATAGAAATATGGTAGATATAGAAATGGTCATGAAATCTTTACCCAACAAAAAGTTTTATAACTCTTGTTTGAATTCCTAAAGAAATTTTCCAAATATACTCTCTTGAGTAATGTATGTTAAATATCAACACTTATCACCTTTTCAATCACTATTTATCTTTTTGATAATTAGTAGGGAGTCAGATTAGTCAAAAAAGTTCATTTAAAATCAAATAAAAATGACTATTTGAAAATATGGTCAAAAATGATTTTCTCGAGGGGGTTATATGAGAGAATTTTCTGTTATTTGAAAATTATTTGAAATGAAAAATATGCAGATATTTTTTTTGAAAAACGATGCAGTTACTAAATGTCTCAAAAATCACGTTCAACTAGTAATTTTTCTATCAACTAGATTACCAGTGTAATCTGCATCTGAATTTCTTTTTCACTCCAAAATATCACTAACTAAATTTGATAGACTAGACCATGAAAAGTGCATAAAAACTCAAACTCAACTTTTTTACAGCATTCTTGAATTTGAATTGAAGGCGTGTAAATAATCAGAAACTGTAAATATAGAGTTAGCCGGAAAAAAAAATTATCATCTAACAAAACACTATGTTTAATCCAAACGTATATGTATGAAGTAATTCAGAGAATAGTGTTTTTGGCATAAATGTAATTGGCCAACTATGTTGAAAAAGTCAAAAAAATCATCATCCCACATTATTGGCTGATTTAATTCAGAATACGGTGCAGATTATCACATGTAATATATCGATCAAATAAATATACCTTCACCTGTTTTACCTTTACGATAATTTTTCGTGATTGCCCATTGTGATTCTGTCACCTTTGTACTAGGCTAAGAAACTTTTCTTTGTTGCCCGTTGTGTTTCTGGAACATCCAAAATCCAGAGAACACTGTTGTTGTTCCTTAGCCTGCCACCATACCTACACGATGAAAGATTCTTGTGACCTATTTGTTTTTATAGGTCCATGATTATTAGTGGTTGAAGCATTGTGAATAAACAATCCCTTTGGAACCCAAACTTGTTTTGTCCTTTCATTCTTGTTCCAATAGACATGAAATTTGTTTGTAGTATTCTTAGGAACCCAAACTTGTATAAATTTTGTGTTCTTGTTCCTATGACTACAATTTTCAACACGATGTCCAATTATTTCACATCTATCAAAGACACTCTTACCTTTTGCATTACCATCAACTTGTGTTTTCCCAAAACCTAGTCCTTTTCTATTGTTAGCAAAATTTTGATTTTCCAATAACATGTTGAATGATTATTCTCCTCTTGAAAAGTTATTCAGAGATTTCTCAAGATTTTGGACTTTGGTTTTGAGTGTTGTGTTTTCAGTTATAAGTGAGGTGCATCTATTTATAAAATCCTTTTTCCTAGTGTCAATGGTTTCCTTAAGACTCAAGTTTTCTTTTTCAAGATTCTCAAAGCTATTCTTAAGTCTTGATAATTCTGAATCTAAAATTTTACATTTTTTACAGTCTAGGTTGTGAATATTTTCAAGTTCAGTTTCTAATCTAAAATTTTCACGAGCAAGTTCTCTCCTATGAGATTTCAGTTTTTCAATTTTATATTCAAGAGTATCAACTTCTTTAGTAAGATCAAGACGCATAAAAACAAGTTCTTTATAAGAATAGTCACCTCCCTCACTAGATTCCTCTGAGCTTGCTTCTGAATCAGATTTTGCCACAAGACACAAATTAGCCTCCTCTGAGCTACTATTCGAAACTTCCTCTCCTTCTTCATCATCCCAAGTCGCTGCAAAGGCCTTCTTCTTCTTTTTCTTTCCTTTGTTGTTTTTGAGAAGTGAGCATTGTTGTTTGAAGTGGCCAGGCTTGTTGCAGTTAAAGCACGTCGATTCATTATCGGAATTGTCAGAATCTTTTGACCTATTACCATTTGTTTTCTTCTTGCATGGCTTGAATCTTGATCATTTTCTAAGATTATTGACAACCATTGCAAGCTCTTCAATTGGATCTTCTTCTTCTTCATCGCTCTCTTCTTTGCTCTTTAAGGCAACTGTCTTCTTCTTTGATTCAGAGTTGTTGCGTTCCTCCTTTGCTTTTAGCTCAAGCTCATATGTCATCAAGTTTCCGATCAACTCCTCCATGCTTAGTTTACTCAGATCTTTTGATTCTTGTATTGCCATGACTTTTGTCTCAAAGCTCATCGGTAAGACTCGTAGTACCTTCCTCACAAGCTCTACCTCAGTGAATACCTTCCCAAGCGCTCTGGCATTGTACACCAAAGTTGAAAAGCGTCCAAACATGTCCTTTATGCTCTCGCCTTTGTCCATCACAAAGTTCTCGTATTCACTGCTGAATAGGGCTAGACGAGACTCCTTGACTTGAGAAGTTCCTTCATGTATCACCTCCAAGGTATGCCAAATTTCCTGTGCAGTTTTACAATGAGAAATTCTATTAAATTCAGTCTTATCAAGAGCACAGATCAGAGCATTCATGGCTTTAGCATTTGTAGTTTTTAATTTCTTATCGTTAGCATCCCACCTATCCTTAGGTTTAGGAATTTTAGTATCACCAACAGTTATAGTGGGAGATTTATAGTCAGTTTCAATAATGTCCCAAACATCATAATCAACAGAACTAAGATAAATATTCATCCTAACTTTCCAATAAGCATAATCATTCCCATTGAACATGGGTGGCCTAACAATAGATTGCCCCTCAGAAAAAGCATTATTTGGTGGATTCATGACTCTAGAGTTAAAGAAAAATACCATGCTTTGATACCACTTGTAGGATCTAAATTAACCCTAGAGGGGGGTGAATAGGGTTATAGCAAATTTTCTTGAATTAAACAAAAACAAATTGCAGAGAAATAAATATGCTGAAAAGTAAATCACACACAAATTTTACCCAGCTTCGGCAACCCCTGCCTACTGCTGCATTCCCAGATTTCTATTAGAATTAAACAGTCTCTCGCTTACAAACACTCTAACAGACTCACAAGCTCTGCTCCCGCTTACAAGCACTCTAATAGACTTGCAACCCCTGCTCCCGCCTATAGAGTTTTGCAAACTCGCAAACCCTGCTCCCGCCTATAGAGTTTTGCAAACTCGCACACCCTGCTCACTGAACTAATTCTAACTAGACAATCTGACACTACCTACAACCTAGGTGGTGATTTACCAAGACTTGATTCGAAAAGAAAATTTAAAACAAACTTAAAAACAATTTTAAACTTAAACCCCTAATTAAATATAACCTAAAGCCCTCTTTTATAACCAAGGCCAGCCCATTTTTTTTGCCCGTTCCTTTTTCTTTTGGCTTGTGAAGAGATAATGTCGTCCGATCCTCTTTCTACAGAAATTAGGGTTTTTCTGAAATTTGATTCTCTGGTTTGTGTTGCTCTTGCTCACTGCTTCTCTGATGATCGGCTCTTGAGGTCAGCTGCCTGATTGTCTTCGAGATTGCGAATTACCTCTGGTACGTTGTTCGAATCTTTTGCTTTGTCAGGATTTAATCTGATTATTCTTGTTAGCTCTGCATTGCCGATGATGAACTTGTGGGTTTATATTTGGATTTGATTCGATTTTTCCACACTTGCCGATGATGATTTGGGTGATGTATTTATATGAATTCTGAGACCCTAATCAATTCGATACTTTCCTAAATTTTGCTTTCCTGATATTGTTACAACTTGATACACACGGTTTTGTTTGTGCAGCGTTCGATTTAACTTGTTTGATACGGCAGAAACTTTCCCTATAGTTTGCTTTGACTTTTTCAAAGATACTTATTTGCGTTGAATTCTGACTTCGGCTTGATTTGTATTTTACTTCGTGATTGCCACGGCTTCGGCCACCTTTGTGTTCATCCCTGTGAGCTTCGTGAATTTCTCTGATTTGACTCCAGTATGCTTCCTTGCTTGACTTGATGCCTTGAATTTGAGACGTTTGATTACCACTGGATTTGACTTGGTTACACTGCTATGTACTTGTCAGTCTTGTACATTTGTTGTTTGCATTGGGCATTTTGTATGCTTACAATTTTGGTTTTACAATGCTTCATCATGCTGCATACTCTGCTGTTGAGTTCCTGTAGTTTGCTATACATATGAACTTGCATTGCTTCGAGTTGTATTTACACCCCTTTCTGTTGCATTCATGTACACTGCACTTGTTTGAGTTACTTTGTTGTCACCGGTTCATTATGTACTTGATCTTTGTTGTAACTGGACATGTTGCTTGAGTCACTTGCATTTGTTTGCTGTCATGTTTGCATTGTCATATTGTATACTTGAGCTTCACTGAATTTGTTATTGCATTCATGTTGTTGTCTGGACATTTGCCTGAGTCTTCATTGTTGTGTCACTGCATACATGTGTACTTGCCTTGTTCATCCAATTCATTGAGACTGTAGCTTGCCACTGACTTGTGTTCCATTTGTGGTCATTGCTGTATTGTTTACTTGATTACTTGAGCTTTTGTGTAGTTGTTGACTGCATTCATGTTGTTGTGCACTGATTTGAACTTCTCTTTGATTTTGCTTTGGTCATGACACTGTAGTTGTTTATGTCTGCATCCATTACTGCAATACTCATTGTTGTTTATGTCTGCATCCATTACTACAATACTCATTGTCACTGTTACAGTCGCTATGCAGTTGTTATGCCTTGTGTTCTTCACTATTGTCTGGTCTTCGACATTTTGTTTGCTTGGTGGTATTTCTTCGAGTCAGTTTGCATCATTGCAGTGGTTTCTTGATGGTGTTTGATCATTTATTGTTCAAAACTGCTGGAGTTGTTTCACTTTAACTTGTTGTTGCCAGTTTGCCTTGTATCACTACAAAACTGCATGATATATTTCTGTAGTTGCATTCACTTTATGTTTGATTTTTGAAATTTTACTTGAGTTGAATCCAGTTTCAAAACTTGGGTTTGACCTTGTGCTCGTGTCGTGATTTTATTTATATTGCACATGAGTTGAACCTGGCTTTTCATTTGGGTTTGACCTGTGCTCACTTGTCCCTGTAGCATTATCAAGTGTATATCGATGTGCACGGCCTTGTGGCATGTACGGTGATACACTGTGCATGTCACATTGTTCGTGTATGATGAATTCAAATGTGAATGATGACGAACAACCCAAATAACTGAGGCAAATCATATTTTCAAAAATCATATTTCATTTTATATTGCACAAATATTTCTTTTTCAATTTTACCGCATTAGTGTATATTTTGCATATTTCTCAGATGCTGGATTATAACTGGAATGAACTTGAAGATAAACTACGAGTGTGAGTGATATGTAGTGAGGCATTTATGTAAATTTGAAATTGTGATGTATTGTAATCAAAATTGTATATGTATAGTGAGAGCTTGAATTTGTACTATTCAAAATTGTAATAAATATTTGTTGAATAAAATTTCTGTTTGAATTCAAATTCTGTGTATTTAATTTTATTCAACAAATATTTATTTAATCTATGATAAAAAAATAGTACATTAACAAATACATTTAAACGAATGTATATTTGTTTATTATCATCAAACAAAAAATCATATAAGCGCATATTCAACATTCTTTACTCCTTCTTCTTCACAAATTCATATTTTAAAGTTTTCATATTTTTAAGATCATGCCGAAATTATGTCAAATTCTCAAGTGAATCAAATTAGAATTTCATTCTTGTTTGATTCTCTGTCCTCTCTCGAAGATCAAAGTGCTATTCAGAGTTATAGGATCAATTTGTAATCAAAAGTCTATCGAGTCTGTCTATAAGGTATGGTTGCGCCTGGAAATCAATTGGTAATCTGGTGGTCCGTAAATCAAGAGGTTTGCCCGGACTCGTGAGACAGGAGGGTACCTCAAGGCCTTTATAAATTGAGGAGTGTAATCTCGACACTGGTTTAATAAAAATCTGTATGGGGTGGTTTGCCTTGGTACAAGACTGGATGTATGGTAACTCAAAACCAGTATAAAATTCAGTGTGTTCTTTCCCTTTACTGCTTTTTATTTACTTTCTGCAACTGTGTTTGATTCTGTGGTTGTTCTGTGATTGAGTTCTGCATTTGTTTGTGTCATAATTTCAATTTAGTTCATATAAGTATTAGAATTCATTAAACACTATTCACCCTCTCCCTATAGTGTTAAATTAGCCTTAAGATCCTTAATCCGCTGTCCCTTTCATTTGATTCTAAATGCCTCGCTTCCCACCATTACCACTTTGTTACTCCCTTTTGACAAGAACACCATACATCATCTCATCCGCTGCCTCGCTAATCTCATTATTTTCACTATTTTTTATTTAAATTATTGTTGTTTGGCTTCTGATTGTTTGAAATGTAATTTTTTCACTTATTGCAACTACTGTTAACTAAAAATTATAAAACCTTGCATAGATTTACAGTAAATCAATTTGTGATTTACTAAGTGAATGTACTTTTCTTAATGAAAATGAAAATGAAAACTCTTTTACTATTAATTCATGACGAAAATAATAAATTCCCATTTTGTGGATGAATCACATTGATTTCATTATTTTTTTGAATGAATCGTGTTAAATCCGCAAAATAATAAATCGTTATGTTCATATTGACCCCTAATTGGATAAATTTGAATGAGTTATATGAATTGAATTTTGATTACAATTGTATTGAATTAAATTGAGTAACCAAGATGTAATAGAATTGACAAAGACTGAGTGGAGCATTGAATTGCAATCCTTCCAACCACCATTTTATTATGCCATTGCAGCATTTAATAAGATTTCTATATGTAAAGTTGGGGTTATTCCTCTTCAGTACAGAAATAAGTTTATTTATTTATTTTATTGAATGTTATTCTATCATAAGTAGATGCTAGTCTTTATTTGATACAAAGATTATTCATTTTCACATATTTTTGCAGGCGCTTATGCAAAAAACAAGTTTATATATAGTATGATTAATGTACATGCAAGCCACAAATAGTAACATATTTTATATAAGTCTCTTCTTAATACACTAAAATGAGAAATAAGAAGATAAATATGATCAATTACTATAATTTTTAAACATACCCATGACCATGAGTTCGACCATTGCATGAAACTGGAAGGTTTTCTAGAAGAGATAACAAATAAGTTTGCATCAAAACAAATGAAAGAAGTTGTTTCTGTCAATATGTATTGATATCTTATGATATCATATTGGCATTTTGATATTTTAACATGTAATCTAATTAATTTAGTTGATCTATATACTTTTATCAATGTTAAATGTAAATTGAATTTGCATCTTTTGTTTTATATATAAAAATATAATTATTTATGAAAAATGGGGCAAAAAATGAAGAATTTTTTTATTCGCCTAGGCAATTAGATATCTTTGGTTCGACCTTGGGTTCATTTGTATTATTGTTAGAATTCATTAGTGACTGCTTTATACAAGATTTTTCATGTACGTTGTGTTTGTAGTTTGGATTTTGTTTTGTATGTTTATTGTAGAGGTGGCAATCAGACGCGACCAGACATACCGGGACCCGTCTCAACGGATATTAGTTCTAGGCAGATCGGATTTTTATGGGTCCAAACTATACATTTTTAATTATGGATCTGACTCGGCCTGAGATTTGGTTCCGGTCAGGACGTACCGTTTTGGGTCAGGTTGGGTAATAAGACTAAAAATTCATATATTTCAATGTTTTTTGGTTGGTGTTTCAAGTCGGGTCGGTTCGATCGGGTTTAATAAGGTTTTTATGGTATTTTTCATTATGCAGACCCTATCCGAGACCCATCGGGTTCAGTTCGAGTTCAGAACTTCTCAGGTCAATTCGTTTCGAATTTGTGATTTTTTTTATTTGTCAGCCCCAATTTGGTGGTACTATAATTATTTAAGCATAAAATGATGTAAATTTACAAATTATACCTTTAGTCTTATTATATTATTTAGTAACTTCAGTGGTGGGTAAACCATTCTATCATGTGTCAAGGACTACCAGCTCAAGTGATAGTTGTATGATGCTTTAGGCTGATCTCCTAGAGGTCAAGGGTTCGAACTCCTGTGATGTCAAATTGAGTGTTTTTCTTGAATAAAATACCGCTCTTAATATAAAATAAGGGACAAATAAATTTAACCATCATCATGTATTTTTATGAATGTGTGTGTAGGACGACTATTAAAGTAGAAAATAAAACATAAAATAGAAACACGATAGATGTTAATCGTTGGATCTGATTTAGGATTGAATTTATTGGAAGATTTAATGATTTGACTTCTTTTGAGTCCCACTTATGTCCTAAAAGATTTTCTCATATACATATATCATTACGTATGGCACATTTGTTGGATAAAATAAAAACATGCATTAACTTCGTCTTAGTGCAAAATAATATGTACAACTACATAAAACTAATGTGTTCATTGTTAGTATAAATTTGATCATTGTATAAATAAAATGGAATGTCTATCAAGATAGTTATGAGAAATACTAAGATCTAGTGAACTAATATGAAAATATAAATGTCAAGCAATTTACCATTTTTCCATTAGCTGTTTTCTCCCCTCATTTGTCCAAGCTTTATGATGGTATTAAAACCCAAAAGGATATAGATGACAAAATTATAAATGTTGGTTAAGGGATACTTTGACATAATCCACAGTTAATGCATCGAGTTTTGTGTACATTTTTACATACTATTATGCATTAAAAAATGTTAATGCATTTTTTCTTTGCGTATGTCCAACCATATATATTGTTTGTAGTAATAGCTCATTGTTGTTCCAGGTTGAAATAGCATAATGTACATTTTTAGCAGATCTATCAATAGATATTTTTGGATGCGGATAGTGTCATATCGGCATTCGAATTTATTTCGGATATCAGATATCTGCATCCGTGGATACAGACGGATATCGAATAATTATTCAATTCACTAACAATTGATAAATCAAAAAATATAAACAATTTTTTTTAATTTACTATAAACCTTTTTCAATCCTATTGGTTATAAAACTATGCACAATCAACAGATATGACGATAATAAATAGTTTTGAGAAAATTATATGCATATAATATAAACTATTAAATTAATAAAACAGTAAATACATATTTTCATTGTATTAAAATACACAATGCAAACTTTAATCTTCATAAAAAATGAATAGATAATTTTCAGATGCAGATTCCTTCATTACTGCACCCGTATCCATTTTTCATATATCAGATATTTATTCGCTTTTTAGATATGGATGTGGAAGGATTTCAGATTTGTCGGGTATCTTTTGGTTTTTATGGAAAATGACTGAAATAAAAATATCAACTACTAATTGTAGTAAACAAATTGTAGTAAACAAAAAAACTCATCCATTTTGCATCCAACAAACAAAGATATATATCGCAGTCACTAAGTTATCCATAGCAGAGATATATGTAAGTTCTCATATTTAAGTTAACTTAAAAGTACACTTGGGGAAATCGCAATTATGCTTGACATGTTCAATACCTATATCATCATGAACAACATTAAGTGATCCCGATATCTATTGTTTTGCAACTTGTGTGCCTAGAGCAGAACTTTTCCCCTCTTGGATAATTTTTATAATATCCTCAACTATATGAGTTGTTTTTTATCTTTCCCTTTATGATATAGTTCATCGCCCATCTTTAGGAAAATTCTTGAGAAATAACGAATTCTTCTTTATCCCTCGTACTTGTAATCCAAATGGGATGAGTTTGCAATAAATATATTTGAGAATCATTCTTTGCATCCTTTGGATGCATGTTTAAAAATATGGATAGCTCACTTGATGATACCATTAATTTTCTTATGTTTATGGATAGCTCGGATTAGTTAGATATTATGATTACATGTTTTCAAGAGGATCACTAAGGTATGTAAGTATTTTCTGAAATCTAACATATATGGAGTCACATAAACTTTATTTTGAAGTTCTAATTTAATGTTGGATTTTAAATTTAACCACTTGCCACTGCTGCTTAATTTGGTTGATAAACTTTTATTATATGATAATATTTTCCATCATATTTGGTTTTAATAATGCTACTTAAAATGTTCAATTCAGGATCATTTTATACTTATTGTACCATCTTATGTGAATAAGCAATTAAATTCTAACACTATAAGGCATGAAGCCCTTTTAATAATTAACATGTTATACGGTTATTTCCACTGCAATCATGTTTCGAAAGGCAGTTGAAATTGAATCCCAATGTGTATATTATTAGTTGGTACTAACATGGTAGCTTTGTTATCCTTGTAATTGAGTCGGGCAGATTTTTGGTGTCCTATGCATGCGCTGACAATCAACAATTTTTAAGCTAAGTGGAAAGAAACTATTGTTAATTCTCAAATATGTCCTACGCTTTAGCCGGAATATTCACGACGCTGAATATTCTGAAAATAGTAGGAAAGCCTATAGTCAGACATTCATTTAATGAACATTAGATGCTCATTTAATGAATGTTTAGCGTCAGACATCCATAATATAAATGACGCCTAACTTCAAACTCTTATTTAATAGGTGTCTACGAATGCATGTTAAATTACTCAATTTAGAAACATGATAATACTTATTAGTCCCTCTAAATTTTAAGAAAAATCCAGGATAAAATGCCCTTATGTTATTCATTCATTCATTTACATTTTATCCTACTTTTCTTCCCCATTCCTCTAATATAAACTTAATGTAATTAGGAGAGGCAAAACTTGATTAATTTGTTTTCTTTTAGTTTGAAAATACACAGTTTGCATAAGAGATAAAATCTTGAATCTTATGTTGCTTTGATTATTATTATTTTATTTTTTTAGTTTGAAAATACACGGTTCATAGAAGTGGTAAAACTTGAATTTTATGTTGTGTGATTTATTTGGATTGATTGTTTCTTCGGTGAAATTCTTTTACGGGTTGTTTCCTACTGGGGAATAGTATAAGGGAAAACATTAATAATAAAATTAGTATATTCAGCTCAAAATACGAGTACAATATTTTTTCTTATTTTGTGAGATTACTCAACAACTTTTTAGATTTAAATAGAATTAACTTAAATTATAATTGTTAAAATTGGGTGTCTATTAAATGAGCACATAACATCGTCTACTAAATTGACTCCACTAACCGTGCAAATGTGTGTCGAATACGACTTCAGTTCAAAAAAACAGACATTTGGCTGAATGTTGTGTTGAATTCTTTTCCGTAGGAGTTGCTCCAAAAGCACATATTTGTTAACGAACTTATATTGCTATTTTTTTATCATTAGAATAAATCTAGTGTGATGCTCCACTCGACTTATATCTAAGGGCTATACTTTTTTCAAAAGTTTACACTACGATCGGTGGTTCCGCCGATCAAAGTTTCTATGGGTTTCCTTAGAGCATCTCCAGTAGGAAGCAGAGAATCAAAATGAGCAAATGAAAAAAAAAATGTCATAAGTCTCCGCTCGTACAGTAGAGGATGATGATTTCTTTTTTTCGGTTGTAAACATATAAACGGTTTTTAGAAAACTATTTATAGGTTTTGTTTTCTTTGTTTTCAATTTTTTTTTCTGATTGTTGTTTGTAGTATAAACGGCTTTCTGATTGTCGTTTATAGAATAAACGGAAATCGGTTATCTATTTATTGATCACCATCTAAAATAAAGGCGGGGAAAACGACCATTTTATTTGTTTTTCTACATTTGAATCGTCGCGGCTAGACATGGGAAAATAAATTATGTCGGGGTCGTTTCTCCACGCCGCTGGAGAAGGTGTTAGCAGTGCACTAAATCTGCTTTCATCCTTGTAAAACGGCAAACGAATTTAAACAAGAACAAAACAATGCCATTTCCTTCCAGAAAGTCAGAACAGTTGTGTCTCAAACTCTTAAACTCAGCTTCCACCTCTCTCCCCAAACTCCTTCAAACTCAATCCCTCCTTATCAAATCTGGTCTGCAAAACAACATCTTAATCCTCACCAAATTCACTTCAGTCGCTTCATCCCTTTCCTCCCTCTCGTTAGCCATCTCTCTTCTCTTCTCCCCCCTCTCCTGCCCTCACTTGTACGACAATTTCTTGTTCAACACCATCATCAGAGCTTATTCAAATTCAAGCGACAAACTTTCATCCATTCACTACTACACTCTTATGCTCCGCCTTCAAATCCTACCCAACAAGTTCACGTTCCCTTTTCTCCTAAAATCCTGCTCCAACCTCGCCAGTTCTCTTACCATCGGCTCTCAAATTCACGCTTCCGCCATCAAATTCAGATTCAACGACGACCCATTCGTTCGAAACACACTAATTCACATGTACTCGTGCTGTGAAGAAGGAATTGAGCTCGCCTACAAAGTGTTCGATAGAATGCCTAGAACAAGTCAAGTTACGTGGAGCGCAATGATCAGTGGTTTAATTCAATCCGGCCAATCCAACAATGCAGTTGCCTTATTCAGACAGATGCAAATGGAAGGAGTGAACCCCGATGAAGTAACTTTCATCACTGTTTTATCCGCTTGTGCAGATTTAGGTGCGCTAGAACTAACAAAATGGATAGGCTCTTACATCGAAAGAGGTAAAATAGAAAAAAGCGTCCCTCTCTGTAATGCCCTCATTGATGCACAATCAAAATGTGGAGACGTTGATGGAGCATTGGACTTTTTTGAAGGGATGAAGGAGAGGAGCATAGTATCATGGACTTCGGTTATAGATGGGTTAGCTTCTCATGGAAGAGGCAATGAAGCAGTTTTGTTATTCGAAGAGATGAAGAGTTCGGGTATTGTTCCTGATAACGTATCGTTCATTGGTGTGTTAACTGCTTGTAGTCATGCAGGACTTGTTAAGGAGGGTAGATATTACTTTGATAGTATGAGATATGAGTACAAAATCATGCCTAAAATAGAGCATTACGGGTGCATGGTGGATTTACTAGGAAGAGCGGGTTTGGTTGAGGAGGCAATGGAGTTTGTGAAACAAATGCCTATGGAAGCGAATCCCGTTATATGGAGAAGTCTTATAAGTGCTTGTAAAGTTCATGGCAAGTTAGAGCTTGGAGAAAGGATTACAAAGGAATTGATAGAGAAGGAACCTACACATAGTTCGAATTATGTGTTGCTTTCGAACGTGTATGCTTTAAGAAAGAGTTGGCAGAAGAAGATGGAGGTGAGGAAGGTGATGAGCAAGAAAGGAATTAAAAAAGTGCCTGGGTGCAGTTTGCTTGAGTTAGATGGTGAAATATATGAGTTTGTAGCGGGGGATGACTCGAGTAAGTATTGCAAGGATATATATGAGATGGTGGTTGAAATAGGAAGTAAGTTGAAAATGGAAGGTTATGTAGGGATGACTAAGGAGATGTTGCTTGATATAGATGAAGAGGACAAGGAAGATGCATTGCATTGGCATAGTGAGAAGCTGGCTATTGCTTTTGGGTTGTTGAGAACAAGACCTGGAATGCAGATAAGGATAGTGAAGAATTTGAGGGTTTGTGGAGATTGTCACTCTGCGACCAAATTGATATCGAAGATTTATGGGAGGGAGATATTGGTGAGAGATAGGAGTAGATTTCATAGGTTTAAAGATGGATTGTGTTCTTGTAATGATTTTTGGTGAGATGTAACAGAATATATAATAGAGATTATTTTTGTTCAAATGTTGAATTGTTGCCCAACTGACAGCTATTTTATTATATAGAATATTAAATCATTTGACTTATTCTTTTTTCACATTCTTTCTCAACTCAAATCTTAACTTCTTCCGACTTCAAGTAATTATTTTATACTTTTTAAACATATTTATATCTCAGATAGCCATTCATTTCCTTTTTTTCTTTCATATATCTTCCTAATTGAACATTTCGTTTTCTCATTTCCACCTTAAAAGAACCGTCTTGTTTTCCATTTTATATGCGAGTACATTGGCACGTGCGATGCACGTGCGCAGGAGAAGTTGGTATGAAAAGCACTGCTTATAAGGTTTTTTGGATCTTACAAAATGGTTTCGACATATACATACTGTTGCATTTCGTGTGCATGCACAAATCAATCATTTGTCGAAACGTAAATGAGACTAAGTTATTTTAGAAAATATTTAAATAGGTAAAGAGAGTGATCAACTATTATATCATTATGTAAAGAAATGTACCAAATATTAAAATTAGTACTTGCATTAGTTTGAAACTTAAAAAAATTGTATCATCTCTCTTTTAAAAAGTAATCATCATATTAATATATAAAGAATTTTTCTTATCAACAATAAATGTCGTATTTCCCTTTATACTCTCTTTGTCACAAACCCTCAATGCTTGCTAAAGTACAAAACTGCCTAACGCTAGTGTATAGATTTCGAATTTTACTTTAGATTAATTTCCCTATCAAAACCACCGTTAATGATGTTTTGGTTACTCCAACATAAAATTGTGAGAAAGCTCAACAGTTTCGTGGAAGAAAAGATTGGCCTTTGATTGTTAATTATCAAGAAGATTCGGGTATTTTATTCAGCTTTTTTTACAAAATTAGATTGGAGATTATTCAGTTGAGAACTTTTATATTAAAAGAAACAAATATATTTTTCCATTTCAATGCAAAAAAATTAGATGTACCATAAATGTCGACAATGAAACTCAATTGGCATAGTATAAGGTAAAAGCAAAAGCGTATAATGCATACCCCTATCCATTGAACAAAATTAGATCCGAAAGTCAAAAAAGATTCGAGTTTCAAAAATAAAAAATAAAAGTACACTATAGTATATAATTTACCAAGTGCTTGTATCTGTCTATAATTTCTTCGAAGAAACTGCCAATTGATTTTCCAAAATTCTCAAAAATGAATGGCAAGATAAGCTGTACAAATAGTAGTAGTATTTAGCGTATTGCATGTGGAAGATAATCCGTACAAATAGCCATTATTATTGTAATATTAAAGGAAATGCTCATAATCAATTATATAGTAATCCATGTGGGTAGGAAATAACAATGAGTAACCCACTTTTTTTGAATCGGAAACTGGTAGTCCCAAATCATAATAACCAATGAATTCATATTATGACTCGGCAAAACAGAAATTACTATTACTGCTGATAATTGATATTGAAATTATTGACATGTATTTGACCTTCAAATTAGTATTTTATATTAGGAAAACATTCTGGCCAACTATTATATTAGTAACTTGAATATACAAAGATAGTAGGGACATGAAACATACTGTCTAACTTTTATATTAGAAGAAACAAATATATTTTCCCATTTCAATGCAAATAAATATGATT
Source organism: Allium cepa (assembly GCA_030765085.1). Classification (NCBI taxonomy): domain Eukaryota; kingdom Viridiplantae; phylum Streptophyta; class Magnoliopsida; order Asparagales; family Amaryllidaceae; genus Allium; species Allium cepa. The sequence continues at coordinate 229,796,638 of CM060941.1, forward strand.
ACATAAATGACAATGAAACTCAATTGGAAAAGCAAAAGTGTATAATGCATACCCTTATCCATTGGACATAATTAGTTCCAAAACTTAAAAAGATTCAACTTTCAAAAGTAAAAAATTGCCACAACTTACAGTTCAGACCATTGGCTGATGCTGATGAGTGTGTTACAAACCAAATGTTGAAACTAATGCACGTTGAACAAAGCGCATGTGTAATTAAAGAGAGCTAATGCTATATGCATAATGAGATGGCAATACTAATGAGTTAAGAGCCCATATTTGAAAATAGATGCATTGTTGTTCTTAGAAGTCTTGGACAACCACAATGGCATAAGCTCTTGCTATAGAGATATGAATCATTATAGCATTAGAGAACAGTTTGAACTGGTTAGAAGCATTAGGCATGATCCGATGAACCAAGTACTGCAATAAACTTATAAGACATGAACATACGATGATGCAGAGGCATGGAGGCAACACATGACAACTGGCGAGAGCATTGCTGCTAGTGCTAAGTGCTATGAGTCATGTGCAAACTGTCGAACTGGATAGAATTAGAGGAAATTGATGTGAGCTAAGGCTGCAGTCTAATACATTGGAAACTAAGTCAGTAGCAGTGAACCGATGTGAACTGACCACTAATGTTGGTCTAGAGTGGCATGAGCAGAACTAAATTGGAATAACTGAACTATAGTGTTGAAAGTAGAGGCAACACTCGAAATAAAATACTAGAATAACTGCAACTGAGACCTGCAGTTTCAAGGATAGAGTTATGGCACTGCTTCAATAATAATGGTCAAGCTATGATATTGAAATGGGGGGTGCACAGTTTTGAAAGAGTGTAACATCATGAAAATTAAGCTAAGAACCAACAGACAGACAGAAGCTAAGAACCACTTGGACAAAGGTGCTTGTCGAATTTTTATGCATGTGTGTCATCACAAATGGATACATTTTTTTCTTCGTATTATGAATACTAAGCGAAGCACATAGAATAAACAAAAATGGAATAAGTAAATGAAGTAAGTAATTCATAATTGGGAAAAATTTTGAGAAGGTAATTCAAAAGAAGCAAAAAGGACAATGACTATACTTAATTCCACTAAAACTACATAATATTTACCTTTTTATGAGCTTCAAATCACGAATATTATTTACCTTGGAATAAAACTTACTTGAAATATATAAATTAAGGAGGTAAATCAAAAGTGGAAATATATATATAAGAATACCGAAAAATTTATCAAATTCACCTAAAAGAGTCAATGTGGTCAAGTCAAATGGATAGTAAAACTGGTATTTCACTATTTAAAGATTAAAATTTAAAGAGTCATAATTTAATGTTATATATTTAGCATAAATCAAAGAGAAATATTATTACATGTCATGCAAGTTAGCAACTTGAATTTCAAAAGAATAACAAAAGTATCCAAGTAAAATTAACAATTTTATTTTCTACATTAAGAAAACATTTATGAACATCATGTGATAATAAATACTGGTTTCAAAAGAATTTTATTTACTGCCTTTATTTCAGTGATGGTTAAATTTTGCTTTTACACGTCAAGGAAGTATCTTTGTAGTTAGTAGTAGAAAATAGAATTAAAATATAATAGCGAACATAAATTGTAGTAAACACATCAAATAAAAATCCTACATAAGTATAATCCCTAATACAATAAACGATTATTAAACCTTTCGTCAACATTTAAATATGCATTTATGGTTGGCTAGTGTAAAAAAATTCAAAATATACCTAACCCCAATCGGCATGTATTTAATTTACATTGTATAATTAATATTGTTAATACCATAAACATGACAATTTACCCCTTTCCAATTATATAGGCATGTATGATTGGCAGGTATGTAATGCACAATATACGCAGCAAGATTATCAGGTAATGAAGTATAATAATAAATTTCCAATACCATAAACGAAGCATTTTTACCTCTTGCTAGTATAAAGTTCTCTGGCATAAGGTCATGAATATTGCTATTGATAAACCGTATAATATGCGGAAACATATGTTTTTATGCCTAGTTATACAAATCACTTTAGTGAATATAACTGTCAGTTGTAACAAAGTTGATACCTGTTTCTTGCTTTCAAACTCAAAATCGATATATAATAAGGCACACTGTTCCAAATTCAAATTTTAATTTTACCTTTGGAATCAAATTCAATCGATTGCTATTTTTATCCAACATAACATGTAGGTATTTTAGTTTAATTTAATTTGTCAGATGCTTACTTTGTTTAGCTATACATTATACAAAGTCTATAATTCATTTATAGTATTGATTTTGAGAAGACTATTATGCAGCGAATGATTGTTGCTATATTTTACTCTATTGTTAGGAAAATGTAACGACCCTGACTCGACCTTCGAAAATGGCACCGAATACGACATTCGTATTCAAATGCCGCAAATCCAAACGTCGAATCTGTTTCGCCGGAGCTTATAACATATTAAGTATAACAATACAGCGGAAGAAAAAGAATATAACAATATACAACATTGATACAATATCTGATACAACCGAATGATACAATGAATATCAATATACATCAGAGATATGATACAAGACAATAACCGTGGAAAGAAAAGATAACACCAGCAGCGGAGCAATATCTCCAATATGGTCTTCAAGAGAGAACTCCAGTATCTGTAATCTCCATCTCCAAGGCACCAATTCAGAAATAGCTCGAACTCCCAATAACGATGCACTAAGCTAAGCAAGGTCGGTCCTGATCCAAAGACTAAACTAGCTCCATATAATCTACTAAACCTGACCATCTAAAAACCCGAACTCTAAAGTGGCCGTGTGGGAAAATTGTGGGCACCCGGAGTTTAGGAAGGAATAATAAACTCCAGGTCAGTTGTGGGACTGGTATGAGCAAACAAAAACATCTTTAAAACAAACAACAAAGAATTTTAAAATAAATCCGCAACAATTTTGCAAAATAGAACATTATTTGGGAATAATGATCAATTTGGGACATTAAATTTTAAAATTCAAAATATGTTAATACCAAGCACAAAAGATAACACACATAAGATAACAGTAAAATTTTCATCCTGCTAATTCATCAAATGAACCAATGTGTAATAATAAATCAAATAAATCAATGAGATAATGGAAAAATTATAGAAAAGAATATTTACAGCTAGCATAAAAAATAATGCATCCTTATAGAAAAAAGGTTTTCACATGATCCATGCTTGCCAAATAAATGAGTCATATATTGAAAAATCCCAAATAATGCATAAAAAATTAAATAAGAAATGATCTTCAACAAATCAATAGACACTGAATCATTTTCAAATTAAGGACGCTGAAAGCAATAGGAAGATGTCGACAGGTAATTTTTGAAAGCATAATTTTATTTTGTTTTATATACAACCACCTCTTACTTATATAATTACTTTGCATCCACAAAGCAAACATCAAGGAAATTGCCCAATCTAGTAAAAGTAGGACTTTTTCCAATAAGTATAAGATTGGATATGGTATTTTATTTGATTAATGGAATTGGGTTGATTGCTTTATTCAAAAGTTAAATTCTATGAAAATATATATTATTATTTTTTAAAATAATGAAAGTAGTTTGCAAATATGTTTCATTGTAATTTTTCTTTCAATAGTGTGGAAAAATGATATAGTCAATGTAAAACAATTACAATACTATATATAAAATTCTTTTTTTTTCTTTTACTTTGTTGCTTGGTACTTCTAAAAGAAGATATATCATGTGCTGACATTATTACCGGGGTGAAACAAAAAAATATCGCTGGAACTACTTATCTACTTAGGTGAGATGTATATAGATAAATGTAAAATATGGTTAGGCGGTTAAAAACATGTTCAAAAATGAACGCACCTAAACTGAGAGAGTTGAGCTTGATACTTGTTTCAAATTACATCCCATCAACAACATGATATACAAACAAATTAATTTAGTAGAATGATATGTTAATGTTCTATCATCTAAGGGAGAATGACATGGTTTCAGGTTATAATTTGGTTGGAGTTTGAAAAAACGATTTTTGGATTTTGAAAATAGTTTTTATAACAGTGCATAAGGTTTTCACTTACTTTTATTACGATCAGGTTAGAGTGCATAATGGACTTTTTGTAAAAAAAATATTTGAAGTAGATTGGATAATTTTGCTTTCAGTACTCATTTTCTTGCAAAATTATGTCTCGTTTTCTCTTATATCCAAAACGCAGTGGTGCATGAATGGCTAAAGCAATATTCTAATTTATATCCATTTATAGAGGGAATATTTTGTCGAAGTTAGGAAAAGTATCAAATCTACCAATTGAAAAAAAAATCTATCACAAATACAAATGAAATTAAAACGTAATCATTTCTCATATTAGTTTGCATACGTCTGTTTTTAAAGCTGAAACATACTGCAATAACAAACCACCACCAACAATAAAAAGTTTGCTCTAAAAGTTAAATGAATAAAATTAATTTAGCATCATCAATTTAAAGTTGAGGCAAATCCAGCAAGCATCTAAATCATGATTTTACTGATGAAACACAAACATAATAATCATTCTACAAATTTTTGGAATTAGAATCTACTACAAAGCAGAAAATAACGAAACTTTAACTAAAATAATACCTATTTGTCTTCTTTCAATTCCTCAGTTATCCGAACGAAGTCCTCTGTCTTCCGACTCATCGTTTTCATTCGTCGCTTCTTGTTCATCAACTGATTGTTGGAGCTTCACTCAAAATTTAATCGAACCCTAGAATTTTGTTCAAAAATTATAAAAGAATAAAATTATGATTTTCAGTAGAAATAAATCAGGATTTGAACTGAATTTAGTAGATAAATTAAGGCGCGCGATACCCTGTTCCTTCTTAAGTACCTTTCTTATTTTAGGAATCCCAGTTATGAAAAGTAAGTGTGAACTTAATTTCATACTAAAAAAACAATTTAATTTGTTTATGGATTAAGAAACAAAACAGGATTTGCAGTTAAGATATGAGTGCATCTGTACAGTTCAAAAATTACCTAAAAAAATTGCAAATAGAAAAGTTTAAAAGCAAACTTGAAAGAATACCTCAAACTGGAAAGTCGGTCCATGCAGTGAAAACCGTAGATCGACAGCCGTCACCTATTCCCCTCACTGTGCCTCTTCCTCAACGATCCATCTACTACTAAAGACGAAGACGTATGGAATGGGTAGAGAGCAGTCCAACATCCATTGGGAAGCCTAATCTGTGAGTTGGGAGAAGAAGATAATACGTTAGAGAAAACTGCATTTGTACAGTTCCAAAATTAGCGAACAAAATTGCAAATAAAAAAGATAAAAAGCAAAATTGGAAGAATAAAGTAAAACCAAACCATAGATCGACATCCATCGGTGGTGGTTTTGGGAAGTAATTGTCTGTTTTGATTTGAAGAGCGGTCGATGAGTTGGAAGAGAAGATTGAGGGTTTGAAGGAAGTAACTGTAGTTATGAAGTCATGGTGTATGCGTATGTGGAAGGCCAAGAAATATGAATGGTCATGTCGAAGTAACTGACGTATGTGTGTGAGAATGCCAAAACTAACCCTGGACAAAAATTTCTAAGTTAAGTGTCAAAGTGGGTATTTTGAAAAATATCAAAAAGGCTTCACTTTGACCGCTTTGACCAGAGTTTTGCTTTATAGTATAGATACAAGGTTAAAAATCATTTATTTCATATGAGTCAAAGTTATTTCAAAATTTAAAATATTTTTTCTGGTGATCAGTTCAATGTTTTAAAGAATGTAACTGGCTATTCTTAGGAAGACCACTTAGACCTTCCAAACCAAAAGAAGAAGATTGGTACTTTATGATTGATAAGGTCGATAAAAAGTTAAAACATTGGAAATGTCACTGCCTCTAGAGACCGGGTTGAACTATGTTAATTAATTTGGCGTTATCTTCCCTCCCAATTCGTTGGTTTTTCTAAACGTGAATGATTCACAAAATCGATAAGACTCGATGGAGTTTCCTTTGGAAAGGTGATGGAGAATGCTACTATAAGAAAAACCGTGTTTTCGGACGTAAAAAATTATTGGTATCCCATCAGCAAATAGAACCACCGACGAATTTATCTACAAAATCAAAATGGCGACAAATTAAACGTCACTAATTATTCTTAATGGTTTTTCTGACATTTTTTTTTGAAAACAGAGGAGAACCCGATGGACCGGTAAACTCCTGAGAAGAGTATAGTAAAGCCGTCTGCTGATCCAAACCCCCATACCCTCTGCAAAATTTATATAGGATAGGGAAACGCATGATAGGAATCGAACCCGAGTCTTTTTACCAGAGCCCAAGCCTTGTTGAATATGCGCTTTGCGCTTATATGATTTTTGTTTGATGATAATAAACATATATACATTCGTTTAAATGTATTTGTTAATATACTATTCTATTTTTCACAGTTTAAATAAATATTTATTGAATAAAATAAATTACACAGAATTTGAATTCAAACGGATATTTTATTCAAACAAATATTTATTACAATTTTGAATAGTACAATTTCAAGCTCTCACTATAACTATACAACTTTGATTACAATTACATCACATTTCATATTTACAGTTCACCTCACTACATATCACTCACACTCATATTCTGTCTTCAACTGCATTTCAGTCCAGCATCTGAATAATCTGCAAAAATATTTTCAAACGGAGTAAAATTGAAAAAAAAATATTTTTGCAATTCAAAAATAAAAGATGATTTTGAAAACATTGTTTGCCTCAGTTATTTGGGTTGTTCGTCATCATTTTTAATTGTATCTGTGCATATCAGCATTTTATCAGGGACATGTTGTACATAAGTGGCTGCAGTACACACGCATACATTTGTACACGTGTGCACTGCCCCGCCAACTCGTGTGCACAAATCAAACAAAAGCACTGCTAACAATTCAGCACAAGGTCAAACCCAAATACACACGGGATTCAACCCAAGGCAGAATACAAGCTCAAATAATCACTGCAACAATACTTTTAAATGGAGGCAGAACAACAATACAATCAAGCAAATGTAAAAAACAAGCTACATGAAGGGAACGGGAAGCAATGATTGTAATGCAACACAGTGCAATGATCAATGAACAAAGAACGGAGACCAGAAAGTGGAAACACATCAACTAAATGACACAGTATACACAAGTGAAGCCAAAAGAAATCAATCCAGTTCCAACACAACTGAATCAAGTAACCAAATGCAGATACAAAATGACCAAGTGCAACTGGAGACAACAGGAATTGTGCAACATGATCAGAAACAAAGCAACAGAGACTCAAGCAACAAGATGGACTGCACAAATTCAAGACAGCACCAAAGACTCGGCAGTGGCACATGACCACCAAGCAGTGACAGTTCAAGTGAATCGAGTTCAAGTCAGACCAACACTGCAACTCAAAAAGCAACATGAATGCAACATGGCCGAGCATTGATCAAGACCAGTAACATGTGGACAGTAAAAATCAAACAACCAAACCAACATGATGATAACACAGCAACAATGAAACTAAAACAATGAAACTGACTCAAAGCACAAAAGTGCACAGCAACCATCAAGTACACAGTGAACAAAGCAAGGTGAACCATGAAATCAACTAAATCAGTAAATGATACAGTGGTGGCAAGTTCGAACAAATGCATAGCCTCAACAATGCAGAGCTACTCGAGACAGAGATGTTCAATATGATAACACATATATACACATGATAGTAAAACAGGCCAGAGGTGAAAACAATACAATACTGAAGTGATGAAATGCATAAAAAAAACAACTGAAACACAAATGATGGCAACTACAGGAACTCGACAGGCACACATGAATATAAAGTACACACGTGCAACAGTTCATGTATGCATCAGTGACCAACCACAGATCAACAAGGCTCACGAATGCAATGTTCAAGTGGAGACCAGAGAAGATGGCCAGAGACGAAGACTACAATATGAACGAAGTTCAGCAGTACAGAGAAATTCACGAACCAAACAAAATACTAGTGAAACCGAAGTTGAACAAGTCAATCAAGCATTCACCGTGATAGCCAAGCAAATTGACTAAGTCACAAATCAAAACCGTGTGTGCCAAGCATCGAATATACGATTGTGAACAAGTCAGTGAAAATCTCAAGCATCAATACCAGATCGAACGATCAAAGCAACAAATATGAAATTATCAAACGAACGAGAAAATAGGGTAACGAACCCTATAAAAGACCCAACATCATCATCGGCAGAACGTATGAGTTCGAATACGAAAATCAAAAAGGAACAGAGCTAAAAATCTTACCCAAAGCAACAAACGAACTCATCGAAGCAACCGAAGTAAGCAACAAGGATTCGATCGAACAAGACGACTTGCAATTAATCACTGATTCGATCAACTTAAAGTCGGAGCTTCAAAATAGCCCTAGACCTCAGAGCTAAGAGAAAGCCGCCAATTTCCAGAGAAAAGAGTATCGAGCACGAGCCCTAATTTTCAGATCGAAGAACGAAGACGCAAGCCGCCATCTCAAAGAGGAACAAACGAAGATTCAAAAGAGGCCACCATTTCACAAAAAGGAACGGGCTAAAATAAAGAATAGGGTCGGTTGTGTTTTTAAAAGGGCTTTATTATATTGTTAATTAGGGTTTAGGGTTATTTTCTATTGTTTTTTGTTAATTGTTTTATTTTTTCAAGTCAAAGAATTTGTAAATCACCACCTAGGGATTAGGTCGTGTCAGATTGTCTAGTTAGAATTAGTTCAGTGAGCAGGGTGTGCGAGTTTGCAAAGCTCTATAGGCGGGAGCAGAGTTTGCGAGTAATCAAAGCTCTATAGGCGGGAGCAGAGTTTGCGAGTAATCAAAGTTCTATAGGCGGGAGCAGAGTTTGCGAGTAAACGAAACTCTATAGGCGGGAGCAGGGTGTGCGAGTCTAGTAGATTGTTTGTGAGCGGGAGCAAATGTTTGCGAGTCTAGTAGAATGTTTGTGAGCGGGAGCAAATATTTGCGAGTCTAGTAGAGTGTTTGTGATCGGGAGAAAATGTTTGCGAGTCTAGTAGAGTGTTTATAAGCGTGATACTGTTTAATTCTAATAGAAATCTGGGAATGCAGCAGTAGGCAGGGGTTGCCGAAGCTGGGTAAATTTTGTGTGTGATTTACTTTTCAGCATATTTTTTTCTGCAGCTTGTTTCTATGTTTATATCGAGAAAATTTGCTATAACCCTATTCACCCCACCCCCTCTAGGGTTAATCTAGATCCTACAAGTGGTATCAGAGCCCGGTATTTTATTTTTTAACTCTAGAGTCATGAACCCAAATAATATTTTTGTTGAGAGTCGTTTCAATATTATTCCTTCTATTTTCGATGGAACAGATTTTTTGAATTGGAAATTGAAAATGGAATTATATTTAAAATCGGTTAATATTAAATGTTGGGATATTATTGAAAATGGGTGTGATTTAACAAATAAGGAAATTATCTCGATTAATGCTCTTGCTATGCATATATTATATTCTCATATTAATCGTGATAATTTTTATTTCGTCTCTCATTGTGAAAATGCACAGAAAATTTGGAAAACTCTCGATGCAATATATGGTGCAAAAGTCAACAGCAATGAGAAGTCCTCCACAACCGACTCAGTTAAAGAAATATGCTTAACAGGATTGGTAGATAGCAGTTGTGATGAGGATGATGATGATGGAGCAGCCAAGCTGGCATTACTAATGAAGAATTCAAAAAGGAAATTTGCAGCCACGTGGAATAAAAGCGATAGCAGTGAAAGTGAGAAAGCAGATATGTGCCTTCATGGGAATATAACCGATAGCGACGACGACAAGCCAAGCGAGGTATCAAAACTTACTCACTCTGAATTACTTATTTATTTCCACAAAGTAAATGGCTGTTTTGAACGACTTAGGGAAAAATACGCTAAACTTGAATCACAAAAAGACACTTTGATAGAATTAAATGAACAACTTGACCAACTAGTTAAAACCTATCAAAGTAGGATCCCTAAGTGTGATAAGTGTCCAACATTTGAAGAAGAAATTAAAAAATCAGAATTTAAAATGAAATCACTTGAAAATGAAATTCTGATTTTAAAAGAAAATGAAAATACTAGAAGAGAAAATTCTATTAAAAAGTGCACACAATTGTTAAACGAAAATGAATCTCTCAAAATACAAGTCCAACAATTGTCAACCACTTTAGATAAATTTTCAAAAAGCGAAAAATCGTTGAATATGCTATTAGGAAAGCAAACTGTTAACACGGTTAGAAAAGGACTTGGATATAATCAATCTAAAATTGTTGAAAACAAGATTAATCAAGAAAATTCAATGTGCACGATTTGTAGAAAATATGGACACAATCACAATAATTATTGGTATAGACCCAAACATGTGAAAACTATACCGATTTGGGTTCCAAAAGGCACAAATATAAAATCTTTGAAAGTCAAACGAATTTGGGTGCCAAAAGGAACATATATAAATAGTTTTGGGTCTCCACAAACATGTTTTTCATATTCTGCCACTAACAACCATGGACCTATAAAAACAAATAGGTCACATAAATCTTTTATCGTGTAGGTGTGGTGGCAGGCTAAGGAACAACAACAGTATTCTCTGGATTTTGGCTGTTCGAGAAATACAACGGGCGACAAAGCAAAGTTCCTTAACCTAGTATAAAGGTGACAGAATCACAATGGACAACGACGAAAAATATCGTAAAGGTAAAAACAGGTAAAGGTATATTTATTTGAACGATATATTAAATGTGATATTCTGCACCGTATTCTGAATAAAATCAGCCAATATTGAGATGTTGAAAAGATAATGATTTTGACTCTATGACTTTTTCAAAATATTGACCAATCATCTTTAAATAGAATTACTTGGAGTAATGGTTGACTGATTCGGACTTAATTGATATATTTTTTGACTTGTTCTTATTTATGACCCTGATTTATGCTTAAATGATGACCAATCAGATTTTCAACTTTGAACTAATCCATATAAATTTGTTCGGTCAAATGATGTTACTCATGCTACACGTAGATATATTTGTTTTGACATTTTGGGTACTGCTTATAAATTTGCACGATTTCAAATTTCATGTGAAAGCTGTTGAAAAGGATTTTAAGAAATTGTTGAAACTTCAAGAAATTGTTTTTGAAATAATTATGATGTTGATTGACTGTTGATTACTCATGAATATAACTGTTTATCCTACGGTTTCTGAAATTAACACTATGATATTTGTTTGAGTGTTAACATGGCTTCATTTCAAATTTCATTCTGAGATAGTTTGTTGAAATTTCATAAATCTGGTCTTTGACATCCAACGAGTGAATATTGAGTGAAATTTAAATTCAGATGCAGATTACACTGGTAATATAGTTGATAGAAAAATTACTAGTGGAACGTGATTAATTTTTGAAACATTCATTTGCTGCATCGTTTTTCAAAGAAAATATCTGCATATTTTTCACTTGAAATAATTTTCAAATAGCAGAAAATTTTCTTATAAAACCCCCTCGAGAAAATCATGTTTGACCATATTTACAGATTAGTCATTTTTGAAAAATTGATTTTATAATTTTTGAATTTGATTTTAAATGACTATTTTGACTAATCTGACTCCCTTTGATTATCGAAAAGATAAATAGTGATTGAAAAAGTGATGAGTGTTGGTATTTATCATATATTATAACTCAAGACAATATAATTAGAAAATTTCTTTAGAATTTCATAACAAGAGTTATAAAAACTTTTTGTTAGGTAAAAACTCCATGACCATTTCTATTTCTATCATCTTTATATCGACCATCACTCATAAAATTACGTATAGTATGTAAATTTGTGGTAGTTTACAAAGGAAATCATTTGTTCTTCAATATCTTTAAATTTGTGAAGGAAATTATTTGTGCTTCAATTTATTATATTTGGCAATAAAAATAAATATCCAAAGTATTCACTCTCATTTAAAAGTCCTCACGGTTATGCATGGGTGAATTACTTGGATTTTTGATTATGTGCTTCCATGCTCATTTAAAAGTCCTCACGGTTATGCATGTATGGAACGCATATCAAAATTAATTGATTTAATAGACAAGTTGATTCTAATCCCATTTAAAAGTCCTCACGGTCATGCGTGGTTAGAAGATACTTGATTTCATTTTTTAAATAAAAATTGGAATACTACTAATCTCATTTAAAAGTCCTAACGGTTATGCATGGTTAGTAGATATTCAAATTTCCTGAAATAAATATACCACAAATAGACAGAACTGTATGATTTTTGATTTTATCCCCATCACTTCTGAAAGTGGAATATGCATCTGACAAGGGTAATTATGATTTTTGTTTGAGTTTTATTGAAATTTGATATTTATATTCAATTGAGTTAAATGTTTGATTCATGTCTGTCACTTCATCCCTATTTTTATAACACTGTTATTCTTTTGCTGATAACAAAAGGGGGAGAGAAAAGTTAAGATTTTGTCAAATAGAACAAGCAAAGGTCAAATAATTTTCCATTTGCATATAGGCTCATTTATATATTTCTATTTGTATGCATATATGTAGGGGGAGTATTGTGAAGAGAGGGAGCATTCAAATAGGGGGAGCAAATTGAATGATCAAATACATTTAACATATTCAAAATCTTAAATATATGTTTGTTATCATCAAAAGGGGGAGATTGTTGAATATGCGCTTTGCGCTTATATGATTTTTGTTTGATGATAATAAACATATATACATTCGTTTAAATGTATTTGTTAATACACTATTCTATTTTTCACAGTTTAAATAAATATTTATTGAATAAAATAAATTACACAGAATTTGAATTCAAACGGATATTTTATTCAAACAAATATTTATTACAATTTTGAATAGTACAATTTCAAGCTCTCACTATAACTATACAACTTTGATTACAATTACATCACATTTCATATTTACAGTCCACCTCACTACATATCACTCACACTCATATTCTGTCTTCAACTGCATTTCAGTCCAGCATCTGAATAATCTGCAAAAATATTTCCAAACGCAGTAAAATTGAAAAAAAAAATATTTTTGCAATTCAAAAATAAAAGATGATTTTGAAAACATTATTTGCCTCAGTTATTTGGGTTGTTCGTCATCATTTCTGATTGTATCTGTGCATATCAGCATTTTATTAGGGACAGGTTGTACATAAGTGGCTGCAGTACACACGCATACATTTGTACACGTGTGCACTGCCCCGCCAACTCGTGTGCACAAATCAAACAAAAGCACTGCTAACAATTCAGCACAAGGTCAAACCCAAATAACACACGGGATTCAACTCAAGGCAGAATACAAGCTCAAATAATCACTGCAACAATACTTTTAAATGGAGGCAGAACAACAATACAATCAAGCAAATGTAAAAAACAAGCTACATGAAGGGAACAGGAAGCAATGATTGTAATGCAACACAGTGCAATGATCAATGAACAAAGAACAGAGACCAGAAAGTGGAAACACATCAACTAAATGACACAGTATACACAAGTGAAGCCAAAAGAAATTAATCCAGTTCCAACACAACTGAATCAAGTAACCAAATGCAGATACAAAATGACCAAGTGCAACTGGAGACAACAGGAATTGTGCAACATGATCAGAAACAAGGCAACAGAGACTCAAGCAACAACATGGACTGCACAAATTCAAGACAACACCAAAGACTCAGCAGTGGCACATGACCACCAAGCAGTGACAGTTCAAGTGAATCGAGTTCAAGTCAGACCAACACTGCAACTCAAAAAGCAACATGAATGCAACATGGCCGAGCATTGATCAAGACCAGTAACATGTGGACAGTAAAAATCAAACAACCAAACCAACATGATGATAACACAGCAACAATGAAACTAAAACAATGAAACTGACTCAAAGCACAAAAGTGCACAGCAACCATCAAGTACACAGTGAACAAAGCAAGGTGAACCATGAAATCAACTAAATCAGTAAATGATACAGTGGTGGCAAGTTCGAACAAATGCATAGCCTCAACAATGCAGAGCTACTCGAGACAGAGATGTTCAATATGATAACACATATATACACATGACAGTAAAACAGGCCAGAGGTGAAAACAATACAATACTGAAGTGATGAAATGCATAAAAAAAACAACTGAAACACAAATGATGGCAACTACAGGAACTCGACAGGCACACATGAATATAAAGTACACACGTGCAACAGTTCATGTATGCATCAGTGACCAACCACATATCAACAAGGCTCACGAATGCAATGTTCAAGTGGAGACCAGAGAAGATGGCCAGAGACGAAGACTACAAGATGAACAAAGTTCAGCGGTACAGAGAAATTCACGAACCAAACAAAATACTAGCGAAACCGAAGTTGAACAAGTCAATCAAGCATTCACCGTGATAGCCAAGCAAATTGACCAAGTCACAAATCAAAACCGTATGTGCCAAGCATCGAATATACGATTGTGAACAAGTCAGTGAAAATCTCAAGCATCAATACCATATCGAACGATCAAAGCAACAAATATGAAATTATCAGACGAACGAGAAAATAGGGTAACGAACCCTATAAAAGACCCAACATCATCATCGGCAGAACGTATGAGTTCGAATACGAAAATCAAAAAGGAACAGAGCTAAAAATCTTACCCAAAGCAACAAACGAACTCATTGAAGCAACCGAAGTAAGCAACAAGGATTCGATCGAACAAGACGACTTGCAATTAATCACTGATTCGATCAACTTAAAGTCGGAGCTTCAAAATAGCCCTAGACCTCAGAGCTAAGAGAAAGCCGCCAATTTCCAGAGAAAAGAGTATCGAGCACGAGCCCTAATTTTCAGATCGAAGAATGAAGACGCAAGCCGCCATCTCAAAGAGGAACGAACGAAGATTCAAAAGAGACCACCATTTCACAAAAAGGAACGGGCTAAAATAAAGAATAGGGCCGGCCGTGTTTTTAAAAGGGCTTTGTTATATTGTTAATTAGGGTTTAGGGTTATTTCCTATTGTTTTTTGTTAATTGTTGTTTTTATTTTTTCAAGTCAAAGAATTTGTAAATCACCACCTAGGGATTAGGTCGTGTCAGATTGTCTAGTTAGAATTAGCTCAGTGAGAAGGGTGTGCGAGTTTGCAAAGCTCTATAGGCGGGAGCAGAGTTTGCGAGTAATCAAAGCTCTATAGGCGGGAGCAGAGTTTGCGAGTAATCAAAGTTCTATAGGCGGGAGCAGAGTTTGCGAGTAAACGAAACTCTATAGGCGGGAGCAGGGTGTGAGAGTCTAGTAGAGTGTTTGTGAGCGGGAGCAAATGTTTGCGAGTCTAGTAGAATGTTTGTGAGCGGGAGCAAATGTTTGCGAGTCTAGTAGAGTGTTTGTAAGCGTGATACTGTTTAATTCTAATAGAAATCTGGGAATGCAGCAGTAGGCAGGGGTTGCCGAAGCTGGGTAAATTTTGTGTGTGATTTACTTTTCAGCATATTTATTTCTGCAGCTTGTTTCTGTGTTTATATCGAGAAAATTTGCTATAACCCTATTCACCCCCCCCCTCTAGGGTTAATCTAGATCCTACAAGCCACATTTCCGCTCCTGGATTTTTCTGACAATTCACATACCAAGCCGTTAGCCTTTTTCCTGATGATTTTGCGACAAACTTATTTTTCAAATTTGTTAACGGGTAAATTATTTTTACCAAAAATATCAATGTACTAATATGACGACTTAGAATTTTTGAGCATTTGACATTGGAATATTTAATTGATTTTAAATATTTAAAAGTTAATTTCTAACTTGAATTCAAATATCACGATTTATTTGATAATTGAACTATTGAATTTAATAATTTGAAGTTGGGTAAAATGTTGGAGTTTTAAGCCTGCTAAAAATAATTTGAAGGCTTGTAAAATTTATATTGATAGTGCTGAGGATAATAAAAGTTTTAAAATTGAAATTAACACTGACTTGTTCAGTTTTAAAAATATATCGTTTAAATTGAATTTAAAAATAGCCTTCCGAGACATAGTCTCGGAATTCGACGAAACAAGTTCCATTGGATCCGTAATATTGTATTATTATCGAATTTCAAATTTCGTAGGGTTTGAAGTTGTTGTGTGAGCATACGATATATAAACGCGCTGAAATTTTTATTGGAAATTCAATATAATTATAAGGTTTAAAATGCTATCTTCTCCATACGATCGAATTAGGGCTCAAAACCTTTTTCATTGTGTTCGGAATAGGAGTTTAACATTATAAACGCCTAGTGGCACGTCTCGATAGGAGTTCGACATTTCGAATTGTGGGACCGAGACGATATAGTTTAAATAATTATATATACACACACTAAATTGTCACTTCAGCCGTTCTAAAGGGCAATTCATAGTCCTTTAGCTTGGTTAAACAAGCAAGCCAACATGTATACGCTACCTTTCTTATTAAATCTCACGCTAAACAGATTCAGGAAATTACTTCAAAAACGAAGAAGAAAAAAAGAAACGGCGTTCCTCTTTAGTGTCAGATCCTCTCCAAATTTTATTCCCAAATCTAAACAAATCGAATTAATCAAAATCATAACTTCGAGTTCAACTCGAGGCGATGTCGAGCGCGATCTCTTTGAGGGTAGGCATTTGGTGGATCGCGACAGAGTGGTAGGGCCTGTCAATCGAGCTTGTGGCGACGTCGCGCTTAAGGGCGAGTCGAGATGTTGAAGAGTGGAAGTCGTAGTGGCGTTCGATCCTGAGGTTATTGTTAGTCCTAGCCTAGGTCGCGAGATGCCCTAGCTCACTGGAAGAAGGGAAGATGGTCGTTCGACGAAGTGGGTGCAGGCTTTTGGGTGGTGGAACCGAATTCGAGTTCGATGATTATCAGAGGTGTGTGTTAGATGATGTGGGTGAATCTGGAGTTTGGTTTGAGGAAGGTAGGATTTCTCTGGTAATCGTTTAGCCTAATTTTTCTGCTTAATCTAATTTTAGTTTAGGAAAATATGCAAAGTATAAAACAGATAATTTTTACAGTGAAGATATAGGATTTGTTTTTAATTAGGTGTATATGTATATAAAGGTTAAAGATTTTAGATTTACAGTAAAGTGTATATAGACTGTTCATTTTTTTTAATTTAAATTTAATAAGTATATATAAAAATTGAAATCTATATATAAAGTTAAAACAGAAAACTTTTTGGAAACATACATATATGCATATATAGTTAAAATTTAGATTTTTAGACTTATATAGATTATTTTTATGTAGTTTAAAGATAAAAATTAAATAAACATATACGCATTTTAAATTCACTAATTTATTTTAAAATAATGAATTAAGATTATTACTTTGTTTGATTAGGTTAATTAATTATTTTATTTATTATAGGAAATTAGTTTAAAACCAAATTATTAGTTAAATCAATTTATTGAATGGAAATTGATTTTGGATTACTTGAATATTAATAAAACGTATAATGTTTATACAAGGTCAAAATTGGGGGATAATGATCGAGATGGAATTGGATTGCCAAACAAAAATTAAAGGTGAGTTAATCTCACTCATCTGATTTAATTTAAATTTAAATGGTTAAATTTAAATAATTGATTGAATGGTTAAATTGATTGATGTGCTATATTATAGTATATAATACATCTTGGAATGATTGATTTCCCGCATTCATATAGCGGATGAGACCCTATGCGCCGCATAATAGCGGTTGATATTATATTAATCTCATATACTGCGATATTCCACCTCGAAGTGGAATTGGTATTTTATATTGTGTTAACATCTGTGGATGCAGAGAAACAAGTTGGAGAGATTCAACTGGATTCCTCAATATTTATTTAAATTATTTAGTATTCTCTGTTGTGATTATTTGATATTCTATGATGAATTATATTGGAATATTGAATGCTATGGTTTGATTGAATATATTTAGGTATAATGAGTTACCAAAAATATATAAATTGGATTTTGGAAAGAAAATAAAAGAAATGAATTTGTAAACGAAATAATTATAGAAAATTTGAATGAATTTAAGAATGAACTGAAAAGGAATAAAAGTGATTTTAAAGTTCTAATAAATAAATTTCGGGTATGGAAAGAGGATTTTGAATAAACAGAGAAATAATGAATTTTAAACCTTAAGTGACATTATTTAAAGGAATAAAGAATTTATTTTAAAATCCAAGTTTTAAATTTATTGAAATAGATAAAGAAGGAATTTATTTCAAAAATGGAGTAAATTGGAAATCAATTTGGAAATTGATTTAAGTGTTTGAAATTTGAAATCTAAAGGAGAATGTGACTATGAAATTTATAAACTGAGTTTATAAAAGCAAAGTAATATATCAGTGGATATTTGGGGAAGAATAAATTCACGATGGGAATTTATTAAAGGAATGGGAAAATTTTGTTTAAAAATAAATAGTGATTTATTTTTAAAAGAATATGAAGAGAAGTATATTTCCCTGGATAGCCAAGTACGTTTTCAAAGTAAATTTTTAAATATAAGATAAAAGTTTTAATGTTGTTTTAAAAAGCATGTTTTAGAAAATTTATTATTTCTAAATGTTTAAATTCTAAAGTAAGTATTTTTTTAATCTATTATCATAATAATTATTTAAAAGACGATTTGGTATTTTGTTTGAAGAAGAAAATCTAGTTTATATTTATAAAGTAACCTTATTTTAAATATTCCTAAAGTATTATTTTTAATTAAGTATTAAAGTAGTTTTCTAAAATTTCAATGTTAAAGCATATTTTACAATAAAGTGTTATTAAATTAATTTAAAAATCTAAAGTTTTGTGCTTGGTGATTTCAGTCGAAATAGAAAATATTTGGGACAGTTTATTCGGTAAAAGGAAGGTAGTTTGAAACTGGTTTCAAAAGGGTTGAAAATGGAAATATATCTTGCGAAGATATTTTGAAGTTAATAAATAATTTGGGAGATTATTTATTGTTGATGGATGTTTGTGAATGTTAATTGATAGTTAAATAACCGACTATCAATATTGGCCAATGCGCTGATCGTTTCGAAGAGACCGGGATCGAGATTTATTTCTCGAAAACCACTTCGATCCAGTTTGTACGTTTTCGTGGAAAAACGAGTTTGGATTCGAAGATGGAGCAGTGAAGTGCAAGGGCTAGTCGCTACTAATCCTGAGGATATTTTCAAATGAATGTAGTAGGAATAGTGCTTTCAGTTCCGTTCGAACCCGGGACGGACTTGTATGAATGAATACTTTCGGAACGTCGTCAGGTGGACGATGGCATTCTAAGTGAAACGATCTAAAAGGTAACGCTTACCCTCAAACCTCATCAGCCGGGAATGACTGAAAATCAGGGGTTATGTAGCAAGGCTAGGTGGGTAGCACCCACTTCAGGGTGACGTCATCCATGTCTAGATGTCCCTTTTATTTCGGCTTAGTGGTGCGGTTGCTGATCACAACCATAGGGTGATCTTACTCGGGATTATCCAGTAAGGGGTAGTCCCGGTCTTGTGTTGCAGGGGGTTGGGAGTGATCCTCGGTACAGTAATCTAGGCTACGTACCGTGACAGGTGGTACCCAGTGCCTAGTCATTAGTTAGAAATCCATTCTCCCTACGCGCCTTTTACGAGTTTTGTTTGTATTACCCACTTTGTGGCTAGTAGCTCGAATTTAATAATGTAACAATTTCGGCTATTTTAATAAGTATTTGTATATAGATCTTATTATAATATCAGAGGATTTTATAAGAAATGTTTTAGCTATCGTAAGGTAAAAACCCGACATGTTTATTTGTGGCGTGGTCTTACGAGATGCTTTTGGTTTTCAAAGGGATTTTGAAACTTTAATGATCAAGTTGAGTGTGATTTCTCACGCTGGTAATCCAGACTGACTCGGGTGTTATTTAACTGTAATGCTCGGGTTAGACCGAGTATTATATGATACAGGATATGATGCTGTGGATCTCAGGAGACGAGCTAGATGCTGATACGTATTTCTGTACTTGATTATTATTCCGCTGTGTATCCAGTTGTATGTTATTGATGTGGAACTCTGATGATGTATGTATAAACAGATATAGTATTTGTTTTTATGTAAAGATCTGTTATTATCTATTATATTTTATTCCTCTACGATGGTTAGATTCTGATGTTGTTTTCTATTTTCTTCTTCTACCTCTTCTTCTTTAACCCTAATGGTTCGTATTTCTGTTTAACTTGAGTTGATTGATGTAGAATAGTGTTGACTCAAGGGGTAAGAATTTGCGGGTCGTTATGGTTGGTATCAGAGCTTAGGTTGGTGATAACCTTGGCTCTGGTGGGAATTACTCAAATAGAGCCAGTAGTACTCTAGAATGAGTTTGAGCGTATTAATAGATATGAGCGTGTATTTGGTAGTGAATATAAATTGTTTTAATATTTTGTTGGCTTATTGGTTGAGTGGAATATGAATTCTAATCGAGTAGGTTGGCCGCTATTCGTGTAGAGTTTATAAACACCTGACACGATAAATTGACACGGTATTGTTTTAAAATGTGGGTGAATGAAATAATTTTACCCAAAAATATATTTTGATAAAAAGAAAAGTTTTTGCAAACTATTTTAGCTAATATGGTTGCTTGGATGTTAGAAATGATAATATTTAACTATTATCATTGTTGTGTAAAAATTTATTAGAAATTGAAAATATAACCAAAGGTTAAGGAAATAAAATCATTTATAAAATGAAATTTATAAATGTGAACTATAAATGTGATTTGTAAATTGAAATATGATCAAATGGGAATTTGTATGAGCATAAACTATGCAATGAATTATAGTTAAAATTTGATTTAAGTCAGAATTTGAAAATTTAAAACCCTGGAGATTTTGGAAGTATTTTGAAGACAAATAATAACATTAATATTTTGGAGGTATTTCTGAAAGGAAACTGTTTCAAATAAATTTTGGGAAGGAATATAGCATTGAACTCACTTCAGTCGCTGGAAAATAACTTCGGTGATGACTGCAGCATCATCGATGTTCTTTTTCGAGTTTCTAAGTGACAGATTGCTGCCAAATTGATTTGTTCAGAAGAACCAGTTGTTTTTGAAATTTCAAAGGAAATTTGTTAGGAATTAAAAGCAAGATTGGTTTAAATTTTTTGAGAGGTGTGATTTTGAGATGTTGGAGATTTCAAAATGATTTGAAACCAAAAGCCGGGTATTTAAAAATCCTGGCGAGATAGGTTGTAAGCTTATTAATTGAGATGATTTTAAATCAGGAAGGAAATATGAGCTTTGAATGTTGGAATTTAAATTTAAAGTAAAAAGTTAAAAATAAGATTAACTTGGATTGATGAAGATAATTGAATCGGATTGAATTAAATAAATCTGAGTTAAAATAAAATTGAATTGGAATATAAATTCAGTTGAGTTATTGAATGGAATTAGATCCTTACTTGAATAAATAAAAGTAAGTTGGATAAGAAATAAGTTGGAATAAATGAATTAGAATAACTTATAAAAGAATTAAAAATCCATGAAATAAAAATATGCTTGGATTATAAATAAGTGTAAAACTCGAGTTAAAAATAAAGATAAATATATTCAAGCCTGGGATGAATTAAAATGTGTGGAATAATAAGTTGTGACTTATAAAATAGAAAAGTGGAATAGAAAATCCAAAATTAATATTGTTTGATGTTTTGGAAAATAAAACAAAAGTCTAAACTTGAATTATAAAATAAAAATGAACTTAAGAAAATTAAGTGAAGTGATTTTTGAGATTAAAAATCAAGTATTGAATTATAAATAGGGGAAGAACTAATTAGATAATAAATTAGTTAATGAAATATGTAAATGGAACCTAATGTAATTAAATTAAAACCGAATTTGTGAGTTAATATTGAAGTTTGGAAATAAAATTCGAGTTATAAATCAAATTTGACTTGAATTGTTAGTGAAGTAATATAATTGAAAATGTTGCCAAATAAAAAGAAATTGGATTAAAGTAGGGATGGTTTTAATGGTAAATAAAACCTAGATGAATTTGGGAATAAATTGAAAAGGGCCTTGTAATTAATTAAATGAATTGAGAATAAATTGAATCTGGGAATTTAAAATTTATACGAAACAGATGAACTAATCAAATAAATTTGTAGACTGAAATGAGATTTGATTGAAATAGAATCAAGTTAAATTGAAAAGAAAAATGTATTTGTAAAATGAAAATGAGCTTAAGTATGAAATTTGAATAATTTGAAGTAAATTAATTTAAGTTTAAATTAGTGGAAGCTTGGCTTCGAGTAAGGGTGGAAGTCCATTAAATAAAAGCTAAGGTAAATTTAAATTGGTTATAAAACTTAAGCAATTGTTTATTCACATGGATATCATCAAATTATATAGAGTGGATTGTCGTTTGACGTAAACGAAGGTAATTAAAATTCTATTGATCATTGCAACTAAATGAGATTGATTTTTGAATCAACTGGGATAAAATTTAGATAGAACGTGTCAAACTAAATAAAATGGTTGTGAACGAATTAAAATAGAAGGGATTAAATAATAAATTGAGTTGGAATCAATTTAAAATGATTATAAGCTTAAGTAATTGTTATTTGCATGAATAACATCAAATTTGTATAGAAAATTTGTCATTTTATCGTAAACGGATGTAAATGTATTAACAGAGGTAAATAGAATTGATTTTTAAATCAACTGGAATAATATGGGTTGGTTTAAAACTAAAAATGAATTGAATGTAAGCAAGTGTGTTGTAAACCATTCAAATTGAATGAAAATGGTGGATGAATTAATTGATAACAGTTGAATTAGTATTAAAACTATATAAATTGTTTACGGAAAGTGTTTGGTGTACATTGCTTTTGGAATTCATGTGTTTAACTATTGCAAATAAGTGAAATGTTGTTAAACTTCATATATATGACACTTACATGTTTTAGTTGAGTAAGTACAGGTTCAGGGAAGTCGATGGGCTGGATTTGATCGTGTTAACTGCTAATTAAATAAGCCGCTTGCTTAAAAATGCTAAATAAGGTACGCCTACGCAATAAAAATAGGAAATATGAACTGTTTTTGTTTTTTCGACCGGGTGGGTCGATGTATATATATTTATATCTTTTGTCAAATTGCAAAAGATCCTCCGTACAAAGGAGACTCTGCCAAAAAAATTTCAAAAATTTTGGGAGTTAGAAATTTTTGAAAATTTGTTTGGAAAATTTTTGTTAGCGACAAAACGATTTCAAAATGGAAATTAAAACTAATTTAAAATAATACAATGAATTAGTTATAAATGGAAAATAAAATTCAAATATTTAGGGTTGAAGATAAATTGAATTCATATGGAAATGGGAGAATCAATTTGAATAGAAATAGATATAAACTAAAGTGGTAAGGTGAAAATAAATATAAGAAGCATATAAAATGCTTATACTAAACTTAAGAAAGGAATAGTGAATTCTTAATTGGAAATTGATATTACAAATATATTCTAAGGTAATATTTGAAAGAATAAATATTGACATTTTGCAAGGAAATCGATAAAATGTTTTTGGATGTTGTGATTGGATATTATTGCTATGTAGGATATACAGGTATTATAAAGGAAAAAGGAAAATTGGTTTTGATTTCAGAAGATAATTTTGAATTGCTCAACAAAAAGGCATGTGTTTAAATTTCTGTGAAATTTGATTGGGTTTTTGGATCTAGCCACTTGGCCTTTTTGTTTTCTTTCGGAATTTGGAAGCCCATAGAGGCATTTTGTAGTTGTACCGAGCTAGCCGTGCAAAGAAGACGCTGGCGAAATTTTTCGAAAATTTAGGGAGTTAGAAAAATTTTGATAATTCAAAATTTGGTTTTAAATTGAAATTTGAATTATTGAGAAAGTAATAATATTTGAAAACTATGGGAGAGTTGAGAAGTTAATAAGAATGATAATGGGTCTTTTATAAAAAGATAGTTGGTTAGATGTTGAATTGTTTGGTTTTGGGGATAATAAACGGGTAATGGACCATTCTTCCTAAATAGTAATTTCGGGGACGAAATTCTCTTAAGGGGGGAGGAATGTGACGAATCAAAATTTTTGAGCATTTAAAATTGGAATATTTAATTGATTTTAAATATTTAAAAGTTAATTTCAAACTTGAATTCAAATATCACTATTTATTTGATAATTGAACTATTGAATTTAATAATTTGAAGTTGGGTAAAATGTTGAATCTGGAGTTTTAAGCATGTTAAAAATAATTTGAAGGCTTGTAAAATTTATATTGATAGTACTGAGGATAATAAAAGTTTTAAAATTGAATTTAACACTGATTTGTTTAGTTTTAAAAATATATCGTTTAAATTGAATTTAAAATAGCCTTCCAAGACACAGTCTCGGAATTCGACGAAACTAGTTCCATTGGATCTGTAATAGTGTATTATTATCGAATTTCAAATTTCGTAGGGTTTGGAGTTGTTGTGCGAGCATACGATATATAAATGCGCTGAATATTTTTTTGGAAATTCAATATAATTATAAGGTTTAAAAAGCTATCTTCTCCATACGATCGAATTAGGGCTCGAAACCTTTTCCATTGATTTCGGAATAGTGGTTTAACATTATAAAAGCCTAGCGGCACGTCTCGATAGGAGTTCGACATTTCGAATTGCGGGAACGAGACGATATAATTTAAATAATTATATATACACACATTAAATTGTAACTTCAGCCGTTCTAAAGGGCAAATCATAGTCCTTTAGCTTGGTCAAACAAGCAAGCCAACATGTCTACGCTACCTTTCTTATTAAATCTCACGCTAAACAGATTTAGGAAATTACTTCAAAAACGAAGAAAAAAAAGAAACGGCGTTCCTCTTTAATGTCAGATCCTCTCCAAATTTTATTCCCGAATCTAAACAAATCGAATTAATCAAAATCACGACTTCGAGTTCGACTAGAGGCGATGTCGAGCGCGATCTCTTCGATGGTACGGTGTTTGGTGGATCGCGACAGAGTGGTAGGGCCTGTCAATCGAGCTTGTGGCGACGTCACGCTTAAGGGCGAATCGAGATGTTGAAGAGTGGAAGTCATAGTAGCGTTCGATCCTGAGGCTATTGTCAGTCCTAGCCTAGGTCGCGAGATGCCCTAGCTCACTGGAAGAAGGGAAGATGGTCGTCCGTCGAAGCGGGTGTAGGCTTTTGGGTGGTGGAGCCGAATTCGAGTTCGATGATTATCAGAGATGTGTGTTAGATGATGTGGGTGAATCTGGAGTTGGGTTTGAGGAAGGTGGGATTTCTCTGGTAATCGTTTAGCTTAATTTTTCTGCTTAATCTAATTTTAGTTTAGGAAAATATGTAAAGTATAAAACAGATAATTTTTACAATAAAGATATAGGATTTGTTTTTAATTAGGTGTATATGTATATAAAGGTTAAAGATTTTAGATTTACAGTAAAGTGCATATAGACTGTTTAATTTTTTTAAATTTAAATTTAATAAGTATATATACAAATTGAAATCTACATATAAACTTAAAGCAGGAAACTTTTTGGAAACATACAGATATGCATATATAGTTAAAATTTAGATTTTTAGACTTATATAGATTATTTTTATGTAGTTTAAAGATAAAAATTAAATAAACATATACACATTTTAAATTCACTAATTTATTTTAAAACAATGTATTAAGATGATTAATTTGTTTGACTAGGTTAATTAATTATTTTATTTATTATAGGAAATTAGTTCAAAACCAAATTATTAGTTAAATCAATTTATTGAACGGAAATTGATTTTGAATTACTTCGAATATTAATAAAACGTATAATGTTTATACAAGGTCAAAATTGGGGGATAATGATCGAGATGGAATTGGATTGCCAAACAAAAATCAAAGGCGAGTTAATCTCACTCATCTGATTTAATTTAAATTTAAATGGTTAAATTTAAATATTGGTTGAATGGTTAAATTGATTGATGTGCTATATTATAGTATATAATACATCTTGGAATGATTGATTTCCCGCATTTATATAGCGGATGAGACCCTATGCGCCGTATAACAGCGGATGATATTATATTAATCTCATATACCGCGATATTCCACCTCGAAGTGGAATTGGTATTTTATATTGTGTTAATATCTGTGGATGCAGGGAAATAGGTTAGAGGGATCCAACTGGATTCCTCAACATTTATTTAAATTATTTAATATTCTCTATTGTGATTATTTGATATTCTATGATGAATTATATTGGAATATTGAATGCTATGATTTGATTGAATATATTTGGGTATAATGAGTTACCAAAAATATATAAATTGGATTTTGGAAAGAAAATAAAAGAAGTGAATTTGTAAACGAAATAATTATAGAAAATTTGAATGAATTTAAGAATGAATTGAAAAAGAATAAAAGTGATTTTAAAGTTCTAATAAATAACTTTCGAGTATGGAAAGGGGATTTTGAATAAACAGAGAAATAATGAATTTTAAACCTTAAGTGACATTATTTAAAGGAATAAAGAATTTATTTTAAAATCCAAGTTTTAAATTTATTGAAATAGAAAAAGAAGGAATTTATTTCAAAAATGGAGTAAATTGGAAATCAATTCGGAAATTGATTTAAGTGTTTGAAATTTGAAATCTAAAGGAGAATGTGACTATGAAATTTATAAACTGTGTTTATAAAAGAAAAGTAATATATCAGTGGATATTTGGGGAAGAATAAATTCACGATGAGAATTTATTAAAGGAACGGGAAAATTTTGTTTAAAAATAAATAGTGATTTATTTTTAAAAGAATATGAAGAGAAGTATATTTCCCTGGATTGCCAAGTACGTTTTCAAAGTAAATTTTTAAATATAAGATAAAAGTTTTAATGTTGTTTTAAAAAGCATGTTTTAGAAAACTTATTATTTCTAAATGTTTAAATTCTAAAATAAGTGTTTTTTAAAAATCTATTATCGTAATAATTATTTAAAAGATGATTTGGTATTTTGTTTAAAGAAGAAAATCTAGTTTATATTTATAAAGTAACCTTATTTTAAATATTCCTAAAGTATTATTTTTAATTAAGTATTAAAGTAGTTTTCTAAAATTTAAATCTTAAAGCATATTTTACAATAAAGTGTTATTAAATTATTTTAAAAATCTAAAGTTTTGTGCTTGGTGATTTCGGTGGAAATAGAAAATATTTGGGAAAGTTATTCGGTAAAAGAAAGGTAGTTTGAAACTGTTTTCAAAAGGGTTGAAAATGAAAATATATCTTGCGAAGATATTTTGAAGTTAATAAATAACTTGGGAAATTATTTATTGTTGATGGATGTTTGTGAATGTTAATTAATAGTTAAATAACCGACTATCAATATTGGCCAATGCGCTGATCATTTCGAAGAGACCGGGATCGAGATTTATTTCTCGAAGACCACTTCAATCCGGTTTGTATGTTTTCGTGGAAAAATGAGTTTGGATTCGACGATGAAGCAGTGAAGTGCAAGGGCTAGTCGCTACTAATCCTGAGGATATTTCCAAATGGATGTAGTAGGAATAGTGCCTTCGGTTCCGTTCGAACCCGGGACGGACTTGTATGGATGAATGCTTTCGGAACATCGTCGGGTGGACGATGGGCATTCTAAGTGAAACGGTTTATAAGGTAGCGCTTAGCCTCAAACCTCATCAGCCGGGAATGACTGAAAATCAGGGGTTATGCAGCAAGGCTAGGTGGGTAGCACCCACTTCAGAGTGAGGTCATCCATGTCTAGATGTCGCTTTTATTTCGGCTTAGTGGTGCGGTTGCTGATCACAACCGTGGGGTGATCTTACTCGGGATTATCCAGTAAGGGGTAGTTCTGGTCTTGTGCTGCAGGGGGTCGGGAGTGATCATCGGTACATTGATCTAGGCCACGTACCGTGATAGGTGGTACCCCAATGCCTAGTCATTAGTTGGAAATCCATTCTTCATACGCGCCTTTTACGAGTTTTATTTGTATTACCCACTTTGTGGCTAGTAGCTCAAATTTAATAATGTAACAATTTCGGCTATTTTAATATGTATTTGTATATAGACCCTATTATAATATCAGAGGATTTTATAAGAAATGTTTTAGCTATAGTAAGGTAAAAATCCGACATGTTTATTTGTGGCGTGGTCTTACGAGATGCTTTTGGTTTTCAAAAGGATTTTGAAACTTTAGTAATCAAGTTGAGTGTGATTTATCACGCTGGTAATCCAGACTAACTCGGGTGTTATTTAACTGTAATGCTCGGGTCAGACCGAGTATTATAGGATACAGGATATGATGCTGTGGAGCTCAGGAGACGAGCTGGATGCTCATACGTATTTCCGTACTTGATTATTATCCCATTGTGTATCTAGTTGTATGTTATTGATGTGGAACTCTGATGATGTATGTATTAACATATATAGTATTTGTTTTTGTGTAAAGATCTGTTATTATCTATTATATTTTATTCCGCTGCGATGGTTAGATTCTGATGTTGTTTTCTACTTTCTTCTTCTACCTCTTCTTCTTTAACCTTAATGGTTCATATTTTTGTTCAACTTGAGTTGATTGATGTAGAATAGTGTTGACTCAAGGGGTACGGATTTGCGGGTCGTTACAACTAATAGGAATATTTTTAGCAAAAATATCAATATTTTAATAAGAAGATGTGACGATTAACGATGAATTTTTGGAAACAATATATCTTAAACCTCCAAAGCTAATCTTTCCCACTATTAAATTCACCAGCATTTCGCTACAACAAAATCGCCTTTTTACAACTTTTTTTTTTACAACGTTTGTCAACAGAACGTTGTAAAAAATTATTTTTACAACGTTTTTGACAAATGACGTTGTAAAAACATTCTATTTTACAATGTTTTTTAACAAAACATTGTAAAATAGGACTTTTTACAACGGTTTGTTAATCAATGTTGTAAAAAAGAAAGTTTTTACAACATTTATTTGTAAAAGTTGTGTATTCACCTTTTAACAACTGTTTCAAACAATTGTAAAAACATTGATTTTTTTCAACTAGATATTAACTTATAACTTTTTTAGAAAAGCAGTCTTACTTTACTCATAGGTTTATGTCAAAATTTTCAAATATGTTTAGTATTGCTTAATATATTATAATAAATAATAATTTATTGTTAATAACAAATATTGAATACTTACTTAATAAACGGTAATTTCTAATTAATAATTTGTAAATAACTTAAATGGGTTAATTATTTATAATTTATAACTAATAATCATCAATAAATAATTTATAATTACTAATTATTATCTATAATCAACAATTATTTTTTATACTTAATAATTTATTATGGTTAATTATGAATAATTAGTAAATTACACTTAGTAATTTATACTTTAAAATATTGTTCGATGCAATTTTTCTTAACTAATAAAAGAAATACCAGTTCATAGAATATCAATGACTTACTAAAAAAATTCAAAGCAATGCTGGACATATAACCGTTTTAATTAACGTGATCAACATAAAAGACATTCACCGATTCGACTTATTTATTATGAACAACTAGCCGATAGTAATAGCTTGTTGACCAGTTCTTAATTAATCAACTACAATTTAGTAATTATTAAAAAATTATAGTCGTTTTTTTTTTGTTTTTGTTAATTCACTAATATTATTTGCTTTGTTAAATAATGTACATTTTTTTAATCTTATATATTATAAAGCAAAAGTTTGGATAGCAAGACTAAAGTGAATTATTATTAACTCGTTTATCACCCTAACGTATTATCGTACCCGACCCGCTTAATTCCCAATCCTCCACATCAAAACCTAACTCCAATAAGGAAAATCCATTAAAAAAGAAACGCAGACGCCAATCAAAAATCTTCTCGTGCCAATCGAAAAAACCCTAATCTGTAAACTTTAACCTAATTCTCCAGCTGTTGCAAATTCGATCCAGCAATATTTAGGGACCTTTAATTCCTTTTATCGATTCTCGCTTCATTATCGATTTAATTTTATCAACTGTACCTTCTTTACTTTCGTACAGTGTGGCAAACTCTCTAAAACCCACAGTTCGATATTTGATTGAAGAAGTAGGTATAAAAAGAGCGATGTTAGCAAAGCCGTGCAACTTAGCCCCCAAATTCTGGTATAGCGAATTGGCAATTCATGGAGTTCTCGCTTAACAATCTTATCAAATGAACTGGGGGAACGACGAGAGAATATAGTGAAGATGGTCACTAAACACCCTTAGCTTCTTCATTATAGGACAGAAGATGGAACACTGCCTAGAATTAACTTTCTCAGAACCATTGGAATGAGAAATTCTGAAATTTTGAAAGTTTTGACAAGCCTTACGCAGCTTAGTTCTTGACCTTCTCTCCCACCTTTATTTTTCCTTTTCTGGCTTTCGTCCTTGTTTTCTTTGCATATCTTGATTTGTATACTTTTAGTGCTTTAGTTTACAGTTTACTATAATTATTAGCATATTCCCACATTTGCATTTTTTGTTCCATTAAGACTGATTGATGAATGCATAAATGCCAGCATTGTTGCCTAAAGTGAACGATATCTTACTTGGAAAATTATTAAATTGTCATAAGTGGTATGCGAGTCAAATTTCAAATTATGGGACCTGTTCTTATGAGTTTAGAAACATGTTTTTTTTAAGAAAAAGAGATTAGAAAAAATAATGCAATGTAGACTTGTCAGTCTAGTTGTAGAATGTCAAGGATTTTGTACATTGAAAGGTTGGGTACAAGCAAGGGTTGCATTATAGCTTATGGCATAAAAATGAACATTTGAAGGCACCATGCATTTTTTCTTTGGTTCGCCTTAGATATTTTAAATTTTAATAATTTCCGAATCATTCTAATTACATGAGCCATACCATGGCAAGCGGAACCCAGCAATTTAGCTTCTTGGATGATCAGAAATGCATGAAAATTAATCGTCAGTGAATCCTAAATCATTTTTGCTTCTGCATTTGAAACTAATAATGCTTGTGAACTTTCAGGTTTTATAGTTGTCGTTGCACGCGAATTTAAGGCCAAAATATCTGTATCTAGTAAATGAACTTCGTAATGAGATGAAATCTTTAACCAAGTACCCCACATATTTAAGCTTGTCTTTAGATCAAACGATATGACCACGCCATAGGTTTCTAATATCCCTTAAAAAAGCTCCTAAAGGTCCATTTCCTTTAAGTTAATTTGTCCCAACCGATGAGAGTTTTTGTCAACAGTGGGCTGGGACAAGTTTGGATAAGTACATGGATTTTTAGAACAGATTGTTGCTCAATGAATTTGCAAGGAAATATGAAAGGAAAAGATAGAACTCATGGAGCTTTAAGCATCAAAATTTTGGTTGACTTATAAGCAGTGTAAGTTGAAAGATACGTTATCTGCTGACATATTGCTGTAGTTTTATTTGGCTATAAAGTTTTGGATTCTGGTTTTTACCATCAAAAAGAGTTTTATATATTCTGATACAAAGAAGAAGAGGCTATTTGCAAGTTCATTGTTGTTGTTTTGTATATGCGTAGTGGATGAGATATTTAATTTCTGTCATAATCTTCAAGTTTGTGTAATTATAAGATTTTGTAATTATACAGTGCATATAGTTTTTGCCTACTTTATTGATGAAAATATGCAACTATAGGTTTCGTATTGAATGCTTCCATTTCATGCTCTAGAATCCAAGCATATTTACCGATCAGTGTTTGTTAAAAAGGCAGCAGTTGGTAGTTATTGATTTGGAGTGGTAGTGTGCCATTTTTAATTATTTTGCTATAATGAAGAAAGTTTCTACATTGGAAAACAGCATTGGATTGCATAATATAGTTCAAGAGCTGAGAGATTTGATCATGATGGTAAGTTATAAGTAAATTAGACATATTTATTACTAACTAATACATGCATATTTGACAAATATGCTTCTTACAGTCTATGGCAGGAAGGGAAAATCAAATGGTTGGCCCATTAACTCCTCTTGCTAATGCCCAGGTAATTTATATATTTTTAATATCTAGCATATTCTCCTATAGTTTCGGTTCTTGCTGCCCATTAACTTACAAAATATTAAGCACATTTACTAAGGTTGGAAGTCGGAATATAAATGTATTTAGGTTCAATTCAGTGTATCCAATAAACTAATGTGTCAAATTGCTATAAATGTATTTAGGTTCAATTCAGTGTATCCAATAAACCAATGTGTCAAATTGCCAAAAATTATTACCCGTAACCATATAAATACAGAGTAAAATATTATTTTTCTTTAATATTTCGTTCTATCTATGATTGTTAAACTACAAAATTATGAAAGTAATCTTTTAAAATAAAAAATTATATAGGAAAAATTGAGATATAACTCAAAATGTGTATCATCTATGCTATAGTATATATTTCATAAGAGTAATGTTTATAAAAATATATATGATTCATTTTCCAATTAAATTATTAATTTGAAGGATATTTAGTTATCACTTATATTTTAGTGAACATATATGATCTTTCAAATCAACTTTACAAATTCAATTAAAAAATCAAACCAATATAGGAAATTAGAACCTGCATAATTAAGTTATAAATGAAATTTAAAAATCTGATGTGATATTGTAAAATCAATCAAATGGTAGAAACTCATAAAGCAACTGCCTTATGAGTTCAATGTATGGGTTCTGATGTATCATAGGTTTACATATGGGTGTCTATGTATGGGTTCAATGTCATTTGTCTTTTATATTCGTGCTTTTAGCAACTGCCTTATATTTATTGTTCAAGACTGTATTTTCTTTTCATGGGTACCTTGGCGGTACAAGGTTGCTTTTGCACTCTCACTATTTTGGTGGTTCTCTATTTTATATGTTAAGAGTGCTCCTTTGTAGGCTGTTGATATTAAACTTTTGTCTTCACTCGGTCGAGAAGATTTGAAGAAGCCATGCAGGGTTAACCGTCCTGAGTGGACTTCATTTCCTACATTTAAATAGGTTAGTTGTTTATTAAAAGTTTTGGCATATACCTTTTTTGCATTTGCTTTGACACTGTATATAAGTGTACAATGCATTATGCTTCTTTTATAGTTCAGTTTCAACACTATCTATTCATTTTTTTCTCTGTATTTGTCCAGTGTAACTCTTATGGCATGCCTCGTTTCTCTAGAATTATGGCTGTGTTGGTGCTGATATTATTTACTATGATATGATTTTGAGTAAAACCCCTTTTCGATGTGCAGGTGAAGTAAGCAACTGAGCAAGCTATGGCCTTATATTGCCAAAGTAAGTTCAATGTTATATTTCATTTGAACTAGTAACAGAGCATGGGAGAACACTCCTCAATATGATCATTTTAAAATAGTGTGGTCCATCTTATTAAGAAAATACTTTTATATCAGCTAATTGTCCTATTCTATTAGCTCATATATTTAAGGTTCATTAGCATTTTGACTATTTTCCATACTCTGTCAGGTTGGTTGGTTCTGGTGTTGTGCTGGTTGGTATTTCTCTTGTTCATACTTGAGCTTCCAAGGTATGGCTTGCTAAGTGGTTTTCTGGTTTTTAATCCTAGTGGTACGAATTGCACTACAGTTTTTGATAAGTGAAAAAAGTACTTAAACATAATATTTGAATTTAATATCTCACAAATACGACATACTATTACGAATTTATATGAAGTCGGTAAAGGTCATGAGCATGTGCAAGCTCGTTGGCTGTAGTATGTGCACATAAAATGGTTGCTCCACCTATCAACGTTGATGTAGTGTTGGACACGCTGTTGATATTGTAAAAAAAGATTATTTTACTTCTACATCAATTTAAAACTAAATATGTGGAAAGGCTAATTCCATTACTACAGAAAAAAACAAAAAACAATAAATAATACCAAACGACATAGTATTTTTTTGCCGGATAAACAAATAACAATGTATGAGTAGTAGACAAATAGTAAGTAAATTGAAGGAAAGGTAGATCACTTGAATGTATTAATAACATGATCACACTCGTAGATAAATAAAATAAAATTTATATATGTTTATATGTGATGTATTAGTAATTTTCAGTTTTGGTGGTAATATAACTATTTTATTTGTTTATATAAATGTTTTTCTTATATATTCAAATATCTGATTATATTGTAATTTATGGAAACTAATTGCTTATCTTCTAATAAATTTAACATGCATCAAAATAAAAATAGTGTTTTCTAAGATGATAATATAAATAATAATAATATCAGTAATTATGATCTTCAACTATAATTTATCATGGAAGACACAGTTTATTGCAGATATCCCTCAATTTGCAGTCATTTTAGTTATTAAGATATGCTTATGATTTTTCCATGTATAACATCAATTACATTTCGAATTATTGCATTTCGAATTATTGCAGTCAACTAGTGCCTCGCTGCTAACTCACTTTATTACATTTCGAATTATTGC
This sequence comes from Allium cepa, assembly GCA_030765085.1. NCBI lineage: Eukaryota > Viridiplantae > Streptophyta > Magnoliopsida > Asparagales > Amaryllidaceae > Allium > Allium cepa. Next base: position 229,831,075 of record CM060941.1, read on the forward strand.
AGTCAACTAGTGTGTTAATTTATCATGCTAATTATGCTTGCAGTTACATACACCGTCGCATCATGTAGTGCTAGTTTTCAAAATTATCATATGTAGCTTCCAAAAAATGCAAGCTACTCAATCGGCAGAAGAAGATTGTACCTGAAGAAACGCTTGCATCTATTGATCCCACTGCTTTGTTACATCATGCTCCGATTGGGGCAGATAATTGGAAAGTTTGGGTCAATGTTCCAGTGGAAGCTCAAGCTCCGTTGTGGAGAGAGACTTCAAAAGTGTATACTATTCAGTAAGCTATTGTAGGAACAACGATTACTTGACGCAAGGATTTCGTCGTTGTTGTCGATTAGACCATTGTGCATTCGTATGTTTTGATCTTTTTGTCTGTATATATATGATCCAACATGTGTGTCTGTGTTGGAACATGCATTAACTTCGAATGAAGTTGTTTGGAAAGTGGTTCTATTTTATTCGTGTTTTATGTATTTAAGTTATTGCGGTTATGTTATTCTACTTACTATAGTACAATGCTGAGATATAGCATCTATTGATCCCACTGCTTTGTTACATCATGCTCCGATTGGGGCAGATAATTGGAAAGTTTGGGTCAATGTTCCAGTGGAAGCTCAAGCTCCGTTGTGGAGAGAGACTTCAAAAGTGTATACTATTCAGTAAGCTATTGTAGGAACAACGATTACTTGACGCAAGGATTTCGTCGTTGTTGTCGATTAGACCATTGTGCATTCGTATGTTTTGATCTTTTTGTCTGTATATATATGATCCAACATGTGTGTCTGTGTTGGAACATGTGTTAACTTCGAATGAAGTTGTTTGGAAAGTGGTTCTATTTTATTCGTGTTTTATGTATATAAGTTATTGCGGTTATGTTATTCTACTTACTATAGTACAATGCTGAGATATAGCTGCAGCTTGGAATAAGCTGAATCTCACACGCAACTTTTAAAAAAAAAGTTAAATATTATGCAACATTTAAAAAATGTTGTAAAAAGACATGTTGCAACATTAATTAGAAGTTGTAAAATGATTTTTTACAACGTTTTTGCAATGTTGTAGAAAAGTTTAACACAATAATTTATGAAGTTGTGAGAAGGGTTTTTTGATATGTATAACTGTTATTTACAACCTTATTTACAACATTGGGTAAAGGTTGTAAAAGGCTAAAAAAAAGTTGTCAAATTTATTGCAACGTTTCTTACAATGCTAAAAAAAGTTGTAAAAGGCTCTGAACCTATTATAACTTGGTCTAATACGACATTTGTAAAAAAGTTGCGAACACCCTATTACAACGTTTTTTTGATGTTGCAATAAAGTATATTTAATGTAGTGTTTCCAACAAATCATCAATGGATTTCTATGCCCATTTCAACAATATTTGTTAACATGCTCTATTGTCCTGCTTTTTAAAGCGCATACATCAAAAAATATCTTATTATAATGCAAAGTTCAAATACGAAAGGATGTAAAACTAACATCAAACATTTCACTAACAACAATCTCAAATTGTCCATAAAACAACAAAAACTTGATGCTAAAAAAAATTGTCTAAACACTATCAAATATACCAAGTACAACATCATTTCAACTTTCAACATAAATAGTTTTGGTTCATCAAAATTATGCTTGGAGTACACGTAAAACATTAAATACTAACCTGAACAACATCTAAGAGCACTCCTAACAAGGGTCAGTGAGCCCAAAAGTAGACTTACTATTGACTGCCAAGGTCGTTCAGAGGTTTATTCGACATTATTAATGTCGGGCAAATCAAGGTAATGGTAAAAATATATTACCATTACCATTTTATCCAGCATTATTAATGCTGGATAAGGAAATAGTAATATTATTTTTGACAGTTGCCTTCTATTTATATGTATGGTCAAGCTCTATTTCTGAAATAATAAACTTTCTTCCGCATCTCTTCTTTCTCTTTTAAACCACATTCACGATTAGCCGCATAATATATCAAACAATCAAAGAGAAAAAAAATCCAATGTCCTTCTCATTCCAACGATTTCAAGAATATAATCAACATTCTTATGTTTACGACAATTCACCGTCAAATCAACAAAACAATCAAAATTATCAGCAAAACTCTCAGTATACAACCCAATATCGTTCGCAACAACATTCACAACATATGAGTGAAGGCTACAACAATTAGTTTAGTAACCACTACTCAAATAATAGCCCACAATACCAATCGCAAAAGTTTAGAGTTGGCATGCGAGGTAATTACACACAAACTAACAACTATAGTGATAATATAACTTCTCATTTTGAAGCCATTGACGGTGATTTCAATCAAAATCGAAATGAGTATGAAGAATTTGTAAAAGATGAAATTTTATGGGATGGAAACAACAATTTAAGCCAACATTCCCAATGGACTCAAAGAAGGGTATATCTAGGAGAATCAACATAAACGAGTCCCCAATTCTAGAAGTAAACGAAATTCCATCTAAAAGTGCTGCTTCTACTCAACGGAAATTGTAAACACCCCACCTTGTACTCTAAGAATATTACAAGTAATACCGTCAGATAATAAGAGGAATGAGTGTTTAACGGCTATTTCTCTATCGAATTAGAAAATAGTCGAATTTTTTTAATAAAAATAACAACAAGCGCGCGACGTACAATTTTAGTATGTAGCGAGTACGGATCGATCTGCAGAGAATTGAATTGATTTTAAAATTTCCACTCAATCAAATTAAACTAAAAATTTGAGATGTGTTGAGTACAAATTCCTAAAAAATAACAAAAACTAAAAGTGGATAAAAATATGGGAGTAGAAGGCAATTATAGGTAAATTCCTTCTCATGAGCACAGAAATCAACAATAATGAAATTATGATCTTTTTTTTGTTATTAACGAATATAGTTGATGAATTTATCGTAAGTATGACCTATTTGTGCTATTAATTAGCCCAACATAACCCATCGAACTTTAACACGCCCACTAAACCACTTATCAAATCTCATGAAAATGGTATTGAAATTGAAAATAAAACTTATTTTAAGCATGATCTATTTACTATTGATTAGTAATATAAACCATCATATTTCGATTCTAAAATTCATTTCATTACAATAACCATATTTTTATAAAAATAGTAGCGCTTTGCAGAAGCTTTGATCAACGGTCACCCAAATCACAAAGAGATAGCTTGGATTGAAAACAAGACGGAATCGAAATCAAAACGCAATAACACAAAATATTCCACCCAACCACCCACTTTATTGATTCACCAAAATTTTGTTTACAATTAATAAAACAAAGCTAAAATAAATAAAATACCATTGAACCAATAACCAAATTGAGAAAGAGAGCAAATATCTGTATGGCTAAAATTGTTGGAGAAGAAGAATAAATATGGGGAAGAGAAAATTAGCAAATAGATTTTCCACTACACTTTTACCCTCTCTCCTAGTCTCTATTTATATAATCAATTACTTAATTTCCAAGTTAACATTAGATGGAAAAAAATAATTTGGTTAGCCAATTAGAGAGAAAAATAAACATACTCAAATATGTTTACTAATTAGAGGAAACAAAATCTTCTCTTTCTTCCTTTTGCATATTTATTTCCCTCTATTTGTGATTTTGTATCATCAAAATTTAACACTCCACCTTGATGCAAAATCATATATCTCCAACATATCAAGCATGCCATATCTAGATCTATCTCAAATCACCATATCTCAACCACACTAAATTACAAACCTCAACCACCGTCTACAAGTGATGCATCTCCCACATGAGGTGCACCATACAAGTCCGGTCTCAAAAATGTTTGTAATACCACAAAGATTTCGGTTTTGTCTTTGTGAATTTTGTGATTCGACACCCGTCTGTCACTCGATCTGAGCTCATTACCTGATCACTATCGATCCCTCGAGCATCATCAACATGAAGACCTCTGTCTAAAATATGATCCTCAATGCTAGAATCATAAGCAGTGACCACATTAACCTCTCCACATTGCTGTGGACTAGGTCCTTCAACCGTCACCCATTGTCGACTACAGAACCAACCAAGCTATAAAGGTTTCCTTCTTCCAATACTCCTCTCATCCTTACACGACCACCTTTCTTCACTCTCAAAACTCCACCTTGATTCTCATAAGTGCAACCACGGCGATCCAACTGACCGATAGAAATAAGATTATGCGAACAAGTGGGTACATGTCTCACTCCAGAGACTTCTCTAACCCACCATCATGCATATAAAATCGGATAGATCCAATACCACAAATCAGTATCTCTTTTCTATTGGCCATCCTAATCATGCCGACACTCTTCTCATAAGAAGAAAAACAATTCACATCTCTACAAATGTGAAAACTGGCTCCCGAATCCATCTTCCAAGGCTTATTTTCACTAAAGAGGACATCACAAGAAGCATCACTATCGGTACCTTCAGCAAAACCTGCATGTGCATCACTACTAGTATCACTGTGTGCAACCATTTTATGATCTCTTCTATAAGCATAACACTTGCTGCGTATGCATCTTTCTTATTACAATAATGACAAGTGATAACACATTTACCATTAGTGTCATTCTTCTTTCAAAATTGTATCTTTCTTCAAGTCCCTTGCCACCATAGCCTCATTGTGAATTGATTTCATACCTGACCATTTTCTTCTAAGCTTCTCATTCAAAAGACTGCTTCAAACAGTTTCTAGAGAGATAGTTCCATTAGCATTGGAATAACTCAATGAAATAACCAAAGTTTTCCAACTTTCTAAAAGCGAACTCATTAATAAAAGAGCCTATAACTTATCATCAAAAGTGACCTTCATATTTCTAATTGATTAATTACATCTTGAAATCCATTCAAATGCTCTACAACAGACTTCTCTTTATCTAACTCAGTTGTACCAACTTTCGAACCAGAAAAGCCTTACTAGTAGCACTTTTTGACTCGTACAAAGATACCAACTTGTCACACAAAGCCTTCACGGATTCACAACTAGCCACATGATGGAAAAATGAATCATCAAGATATTGACGAATCAAAGCAATCGCCTTCATATCCAACTTCGTCCATTTTCCCTCATCTACATCAGAGGGCTTCTTTCCATCTCCATCAATTGGATCTTAAAGATCATTAAGCTACAGAACATCCTCCATCTTAGGCTTCTAAATACCCCAATTTTTCCCATCCAAGATAGCCATTTTTGAAAACGAAATCATATCCGACATCAATAATTTTTCAAACCAAAATTACTCTAAGCTTTTGCGATGATCAGTGCTCTGATACCAAACTATTATAAAAATAATAGCACTTTGCAGAAGCTTTTATCAACGTCTTTGTCACCCAAATCACAAAGAGATAACTTGGGTTGAAAACAAGACGGAATTGAAATCAAAACGCTGTAACACAAAATATTCCACTCAACCACTCACTTTATTGATTCACCAAAATTTTGTTTACAATTAATTGAACAAAGCTAAAATAAACAAAATACCACTGAACCAATAACCAAATTGAGAAATGGAGCAAATATCTATATGGCTAAAATTATTGGAGAAGAAGAACAAAGATGCAGAAGAGAAAATTAGCAAATAGATTTTCCACCACACTTTTACTCTCTTTCCTAGTCTCTATTTATATAATCAATTATGTAATGCCCAAGTTAACAATAGATGGCAAAAAATAATTTGATTAGCCAATTAGAGAGAGAAATAAACATACTCAAATATGCCTATTAATTAGAGAAAACAAAATCTTCTCTTTCTTTCTTTTGCATATTAATTTCCCTCTATTTGTGATTTTGTATCACCAAAATTTAACACATATGTAGATGAAAGGGTAATTTGTGTTTATATTTGTTTAAGCATAGCCTATTTGGTGTCAATAATATAGGCTATCAAATTCAAAGCTAAACAACCAAATTTAACCACATAAAACGTTTCCATTAAGCACAAAAAGAGATCAAAAATTAGCAAAATGTTTAATCTACATGATTAAGAGAGCTTCATTACCGCTAAATTAAAAGAGTTTAGCTTCTCATATTTGTTATCATTTCAATAAATGTAGTGTTCAACATGAAACAAAAATAAAAGAAAAATGCAAGTTAATTAAAATAAAATGAGAATTAAACTACTTTCATTAAATAAATCTAAGCTACTAACATAAAAGAAAAGAACAATAATTAAAAGAGCATGAAATTAAATTGCATAAATGAAATTCATAAGTGAAATGGCTAAGAAATCATGAAAGAGAGAAAGAGAGTTGATATTTACAACTTGTGCCTCAAACTAAACTAACTAAAGAGGAGACTAAGAGCTTGTTACATGAAACATAAGGGTAGTTATACGTGTTTAGAAACCCCAATCGTATTTTAGGGGACTACCCAAAATACCCTCTTAGAAAATTAACCTCTAGGTAATCATTAATATGAGCATAATCCTCGATTTAAATGTGCATGTAGTTGTAATCATGTGCATTAGCTCTTAATAGGGGATCATGGTAAGTGGGTAGGTGGAGTCCTCCATGTTGCATGAAATGATTTATTTCCGTCCTCATTTGCTTGTCTTCCCTTGTGCATGCATGAATACATGTTAAAATATGATTTGAAAATAATTGAAATTTTGTCCCCTTATGAAGATGAATAGACGATGATTTGAAAATAATTGAAATTTTGGTTTAAACATGTTAAAACACCCTACATGCTCATTTATTTAATTTAATTAGAATAAAATTTAAATATGAAAGTAAAAATATGCACGTTTACATGCACATCAAATACCCAGACACTTATCTTTTTATTCGTTTTCAAATAAAGAAAAACTAAGATAAATCCACTTTCATAGGGAGCACGATTATATTGTGTGTATGCAACAAGCCATTAAACCTCTAGATGTCCCTAGTAGGATGAGTGTTGTATTGTGAGGGTTTTCAACGGATACTACCAATAAAATCCAAATGATTAAAATTCCTAAATGCATGATTTATTTACAAGGAGATGAATGCAAGCTTTTGAAAATATTTACAAATGAATAATTTACTTTTAAATTAACACGAATAAGTTAAATACAAGTTTTGGTCATTATCAAGAAATTTAAGTCCTTTTACTTGTCAGAATTTTCAACAAAAATTAAGTTATCTCACAATTAATCTCTAGTTTGACTAGTTGTTTCGGTTGACAACATAGTGTAACTATGAAATGGATCCTTGGTTGATTATCAAAGTTTTTCAAAGTGGTATTTTCATTTCTTTTGAATAACAAGTCAAATTAAATAAGTAAAAATAGTGCTTGGAATTCAATTACTTACTTTCTCTTTATTTGAAGATTTTATTGATATTAACAATATTTACATATGCCTAACTCGGATAAACAGAGGCCAAATATACCACCCATACACTGTCTTGCGGGCTTATGTGAGGGGAATATAGAGCATGGTGAGTGTACACACAAGTGTATAAACCTATTGGCTATATGCATTATTAATGAAAGAATTATTAGATACATACACCTAATTCAGATAAACTGAGGCTAGATATACCGATTATGCACTGCCTTTCGGGCTTATGTGAGAATGATACAGAGTATGACGAGTGTACGCACTTGTATGTGAACACATGACTCTAGTTGTTTATAAAATATATACATATATACAATTTAAGAGTATGTATATAGTTTTTATGAAAATAAAGTTTTACAATATTATCTTAGCGTCATTTGACTTAGAAGATAAAAAATGTTATATTCTTTATGTTAAATCCACCACTTTTTTTAAATAAAGATTTTCAATTAAGATATACTTCATAATTATCACCTATTAATCTTCCTATATACTAGTTAAACCATCGTTACTTGTAATCAAACTTTATTTTTGTTGAGATAAATAAATTTTCAAAAATTTCAATTTACTAACCAAAACCGTATATTTATGCTATAGTGTTTTTTTCAAAGTAAATCAAAATACTAAAAAGGAAAATTTGTTTTGGAAATTTTGTTTTTTTAGTTTTGGAAATAAAATGAAAATAAATAAATCATGAAAAGTAAAAAATAAACATGAGACTCCCCCCACACTTGATTTTGACTGTGTCTCCACAATCAACCCAAGTGAAAGGAGAACAATAAAATAAAAATATGACATATATTTACAAGAAAATGAAAAGATTATTATTTACACGACATCAGAAAGTATATCGTCAGAGAGTAAATGAAACGGTCTTCCAAAAACCAATTAATTTGTCACATCAAGTATGAGAGACATAGCTTAAGCATAGAAAACCAAACCGTAAAAAATTTCAAAGTTGAATGTAGATTTGGAAAAACGAATATCGTTTTATCAAATATCGAATTAGTTGTTTTATTTCGATAATTTTTAGGGTAGATAAAACAATTCTTTGAAGTTCAATTTTATTTTCACTACATTGAAATTCAAACTTACCATTAAAAACTTCTTCAGAATTATTGATTTCAAAATCAAAATGGTGATTTAAATCTTCCCCTTCGGAATTCAACAACTCATCTTTGAAAAGTCTAAAAAATTTATGTTCATAAAATTCGTCTTCCTTTGTTGAATCATTCACAACTTCATTACATATATCATGTTCAAAATCCAAAGTTGTTATATTTAATTTTTCAAAATCGAAAAAAGGAAGATCAAATTTTAAAATTGGTTTCATACTTTCAAAAGAATTGAAATCCAATTACCATTTTTTCAACAACTTCATTACGGTTGTCATCTTCAATTTTAAAAGTTGTTATTTGAAAATCATCAATTTTGGTAAAAGATGAATTATTATTTGACTCGTCAATCGTTGGGTTTTGATTTTGTTGCTCACATTGTCTCATGTATGTTTCAAACAACAAATGCGAGTGATCATTGTGAATTTCTTCCATTTGCTCAATAAAATCCAATTTATAATTACTAACTTGAGAACTTTCAATTTGAAATTGTTGAGAACAAAAATTATCCGTCGAGCCATAGTCGAGATTATTTCCATTGCCAAAATCATTTAAATAGTGATTCACATTTACATTTTGAGTTTGAAATTCATTTTGGAGTTCGAAGTAGTATTGACAATTTATAATTGAAATCATTTGAATTTTTAAGTGAATTCATATTTTGATTACTTTGAAAACTTTGACCTGGGTTAGCACAAATATGAATTATACAAATCATTTATCATTTGATTTTTTTTGTAGAGAGTTCAAGTAAAGATGAAATCATTTCAATGTTATTTTCAAGAGTTGAGGGTTGGTCATCGTTTTGAAACTTTTATGGTGCAAAATTCGAATTTTTTACACAATAGTTGTTATTAAAATATCCATAATAATTTGATGTTAAATTATATGGATTATATCGACTTTCACAACTATCGTAAAGTTCATGTGAATAGAACAGCGTTAAAAAAAAAAGATACACTCAGAGTTGAAAACGAATGGAACGTCTTTTCTACATGATAAATATCAATTAGTACGAAGATACAGAGTAGGACAGCATTAAAAAATTTGTCTATATAAACATGGAAATATATTTTCATGCGGCCAGTATTGTTTCCTCGCTAACAAGATTTCTTACATTTTGATGATGAAGCGTTTGTTAACTCTTAAAATTCTAGTAGTTTGGGTTTTGTTTAAATTTGTTAATTATTAGGATAATTTTCTGGCTCGGGTCCATCAAAATATACGTTTATAACTTTTTTGATTATTATTGTAGTTGGAACAAATCGTGAAAGGTAAGTGTAAAAGATGCAAATGGATTATGAAAAATCAATGAACATGATCCAAGGTGCATAATAAACAAACACTATACATTTAGCGTGGTTCGTATAATTTATGAGTATCATGTTTAAGATAAAAATAATATAACAATATACTAAAACAAGAAGTTACTGCATAATTAATATCAGTTAGTATAAGCTACAAAATTATTTACGAATCACATATTATTTTGAAACCGTTAAGAACTTGTTTTGATCAATTTTTTTAAAAACCGGGCTGACCCAATATTTAGTTTCATGTTTATTTCAAAATTAAATTTTGAATATTGGGATCATGGTACTGTTTATTTATGATACCGCACATAGTAATGGTCATTAAAGTATAGGAATGCATGGGTTTTGATGTAAATTAGACAGTTAAATGATGTTGATGATGATGACGTGTCGGGTCCAAGCCCACACATATTCAATGATATTGTTCTGAACTTTCAATTTTTTATATGTTGTACGTTATTTAGTTCTTGAATCGTTGATATGATTATGTATTCTTTGATGAGTATATAGTATGGTCTTGAATTTACTCTGATATGACGTTGATAATGGTTGAACACATAAACAGATATCCAATTTGTGCAATATATAAGTATGTCTTTTTAAGCTAATGTAATAATAATTACATCTTGTAATTCATATAATCTTATTAATCTGTAACTTTCATAATCCGTGTATAAAGATATTATATTAGTGTTTAAACCAACAACTAGCAGAGGAAATTGAGGAAAATAACAAACTTTGAAAAAAAATTAAGTTGAAGGAAACCAAGTTTTATTTTTAGACCGAAAGACAAATGCTAGTTATAATTAGCATTATTTTCAATTTTTACAGTATACAAAATGATAGTTATATCTAGTATTATATTCAGTTTTACACTATACAAAATGCTAGTTATATCTAGTGTTACACTATACAAAATGCTAGTTATAACTAGCATTGTCTTTCAACCTAAAAAATAAACCCGTTATTCTTAATTCAGTCTAAATATTTTTTTCTCTAAGTTTGTCTTTCTGCTGTAAAGCATCAAAATGTTGATACATCAACAGTTTAGTCTTTAGTAATAAAAATGTGAACAATATGGTTTATTTACCAAGGAAACAAGGTTAAGTATAATATTTTTTTCGTTGCAACATTTTACCTTTCAGCCAAGTATATTTTTTCTACAAATTGGTACTTGCCTAACATATAAAAGTATTTATCATTTTGATTTTAGAGGTAGTAGTTTATGCGTCATGACATATGATTTTCATGAATGTCACCATAACAACTTGTTGGCTCTGCCTGCCATTTAGAGTAGTGCACTATCCCAACTATCAAACTTGTACATAATTCTTCGAAAATGACTGGTACATTCAACATAACTTAAATAGTCAAATAAAAGTGGTACACGTAAACAGTTGATTGGTAGTTGGCATTCTCGGATCCGCAATATATTCAGAAATTCATTTTGCTCTTCATTTGGTTTATATGTAGTCATGCATGTGGTCCTATTCCTCTAGTTATCTCTTTAATGCTTTGAGCACATCTAACATCTATCGTAGCGAAAATCGTCACGGTAGAATACAACAGTTTATGATTTTTATTTGATGATGATAAACAAATTTTTTAATACCGATGATAATAAACTTATACACACACACACACGAGTATGGTGGCACGTCCATTGGACGTGTGCCAAGAAGGAAGAGTGAAAATTTTGTGTGCGCTACCGTTATGGCAGTCAAATATACACATAGAGAGACACATACATACATATGTACACAAATATTTGTGTGTTCATCCTAGCAAGTAAGGCCTTAATCTTAATAAAATTAGTTTACCATTGCGACTGTCACAATAAAAAACCAATTTTTCTAATGGTCAGAACATATCTGTATTAGCACATGAAAGGTAATACCCCTTCTTTCGATTCATTAAATAATACCCCTTCTTTCGATTCATTAAATTTCCAAGCTGCCATCTTTTTTGAAGGATTATTTAGTGAATCGAAAGAAGGGGTATTACGCTGTTAGGAGTGGTTTCAAGCAGCTTGGAAATTTGCGACACATAGTTCTAATTTTAAATTGTTTAGATACATACGGCCTGTTATTGCTTGAGTTATATTTTGTGCAGTACTTTGTAATGTTTTTAAAAGCAATAAAAATTAACCCATTTCAGCTTTCATGTGCTAATATGGATACGTTCTGACCATGATATGAGCACATAATTTTTAGTACAAAAATTGGTTTTTTATTGTGACAGTCGCAATACTAAACTAATTTTATTAAGATTAAGGCCTTACTGGCTAGGATGAACACACACATATCTGTGTACATATGTATGTATGTGTCTCTCTGTTTGTATATTTCACTGCCATAATTGTAGCGCACACAAAATTTTCACCATTCCTTCTTGGCACACGTCCAACGGACGTGCCACCACACTCGTATATATATATATATATATATATATATATATATATATACATACATATATATATATATATATATGTATATAACTTCCACAATTTCGTTTCAAAAACAATTTTTTTACATTTCATTTCATTTACATTTCATATATTTCATTTACAATTTAAAATCCTGCATTTTTTTCATTTACGATTTGAAACCCTGCATATTCGTACCCCTCTGTCAAATTCCATCAATTTAACCAACCTTGCCACCATATCACCAAGCTACAACTTCCTTTACAAACACTGCTACACTCTTCAGTCTCTGTGCACCACCACTACACCCACCATCTAACTACTACTAACCTCTTTTGCCTCAATCTGTTCCTCCCTGTCACTCCTTCTACGATAGCCATTCACATTGCAGTACATCCTCACTGTGCATCAGCCCCTACTATAAACTTCCTCTGTCCATCAACAGCACTATATCATACACCTCGTCCATTTCACTGGCCATTTCATTCACAACATGCAACACATAATCACAATCTCCTGCATATAAACCATACCAAACCACAGTTCAGCCTCCCCTTACTTCTTCTAACCTTCCCTAATATTCGCTGATAGCATCAACAACCTCCTTTATAGTAACACATCACAAACTTCCACATCAACCATTACCACAGTCTTCTACAGTCCCTACCATACCATAACTTTTGAACTGCCACTGCTGTTCACCTTTACCCCTCTACTTCAACAACTTATCATTACAACTGAAACACACTGCATAGTGCCAAACCATCCTCCCCCTGCTATACTGCCTCACCATCATTCATCCATCTACGTCAACCTTAGCTTCTCCAGTTCACCGCCAACATATTGTGTCAACGCCTTTTTCAGTGACATCAAAACTGCCACATTTCCAGTGACATAGGCTCCTCTGACATTACCAATATACCACCTTCTCACCAACATCTCCATCTGCACTGCCTTATCCCACACTTCAGCAGAAAACTCAAACTGCATACTCTAGATCACCAGCAAACCCATCATCTCCTTCATCAACATTCAATTTCCCATACCATAAACACTATATCACTGCCTTTCAATTCCTTCTGTCACCACTTCATATCACTGATACACTGCTGCTGTCATTCGCCACTGCCCCATCAATATCCCAGTCATCATCACTGATATCTACCTCCTGCTGCCATTCCTCTGCCACAACAACAGTGCAACTCCCCAACAATTCCATACATATATTTCGGACATACATATCCACTACATACATACAAATCATCTAACATCCCCACAGAAACTTCTCTGTCACAACCTCCCCCGCCTGTAACCCGCTGCCTTCAACTTCCAGCCTACTCATCACTCACCATCATCCTTCCACTGTCACTCCAACATAACAACCCTCTGCAAAACCTTGCTGTCAACAACATATATCAAACATTCCATTTCCTCTATCACAACCTTATTACATCACTTTGTTTCCACACCTGTGAGATAATAAACATTTTGTAGAGGCTGGTAACAACTAATGCCATATCACATGCTGCCTTCTTCTCTAACCATTCTTCTCCTGTGAATTACTTGAAAACTACTCGCCCACTTCCGTTCCTGTAACCACTCCTATCCTCACTCTTCCACTCATCTCAATTAAGCTAGGTAAAGCTTATGTATGCAATACATTGGTGTGAATGTGTAAAGAAATGTATTTTAAAAGATCTCATGAGAAAAGGAGCACTATTTATTATAGGAAGAAACAGATAAATACACATTTGGCTATGCGAATAAAATATTTTAACAATAGTTGTTATGTCCCTAAGATGAAGCAAAACTGAAGATTGATAGACAAATGGAAAAAGCAACAGCAGAGCTGAAGATGCGTAGTTGTTTCAGACATCAGTATTATATGTTGTCTGATATTTTAAACAGTAAAGTTAACAGTATTTGTAATATTTGATGCTAGGTGTACTAAATATTAATGGTTGTTTCTTTCTTTCAAAAACATGTATTTTTAATAGACTAAGTTTGGCCATAATACAGCCATAATGCTGTAAATGGAGCCATAATGCTGTTGGTTAACATAAAAAAGCATTTGAAGGAACAACTTAATTCTAAGTTTTAGCATTTGAATAAAGAAAAGCTTAGTAAAAGTTTCACAGTACGATGAACACAAAAACTTATATGCTGTAAATGAAAGGCAGCGGTGCAAACTTGGGGGGAAATGAATCAGATAGCAGTTTATAGTGTCGCAAAGAAGGAATAGGTTATAAAATAAATAATTTAAATGGTAAAAGAAATAACAGCTAGTAAAGGAATTGTAAAACTTGAGCTGTAGGAGTGATTTAAGTACATCAATTAATAGCTTCAATTTAATTCGGCTGATAAGATATAATGTTCAATAAAATCCATGCAAGTGACACAGCTACTTCAATATTTTCTAGATAATCACAAACTCATGTTCAAATAATTAGTATCTAGTGTCAATACGTTTAGATAATCACAAACTAATATTTAAATAATCAGCATTTGGAATCAATATTTTAAGATATTCACAAAAACTTATAGTATTAGAAGAACATAGAAGAAAAATAACCAATTTTCCTCGATATCCAATGCCTTTATCATCAGAATACCAATTAAGAAATAAACCTTGTTATGCTTTATAGCACAAAACTATATAGTTTTCTGAAAACGGAAAAGAAAACTAATAAATACATAAAGAAGGAGGGTAAAAATCATTGAGGATGGAAGGGTTATTTGTATGGTAAATAATCCTGAGAAAATATTTGGGACGGCAAAAAAACATCAAAAGCCAGCACCATTACAACTTTAAGCTTCTAATACAAATCTAAGTACTTGTACCTATATTCTGTTAAAGTTGTTGAAGTGCATATGAAAGAATATGATATTTATATAAATATAAGTCTGAATGTGAACACTTTCTATTTATTTTTCAAACTAAAAAAAAGAAAGCAAAGTATAACCTTTTCTTTCGTGAAAATTGAAGCACTTTTTTATAAAAGTAATTAGAGTACATATGATTGGAAAGGTGGCATAACAAATTATGAACAGATTTACTTCAAGTAAATTGCACATAATAGAACATTTAAGCATGGAATATATTAAAATGTAACTAAATTACATGTACTTATACAGATAATAACATCAGAGTAACAAAAACTAAATTATTAAGTCTAGAAAGCAATATTATGATTTTAATATTGTTTGACATACCATTATAGTTCAAATTCAAAAAAGATAAGAGTAGATCCTCTCTGAACAAAATTATGATATTTCTAAGCAACTTTACCACAACCTAAATAAAGAATTTAGTATGGTATCCTATAAGAATGTTAAGAATATAAGAAAGAAGATCAATTTGGATAGAAATTATGATAGTTTTGAGTAATTGCACCAAGTTGACTAATGTAAAAGAAGCATTTGCCTTTATGACTGTATATTATGAAAATCCCATCGTATCACTTGAGGCATTTTCAAAAGATAAAATAATATAGAAGTCATTCATACTTGAGATATGTATAACCTTAAAAATGAGATCATGGATCTCTCTGCCTCATAATTCCCATGAAGCTTCTACAACAAATAAAAACAAAATAGAACAAAATCAGTGAGAATAAATATGTTATTCGTGTAATAACAACCTAAGAACTACTTTGGTACCACAAATGTACCTTAACAACACTCTTACCATACATATGCACGACTCTAAGTTTCTTCACTGTTGCCGTGTTAGTGCGTCGGTTCTCGTTGACATCGTCAGCGCTCTCGTCATCAGATCTAGTCACCGCACTTAATTCATCTGCATCGTTTTCCGCAGTCACAGCCACCGCGACTTCAAGATTTGGACGACGATGGTTTGCTTCAGACTGAAATTGCGAAGTTGTGGAGTCGCCGTTGATGGAGGTGGAGATTGGCTGTCCTCAACACGTCCTTCCATGTCCAAATCTATGCAACCGGCCCTTCTTAAGTTCTATACAGACAAAAACAAAAACAAATTAAAAGTATAAAAAATATGCCCATGCGATCTGTTCAGATTTAATTCAGATTTACTTTTACTTACAATTCACATCCGAAAGATGCGCCGCGTGATCAGAAACTTTGATCTTCGCAGCAGCCTTTGCCATAGTAATAGTAGGTTTGTTAAATTTCTTCTATTTGACTTTCTTCACCGCTGCCGCGTTAGTGCGCCGGTTCTCCTTATCATCGTCACCACTCTCGTCATCAGATGTAGGCACCGCACTTAATTCGTCTGCATCCGTTGCCGCAGTCACAGCCACCGCGGCTTCAAGATTTGAAGGATGATGGTTTGCTTCAGACAGAAATTGCAAAGTTGTGGAGTCGCCGTTGACGGAGGTGGAGATTGGGTGTGGATGTGACGGTGGCGTTTAGGGTAGGTCTTTACCTTGCCTCATTGTACGTTGATTTATCTAATTTTTGAAATTTCAGTAGAAATCTTAGGAGGAAGATAGTAAAATGAAGTGGGAGAAGTTATTTTGTGCGTTGCAAGAGAAAGAAGACTGAACGTGGGGGAAGAAATTGTTCGTGGTAAGTGGGGGTAGAATGAGGAACAAACAACATGCGAAAAAAGACAAAAGGGCCCCTTTGTTATAGTTTACATGGAGTTTCAAAAGGGGACATTTTGGGCACTGCAAAAAAGGCTTCGCTTTGACTGGTTTGACCAGGGTTTTGCTTTATAGTATACGAGTAGTTTGGCACGTGCGATGCACGTACGCAGAAGGAACTGGTGTTAAGAAATAATGTCTGCGAAGGTTGTTGAATGCAATAAAATGAGTGTGACGTACACATTTTGTTGAATATTATGGATATTGACATGCACAATGAATCCACATCCGATGGACGTAGAAAATTTATATCGAACATGGAAAAAAGCGTTATATCAAACTGACATTGTGTGGGCAGAAAAGTAATAAACATATGGTGTAATGAATTATTAACGCATGTTAATGCAAGCAGTAGAGAATAACTTTGATAAACTATCATACAACATAATGTAACACATTTACATACAGTAATGGAAACCACTTGTCATCTACTTTCAATTTTTTGAGTTTCAGTCATCAACTAAGTGGCTTTATAGCCTTTTGTATTCCGTATAGCTTTATAGTTATCTGTCCTCTTTATCAATATGAACGTTGAAGTTTTTATTCATAGTGCATTCCAACAATTATATGAATGGTATGTTCAACGGTACATGTACAATTCCACTTACATAACACAAATGCACTGAAGTAAATATAACTTATTGCTGAAATACATAGTTAGTAAAAAAATATAATGTAACAGAAACATAGCATAGTTACGTCAACTCATGCCGGTACCAAATATGAGGCATACACCCCAAATCCAATCTCATAAGCAACTTCACTGGTCACTCCAACTCATTTCCTGCTATTGGGTGATGGGCAACTCCATGTTCCATTTTACTCATGTAAGCTCAATACTCCACTTCATGTTGACACTGCACTTCAAATTCCTTTTGTACATCTAACATGTAATATGAATGCAAGTTGTCTTGTTGTCGATATGTTACTGCAAGGTGAACCATTTCAGAAATACGTAGCTTATTTGTATTAGGACTCATCCCTGGTACACAACATTAGATGCATCATATGTATAGTGATAGTTTAACAACAGAGGGAAAGATACAGTTTACTAAAGTAAAGGAGGGTTCAATTAGCCTTTACCATATGCACATATTCAAGGACGGTAGTCAAATTCAAGGCTTTATCAAAAAAAAATTGTAGACAGATTAATATTCATTGAAGAAGGCATAAATATAAGTTTTAAGATGTACATATTGAAGGGAAACTATTTCACGGTAGAAGTTAAAAAAATTCTTTCTGAAATGTAATAATTGATGCATTCAATTAAACGAAAATGTAATGCAAGGATAGTACAAATTTGTTGAAGCTCAATACATTATGGGCTCTTGATCATTTTCGTAGCTTAAAGCATGGAGCTTCTGCAAGAGGTGTAAAAGCTATCTAACAAAAGGCTACTCGTATAAAAATGTTTCAATATGTGGTATAGGAGAATTTAACAAAACGTCATTGTAGAAATACTAAATATTTTGTAATTATGATACCGTAAGCTACAATTATCAACACTGAACATAAAGGATTGTATTAATCACTGTAATCCATGTTTCTAGGGGACTGATGCATTCCATCCCCTGTCATATACCCAACAGCTAAATCGAAGTTTTCTGTGCCTGAACAGAGGATAATGGTAATCAGGCCACTTAACATAACTGAACAATACATATTAGACAGAGATTGGACCTTTCGAAAAAAAAGAAAAAAACAGACATAACAGATGTATGTATCTTACGCATGACAACTCACTTCAATGGTTGTGAATAAAAAACTCAATTTCAAAAATTCTTTTGTTGATGTAATTTATTGTGAATATACCATCTTCCACTCTCAGAAAACCACATACTGCAATTTACAGTAAAAGGAGCGAACTTGGTTTACACTGAAAAAGATGAAGCTTAAAGTGAAACATAAACATTTAATATTGCAACCGTTAATTTAACGGTTCAACCGAATCAAAATTAAACTGTGAAAGCTAATATAAAGTGAACCGTAAATCATCATTTAGAGTTTGGTGGTAAAATCTAGCAAA
Organism: Allium cepa; assembly: GCA_030765085.1. Classification (NCBI taxonomy): domain Eukaryota; kingdom Viridiplantae; phylum Streptophyta; class Magnoliopsida; order Asparagales; family Amaryllidaceae; genus Allium; species Allium cepa. Next base: position 229,849,904 of record CM060941.1, read on the forward strand.
TGTTTAGTTAATCCTAGATAATTCGTAATAGAGACAAATAATGTAGGAAATACTATACTTTCGCTTGAGAATCCCTTTGGTAAAGTGGCTACAGGATCACATTAATCTGATTACATGAATTGGACTCAACTAACACATGCTGCAAAAACAATTTAATACATAAAATAACGTTTGGTTTCAAATATTGATCATTGGAACGTCTGGGTATTGTGTGAGTAGTGAAGATTCAGAGAAATGGTGCAAGGCCATTGTGCATGGATAGCTTGTGTGAACAGTGTTTACCCATCTTATAGCACAATTCAGTTTTTAACGCAGTCGTAAGTAAAGGCCAATCAATGATCGAAATGTTCAGTCTTTTGATTCTCTAGTTCAACTTGAGTAAATTGATATATGGACTTAAAAAATATAGTCTTATGCAATCATATTGGTCTTAAGTCAGTACTGTATCGAGCAATTCACATCCAAATTAAAGCGAAAACTCATTATTTAGCCTTCTTTAATTACTAAGCCTGCTTTTTCTAGCAGCTACCCTGTTCTCTGTCAATTCCCTCAATGTCAGCACATCATTTAAGGTCTGAATGAACTCATGAAGCTTATATTTTGTAATTTATTTAAGTGATATTATATTTACATTGATGATATGCTAACTTTTAGATACGGTGTTTAAGTCCTCCATGCTTCCAACATGATTGCGTGCTCCATTTGTTCCCTTCCGACTGCATACTCTAAACATAACTGCCATATATATACTTTTAAAAACATGCAACAAAATCATATTATCTAGACTGGAGTTTCCCTTCCTGTAGTGTTATTTGAAAACCTCAACCAAAATAAATTTATGTTTATCCTTAAGCCCGCACCTTGACAAAAAAGACTAAAGAAACAACTAAAATAAGACAAAAATTCTGAACCAAAATTTTCATTTAATATTTAGCGACATATCAATCTTTACTTAACTTGTTTTTGTAGCACCACGTAGGAATGCATTTTGATATACATGTTCATATTCTATAGGATAGAAGTAATACATTTTTTATGGTACGTCTATCATTTGTTTTAACAATTCTTCCATCTAAAATTTTGTAACAAAGGCACGTTTAACGAAAACGGGTGTAAAACAACAAAAACAGGACTGCTAGAGGCATGTTGATTTCATATATAAGTGAATCTAATTGCAGGTATGATGTAATATGGAGCTGCATTAAACAAAAAAAAAAAGATTACATGCCAAAGCTACATGTAATGCAACTGGACATGGAACAAAAATAGGTGACCGAGATAAAGGAATATGCACAATAAGGTGAAACCATAAACAACAACGTTTGAAATTGCAACGCTAACAACTGGACATGAAGCTAGAGAAGAAGCATAAGTTACTACATAAATTTAGAGTCATGTGAAATCATAAACAACATGGAGAAGCTGTCGTAGCAGGCAACACAGCAAGGGGAGCAACTAATGTGTGTGGCAAAGTGAGCTATGGTGATTGCAAAAGGGGAAACTGAAGAGAAAAGTTGGCAGATATATGCAATAATTTGGATGCTAAGTGCAACAAAGTAGCCATTAATGCATTGACTGACAAAATAAAGTAACAGCAGAAGGCCATTCCCATTAAAAGCATTTGTAGGCAGCATAAATAGGATGGCCTTAAGCGACGATATGCCCAGGTTAAAAATTATGAAACCCAAAACTGGCTCGAGTGGCGAACATCGGTGAAGTAGAAATTATTTACAATGTAAAACTCCAATTAATTCACCTGTTTCGTTTTGTTCTTTTGGTTATTCAAAAAGACTCATAGAAACTTGGATCTGAATATAGAGCAAAAGGCTAAAAAAATTCGGAAACAATGATGTATGAACATCAAACCACAAAAAAAATACACGTCTATACTGGATAAATAAGTATATAAAGTTCATAGGAAAGATGGAGTAGAACATATCGAAATCCAGATGCATTCTCATCATTCTATCATACATGTAGCCAATTTATCAAATCCAACTCTCCTTCGCAAGATACGGTAGGTGAATTAGATCTGTAAAATTTTAGGGCTGGAGATGTTAAATCGTGAATTATTTGAACAAAAAAAATATTAACTTTTTAAGAAAGTAAAAAAATGAACCGCACTTCAGTCACACCTTACCTCTGAACCACCACCATGTCACGGCAGCAAGGGGTCCGGAGTGCCATCAGTTGTCGTGCCAGGCTCCCCTCAATCAACATACGATCTCTCTTCTGAAAAATGAATTACTCACCTTGATGAGCAACTTCGAGATTCGCAGTCACTTTTCCCCAGAGATGGCGTAAGGCAGTTACTCCAAAATCAGCGGCAAATGTATTTGAAGCTAATTTTGAACTTTTTTTTGTGTTAGGAAGCGACTGAAGTGAGAGAAGGAAATTTGGGATTGGGAATTGAAGAAACGGATTGAGAGAAAACGTGGAGGGAACGTGGAATAGAAATGGAGTAAAACATGGAGAACTTGAAAGACGAACCTATCCTTGAATTAACGAAGCGAATCATTATTTTCAATTGTAAACGCAGGGCAATTTTGAGACTGCGAAAAAGGCTTCAACCCCTCAAGTATTTGCTTTATATATAAGATATATATATATATATATATATATATATATAAATTGAAATTTGTAATGAAGAGATCAATATGAAAAGAAGAAATGAAGCAGAGTTTTTATTACTCAAGAATTTCTGATACAAACTTTGATACAGATACAAACTTGAAATATGAAAAGTATACATTACTACTTGTTTCGGTCTATAATATATATAGCATATTTATGCTAACGGGCTGTACATGGTCCAATGCCCAAAACACATATATGATGAAGACCTTGTTGTAATATCCTGTGATCTATAATTGAATGGCTGAGATTGAATACGACTTCTTCATAATGTAATCCAAATCGATGTTTCCTGAATCATTTCGTTACTCTCCCTCAAACCCTATCTCAACTAGGGTTTGCGGCGATTTACTTGCTCATCCTTAACTGTTCAAATTATATGATCTTCTGCACGAATTTCTTCTGAGAATTGAGGGAAAAGATGAGATCTGAAGGGATTCTGCTTTGCAGACAAAATTTGATGCAAAAAATTACGATTTATCAACTCTTTGCTCAATTATCATGGTTGAAACTTGAGTGTCCTCGGAAAATTGTGCCTCATTGCTTTTCTGATGGAGAATGAGTGAACAAGTGTCAAAGTCTTCAACTTGAAGCTTCTTCATGTACTGAGTTGGCTTTTTCGTGAACAGAGTGAAAGTCTTCAACTTTATCATTTTTCTGACTGATGGCTTGAGTGCTGTTGTCAAAGTTTTCAACTTTGAGCCTCTGTCTAAACCAGGTGAAGTTTTTCTTTGACAAGGCCTTTGTCAAAATGTCTGCTGTTTGGTAAGTACAAGGTATATGGTTAACATTTAATTTTCCTTTACTCACCTGTTCTCGAACAAATTATAAATCCAATTCGATATGTTTTGTTCTTGCATGTAAGATAGGATTGGCAGTAAGATGTGTTGTGCTTAAATTGTCACACCATATGATTGTTTTGCTCTCTTTCTTAACTTGCAACTCACTTAATAGTGATTGTATCCACATAATTTCGGCAGTAGCATTTCTTACACTTCTGAACTCCGCCTCTGTGCTTGATCTCGACACAGTTGGTTGTTTCTTAGAACACCAGGAAACTGGATTCTGACCTAAGTAAATACAATAACCTGTAGTTGATCTTCTGTCATCTGGGTCGGAGGCCCAATCAGCATCAGCATACCCTTTGATATTTATGACTTTGCTTGATTCTAATGTTAGACCAAAGTTTAATGTGCCTTTAAGATACCTTAAGATCCTTTTTACTGCCTTCCAATGGATATATGTTGGACTTTGAATGTATTGACTTGCCTTATTGACACTGTAACAAATATCTGGCCTGGTAATTGTTGCATACTGAAGAGCACCAACTATGCTTCTATACTGACTGTCATTTTGAATGGTTTCACCTTTATATTTGGACAAATGAGCATTGCTTATCATTGGTGTAGAGATTGAGTTGGCTTGGTTCATTTTTGCTTTGTCCAGTATTTCTGTGAAGTACTTTTTCTGATTCAGTTGAATGGTTGTGTCAGATATCTTTTTGACTTATATGCCCAAAAAGTAATTCAGATCACCTAGATATTTAATTGTGAACATTTGATTTAGATTCTTTGTAAGGTTGTTGATCTCTTGCTTGCTATTACCTGTAATAATGAAATCATCAACATATATTAGCACATACACTATTATGTTACTACTGAATTTAATAAATAATGAATTATCAGATTTTTTTGGATGATATCCCAATCTGATCATTGTATCCTTTAGCTTTTCGAACCACACTCTTGGTGCTTTCTTTAGACCATATATTGCTTTATGCAGTTTGCAGACATAGTCTTCATTTCCTTTCTGTCTGAAGCCATGTGGTTGTTTCATATATACTTCTTCCTGTAAAACATCATTAAAAAAAGCATCGTTAACATCTACTTGCTTGATGCTCCAATTTCTACTCAAGGCAATTGTAATAACAATTCTGATAGTAGTAGGTTTCATAACAGGAGAAAATGTCTCATGAAAATTAAAATCATGCTGTCGTGGATAACCTTTAGCTACTAGCCTTGCCTTGTGCTTAGAAATTGAACCATCAGCATTTCTTTTTAATTTATAAGTCCACTTGCAGCCTATAATGTTCTTATTTTTTGGCTTGGGAACAAGATTCCAAGTCTTGTTCCTCATTAGTGCCTCATATTCATTGAGCATTGCTGCTTTCCACTTTTTATTTTGCATGGCTTGTTCATGTGTGCTTGGTTCCACTGTATCTAGAACAACATTGAAAACTTTTGGTTTGAATATACCGCCTTTTGATCTTGTAATCATATAATGCCTGATATCATCTGGTCTTTGCTGATGACTGGGCCCCTCTATTTCTGCTTGAGTATCAGTATCATTGATTTGTGAATTGACTTCAGTTTGATGTGATATGAGTTATGCATTTGTTCCTTGTTGAGATGATTGATCAAGTACAGGCACTGACTCAGTTTGAGTATCATCTGATTCATGTCTGGATTCATGACTCTGGAAGTAAGGATAGCTTGCTTCCTGTCTCATATTCTGACAAGCAGCTTCTTTCTGAGGCTGTATTACTATAAGTGATGGACAAGATATTGGTGGTAATGACTCTTTTGTATTATACACTTTACATGTGGTTTTGATATTCTCTTCTCTAAAAGGAAAAGTCTTTTCATTGAATACCACATGTCTATAAATGAAAATCTTACCATTAAAATCTATGCACTTGTATCCCTTTTTATTTGATGCATATCCTAGAAATGTACATAGTGATGATCTAAAGTTTAACTTATGTGCATTATAGGGTCTGATGTAAGGAAAACATAGACACCCAAACACCTTAAGATTTGGATAATCTGGGTTAATATTAAACAACACTTCAACATGACATTTAAAGTGTAGAACTTTTGATGGCAGTCTGTTAATTAAGTAAACTGCAGTAGCAAAAGCATCTGGCCAAAATTTTAAAGGCATAGATGCTTGTGCTAGTAAAGTAAGCCCTGTTTCAACAATTTGTCTGTGTCTCCTTTCAATGAGACCATTCTATTCAGATGTATAGGGACATGTTGTCCTGTGATTAATTCCTTTGTTTTGAAAGAACTCCTTTAAAGGGAGATACTCTGTTCCACCATCAGACTGAAAGTTTTTAACTTTGCAGTTAGTTTGATTTTTTGCAAGAGTTATAAATTGTAAAACTGCATTATGAGTTTCAGATTTTGACTTTAGGAAATATATCCACACATATCTAGAATAAGCATCAACAAAAGATATATAATACTTATACCCATAATTTGTGTGTATAGGAGCAGGGCCCCATAGGTCAGTAGCTACCAATTCAAGTGGTTTGTTGTATTGAGTTGTTGAGTCTATGAATGGTAGCTTATGACTCTTGCCCATTTGACAATATGTGCATATGTATGGCAGAGATATATTATCAACAGAAACATTACTTTTATTCAGTACATGGTTAACAACTGCGACATTTGGATGTCCGTTTACAGTGCCATCTATCAAATGTTTCACTATTTTCAAACTTTCTGACTTCTGAGTTATTACACCAATTTCTTTTAAAACCTGATTTTCTTGAATTATCCACACTGAACTTGTACACTCTCCTACACTGTTTACCCTGCAAAAGTATTTCCTTAGTCAGGATATCCCTAACTAAACGGTGATGAGGGTAAAATTCAAAATAGACATTGTTATCTCTTGCAAATTGGGACACACTTTGTAAGTTCTTTTTGATAAATGGTACCCTCAATGAATTATTAAGATACAATTGTCTTTTACCCATGATATAAGACCCGCAAGTGTGTGTAATTGCAACAGATTTTCCATTACCCATGTATATTGTATTCATACCTTTGTAGTCCTCAAGATTAAGGTTGGTCAGATTGTTGGTGATATGATTGGTTGCTCCTGAATCAGGATACCAATCTTCATCCTGAACATGTTCTGCTCTTGCTATTTCAGTTTGTGATGCTTTCATATCTGATAAGTTGCCTGTGTCTTGTTGCATGTGAGCTATATTAACACTGTGATTTGAATTTCTTTGATTATTTGATTCTTGACCTGGAACATAATTGAGATTCAGTCTAAAGTAACACTTCGCTGCTGTGTGGCCAAATTTTTCACAAATATGACATTTGGGTCTGTTATTGTTGTTTCATCTCCCTCTTCCTCTTGATCTGTTTGAGTATGCTCCTCTTTGTGTAGGCTGACCATTTTTATTATTATTCTGGCCTTTACTCTTGTAATTTGCAGCAAAATTGGCAGATAGATCAGAATCTTGTGGTTTCTTTATATCTATTCTTGCCTCATGTGACAACAAGATAGCATGCACATCATCTATTGATTGTAAACTTCTTTGGGATGTTATAATAGCCACCACGACTTCATATTCATCACTTAGACCATTTAGTATGGTCATGATCTGCTCTGAATCAGATACTTTCTGGTTGGCTGCTTCTAATGTGTCACATATAGACTTGATCTTGAATAAATACTCCCTCATACTTTGCTTATCTTTCTTGATATTATGAAGTTGTCTTTTATGAAACAACACCTTTGCTGCTGATTGAGAATTAAAGACCTTTTCAATAGTTGACCATATATCACTTGCTGTTTTACAACCTATAATATGTGGCAACAAATTTGCATTGATTGAGGATAATAGCCATGAACATATTAATCTGTCTTGTCTATAATGTTGAACATAATTTTCATTACTGACAATCTTGTTTTCTTGATCGGTAACACATTTTGGAGGAATTGGAAGGGTTCCAAGAATGAATCCTTCAAGACCATATCCTTAGGTGGCTGTCTCCACTTGCAGTTTCCAAAAAGATAGTTATCATCATTCAGATGCACAGTAATTAGTTGACTTTGGGGACTGATCACAGTTTTAACCAGTTGCTCCACATTGTTGGTGATATGCTGTGATGCACTTCCACTGATCGGGGTTTCTGAGTGTTCTTCAGACATGATGATTACAAATAGTCACAAAAGACAGAAATAGAGGGACAGAAACAGAATTTTCTTGACAGAAGACAGAATCAAGACTGAGAAACGAATCACAAATAGGTTTGTTGCCCCCAAAAAACTCAAGTGATGAGGCTCTTCTGATGATTTTTTTATGGAATGGCACTTTCTTTGATTTGTGTTGATGATTTCTGAATTCTTGACTCTGATTTCTTGATTTTTGATTCTGTTTCAAAACTTTGATTCACTGATGAATACTATTGCAGCCAGATAATGAAACTGGCGAGGCAGTGGTATTTGTTAGATGAATCTTCTTCTCATGATGAGAATTAATCTGATGAGAAGAAATCAAAATTTTACTCTGCTGATGATTTTGTTTTTTCCTCTTCTGGGATCTTCTTGATGCTATTAAGCTTTCAACGCTCTGATACCAAATTGGAATTTGTAATGAAGAGATTCAATATGAAAAGAAGAAATGAAGCAGAGGTTTTATTACTCAAGAATTTCTGATACAAACTTTAATACAGATACAAACTTGAATTATGAAAAGTATATATTACAACTTGTTTCAGTCTGTAATATATATAACATATTTATGCTAATGGGCTATACATGGTCCAAAGCCCAAAACACATATGTGATGAAGACCTTGTTGTAATATCCTTTGATCTATAATTGAATGGCTGAGATTGAATATGACTTCTACATAATGTAATCCAGATCGATGTTTCCTGAATCATTTCGTTATATACATATATATATAATCATTAAATGTGTTAGTTGTTGTACTATTTTGTTTTCATAGAATTAAATAAATATTTGTAGAATAATATAATTGAATTAGAATTTATTTGAACAAATATTTTATTTCAATTTCAAATAGTGCATTTGCTTTCCCTGTATTTACATTTTCAAATACAACACAATTTTCACTATATAATATTCCACTCCTATATATACAACAACCCCTCTCAACTCACTTACTCGTACTCAAATTTGTTTTTGATATCTTCTTGCTCCAGCTTATGTCCAGCCATCCGCTATACCTTCCAAATAAACAACGCGGTAAAGTGGAAATAGTAAAGAGCAAAAATTGCAAAAATAAAATTGATTTTGAATATTAATATTGCCTCAGTTTATGGGTTTGTTTTTCTCTTCATGTTTAGACAGTAACAACTATATATGTGCACAGTCAACTTATGATATGTACGGTGTACCATTATGAATATCACAAGATCGCACATTGATTAAATCTCACGGACAGTGGCAAAGGTCACACCTGAAGGCTCATCATAGTACAGGTGTGCACGAGGTTAGGCCAAGCAAGTTTCAGCCCAACTCAGGTGCTCCATATACAAGGGTCAGCCAAGCAGTGTACATAGGGTTAGCAAGTGGACAAACAAGTAAAAGACACAGTGGACATATACATTGGACATATACATATCAACAATTGGAGCATCTCAAAGCAACCAAATTCAAGTTTTCACCATCACAATAAAATAATGACAGTGGCATTCAGTAGCAACAGGATAATAACAAGGGAGTGAATGGACACATATGTAGATCGACCATATTCAAACTCAAAAGTACAGAGCATCGAAGTAACCAAACCGATTTAGGAAATAAAGTTTGTACATATATACACATATATGTATGTATATATACACACACTCACTACGCATCAGTTTCAGTCAAGTGCATCATGGATACATGAAATGTAACATCAGAGGACATGCACACATGAACAAGCCAAGGCCAAATGCATACAAAAGTGAATCAGCAAAGAGAGGAATGAGCACATGAACACACGGGCACAAACTAATTCAACAAGCAACACAAATGCATACAATAGCAAGCCACATGAAGGAGGGGACACGCAAATGGCATATTCAATGCATACACTAGCAAGCCACATGAAGGAGGGGACACGCAAATGGCATATGCAAGCATGTACATATGCACGCGCATACACACATACACACACATATGTATTTGTGTGTATACAATATATATACACACACATATAATTCAGTTTATGCAAGAAAAAGATTGGCGGTGATGAACTAAGTTAGATATAGCAGTATTCAGTGATAAAACATCAAAGGTTTCAAAATCAATTCTTTTCAGGGTTTAGAAAATCATCAACATACAAGGCAAAGATCAAAGCGGACAGAGATAGCAGGTAATAAAAGAAATTCAGATCGAAGCTAATCAAGCCTACAAAAGTCAAACTCAAAATCAGAAGTTGTTCAAACATGGTCAACGTGTATGAGAATATATATAAGTATATTTTTCAAAGGTCAAATATATCGCAATATATTCGAATAAAGAATAAGTCAGGAATCTCAAAGCCGCACGATCAAAAATTTATGGCCTAGAAAAATAATTGAAAATTTCAAAGTCAAGTATACAAACGATGATATAGGAAATTGATTCCTATATAAATCCCATTATCCTCATCGGCAACAAGTATGATTCGAGTTCAAACAAAATCAGAGAGCAAAATCAGATAAATCACATACCAATTTTTAACTCGAAGCATCAGAAGTCGAGAACGCAACAAAATGAAAGAGGCAAAAATCATACTGATTAATTGAATTTAGAAACTCTCGAAAATGAAGCAATGCAACCATAAATTGCCAATCATTCGAACAACGCGAGCATCAGGAAAGAAGCAATGCAATTCAAAGCTTAAAATTCCAAGTGGTGGCTTCAATTTCACAAAATCTTAACGGATCGAATAAAGAAAAAGGGAGCGGCCTAGAAACAAGCAGAATCGAAGAAAGAAAAGTTGGACCGCATATTTCTATTTGCAATGCAATTTTATTTGGGCCGCTGTTTATTTTTTATTTAGGCTGCATTATATTAATGGTTTCCATTTTATTTTACAGCAAAAAATGACACAGGGAAGAAGTTGTGAAAAAATTTAGTCTCAGGGACAGCAAGTTTGCTTTTTAGTTTGAAGGACATTTGTTAGTGTAAACAGAAAATGATAGTTATAACTATCATTCTGTGATTTACACTAAAAAGCGTCCTTAAGCCTAAAAAGCAAAACTTTTTGTCCCTAGAACTAAATTTTTCTATAACTTATTCCTTGAGCCTAAAATCCCCTTTATTTTATTGTAATTTTCACTTTAAAACTTGTTAAACTCTACTATTAACTAGGTTACAAGCTACAGAGCATAGTTCGAAAATTCGCAACTCAGTGGCTAATTTGTGGCAGGGTTATGAGTGCACAGTTAGAACAATCAAGTTGCCGAGAGTCGCGAGTTTACAGGGCCTGTAAGCGTTAGATAGTTTAATTCCTAGTAGAAACCTTAGGGGCAGCAGTAGACGGGTTTTGCCGAAGCTGGGTAAATCTATGTATCGTCCTATTTTCGGATTTACTATGTTATTATCTATGCTACAATTAATATTTATTTGTGAATTTTTTATAAACCATATTCATCCCCCTTGGGGTTAATTCGATCCTACTGTCATCTCATCCATCCAATAAATGTGAAATTGTAGGAATTATTGCATTAACTGGTGTAAGTTGTGTTCTTCTTGTCGTAATTGAATTGATGTGTATTCCGTAGTAAAGCCAAATAGGTAAAGGGACAATGGATCCCTTGCCTTATACCTCTAGTTGAAGCATTGTAACCTTTTGGTACTCTATTGTTTAAGATAGAATATGTTGGAGTGCTTATGTAGTTACGGATCAATTGAGCAATTTGTTGTGGAAAGCCCATCCTCTTCTCATGTGACATATGATTTTTCTGTTAATTTTGTCACATGCCTTTTTGTATATCTACTTTGTTGCAGAATTTTTTGATGCCTTGCTTATTGAAATTTCTAATTAGTTCGAGTGTTAATAAGATTTTTTCTACTATATATCTGCCTAACACAAATGCACATTGTGACTCTGAGATTAGATATTGTTAAAAACACTTTAATAGGCTGCAAATAACTTTTAATAAGATTTTTAAAGCATATTGAAATAGGACGTTGGTCTATAATAAAAAACATTGCAATGGTATCATTTAATATTTTACTACAATTTATATCTTCATACACCAAGTCTTCTACTTGTCCGGCGTTAAACAAATCTACATAAAATTAGCTTATGATGTCTGCATCAAATGTTAATTCCTTTTGTTCATTACATAAAGCATGTATATTGTTTCTGAATTTTCTCATTGACATTTCAGTAAAGACGAATTTTGAATTTGAGTCTCTTTCAGTCAATCAGTTGACCTTAATTTCTGAATAGCATTTATGTATTTCATATGCGTTGGTTTCGTGGAATTAATGCTCTCTTCTATCATTTCTTCATAATGAAATGCATATTTTGGGTTTTTGTACATTGCAGTAATTTTCCTATGAATTCGTCCTAAAGTTTTATTAAATAAGAATCTTCTTTGGTCCTTGTTCCGTTTTAATTTTTCAAAATTTGCTTAGTCCTGCTTAATTTCATGATCAGTACTTGCATTGAATTTCCCCATGTTGAACTTTCAAGAGCAGATACAACCTGATCATGATATCATTCTATCCTATGCCAACTATTTACATACTTAAAAGGCCTCCCCTTATGGTGAATAATTTTGTGTGCAGTTTAATGACGATAGGTATGTGGTCAGTTAGGACTGATGTAATGGCAACAACAAAATTTTCAAATTTTTATAGGAACCCAATATTTACTATAATTTTTTCAATGTGTGTCGCAATTCCTTCCCTTCTATAAGTAAAGGAACAACCTTGCAATTTAACTTCAGTAAGGCCACATGAGAAGGAAACTTATAAAACCTTTGAGGTAAGAAAAAATCGATTGAGAGCCCTTCTTTCTTGTCCTTTTGACCAAGTACATTGTTAAAAGACTTCGGAAAATAGCCATGCATATGTAATATATGTAGAAAAGTTACATAGTTGTTACCATAGCACCTCCCTTTCTGAAAAAAAATTACTTGCATATACAATAGTTATGTGCATATTAATTCCAACTTTATTATTAGCATTACATGTCATCTGTCATGTGCTTTTATCCAGTACAGTAAATTGCCATATACTTTTATCCCACATAATCAAAATTATACCTTATGAACCATATTCACTATTGTAACATCCCACCTCTAAACCTGTACAATCCAAGAGTATTACTATGTAATACTGTCAAACAATATGAAGAATGAGGCTATATGGGATACACACGTGAATATTCCCCTGGGTTAACACTGTTATGTATTTAAACATCAAATAAATAATTCACCTATATGTACATAGTATCGACATAAAACAATAAACATATGTGCATTCAGGGTAGAATAGTACGCAATATACAATAAATAACAGAGAGAACACAGAGTCAAAGAAAAAGCAGCACTAATATATTATAGGAAAGTATAAATAGACCCAATATACATCAAATATACATCGCTATTAAAACATCTAATACAAGAATCTAAATACACCTCGATAGTATCCAATAACTATAGATAGTGATATCCTATCCTCCATCTATGTCCATCGTCTACACAATGGTCAACTTGTCCTCGAACCTAAAATGTCTCGGACGATCGAGTATTATAAATAAGACCCGAGTCAGACTATGTCTACAATGATAAATGTCAAAATAGCAAAACAAAGGTAATATGAAAAGTATAATAAGGATGGCATAACAGCCTCAAAATATCTTAAAGCAACATCCACAACAAACCCATATAGAAAAGTTTCATCACCCATATAAATCAAACCAATAGAAACCTAGAAAAACATATCCAATGGATGAATCATCCGTATAAATAAATCATCATAATAGAAGATGAAATCAAGTAAAATTGAGCTATCACATAGTAATGACAAAGATAAATATATTTAATGGACATTCTCGAGTCTGCCATAATCGGAATAGTAAAATCGACAATCGTCCATATAAGAAAACTGCATCACATGCCTAAAAAGGATATGGGGTTGAACATAATCTAGAAATTATCACAGGTATAATCACATCTCATCGTAGTATATGCCTATCTGCCATATACACACATCCGAAGTAGATGGAAGACTGATAGCATGTCTGCATGCTCCAAGAGCTATACATGTGTCTATATGATACGACTCTTGCAGTCATCAGTTACCATTACTTCTCCCCTCGGTATCATGACAATGATCCAGCAATGGCTCGACTACGTGTAGCCTCTTCTATCATGACTAAACACCAAACATATATTATGAGCTTCCCCTTTATCAGACTAAACAATAAGCTTAGTTCAAGAAAAGGGATACTGTCTTGTTTGCAGAGTATTCCACATTATTCTTGTAGTCTGGTTGCTTGAATAAGATAAGGTGAGCACTCCTTTTGTAATAAAATATTTAGCCTCTGCATCTTTACAAATTCTGGATTGTAGAATACGATGATAAGAAAAATTCTTGGAAAGGATCATAGCTTGCAAGGCCCAAGGATCATTCCAAAAACTTGCATCGCCATAGGGAGATATGATGAGCTTAACGAGGGGAAGGAAAGTCATTCTCAAATTCAAAATTTTACGCCAAGTCCAACTTCAGTTTTAAAGGATAGACACGGTTTAAAAACTTCCTTTACAATATCATGAACTAAAGTCCATTTAATCCAAATATTATTAGATTTATTGAGTAAGGCATCAAAATGCTTGCTAAAAGCAAAGCAATATTGTTTAGCCTTAGACCACCTTTCTATTTTGGAACTTCAACTTTCTTTTATGCACAAGGAATCAATTTATTTGGATGTATGCTTCCAGATCAAGAAAACCTTATACATTGCACTTCTTATCACATTCAGTAGATTGTTAGGCATCAAAGTTCTAGCCCATTATACCATCATGGAAAAATTAACAGACTTAATCAACACAAGCCTGACAGCTTGACTCAAGAACCTATTAGCCCAACAGTCCATGGTAGCTATTATCATAGCATAAAGAGGACGACATTGGGCAGTAGAGATCCTTGAAGTTATCAGAGGAATTCCAAGCTAATTCATGCTTTTAGGCATAGGCATATACAATTTAGGAGAAGTATGTTATCAAATAGAGTTTCGGGGATTCTAGCAATCATAATATGAGATTTCTGGAGATTCAATTTCAGGCCAGTCATCATATAGAAGGTTTCAAGAGTTTTTAGAATACATTGGATTGAAGAGATACTAGGCTTGGTAAATATCATAACATCATCAACAAACATTAGAGAGGAAACAAGGGGCTACTTGTGTTTAGGGTCGACCTCAATATCACTTGTTTGGAATTTCAAGTTAATCATCTGCATGAAAACTTCCATAACTAAAATGAAAAGGTATGAAGACATTTGACCACCCTGTCTTATACCTAGCTTTCTCTTAAAGTATCCGACAGATTTTCCCTTGTTCAAGGCGAATTTAGGAGTAGAAATGCAACCATAAATCCAAGCAATAAAGTGCTTAGGGAAGTGCATCATAAACATAATTCTAACAATAGATTCCCAATGGATGGTGTCATGTGATTTCCTTGTATCATGAATTAACATTGCTCGTGAGGAGACTTGAGCCTTATTATAACTTTTGAGCAGCATATGCGCAAGAATAACATTGTTCAAAATACTTCTATTAGGCAAAAAAGTAGCTTGGTAAGGAGAAATCAGAGCAGACGGAACTCTCAGAAGTTTAGTGGCTGATATTTTTGATATGCACCTGTAGATGACCTTGCAACAAGTAATTGACCCAAACAAGCTATCAGAATTAGCTGGTTTGGACTTTGGGATAAGAATAAGTTTTATAGCATTGATTTCTCTAAGCATTTTGCACATATTGAATAAGTTATGCACAGCTTTAAGAACATCAAAAGAAATCACATCCCAACAATGAGTATAAAATATGACATTGAACCATCAAGCCCTCCACAAGCATTTTTGTTCATAGAAAAGAAGGAATGTTTTATTTCCTTATTAGTAATAACATAAGATAGGAAATTAATATCATTAGAATTAATCTTAGGCAATCTTAGGTTATTGATCAAATTTAAATTTGGAGTGAAGTTGTTGGAGTTACCTAGGAGATTAGAGAAATAGAACAATGAGGAGTTCTAAACTACCTCGGGAGATGATTGCAACATCCCATTTTAATTAGACAGGGTCAAGATCTGCTCCTTAGCATTTTTAACCTTTAGGAAGCATGAAAATAAGCTATGTTTCTATCACCTTGAAAACTCCATTTTTGCCTAATTTTTTGCCTCATCATGCTGGCCTCAATGTTCAAAGCTTCATATAATTCTATAGACAATCTACTTTCATTATTAAATTCATCGGCATCATTAGGATAGTGCATCATAAAATTCTAGGCAATTAGAAGCTCTATCTTGATAGCTCATCATTACCATATTCGATTCTTACCCATTCCTTAATAGCAACTTTGGTGGCTTTCAACTTTGACTGAGGATAAACATAAGGTTTCCAAAGTCCTACTAGACCAAGCAGGAGAAACAATATTAATGAGGTCAGCATCATCAATCCAAGCATTTGAAAAATTAAAACTCCTTTTATTTTTCACAACATTTTGACTAGAGGACACAATAAGAGGGGAGTGGTTAGAAAGGATTGGCATTGGAAAGAAATTAGAAATGGAGGGCCAAGCTGATAAGGCAGAGAAATTACAGAAAGCATAGTCAATTCTTGAGAAGGTTCTTATACCACTTCTGCTCCTGCTCCTGTTATTCCATGAGAACGTGGCATCATAATTATTAATTGGTAGTAAAGATGAATCAGACATAGCAACATTAAGAGGTATCACATCCCTAGAAGTTAGAGGAATACCACCTTTTCTATCATCTAATTCTAGGCTGCAGTTGAAGTCCCCGATAGCAAGCCAAGGGTGAGTATCTTGCCTTAGGGAAGGGATGAGATTAAGAAGCTACTGCCTAGAAGCAATTGAGTTATCAACATAAATAATTGAAAGATAGAAGGATGAGGAAGAAGTAATATGAATTACGTGAAAATGAATGATTTGCCTGGTATAAATGATAGGGGACAATGTAAAAGTGAGAGGGTTGTGCACCACCATGATTCTCCTATAGGGAGCTTCAGTAAGGTTGTGTGATAATTTCAATTGGGGATCGATGAATTTAGCAACTCGAGAAGAGAGGTTAGGGTTTAGTTTAGTTTCAAGGAGGGCAAAGAAAAGAAGATTATGAAGGTGGATAAGGTTTTTGAAGTTTGATGTTGTTGTGAGCACCTCTTATATTCCAAACACCAAGGTTATGTAACATGAGGGAGACTAATGTGATTGGACATTGATCCCATATCCACTGCTCCTTGTTGAAGAATAAAAAGATTGATTAGAATTGGGGACAATGCCAAATAAAGAAGGGAGGGGGGGTTTAGAGTGATAACTAAATTCTAAAGCTTAAATATTTTAGCTTTTTTAGCTTTCTTAGTCTTTTTTTTGTAGTGCTATATCTAAAATGAAAAGAGTTCAAAGTAATTGAAGATGGATTTATTATTAAAAGGTGGGATGAGAGAGAATTCCACCTAATAGGTGACTGAATTAAGTCATCTGAAGAATTGGATTCTTTAACAATGATAATAATGTCATTAGTGCACTTGAAGAGGGTTTGATTTGTGACACCCCTAATTTTTGATAACATTATTGAGAAGTTTTAATTAGATAAATTAAATAGAATAATGTAAATGTTAAGTGACAAAGGGGTTGAGATTTGAATAAAGTTAATTAAGTCGTGCCTAATAAACTAATTAATCGGCTTAAGAATGGTTTTAGGGTTAATTAAATTACATAAGGGTATATTTGGAAATTTGTCGCCCATAACCCTTAACTTATATATTTTTGTTCCTGCCTTTTTCTCCCCGTTCACGTCATTTTGAAAACTAAAAGCAAAGAAGGAGAGGCCGGCCATTAACAAGAGGAATACAAATTACATGCTAGAGAATCAAGCCTAGGGGAAATCAATCTCAAACCAATCTCCTTATCTAAATTAAGGTGAATAATAATTCCATCTCTATTTTTGTTTTGAATCATATATTTTTGGATTTAAGGGTAAATTCATTTTTTACGATGAATCGAATGATGATATGCTTAATGTTTGATTTGTTTAATTTAAACAAGTTTGTTTAAATGGATTTATACATGGTTTTAGGGTAAAACCGGTTTTTGATGATGTTTAAATGCCGTGGAAATTTTTTATGTTGTATAAAACATGATTTTAGAGTTGGGTTTCAATTTTTATAATTTTCCAAGCTATGGAAAGATTGCTATGAATTTTCAAAGGAAAAAAATGGTTATTTTGGTTTATAATATTTTGGAAAATATATTAAGAATTTGGATCTAGAATTTTTATGTGTTAGGTAACATGATTAAAGTGAATTTTCGGAATTTTTGGGGATTTTTCCAAAGTGATTTTCTATGCAAATTAAATTATATTAGAAGAGGGACTTCTTTGTAAAATTAGTTTTGCTTAATGGAAGGGCTTAATCGATTAACTTAACCATGGTTTAGATCTGAAATTAGCCACAGTTATTTTGGTAAAGAATTTTAAAAAGTTAAGGCAACCAATCCGGTGTTGACATGTAGCGGATTAGTTAGGAAAATGTTTGCTTTAAGTAGTATTAAACCAGGTTTACTCGGAAAAGAGGGTTTCGCCTACTTTGGGAAGTACCTTTCGACACAGAAGCTTTCACCTTTAACCTAGTCAAAACCTACTAAGTTGAAACCGATATATAAGGTATGACAAGGATGGTATGCAGTGGATTGGAAACAGGCGAAGGGTTAAGTGTCAAAAGCATGGCTTCCGAAGGAGACGAAATCTTGGTTTGTTTTTAAAAAAGATGCGCCTGCCTTTGTGTTTAAGCTTTCGAAGGAGTCGAAGCATAGGGTATCGAAAAAGGTTTTAAAATGTTTCGAAAGGGTTGTCATAATATAAGTCTGCTTTCGAATGGGTTATGAAAGAATGTTTTGAAAGAAGGGGTTCCGACCTAGTCGAACCCCTGCTACCGTTCTTTAGCCTTTCGATAGTATTGAAGATATCAATGCCGTCGAAAGGTATTTTGTTTTATAACTTTAAGCCACTTCTTGTAGCTTTCGAAAGGGGTAAGGGATTTCGAAGGCTATGGTTTTGAAAGGGTGTTTGAAGCCAACCTTCCACTATTTTACCTAGATGTTTAATGCTTTCGAAAGGATGGTGCAGATGCCTTCATGTCTCCTAAAATTTTAGTGTATAATAAAGGGTAGTTTCACAAGAGATGCTTTCGCCTATATTCACTTTGACCAAATAATATTTATACTCAATGGTTTCAAAGGGGGGACTTTTAATGATTACAGAAGGGTTACTTCCAATAGTGTCGAAAGGGGTACTTTCAACTAGTTTCGAAGCTAAACTTCTAAAGCTAAATGTTAATACTTTAATACAATCGAAAGGTCACGACCCGAAATGCAGCGTTCGAAAATCGACATACATACTTCACTTGTATTCGAATGTCGCAGATTCAACCGTTGAAATCCGATTCGCGCCGGAGCTTATAACACATTAAGTATAACAACACAACGAAAGACAAAGAATATATATCATTGATACACAACAGTTGCTGCAATATGATACAAATGAATATCAACAAATATAAGAGATACAAGACAACAGCGGAAATAACACAACTGAATGGTCTAGACTTTGCAACCATCGACAGTGGAAAGATAACTCCAATATAATCTCCAAATGAGAAAGCAAGAATCAAGTTGAATGCATCTCCATTGCCAAAGTTCTAAGGACTCTGATCCAAAAGCTCGAATCACCATCACATTGAACTTAAGCAAACTAGGAAACCGATGAACCAAATGCAGTTGCCAAATCCAAAGGCTCCAAAGATATCAAATCTACATCTCTTATCTGACTATCTGAAAAATCCAACTCTAAACTACCCATGTGGAAAATTGTGGGCACTCAGAGTTTAGAAAGGGAACAATAAACTTCAGGTCAGTCATTGGACTAGAGTGAGCAAATAAAACAGTTTATCTTTTAACAAAAGAAAAACAAAAGAATTTAAAGGAAATCTGCAATGCTTTTGGAAAATGAAACTATCATAAGGCCTCCCCGCACACACACAATGCAAGCGCACAATTGGAGGAGATTTCTCCTTATGATAGTCAAACAAGCTTGATACGTGAAATCCTTTTTGATAATATTATTATTAGCACATAGTGTATAAAACCTTTCGAAAGTATAATATAAATCTTAACCAGCATAGGAACCATTATATTATGCCATCCATAGCTACCACATGAGGTGGCAGGTTATACAGCTAAAACCGTACAGGGCGCATATTGTTTAATTGGATTTCCAACAAATAGTCTGACAAAAGAACTTCCTGGGCCACATGGGTACGCCTCTGGAGGGATGCCCCGAGAACCTAACCACATCTCTGCCAACACAAGGCCGGGTTACCTCTGTAACTAGGTAACTACTACACGAGTATGCTATCCCCTGGTCGTTACCGACCTGTATCCGAGGATCCTCAACCATAAAGCAACAACCACAAAGCAATAAATTTGCAGTAACCACATAGGTTAAATATCTTGGCTCCATACTATGATACCACCCTTTTCTATAAGGAAATGGACATACCCTCAGGGGGCGCTACCCCCAAATAAACTTGCAACATCTTTCCTGTTTCGACCATTTTCGGGTTGCGAGGTCCGACGAGGTCACGTCCACAAAGCTACGCTTTACACAAAATCCATCCTTTGATCAACAAATGATTAGCAACACTTCGTATGTGACATTACCAAATTGGGAATGTATCACTAGTAAATATCAATTACATAACCTCTGAGCTCGTACGTCTCATAGAAGGGTGTTAAGCTAAGAGAATAAATTCTCTGCCACCAAACAGAAATGTATTTGATAGAAACTAGTTTTACATCTCAAAGTGTAATGTCAAACAAACATCCATACAAGTCTGTTCCGGGTTCGAACAGAACTGAAGGCACTTCAAAGAAGCCCTTGCAATCCGGTTATTCACAATCCAAATCGGACTCCCCATCACATATGGAGATCTCTATACCGTAGCTACTCAGTGTAGAGTCAATCGATGTGTAATCCTTTCATTTTTGAAAATACCCGATCTTCACCACCGATCTTCAGATGCAATCCACAACATCGTATCATTATTCGGAATGGGTTATATGACATAAAGTCCTCTCCCGGCTAAACCGAATAATGAACGCTTAATTTAAAAAGCATACGGATATAGTGGAATCTTAGTTAAGTCACAATTTAAATCCCAAAACCTTTCTTTTAAATTGTTTAAACAAATTTCCATTTCAAATCTTTTACACAAAAAGATTCACTTCACAAAGTTCACCAATATTTTACAAAGATTAATTCATAGCTTTCAAAATCATCTCAATTCCAAATCTTTTATACAAAAGATACACGCCTAAGATCCTCTTATTTTGGAAACAAAGTTCACTAATCTTTAACAAAGATTCATTTATAGCTTTCAAAACAATTTCCATTTCAAATTGGATTAACTCATCCAATCTTTAAATCAAAGACTCAATTCGTGGTTTTCAAAACCATTTCCAAAGATTCATTCATAATATTTAAACCAAGGATCCATCCTTGAGATCCTCTTTTGTTTGAAAACAAAGCTTTCAAAACTATTTATAATTCAAATCATACAGTTGAAATCCTTTCAACCAAAAACTGGAAATACTTTCTTTATTTAAAAGCTATTATCATTTATGCTTTTCGTTTTGGAAAAATCCGATCAAATAAGCAAAAGCTATAGAGTTTAAAAGTATAGTTCCAGAAAATCAGTGAACTGCCGTATCATGAGCAAGTTCTATTTTGAATTAAATTCAAATTCCTAAAACAATAGTTTAAACCCCATATATATATTGTATAAACCTTTAAAACCATGATTTCTAGAATAATTTCAAATAATATTTCCAAACTAAATTTGAATTTCAAAACTTCCCTTTCAAAAGCTTTTCATATTCAACCCAATTTCATTTCCAAAACCATTTGGATTCAAACTTCAACTTTTAAACAAAATAATATTTAGATTTCAAAATATTTGTGTCTTAACCGATTTCCATGCGAAATCCATATTTGTGTGTGTATGGTGTGGTCCAGGGGTTTTATACAATAGTGCAATATCATCAATCATCACAATCCAAACACAGCAATATCGATAAGCGGTATAATCCTATAATGCTTATCTAGATTCACAGATTCATAGATAAAATATACATTCATCACAGATAAATAAATTATATTCATCACAGCTCAAATCGAAACAGAGAATCACACATCAGGGATATCAAACAATTCAAAGCATACCATACAATCCAATCATCCATAAGTAAGATTAATTAATAATCTGATTAATTTAAACCAGATAATTTACTTATAATAAATTACAAATCCTGGTTAATTAATATTAATTAATAACAAACCATTTTAATTAATTATCTTTTAATCACTTATTAATTAACCTTTAGTAATAAATTAATTAACCTTTAATTATTAATTAATCAATTAACCTTAATTAATAAATTAATCAACTTTAAATCATTAAATAATTAACCTTTTATTACTTAATTATCCTTTAATTAATTTTCCATAATTACATTAATTGATTAACCCTTAATTAATAATCATTAATTATTAAATCTCCTTGATTAATTACCCTTTAATTAATCTAATTAATTAATTAATTATATAAATTAATTAGCCTTTAATTAATTACTTTAGTTAATTAACCTTTAATTATTCAATTTCCCTTTAAGTAAATAATTAACTTTTAATTAATTAACTTTTAATTATAAATTAACCCCGAAATTATTCTTTAATCAAAACACAAAAATAAATTATCCTTAATCACTTTCATTAATAAATCATTGATTACTTAGGGTCTTAATTAACTAAAGATAATCTTAATTAATTACTTCACCTTGTTTAATAATCTTGTACTTAATTATCATTATCCACTTTAAACCTTTAAGTTAAATTAAAGATTAAAACACCTTTAAAACATTATTTAACATAAATCATTTATCTTAATCACATACTTAATCCCATCATCAATTTCTACTTGAAAACATTTAAGAATAATCATCCCAAAACCCAAAATTTTTTAAACATATTTCAGCTTAAAAATCAAATTTCTAGAAACTTGTTTTAAAACTTGTTTAAATATTTTATGTTTGGAAATTTGTTTAAAATTTTCGTTTACCTATAATACTTTGATTTTCTTTACTTTAAAAAAAAATGCACCAAAGTTATCCTTTAAATTTTTAAACCTAAACAAGAATTTATTTACAAATTTAAAACCTAAAAACCATTTTCTTTTCAAACTGAAAATCCGGAATCAAATTTAACAATCCCAAAAAAAAAACTGAGCGATTTCCTGTTTTTCCCGAACCCAACTTCGGGTTACTCACGTCTTCATCTTCCCCGAGTTATTTCACGAATCCATCGAGCTACCCCCGAGCGATTCCTTTCTTCCTCAATCTCCATGTTATCCGGGCATATACCAGTTCACATGCACGTGCACGATCGCTCACCGATGATCTGATCGTCGATAACACCTTCAGCATGTCGTCGCTGACCACTGCTACTCAATCGACTACCCAGATAGATAAAACAACGGTGCAAATTCGAAATCGAGTAACTCGATTGAACTTGAATTAAACCCAGATCAAAAGGAAAACACTCGTCGACGACTCTTCAGATCACCATCCACCTCGCCATCACACCCAACGATGCTTCAGACTTCCACGCACAATTTCTCCTAGGTCCGACTGCCTAAATCTCCTCGACGACGACGCAGTTCCTCTTCAAAACCTTGTCCAACAAAACTGCGTAAAATACCCCGATTAATGAACCTACGCCGCGCTAATTATCATAAAAATCTATTACTATTTTTCCATTAATCTATGACACAACATCGTCCTCTGACTTCAAGCCCAAGGTCCAATTATTCGTTGATCGCTGGAAATTGACCCGAATGCAATTTTCGTTTATCTTGCAAATTAACACCAAATATCAAACTAAAAATCTCGATTTCATTACTAAAATTCATCATTTTCGATTACGATCCTAGCCATATAATCAAATCGTGAAAATCAAATAGTTGAAATTCCTGACTTTGTTTATTTTTACTGTAATTCATTGTTTTTGAATATATTACTTAACATAAGCATATGAAACCAGTTTTTAAAATAAGCTAGCATCTACATAATCATTTTTCTTTTGAGAATCATAGCTTGAAATAGATTAGTCAAAAAGATATGAATTTTTCTTTGGTTGTTCTTGGGTCTGGAAACACAACAGAGTATATTCATATATACTCAGGCATGCATACTTCAATCCACACACAAACATATGTATACATGTCGAGATATTTATATTCATTTATCATTTTTCACAACAATTGCTTCACAAAGCATCCTAGATTCAAATTTTAAAGGGGTCATTTTGCTCACCTGAACTAGACAGAGAACATATTTTTGCTCAAAGATCCGAAAATTGCATTTTTATTTGATCTGAACCTGCATCTACTTTGTTCGAACTGAATTTTAATCTGAAGCTTGATTGTATATAGGTTGAATTTGCTTGCGATGATGCTTCTGAATGTTGGTTTCTAGATTGAAGAATACAAAAATAGATTTTTTTTAACTTTGTTTTTTGGTTTCCAGGTTGATCTTCTTTTCCTTTGATTTGTTTTGTTATTTCTTTTCGGTTTTGATTTTCAGGTTTTTTTTTCTCAGTTTTGAAAATAGAGAAGATAGTTTTCAAATGAAAATGTAACAGCCCGATTACTTTTTGTACATTATATTTATGAATTTAATTTAAAAGAAGTTTAAATGGCCACTTGTTAATTTTTTGACACTTGTTATTTGCTTGCATAACCATTTTACAAATGTCTTTTGTGATTCAAATTATGTTTAAGACCCTTTCTTAATTTAATTAAAAAATTATGTTTAAATCCCTATGTTATTATAAATTATGAATCATGTTTTATGTTTTCAAATTTATACTAATTATGTTTTAAATGTTATATACTTATAAATATTTATATAAATACAAACCATTTTATAAATTTAAATATTCTATATATACAAATTTCACTTTATCTAATGCTTAACTTATTAATTTCAAAAGAGACATATATTTATACTAATTAAAGAAAATTTATCGGAAATCAATTTATATATTAATAAACAATCACATATATTTTATACAAAAGGATTTAACTTTAACCTTTTGAAATTTATTATATCAATCTTAAATCATGACTTCCAATATATATATATATATATATATATATATATATATATATATATTCATATACATATATTAAAATTAGAAAACAAATTTTATTACCTTTCAAATATAGAGTTTTCAAATTCAATTTATTTTCAATATTTTTTTTTTGAGATATTTATTCTTGAATTCTAAATCAAATTTTCTATTTACAATATATTTTATTTTAGAATTTCCAAATAAAAATTCTTTTTACAAATTCAATCCAATTGATATTATTAGATATTTACCTTTAAATCTCAAATCAAATCCTATTTGAAATACATATATCTATTTATTTCTGGAAAATTTCACATTAATTTACCAATTAAATCACAATTTAATTAAAATAAATAAATTAATCATCAAGTTAAGCTTGGCTAAAATCCATGAATGTTATAGATTCCCCCCTTAAGAAAATTTCATCCCTGAAATTTGCTAGACAGGGAGATAGCAAAGAACAGATGAACACACAGAGAAATGGTTCACCAGATCAAACTGAATATTTATTCTGCATTTGGCTTACCGAATCAGAATATTAACAATAGATATGAGAAAAAACTCATTCAATATTTCACGAAGTACTCGGATCATCCGGTCTACGAGATGTGTAAGGGCACTGGTTAGTTCGAAGGACAACTAACCATTCGTAAAATATATCGGGACCATAAAGAATAAATAAATGGACACATTCCAATTTAACTTTATATTTAATTAACCAATTTATTTCAAATAAATTTCAAATTCATTAAAGTTTAAAAACGAAAGCTGATAAGGAACTTACCAACATGATTCGCAGGGCCACTATCACACTAAAGCTTCTTCCTCGAGCTGCCATGAAGCAATCAAAGAATCGAAATTGAATGGTGATCAAAAGAGATTGATAGAGAAAAGATTGATTCCTTATTGTTACAGAACATTGACCATTTGTAGTGGTACTTCTCTGTCCCATATCTCGTCCTCTTCTTGCACTCATTCTCACTATCAGTGGATAGTAAGAGAATTTACCAAGGCATACAGACAAGATATCTTAGGGATATACTCATTCTAGGGTAATTGTAACCCTATCTCTAATGAGCTACCTAATGTGTTATACTCTTGAGCTAAAGTTTAACCTTCAGCTCTGATACCAAATTGCCACGACCTGAATTTCAGTGTTCGAAAATCGACATACATACTTCACTTGTATTCAAATGTTGTAGATACAACTGTTGAAATCTGATTTGCGTTGGAGCTTATAACACATTAAGTATAACAAAACAGCGGAAGAAAAAGAATATATATCATTGATACACAACAGTTGATATAATATGATACAAATGAATATCAACAAATTCAGAGATACAAGATAACAGTGGAAATAGCACAACCGAATGGTCTAGACTTTGCAACCATCGACAGAGGAAAGATAACTCCAATAGATTTCCAAATGAGAAAGCTAGAATCCAATAGAATGCATCTCCATTGCTAAAGTTCCAAGGAATCCAATCCAAAAGCTCGATTCACCGTCACATTGAACATTAGCAAACTAGGCAATTGATGAACCAAATGCAATTTCCAAATCCAAAGGCTCCAAAGATATCGAATCTACATCTATTATCTGACTATCTGAAAAATCTAACTCCAGACTGCCCGTGTGGAAAATTGTGGGCACTCAGAGTTTAGAAAGGGAACAACAAACTACAGGTCAATTATGGGATGATGTGAGCAAACAAAACAGTTTATCTTTCAACAAAAGAAAAACAAAAGAATTTAAAGGAAATCCGCAATGCTTTTGGAAAATGAAACTACCATAAGGTCTTCCCGCAAACACACAATGTAAGCGCACAATTGGAGGAGATTTCTCCTTATGATAGTCAAACATGCTTGATACACGAAATCCTTTTTGATAATATTATTATTAGTGCATAGTGCAGAAAAAATTTCGAAAGTATAACATAAATCTTAACCAACATAAGTACCATTATATTATGCCAGCTATAGCTACCACCTGAGGTGGCAGGTTATACAACTAAAACCGTACAGGGGAGCGTATTATTTGATTGGATTTCCAACAAATGGTCATGCAGAGGAACTTCCTGGGCCAGGTTAGTATGCCTCTGGAGGGACGTCCCGAGAACCTAACCGGATCTCTACCAACACGAGACCAGGTTACCTCTGTAACTAGGTAACTACTACAAGAGTATGCCATTCCCCGGTCGTTACCGACCTTTATCTGAGGATCCTCAACCACAAAGAAACAACCACAAAGAAATAAATTTGCAGTAACCACATATGTTAAATTTCTGGGCTCCCTACCATGATACTACCCTTTTCCAGAAGGAAATGGACATACCCTCAGTGGACGCTACCCCCAAATAATCTTGCCACATCTTTCCTGTTTCGACCATTTTCGGGTTGTGAGGTCCGATGAGGTCACGTCCACAAAGCTACGCTTTACACAAAAGCCATGCTTTGATCAACAAATGATCAGAAGCACTTCGTATGTCACATTACCAAATTGAAAATGTATCACTAGTAAATATCAGTTACATAACCTCTGAGCTCGTACGTCTCAGAGAAGGGTGTTAAGCTAAGAGAATAAATTCTCCGCCACTAAAAAGAAATGTATTTGATAGAAACTAGCTTTACATCTCAAAGTGTAATGTTAGACACACATCCATACAAGTCTGTTCCAGGTTCGAACAGAACCGAAGGCACTTCAAAGAAGCCCTTGCAATTCGGGTATTCACAATTCCGATCGGACTCTCCATCACATATGGAGATCTCTATACCGTAGCTACTCAGTGTAGAGTCATTCGATGGGTAATCCTTTCGTTTTTGAAAATACCTGGTCTTCACCATCGGTCTTTAAATGCAATCCATAACGTCGTATCATTATTCAAAATGGGTTATATGACACAAAGTCCTCTTCCGGCTGAACTGAATAATGAGCGCTTAATTTAAAAAGCATATGGATATAGTGGGATCTTAGTTAAGCCACAATTTAAAGCCCAAATCCTTTCTTTTAAATGGTTTAAACAAATTTCCATTTCAAATCTTTTACACAAAAAGATTCAATTTACAAAGTTCACCAATCTTTCACAAAGATTAATTCATAGCTTTCAAAATCATTTCAATTTGAAATCTGTACAAAAGATACACCTTTAAGATCCTCTTATTTTGGAAACAAAGTTCACTAATCTTTAACAAAGATTCATTTATAGCTTTGAAAACAATTTTCCTTTCAAATTGGATTAACTCATCCAATCTTTAAATCAAAGACTCAATTCATGGTCTTCAAAACCATTTCCAAAGATTCATTCATAATATTTAAAGAAAGGATCCATCCTTGAGATCCTCTTTTGTTTGAAAACAAAGCTTTCAAAACTATTTATAATTCAAATCATACAGCTTGAAATCCTTTCAACCAAAAACCGGTGATACTTTCTTTATTTGAAAGCTATCATCATTTGGAAACAAATGTTATTCGTTTCGAAAAAATCCGATCAAATATGCAAAAGTTATAGTGTTTAAAAGTATAATTCCAGAAAATCTTTGAACTGCCATATCATCAGCAAGTTCTATTTCGAATTAAATTCAAATTCCTAAAACAATAGTTTTAAACCCCATATATATATATATCTATATATTGTTAAACCTTTAAAACCATGTTTTCCAGAATAATTTCAAATAACATTTCCAAACTAAATTTGAGTTTCAAAACTTCCCTTTCAAAAGCTTTCCATATTCAACCCAATTCCATTTCAAAACCATTTAGATTCAAGCTTCAACTTTTGAACAAAATAATATTTAGATTTCAAAATATCTGTGACTTAACCGATTTCCATGTGAAATCTATATTTGTGTGTGTATGGTGTGGTCCAGGATTTTTATACAATAATGCAATATCATCAATAATCACAATCCAAACACAACAATATCGATAAGCGGTATAATCCTATAATGCTTGTCTAGATTCATAGAGAAATAATATACATTCATCGTAGATAAATAAGTCATATTCATCACAGCTCAAATCAAAATAGAGAATCACATATCAGGGATATCAATCAATTCAAAGCATACCATACAATCCAATCATCCATAAGTAAGATTAATTAATAATCTGATTAATTTAAACCAAATAATTTACTTATAATAAATTACTAATCCTGGTTAATTAATATTAATTAATCACAAACCATTTTAATTAATTATCTTTTAATCACTTATTAATTAACTTTTAATAATAAATTAATTAACCTTAAATTATTAATTAATTAATTAATTAACCTTAATCAATAAATTAATCAACTTTAAATCATTAAATAATTAACCTTTTATTATTTAATTATCCTTTAATTAATATTCCTTAATTATATTAATTGATTAACCCTTAATTAATAATAATTAATTAATAAATCTCCTTGATTAATTACCCTTTAATTAATCTAATTAATTAATTGTATAAATTAATTAGCCTCTAAGTAATTACTTTCGTTAGTTAACCTTTAATTATTCAATTTCCCTTTAAGTAAGTAATTAACTTTTAATTAATTAATTATCTTTTAATTAACTAACTTTTAATTATAAATTAACCCCTTAATTATTCTTTAATCAAGACACAAAAATAAATTAGCCTTAATCACTTTCATTAATAATTCATTAATTACTTAAGGTCTTAATTAACTAAAGATAAAACATTTTATCTTAATTAATTACTTCACCTTGTTTAATAATCTTGTACTTAATTATCATTATCCACTTTAAACCTTTAAGTTAAATTAAAGATTAAAACACCTTTAAAACATTATTTAACATAAACCATTTATCTTAATCACATATTTAATCCCATCATCAATTTCCACTTGAAAACATTTAAGAATAATCATCGCAAAACCCAAACAATTTTAAAAATATTTTAGCTTAAAAATCAAATTTCTGGAAACTTGTTTTAAAACTTGTTTAAATATTTTGTGTTTGAAAATTTGTTTAAAATTTTCTTTTACCTATAAACTTTGATTTTCTTTACTTTAAAAAAAATCTATACCAAAGTTTTCTTTTAAATTTTTAAACCTAAAAAAGAATTTATTTACAAATTTAAAACATGAAAACCATTTTTTTTTCAAATTGAAAATTTGGAATCAAATTTAACAATCCGAAAAAAACACCCAAGCCATTCCCTGTTTTTCCCGAACCCAACTCCGGGTTACTCACGTCTTCATCTTCCCCGAGTTATTTTCACGAACCTATCGAGCCAGTCCCGAGCGTTTCCTTTCTTCCTCAATCTCCATGTTATCCAGACATATACAAGTTCACATGCACGTGCACGATCGCTCACCGACCATCTGATCGTCGATAACACCTCCAGCATGTCGTCGCTGACCACCGCTACTCAATCGACTACCTAGATCAATAAAACAATGGTGCATTCGAAATTGAGTAATTCGATCGAACTTGAACTCAACCCAAATCAGAAAGAAAACACTCACCGACGACGCTTCAGATCACCATCCACCTCGCCATCGTACCCAACGATGCTCCAGACTTCCACGCACAATTTCCCCTAGGTCCGATCGCCTAAATCACCTCGATGGCGACGCAGTTCCTCTTCAAAACCTTGTCGAACAAAACTGCATTAAAACCCTATATTGATGAACCTATGCCGCGTTGATTACCAGAATAATCTATTACTATTTTTCCATTAATCTATGACACATCATCTTCCTCTAACATCAAGCTCGAGGTCCAATTATTCGTTGATCGCTGGAAATTGACCTGAATGCAATTTCTGTTTATCTTGCAAATTCACACCCAATATCAAACTAAAAATCTCAATTTCATTACTAAAATTCATCAATTTCGATTACGATCCTAATCATATAATCAAATCATGAAAATATGCATACTTCAATCCGCACACAAACATATATATATATATATATACATGCAGAGATATTTATATTCATTTACCATTTTTCACAACAATTACTTCACAAAGCATCATAGATTCAAATTTTAAAAGGGTCAGTTTGCTCACCTGAGCTAGGCAGAGAACACATTTTTGCTCAAAGATCTGGAACTTGCATTTTTATTTGATCTGAACCTAATTTGCATCTACTTTGTTTGAACTGAATTTTAATCTGAAGCTTGATTGTATATAGGTTGAATTTTCCTGCGATGATACTTCTAAATGTTGGTTTGCAGATTGAAGAATATGAAACCAGATATTTGTTAACTTTGTTTTCTGGTTTCCAGGTTAATTTTCTTTTCCTTTGATCTGTTTTGTTATTTCTTTTTGGTTTTGATTTTCAGGTTTTATTTCTTTTTTTTCCTCAGGTTTGAAAATAGAGAAGATAGTTTTCAAATGAAAATGTTATTGGACAAAGAGTCCATACATTATATAAAGGTTATTAGTAAGCCCATGAAAACCAATAGGTTAATAGTGACCCTAGAAACTATAAAATATGACAGGTAGGCAATTTAAAAAGAGGATGAGAAATCTAGTATGTTTTAAAATGTTTGCGTATCATCATAATACTTTGAATTGACTATGCTTTTAACCATTGTGGATATACGAGCACAGTATATGGTTTTATAAAGGTTTTGAGATCTTGTGAGGGGAACCTGTTCCATAATCGGCGTGGTCTCGCTAGATATCTAAATGATTTGAGATAGTAGATTATTATTCATATCGGGCTTTATGTCTCACTCGATGTTTATGATTCCCCTTAAACTCTTGGGTACTCAATAGATTTTAAATAGTTTAAGAATTGAGGTTTTCAGTACCTCATTAAACGAATAAAGCTTTGGAGACGTGTAGGAGGCACGCTAGCTATTTAGAGTTTTCTTTTATTTGGTTCCGCTGTGTTTTTTGTAATAGCAAAGTTGTTATATTGCCTATATATACTCTGATCATCCAAGGGGGCATCTTCATATGTCGCTCTTGGCGTATGTTGTAATAAATATATTTTCTCTGAACATGATTTACGAATATGGGATTATGTAACGAATTGGAAATATTTTGAAATGGAATGTGATTATGTTTGAAGTTTAATTTTTTTCCATATTCATGTGTTTTTGTGATCAATGAATCTGTCATGGCCCGTTTTTCCGCACCCTTTGAATGGACAATAAACCACACATGTCCAACTCAAATTGCACGAAAATACGGAACATGAAGGGTAATAAAGAAAAATAGACAGAATAGAGTCTCACATGAATGGAATAACATATAATATTGAATAAATATTTTTACAGCGGAAAACTTTTAAAATATATATATATATATATATCAGAATCTAACCTAAATTCAGCCCGGATAGTTATAACATCTGTCCTTACAATTGCTGATATACATCAAACTAAAACAAACTAAGTGCAACGAATAATAGAATACGTCCATACGTAGAAGAATATCTCCAGCTCTCCTCTGGAAACTCCATCCGTCTTCAACAAAATCTGAAACTACTCAGAGCTGACCCGAGTATTGAAAATACCCGGATCGGGCTTGATAAACCAGTGTGAGAAAAACTCAATAATAAATGACAGTGCCACATATCAGCCTTTGAATAAAATCCTTTGAAAATAAAGAGTATCTCATAAGACCACGTCCACCCATAAACACGGACGAGTTTCTACCTTATGATAACTAAAACATTTTTATATCAAAAAAGTTGATATTATTTTTAATGACATTCTTTGAAAATATTTGCAAATAAACTTATTAATCTTATCCGAAATGGTTACCCATATAGCATTTCGAGGCTATTCATTATGTCAATACAAACAAAACCGCAGGTTCTTATTGGAGAATATATTTACATACAAATGACCAGGTGAAACATCTACCTTCCGAATGGGTACACCTCTAGATTGATGTCTCGAGGCACAGAACATATGTCCTTTACCAACATAAGACTGACCTACCTCTGTAACTAGATAATACATAATATGTCTTCACCTATCATTACCGACCTTTAACCGAGCGCTCATTTCCATACACCACATTAATTTACACCCCGAACGTCATTGCGGGAAGAAATATATCTAGAAGGGGATGATCATACCCTAATTGGGAATGACCCACTTAGCATTGCCGCATTTAATCCTATTTCGGTCATTTCTAGTTTGATGAGGCTTGAGGTTACGATTACCTTTTCACATAGCACATCTCACATCTTTGAATGCCACATTGCCATTTCCGTTAACTACTAATTTCCTTCCACAAAAATGAAACCCTTGAGCGCGTACGTCTCAAGGAGGTGTTAAGCTAAGAGAAGTTGCCTGCTCCGCCACCACTGATGTACGTTTGTAAAAACCAATGTACGTAATCGTTAGAAATGCAATGTCGGATAAATGTCCATACAATTGTCCAGAAACATGACAAACCAAAGGCACTCCCCTACTACCACTAGTAGCGAGTAGTACTTGCAATCTGAAAAATCTCCATCACGAGGAGACCACTGCTATAAATAAATCTATAAAGAGGGCCAACTAGAGCATGTTCAACAGGCAGTCTTCACGCTATAAAGATCCACGGTCTTTAATAATCATCATCTTCAACGTGTCTTTACGTTCAAACGTATACATTGGTTCGAAGTGGTTTTCGGATAGGAATTACCCAAATCTGACCCTGGTTCCTTCGAAATCCAATTATCAATAAAAAGGGAATATGAGTATATATGATTTATTTAGTGTATTTTCACTTTAATTCTTTTCGGATGATTTCGAAATCTCTTTCTTTTGATATTGAATAATTCTAAGTAAGTCATTCTTTCGCTTCGGATAATATCTCGAATTTCCTTAGTTAAATTTCGATCCAAATTTCTTAACTTTTAGACGGGTCAAAAACAATGTTATTTACGACATCGTTTACGATAAACCCTAAATCAATTATTGCAACATTTTTGAGTAAATAGAAATCATTCATTCTGAAGATTGCTTAAATTTTGGATAATACTAATTTTCTTTTATTTTGGAAAACTTAACAGAATCTTTTTATTTTGGAGCATCCGGTCTTTCCTTTCGATCTGTTCCACCCCTCGCCTAAGAAAAGAAAACATAGGCCAGGTAAGCTCAGGGCACATGTTGCTCCATTCCTAACCTTAGCTAAATACCTTGTTTTCCCAGATCTCACAGGTGGGACAAATGTACTAGTCGTTTCGTATACTCGGATTTTTTAACTTTATTTTGGAATTACTTATAAATATTCCAAATCATCTTTTAAAATAATTAATTTTCCTTTTAAAAACATTCACAATTAATTCCAGGAAAAATCATTACATTTATACTCATATTCCAAAAGTTATAGAATTCGCAGCAGAAAAGTGACGCGGAAAGTGCTATATAAGCTTATTTGATTTAGACAACTTTTAAACATTCGATAATTCATGTTTTCCAATCCAAATCTCTTTTGAACCATTTAAATAGATTTATCAAATTTATTCCATATTTTTCCATAATTAAAAACGTTCATTTAAATAAATTTCTTATTATGGTCACTTACTGCACTAGCGCGATTTTTCTAAAGAATTGTTGTGGACTTAATTCAAAATCTACTCAATGAAACTTTGATTTTGTTTCTTCGTTTAGAAGATATGGATATAATAGTTCAGAATTTTCTTATCTCGAATAATTCGAGCTATATTCCACTCTATACACCCATTTGAACTTTTCGGCGCGAAATCGCGAACTACTGTTGCGCGACGCACCTAGTTTTAACTTATTTTTCAATATTTGAAATAATTTATTCAAATTGGATTTTATCACTTATAAATTCATTACAAGTTATTTTAAATCAATATTTTTATTTTTTAAGTGTTTAAAATGAATTTCCGCTATTACCATATTATAATACTATTAGATTCCTATTATTTTAGTATTAAATTTTAAATTTAAATTTCATCTTTAACTTCAAATTTAACTCACTTAAAACTTAGATTTCAAATCTAATTTCAATTTAAACTTCAATTCAACCTGAATCTCAACTTTAATTCTTCAAAATCGATTTCAATTTCACTATTCATCTCAATTTCAATTTCAAATCAACTATCCTTTTTAAATTCGTTTCACTTCATATTTCAAGTTTCCTTTTATTTTTACTTTAATTTCACTTCTAATTGAAAAGAGACTTATTTTTCCAAAATATATCATATCACTAAAATACGGTCTTATTAACAAAGGGAACACTTAATCAAAATGAACATAATCAATGTTCATATTTACCACTAACATAATATCCATTCAACCAATCACATAACATATGATTCTAAATCCAACATTCACTATTAATACCATAATGGAATATATTATCACAATTCAATTATCTACCCAACAATCAAATCATCCATATTAACAATCAAATAAACATTCATATGTCATAAGGGTACAAATATGATTGTTTTAACATAACCAAAATATAATTTAAAAAGTGATGAGAATTTCTCACTTTTATATCCACTCCGTCAAACTTTAACGTGAGATATGCATCTCTGGCTAACGTGCTATTTCCAAGCCTCGCCTTTTGCCGCTTTCCTTTCCTTTTTTTTCTTTTCTTTTGTTTTTTTAGAGAGGAGGGTGTACGGCTCGGCTAGGGGGTGTATGGCCTAGGGAGGAGGGTATATGGGGGGTGTGTGTGTTTTGAGGTGGGTAGGTGGTTTGGAGGGCTCGGCCTTGGTTTGTAGGTGCTCGACCTTGGTGGTAAGGAGGGGGTACGGCTTGGGTATGGTGGAGTATGGGTTGTTGGAGTTGTGTAGGGTGATTTTGGCCGAACATAGAGAGGGTTTTGGTATTTTGGAGGAGGAGTATAAGTGGTAGAAGGTGAATGGCTTGGAGGTGGAAGAGGAATGAAGGAAGAAGCCATGGAAATGGAGGTGAAGAAGATGGAGAAAGTGAAGAAGGAAGGTAGAGAATAAAGAGTGCAAAATGAAAGGTATGGATGCATATTTATACTTGAGCTTTGCATGGCAAATGACTAAAATACCCTTTTCTCCTTTTTGACTTTTAATTTACCTTTCTACCATTGATTCAACCATTTAAGAACATGCATTAATGGTGATGTTAATGATATGAATGATTACTTACTTTTCCTTTCTTGAATTTTGTATTTTAAAGAGAAGACTTTTTGCTTTGATTTGATTTGCATTAATGGTAAACATATGTGTCATTAATCACTTTAGTTAGCTTTCTTTTCATACTTTATTTTGCTTAAATTCTAGGTGTATAAGTTACATCTTGCATAAGAGAAAAGAAGTGTGTGTAATGATGTTGTTTTCTTAGTTTACTTTTGCACTCTTTTGTCAAATCATGTATTAACATTATTTTTATCATTTTTCTTTTATAAACTAATAAAAAGTGATATTTTGCTTTTTATAAGATGTAAATGAAGGTGTTGTATAGTTTTTAAAGTCGTAATATATAATTTATAAAGTGCATATGATCATTCAACATTGCAACAACTTGTTTTGGTTGAAAACAGTGTTTTTGTCGATAAATTTTGTAGTCAAAATTTGACGTTTTTGTTAAGATTTATGTTGATTTAAAACAAACTTTAAAATGAACTTTTTATTTCTTTAAATAAATTAAAACATGTCTCTTTATATTAAGAAATCATATTTAATTAATATCAAAATCTCTAATTTTATAGTGTATGTAAAATTGACAAAATGCGACAAGTTTTGTTTATTTTTGTAAAACGATTATTAACATACTTTTAAATAGATTAATATACTTTTATTATATTTATTAGATGTTTTAAATAAGATTTAACTTTTTAAATATTTAAATCCATTTATTTAAGCCTTTATTTATTTTAACAAAAGTTAACTTTTGTCAATTTGTTCTAAAATCCAAATTTATACTTTTTAATTTATTAAGTATAAGAATAGATAATTTATTTATTATACATAACATATTTATTTAAGATTTAAATTCTTTTTATATTTAAAACGAATGAAATCTCTCATTTTCGAAGTAGTGAAACTACGGGCAGTTACATTCTCCCCTACTTAAAAGCGTTTCGTCCTAGAAATGAAAGTTAGATAAATGAATCTATCTCATACTCGTATTCTCAAATATTTTGACTTATTTCTATCGATGATGGAAAAGAAGAAGGTCGATATCATAATAACACTAAAACAAATGACACCAAACATACATACAAAGATTCCCCACACCAACCTGAGTATCTATCACGTACTTACGGTTATACATACATCAAGTCAAACTTCTATCATACAATCCTAATACGTATTGCACATTTAAGATAATATATACAACAACCAAACAAGACTATACATCCAAAAACAACTAAACTGATACTATACCAACATAAATGAATACATCCATACAACTCAACCCCTGACCTGAGCATGTACTATATTTGAGGTCTATATAACAAAACAATATCTAACCCATATATCTTAGTGCCTACTATCAAGATAACAATCCAACTACTATTTGACAGACCCAAAACATCGTACTATATGTGATATTCGATTCGATCTATTATTCGAATTCATAACTTTACTTTTGAACTAGTATCAATCCTCTGATTTTCTAACGCGGACTTTGATCAGACTTCTTGATCATAAATCCTTGCTTTCTTTGTACTGCTCTCAACTATGATAGAAAACTCGTGTACATAAATTATAATCAGACATTCCTCTGATTTCGTTCGAAAAAGGATGAAGATAGGACAAAAAAAACAATAAGGAAGAATATCGACCCTTCCAGTATTACAGCCCCAAAAGGAGAATTAGGAATTTATTTGATGCCGGAGAATTAAATTCTATGAAGATTAAGTTCATTGTATATCATCAATAGTTGAGACTCAAGCTGGAGATGTTTCGACTTATATCCACTCATCAATGCTCGCCGTCAAGAATCGAGTGATAAATCCTTTTATGGATTGGTGTAAACACCTCAAAGTTCTGTACTCAAATCTTAGATCAAAATTTATGTGCTGAAATGATATACGTTTAACTTATATACTTATTCACATTCATCTTTACCTAATATATTTCTTCAAAATTTCTATTAATCTAAGTTTATTTCACACCCATTCACTTTTTACTAAATCCATTATTACTTAAGCATGCAAATGTGACTTAAACTTGTATAATATACCTTTACTTCCTAAGAGTATATATACATATCCCCAAACTTCATATTGTTATTAATTCAATTAGGGTGTTTAACCAATGTGGAATTCTACTATTATCTCAAATTAATAAGTTATAAAATTTAACGCTTAGTTTTGTTTACCTAAGGTCTTAATTTAACTAATATTATTTATCTTATCCATATATTAATACCACAACTTTGCTAAGTGTGCATCCTTTTCTTACTGATTCTATGATTAACTACTTAACTTATTTACCTATCCATTTTCTTTAAAATTAAATTTCTTAACCTTAAATTCATCAAATACCTTATAGTCAAATTGTAATACTTAATTCACATGGTATTTGTTACTTAAACATTTTCATCCAACAACCAACCTATAACCATATTATTCAAAAATATTCACTTCTATTCTTACTTCATTTTGAATTACAAATGTTACCCTAAATGTATCGCTAATTCCAATTTTTTGTTAGGATGATGTTCCTTATACCTCTTGTTCCTAAATTTCACTTTGATTTTAACCTAGTGAAAGTGTCTAAATTTCAAATTAACTTATCTCTTCATAAGTTATAGAACTTATCCTTTTATAATATATTTAGTAAAAAGTCTCAACTTAGGTTTATCCATTTTCTATCTTGCTAATAAGAATTTTTCTAAGTATGCATTTTCTTTTTACTTTCTCCAATTACAACTTCTAGCTACAGTATTATCATCAAATATCTTATAGTCAAATTGTGAGTTTTACTTCACAAGATATTTGTACTTAGCTTTTAAATCCATCCATTATGATAATCGCTTAATCATTATTATTTCTTAATACTAAATATCTAAGGGTATATAATTAAAGTTTTAGATTCTAGTTTTCAACTAGTCGATTCTATATGGAATATCTTATAGTCAAATTGTGCAATTCTAATCACAAGATATTCATACTTTAGTTTTGCTAAGCTAAATTACAAATAATCCTTAATTTCTAACCCAAAAACAATAATATCCCCTTTGATATTTAAAATATAAACCCAAGGTAGAATTATTTCATTTACCAATTTCAAAACAAAATTACTTTTATAAAATTAACAAATACGCGCTCATATATATAATACTCTCATAACTCATTCTAGGGTGTTACTAACCCTATTTCTAATGAATTACTCATCCTAGGATATTACTAATCCTATCTTTGATGAGACTTTATCCATAACAAAGCCAAGGTTCGTACTTAACCTTCAGCTCCAACTCAAATTGCACGAAAATACAGAACATGAAGGGTAATAAAGAAAAATAGATAGAACAAAATCTCACACGAATGGAATAACATATAATATTGAACAAATATTTTTACAGCGGAAAACTTTTAAAAAACATATATCGGAGTCTAACCTAAATTTAGCTGGACAGTTGTAAACATCTGTCCTTACAATTACTGACATACATCAAACTAAAACAAACTAAGTACAATGGATAATAGAATACGTCCATATGTAGATGAATATCTCCAGCTCTCCTTTGGAAAATCCATCCGTCTTCGACAAAACTTGAAACTACTTGGATCTGACCCGAGTATTGAAAATACTCGGATCAGGCTTGATAAACTAGAGTGAGAAAAACACAATAATAAATGACAGTGTCAGATATCAGCCTTTGAATAAAATCTTTTGAAAGTAAAGAGTATCTCATAAGACCACGCCCACACATAAACACAGACGGTTTTTTTCCTTATGATAACTAAAACACTTATATCAAATAATTTGATATTATTTTTAATGACATTCTTTGAAAACATTTGCAAATAAACTTATTAATCCTATCCAAAATGGTTACCCATATAGCATTTAGAGGCTATTCATTACACCAATACAAAAAAAACCGTAGGTTCTTATTGTAGAATGGATATCCATGCAAATGACCAAGTGAAGGATCTACCTTCCGAGTGGATACACCCCTAGATGGATGTCCTGAAGCACAGAACATCTGCCCTCTACCAACACAAGACCATCCTACTTCTGTAACTATATAATACCGAATATGTCACCTCCGGTCGTTATCGACCTTTAACCGAGCACTCGTTTCCATACACCACATTAATTTACATCCCAAGCGTCATAGCGGGAAGAAATATATCTAGAAGGGGATGATCATACCCTAACTGGGAATGACCCACTTAGCCTTGTCGCATCTAATCATGTTTTGGTCATTTCCGGTTTGATGAGGCTTGAGGTTATGATTACCTTTTCACATAGCACATCTCACATCTTTGAATGCCACATTGCCATTTCCTTTAACTACTAATTGTCTTCCATAAAATACAACCCTTGAGCTCGTACATCTCTAGGAGGGTGTTAAGCTAAGAGAAGTTGCCTTCTCCGCCACCACTGATGTACGTTTGTAAAAACCAATGTATATAATCATTAGAAATGCAATGTTAGACAAACTTCCATACAAGTTGTCCCGGAACAGGACAATCTGAAGGCACACTCTTACTGCCACTAGCAACGAGTAGTCCTTGCAATCTGAAAAATCTCCATCACGAGGAGAACACTGCTATAAATAGCTCTATAAAGGGGGTCAACCAGAGCATGTTCAACAAGCAGTCTCCATGCTACGAAGATCCATGGTCTTCAATAATCATCATCTTTAACATATCTTCACGTTCGAATGTATACATTGGTTCAAAATGGTTTTCGGATGATTTCTTCGAACATATCCTGGTTTCTTCGAAATCCAATTATCGATAAAAAGTGAATATGAGTATATAGGATTTATTTAGTCTCTTTTCACTTTAATTCTTTTCAGATGATTTCGAAATCTCTTTCTTTTGATATAGAATAATTCTAGGTAATTCATTCTTTCGCTTCGGATAATATCTCGAATTTCCTTACTTAACTCTCGATTTAAATTTCTTAACTTTTAGACAGGTCAAAAACAATGTTGTTTAAGACATCGTTTATGATAAACCCAAAATCAATTTTAGCAACATGTTTGAGTAAATAGAAATCATTCATTCTGGAGACTGCTTAATTTTTGGATAATTCCAATTTTCTTTTGTTTTGAAAAACTTAACAGAATCATTTTATTTTGAAGCATCCGGGCTTTCCTTTTGATCTGTTTCACCTTTCCCCTAAGAAAAGAAAACATAAGCCAGGTAAGTTCAGGGCACTGGTTGCTCCATCCCTAACCTTAGTTAAACACCTTATTTTATCTTCCCAGGTCTCGCAGGCGGGACAAATGTACTAGTCGTTTCCGTATATTCAGATCTTTTAACTTTATTCTGGAATTACTTATAAATATTACAAATTATCTTTCAAAACACTTAATTTTCCTTTTAAAACCATTCACAATTAATTTTAGGAAAAATCGTTACATTTAAACTCATATTCCAAAAGTTATAGAATTCGTAGTATAAAAGTGCTACGGAAAGTGCTATATAAGCTTATTTGATTTAAACAACTTTTAAACATTCGATAATTCATATTTCCCAATCCAAATCTCTTTTAATTCATTTAAATAGGTTTATCAAATTTATTCCTTATTTTTCCATAATTAAAAACATTCATTTAAACAAATTTTCTGTTATGGTTACTTTACTGCACTAGCGCGATTTTTTTAGAAAATTATTGTGGACTTAAGTCAAAATCCACTCAACGAATCTTTGATTTTCTTTCTTCATTTAGAATACATGGATATAATAGTCCGGAATTTTCTTATCTCGAAGAATTCGGAGCTATATTCCAATCTATACACTCATTTGAACTTTTCGGCGCGAAATCGCAAACTACCGTTGCGCGACGCACCTAGTTTTAACTTATTTTTCTATATTTGAAATAATTTATTTAAATT
Organism: Allium cepa; assembly: GCA_030765085.1. Classification (NCBI taxonomy): domain Eukaryota; kingdom Viridiplantae; phylum Streptophyta; class Magnoliopsida; order Asparagales; family Amaryllidaceae; genus Allium; species Allium cepa. Next base: position 229,891,729 of record CM060941.1, read on the forward strand.
GGATTTTATCATTTATAAAATCATTAAAAATTATTTTAAATCAATATTTTCACTTTTTAAAGTATTTAAAATGAATTTTCACTATTACCATATATTATAATATTATTATATTCCTATTATTTTAATATTAAATTTTAAATTCCAGTTTCAATTCAATTTTAACTTCAAAATAAACTCATTTAAAACTTAGATTTCAAATCTAATTTCAATTTAAACTTCAACTCAACCTTAATCTCAACTTCAATTTTTCAAATTCGATATCGATTTCAATTTCAATTTCACTATACATCTCTATTTCAATTTCAAATCAACTATCCTTTTTAAATCCGTTTCATTTCATATTTCAAATTCTCTTTTATTTTTACCTTAATTTCACTTCTAATTGAAAAGCGACTTTTTTTTTAAAATATCACATATCACTAAAATATGGTCTTATTAACAAAGGGATCACTTATCAAAATGAACATAACCAATATTCATATTTATCACTAATATAACATCCATTCAATCAATCACATAACATATGATTTCAAATCCAACATTCACTATTAATACCACAATGGAATATATTATCACAATTCAATTATCTACCTAACAATCAAATCATCCATATTAACAATCAAGTAAACATTCATATATCATAAGGGTACAAATATGATTGTTTTAATATAACCAAAATATAAATTAAAAAGCGATGAAAATTTCTCACCTTTATATCCACCCTGTCAAACTTTAACGTGAGATACGCTTCTCTCGCTAACGTGATATTTCCAACATCTCGCCTTTTGCCGCTTTCCTTTCCTTTTCTCTTTTTTTCTTTCTTTTTTTTCTTTTTAGAGAGGAGGGTGCATGGGTCGGCTAGGGAGTGCATGGCCTAGGGAGGAGGGTATGTGGGGTGTGAGTCTGTTTTGAGGTGGGTAGGCGGTTTGGAGGGCTCGGCCTTGGTTTGTAGGTGCTCGGCCTTGGTGGTAAGGAGGGGTTACGGCTTGGGTATGGTGGAGTATGGGTTGTTGGAGGTGTGTAGTGAAATTTTGGCCGAGGGTGGAGAGGGTTTTGGTATTTTGGAGGAGGAGTGTAAGTGGTAGAAGGTGAATGGATTGGAGGCAGAAGAGGAATGGAAGAAGAAGCCATGGAAATGGAGGTGAAGAAGATGGAGAAAGTAAAGAAGGAAGGTATATAATGAAGTGTGTAAACTGAAAGGTATGGACGCATATTTATACTTGAGCTTTCGATGGCAAATGACTAAAATACCCTTCTCTACTTTTTGACTTTTAATTTACCTTTCTACCCTTGATTTAATCTATTAAGGACATGCATTAACGGTGATGTTAAAGATATGAATGATTACTTACTTTTCATTTCTTAAATTTTGTATTTTAAAGAGAAAACTTTTGCTTTGATTTGATTTACATTAATGGTAAGCATATGTGTCATTAATCCCTTTAGTTAGCCTTCTTTGAATTCTTTATTTTGCTTAAATTCTAGGTGTATAAGTCCCATCTTGCATAAGAGAAAAGATGTGTGTGTAAGATGTTATTTTCTTAGTTTACTTTTGCACTCTTTTGTCAAATCATATATTAACATTATTTTTATCATTTTTCTTTTATTAACTATAAAAAGTGATATTTTAAATTTTATAAGATGTAAATGAAAGTGTTGTATAGTTTGTAAAGTGGTAATATATAAGTTATAAAGTGCATATGATAATTCAATATTGCGATAACTTGTCGACAAATTGCGATAATAAATTAATAATAAATCATATATTAACATGATTTTAACATTATTGCGATAGTAAATTCATAATAAATCATATATTGCGACAAAAGTAATCAAATTTTAACATATAATTAAATATGATTCCAAATAAACATATTTTCCTTTGAAAATTCATAATAAATTCTCCACAGCTTGAAAAATTACAAAAATTGAAACCCCCTTCCAAAATTATGTTTTCATAACATATAATTTTTCCATGGCATTTAAAGATCATTAAGTATCAGTTTTAGCCTAAAAAGGTATATTTATCCTTTAAACAACCTTGTTAAAATAATATATATCATAGATCAAGCATATCACCAATCAATATATATCGTAAAATAGATTTATGATTAAAATCAAAACCATATGTTAATAAAATCAAAATGGAGATGTAGAAATTAGTATTCACCTATATTGGATAAGGAAATTGAAGTTTGATTGAGATTGATTTCTTCTAGCTTAACCTTAAGCTTTACTTTGATTTTGTCTTCTTTTGCTAATGGTCGGCCTTGCTCTTCTTCTTACAGTTACTATTTCGTTTGAGATAAAAATGAACGTGTATGGCCTAATGAAAATGGTATAAGGGGAAATGTGGGTGGCAATTTACCCTAATGCCTTTATGTTCAATTGCTTTGTACTTAACCATTTATAAATTCATTAGTTTATATAAGCACAACCACTTAATTTATTAATCAACCTCAACCTCCTTTTATACACTATTCTATTTACTTTATTCTAATTAAATCTCCTGAATAATGTCAATAAAATTAGGGGTGTTACAGGCTCCCCTCCTTGAAGAATTTCAGCCTTGAAATTCAGCAAGGACTATCTTGCAAACATAACAATCACCTATAACGTCTCCTAACAACCATACTATCCTAGCTGACTAGCAATAATCTATATAAATTTAATATAGACATACCATTAAAGAAGATCGAGATAAGCCTCTCGAATCCTGTCCTCTGTCTCCCAAGTACAGTCTTTCTCGTTGTCACTTCACTGAACTTTCACCAACTTGACTATCTTTTTTCTCAATCTCTTATCATCTCTCGCTACAATCCGAATTGGATGTCTAACAAAGTTTAATCAGGCTCCACTGCGAAATCCTCCAAATCTGTTTGAGGAATAGTAGCCTCTGGATCGTGGACATACTTGCAAAGATGAGAATGCATGGAATACATTATGGACGCCTGCAAAACTGCTTGACAACTGTACTCTGTATGCAAGATTTCTACTGCTTTCTATGATCTGAAATGGACCAACATACCTTGGGGCCAACTTTCCCGATTTTCCAAATCGTACCATACTCTTCATTGGCGATACTTTAGTGAAAACCCTATCTCCTACTAAGAACTCTAGATCTTTACACCTTTTATCTGCATAACTCTTCTACCCGGATTGAGCTTCCTTCATCCGTCCTCGGATTAACTCAATCTTTTCGAATGCCTCTCAAACCAAATCTGGACATAAGACCAATCCGTCTCCTGTCTTTAACCAACTTGTTGGGGATTTGCATAACCTTCCATACAAAGCTTTAAAAGACGTCATTCCTACACTAGTTTGATAACTATTATTATAGGAAAACTCAATCAAATGTAGGTGATTTTATCAAGATCCACCGAAGTCCAATACACAAGCTCTTGATAAATCTTCGAGTACCTTATTAACTCTCTCTGTCTGCCCATCTGTCTGTAGGTGATATGCTATACTCATCTTGAGCTTGCTACCTAATACCTCTTGTAGACTCCTATAAAATTAGCTAGTGAATAAAGAAACTCTATCGCTGACTATATTACTAGGAATCCCATGAAGCCTAACTATGTTCTTTATGAACAACTTAGCCAAAACAGGTGCTTCCTAGTTGACTTTAGTGGAATGAAATGGACACTCTTGGTCAGCCTGTCCATAATAACCTATATGCTTTCATTTCCACTCCTTGACCTTGGCAACCCATCTATGAAATTCATCGATATCGAATCTCATTTCCAAACTGGAATATCTAGCGGCTGAAGTAACCCATCCAGCTTCTGATGCTTAGCTTTCACGCGTTGACAGTTTACACACTGCCTAATCTACAAGACAACAACTCTCTTCATTCCTTCCCAATAAAATCTCCTCTTCATATCTTTATACACCTTGTTTCCTCTAGGATGAATCATAAACTTCGATCGATAACATTCCTCTAGAACTTCACTGCTTAAGTATTCTATATTCAAAACGCAGAGTCGTCCCTTCTTTCTCAACCATCCTCTTTGGTCAGGACTAAAATCATTTAGGTCATCATTCTCTGATCCTTCCTCAAGCCTTCTAATCCTCTCGGCTAAAACTAGATCTTCTCTTTGCTTAGAAGCTATCATCTCCATCAGCACTGGTTGAACTTCTAAACAAGATAACATGGCAGTACCCAGACTAGAACTAGCAGTAAATCTCAACTGCACACCACAACTGGCTAAAGCTTCTAGATCCCTCCATTCTGCCAACATCGCTGTCACCACATTTTGATATTTTCTACTGAGAGCATTTGCTACCTTATTTCCTTTCCTCAGAGTATACTCTATGTCGAAATCATAAGCAGCTAAAAACTTGAGCCATCTCTGCTGCCTCATATTCAACTCCTTTCGGGAGAATATATGTTTTAATGACTTATGATCTGTAAACAACTCAAATCTCTCTCCTAAAATATAATTTCTCCAAATCTTCAAGGCAAATATCACCGCAACTAACCCTAAGTGATGAGTAGGATATCTAACTTCATGCGGTTTAAGCTGCCTTGATGCATAAACAATAACCTTGCCCCTCTGCATTAATACTGTTTCCAATCCAGTGCCACATGCATCAGTGTATACTGCTAACCCTTGGTTACCATCGGAAACTACTAACACTAGCGCATTGGTTGACAAATGCTTTAACTTAGGGAATGCTTCCTCACATTTGTCGGACCAAACAAACTTCACATCTTTCGTGGTCAACTTAGTCAAAGGCGCTGTTATCCGCAAGAAATCCTTGATGAATCTCCGGTACGATCCCACGAGTCCAAGAAAACTCCTGATCTTGGTAACCGTCATTGGCCTTTTCCAATTACTGATAGCTTTGATCTTATCTGGATCGACAACCAATCCCTCCTTTGAAACTACATGATCAAGAAACTTAACCCCTTTCCTCCAAAAGTGACACTTGAAAAACTTCGCTTTTAGCTGATTCTGCCTAAGTGTCTCTAACATCACTCTAAGATGAATCTCATGCTCCCTTTCATCTTTAGAGTACACCAAAATTTCATCTATAATTACCAACACGAACCTATCCAAGTGTTCTCGAAAATCCGGTTCATCAAATCAACGAAGAAAGCAGGCGCATTAGTCAATCCAAATGGCATCACCAACCACTCATACGAATCGTATCTATTTCGAAATATCATCAAAGGAATGCTATCCTCTACCACTCTCAACTGATGTAACCATGTCACCAAATATAATTGGGAAAATAATCTTGCTCCACTCAACTGATCAAGCAGATCATCTATCCTTGGCAGATGGTGCCCTATTCTTGATTGTCCTTTCGTTTAACCTACGATAGTCAATGCATATTCTTAACGACCCATGTGGTTTCTTCACAAACTCCATGGTTGCTCCCCAAGGTGAACTGCTTGGTCTGATGAAATTCCTTCCTCGAAGATCATTAGTTGCACCTTCAATTCCTTCATCTCTCTCGGTGTCCTCCTGCTAAGTGGTCTACTAATAGGTTCAACTCCCCATACAAGGTCCATCCGAAACTCAACAGCTCGTTTCGGGGGTAATCCAGTGACCGACTCAAATACATCTGCAAATTCTCTCGCTATACGAACCTGACTAAGCTCATCTCCAACCTCCATGGCACTTAACAAAGCACAAACACTCTTATTGGATGTAACACCCAATTGCCGATGAAAGCACCCGTTCACAATCATAGATCATGGACATCAAGTATGTAGAAAATATAAATGTCAAGAACACTCAAAATTAAAAAAGGAAAGCAGTAAATACACAAGGTTTATAGTGGTTTAGCTATCTCCGGCCTACGTCCACTTTGAATGGTTGCTGCTTTATTACTTATCACTCGCTGGTTACAATGAGTTACAACTGATTGCAACAGTACAATTGAAGTGTAGTGATGATTACGACAGAGTCTAGACGTAGAAGAGCCTAAAAAGTCCATTTTCAGTAGGTCCTGGGCTGCTATGTATAGGCGTAGGCTGCATATATCTCGCTCAGATCTCGAAAGACCTCTTCTCTCATGTGGGCGGGCCCACGTGATCGATCCCTAGTTGTTTGAACTCAATCTATGATCGATGCGAATGGATTTCGTATCGATCAAGATTTGGTGCAATCGAGTCGAGATCGATCATGAACATTCCTGAGGTTGTACGCAAGCTCCTGTGCAAATTTAGTGGCATATGAACTTATAGATTTTGATTTATGATCGATGCAAGTTTGGATTTGTTGAAGGCTACTGAATTTGCATCGTTTCCTATCCGCATCGATCTGTTCGCATCGCTTCTAGACACGTGATATCTGATGATGTGGTGCTAACTTTTTGGATCGATCCACTTTTCATGCCGAATGACCGAGTCTTCTATATTTGCATGCTTTCTTTGTATCGATCCGGAGTATCCCTTTCGTATCGATGGTTCACACTTCTTCGTATCGATTCTTTGTAACCATTTTGTATCGGTACAAATCAATGCATTTCGTATCGATGACCTGGATGCTGTTTCGTATCGACTATTCCTCACATCCTTTGTATCGATGATTTTAGTGGTGTTTCATATCGATCATTGGTTGATCGATATGAATTGATTTGGCAACTGATACGAAGTACATATGGATATCGATACAAAGCATTGCTTACCTGATGGATACGAAGTAGAATGAGCGTAAGTGGATCGATACGAATAAGCTGGTGGATGCAAAGTGGGATACGCCTAGATGGATACAAACAAGACTTCTTTCGATGGATACAAACCACCACTTATCTTGATTTGCATCGATCATATCTTGAGCATACGAACTCCGATTGACTTGAAATTTGAAACGTAGCCATTCGTAGCCTTGTTCATCATAGCTAATCGATCCCGTTTTGATTGGAGCTCGGTTAGCTTTCTACGATATCGATCATAGCCTTGTTTCAAATCGATCTTTAATACCGATTCCCGTCCTTTTTAGCCTATTTGCTGATATCCCGGCCTTGACCAAAAGGCGGGATAATCTTTCCCCCCCAAAACATGCCTTGTGGTAAGAAGGCATGTTTTGAATAGCTTCGAATCCAACATCCAAAGCCCACATTCCATCCATAGCCATACCAGCCGATCCATAATCTAGTCTATACCAAGTCATCCTATCCAAGTGCCGTAGCCATATCCAAGTCTGCGACTGGTCTGAGTCGATGTCCAATTCAAAGTCCTGTAATCAAATCCTCAACCAATTCCATAAGTATCCAAACCCATCAATGGAGATTTAATCTATCCATAACCAATAGCTAAATCTATGACTTTTCTGGGTCAATATCCTAATTTAGGACCGCTTTAGGCCCTCTGCTAAATCCAGGACATCACTGGGTTCATCTATCCTAAGACGAAATCCGAATCCATGACCTCTCCGGGTTTAACTTCGAATCCGTAGACCTCGCTGGGTCGTATTACCCTATTCCAACCTCGACTCTCCGATCAAAGGCTTATATGTTCTTCGGCCTCAACTCTTCGGTCGAGGACTTTTATATTCTCCAGCCTCGCCTCTTCGGCCAAGGAATTTTATATTGTGCGACGTCGGCTCCTCGACAAGGACTTTTATATTCTATTCGAGTCTATTGCATCGCTCTCCAACAAAGGGACTCGTAACTTGTGATCACTACCCCGTCTCTCCCGTCGGGACGGTAATCATGAAACCTGTATTGTTTATTACAGTAATGCAAATGCAATAGTACAAAATAGATGTTTTTATAGCCAAGGAAAACCAAATAAATGTTTGTACATCCAGGGAAGGAACCAAAGTTTTTAGGAAAATGAAAATAACAACAGGATTTCATAGACTTGAGCAACACAGTTTATCCTCGTCTCAGAACATGCTTAGGGTCCGTCCTCGATCCCGTACATGTGTAAGTGACTTTGCCGTATTACTTCAAGTTCTATTACTTATTCAAAGTCATAAATCCAGTTAGTTGATGACAAGCCAACGTTTCCTAGATCCAGTTCCGTCCTCGTTCGAGGTGGGGGTGGCCGCTCCTATTCCACTGCCATAGCTCGATTCCTTACATATTGTTGTAGATGACCATTCCATATGTGCTTCTCAATGATATCCTTCAAATGCCTACAGTAGTTCGTGTTGTGCCTATCCATCTCATAGAATTGGAAATATTGTCCCAATGCTTGCTCGTATTCAGAAGGTTCTCTTTTAGTCGGCCTTCGATACCGGAGGTGCCCTTGAGTATCCAAGTAAATCCTTTCCAGAGTCTCGGTCAAATCCGTATAGGAAGTAAACTTTGAATTCCTCCGTGGCCTTTTTGAAGTGTTACCATTATCGTTCATTTTCCTTTTTTCCTTTATCATCTTTGTTTGGATCCTCCTTGGGTGGACCTCCACCCCTTACTACATAAGCTTCAGTCTCTCTCCCTTCTCTCTCAGCTTGTGCATCTTCTTGTCTTAGAAACCTTTTTGCTTCATGGTAGAACTCCCCGAGATCCATTGGTGAGTCCCGCTCTAACGAAATCTTAAAATCCGAATTATTTGCAATTCCTGAAACTGCCACCATCAAAACCATCGATGAATTAGGTCGATCTACCGAAGCCACTATCACATTGAATCTGATTAAGAAATCCCAGAGTGTCTCTCCTTTCCATTGTTTCATCGATGTCAAAGTCATCACATTCTTAGGTTGGACTATGTGGACCCGAAACTGCCTCATAAACCTTTCAAACTGCTCCGTCCATGCGCCAATAGAGCCACTCTCCAACAGTCCAAACCATAAAGCTGCTATATCCGTCAAATACAAAGGGAAGCATCGCGCCATGACCTCTTCTAATGCCCTCAATACCTCCATACGCCTCATGTACCTTGTCAAGTGAACAATAAGATCCATTATCCCGTCATACATCTCTAGTGTTGGTAGTTTGAAATCTGGCGGGTTCCTAGCTTGCCTGATCATTGGAGTAAAGGGACTCCTATTCACATCCTGCAAGTCTCTATTCACTAGTCCTTCCATCATGGCTTGCTTGACCATCTCCGCCAACCTGTCACTATCTCCAAGTTGTAGTCCTCGTCCGTTGCCTTCGATCTGCCCCCCGAGTTCACGAGGGAATCCTAGAATCTATTCTCTTGGGCGGGCATCCATTCCTCTATCAACGTCGTTGCTCAGCTCCTCCTGGTACTCTGCCCGGGATTGTATCAACATGCTCTGGGTGAGTGCCCCCTAGTTCTGGTGCTGCGTTGAACGACCCTGCTCTATTTTGAATTTTGGTTGCTCCATACTCCTGAACCCTATCTCCAGCATCTCCTGTAGTTTCTTTCCATTGATTTTGCACTCCAACTTGTCTAACTTGTCAAAGTAGGTTCTACATCATCTCCTCATGTCTCTTGAGCATCATTTGCATCTCGTCTCAGGTGATGAAGATCGACGCCTGATTCGCCCTCGAGGAAGCCTCCTGACTCGCTTCATGCTGGCTCCTTTCAGTCTTTGTCTCCTTGTCGATTTCTTTTCCATAGCTTTTCGAATCTAAGTCTTCAAGCTTTCAAATCCGAAATCCAAGCTTTAGAATCCTTGAGTGCTAGCTTCTCAATGAAAGCACCAAAATGTTTACGCCACAATTGGTCACTAATACCTAGTTGCCGATGAAAGCACCCGTTTACAATCATAGACCACAGATAGCAAGTATGTAGAAAATATAAATGTGAAGAACACTCAAAATTAAAAAGGAAAGAAGTAAAGACATAAGGTTTATAGTGGTTCGGCTATCTCCAGCCTACGTCTACTTTGAAGGGTTGCTGCTTTATTACTTATCACTCGCTGGTTACAATGGGTTACAACTGATTACGACAGTACAATTGAAGTGTAGTGATGATTCCGGTAGAGTCTGGACGTAGAAAATCCAAAAAAGTCCATTTTCAATAGGTCCTAGGCTGCTATTTATAGACGTAGGCTACAAATATCTTGCTTAGATCTCAGAAAACCTCTTCTCCCACATGGGTAGGCCCACATGATCGATTCTTGGTCGTTTGAACTCGATCCATGATCGATAAGAATAGATTTCACATCGACCAGAATTTGGTCCAATCGAGTCGAGATCGAGCATGAACATTCTGATGTTGTACGCAAGCTCCCGTGAAAACTTGGTGGCATTTGGACTTATAGATTTTGAGTTATGATCAATGTAAGTTTGGATCTGTTGAAGGCTGCTGAATTCACATCGCTTCCTGTTCGCATCGCTTCCTGTTCGCATCACTTTTGGACACGTGATGTCTGATGACATGGCGCTAACTTTTTGGATTGATCCACTTTTCATGCCGAGTAACCGAGTCTTCTACATTTACATGCTTTGTTCGTATCAATCTGGAGTATCCTTTTCGTATCGATGGTTCACACTTCTTCGTATTGATGCTTTGTAACCACTTTGTATCGATACGAACCAATGCATTTTGTGTCGATGACTAGGTTCTGTTTTGTATCGATCATTCCTCACATCCTTTGTATCGATGATTTTAGTGGTGTTTCGTATCGATCGTAGGTTGATCAATACGAATTGAGTTGGTGACTGATACGAAGTACATATAGATATCGATACGAAGCTTTGCTTACCTGATGGATACGAAGTAGAATGAGCATATGTGGATCGATACGAATAAGCTGTTGGATGATGGATGCGAAGTGGGATACGCCTAGATGGATATGAACAAGACTTTTTTCCATGGATACGAACCACCACTTAACTTGATTTGCATTGATCATATCTTGAGCATACGAACTTCGATTGACCTAAAATTTGAAACGTAGCCTTTCCTAGCCTTGTTCATCATTACCAATTGATCCCGTCTTGATTGGAGCTCGATCAAATTTCGACGATATCGATTATAGCCTTATTTCCAATCGATCTTTAATACCGATTCCTGTCCTTTTTAGCCTATTTGTTGATATCCCGACCTTGACCAAAATGCAGGATAACACTGGAATTCTCTACTAAGAAGATGATTCGGTTGTGCCTATTTGGGTGCCTCAATCATATTTCCCGATCTTGGCAAAAATATCCCAGCCTCAAACTCACCTAACCAATCCATACCCAAAATGATCCTAAAATCTACGAAATCAAAAACAGACAAACTGCATGCAGACTTATAACCTAGCAAATCAAGTTCTAAATGGTCACATCTCATCCCAAGAGTTGCATACACTCTTCTTAGATTCGCAACCCTTAAGGAAGTAACAAGGTATGTAGGTTCAATACATAATCTATCAACCAAACACTGAGATATGAATGAAGGTGATGCACGGGTATAAAAAAGTACCCTAACTGGTATACTCTGAATCAAAAGCGTACCTTCCATCACAGTTTTCCCATTCTTTGCTACAGTAGGTCTAGAAGAAGATGGTGGTCCAATAGCAAATACCTTCCCTCTATCCGCCCTAGCTGGCTCTGGACACTAGTTCTTATAATGCCCAACTTGGTCATAGTTAAAGCATTTCACGTTCTTCTTCTTTGCAGGCTTCTTTCTTTTACCATTTCTGCACTCGTGGGCATAATGGCCCTTCTTATCACACTTGTAGCACACTAAATCAGCCTTCGCCTTCTTGACAGCATCCTTTTTCTGGGCTTCTTTCTTCTTTGAGAATTTCCTTTTGTTTCCCTGAGGGCCCTGAGACTCAACTGGTTTCTCCCTAACAGACACACCAAGCATCTCTTCATGGCGATTGGTCATCTCCACCATCACATGATAAGGTTCTCTAATATGAGTCATAGCCAATCTTCCTAGCTCTAGCCTCAATCCTTTTATGAATCTCTAATTTCTTCTAACATCAGTGTTGACCAAAGCATAACTGTATCGAGATAGCACATCAAACTTAGCAGCGTACTCGATCACAGACATCTGTCCTTCGACAAGATCCACAAACTTCCTCATTAATGCTGATTTGGAAACCTCAAACAAGAACCTCTACTCAAACCTTCTTTTGAAATTAACCCATGGTAGCTCATCTTCCGGAACTTCTGCTGTCACACTGTTCCACAAATGAAGCGCTAACCCTTGCAACTGTCTAGAGGCTAACATTCTCTTCTCTCCATCATTCAAGCCTACATCTATAAAGATCCTTTCATAGTTCATCAGCTAGTTCTCAACCTCAACAGCATCTTCTGTTCCGACAAATGGCTTCCCACCAAGACTGATGTAGTCTCGGTTTAGCTTAGCATAGTTTTAACTAGTTGGAACTAAAGGATTAGCTCCTCCAATATTACCAGCAGCTCCCGCTTGCAAAAGATTAGCCAACAATTGAAATGCCATCCTCGCTTCTACTTGCGGATTTCCAGCACCTACATTGGCCTCAGCATTTTGATTAGCATTGGCCCGTCGACTTTGGTTCCTCCAGGTATTAGGTCGAGCATTAATGTTGGTTGTGGTGCTTCTTCCACCTAGATCTCCTCTTCCGTTTCCTACCTCCATATCCTCTTTCTTGTAAATCTGCATATGAGTCTTAGTAAGATACAGAAGAATGGTCTAAGAGAGAAGGGAATACATACTTAGATATATACCTATATATCAAATAGAAGTACGTTACTATAGCGTTAACCCAAATCCCGATCTTATTTTCAAATTCATTAGATTATGTTTCAAAAAGCTTGTAGATTTTACTTATCTTTTAAAGTTTCATAAACCTTTGCTCTGACACCAACTTGTAACATCATCCTACTTAGAAGCCCAAAACTAGCGGCTACGGATGCTGCAGTCATCCATAGTTATTAATCTTCGACGATCAAATATGGCGGTGCTAGATATATTGATACACATATCACAGAAATATGGAAAAATCTTAACGATTCAAAAACATATTTCCACTTTCATATTAAAACATCTCATGTTCATTATATAATCCCAAAATATGTTAATCACTTTCAAAAAAATATAATTATTACAATTACGCCAAGAGCGACATATGAAGATGCTCCCTTGATTGATTATGGCTAATAAATCTGCCATTACAAACAAATACACAATGGAAAAAGAAAACTCTAAATAACTATCTTCCTTATGCATGCCTACATAAGCTTTATTAATCAAAGAAGAGAACCCAAGAACCTTAACTCTGAGACTATTCAAAATAAATTGAGCACCCGAGAGTTTAAGGGAAAAACAAAAGGTTTGAGTCAGACATAAAGCCTAGTATGAATAATAATCTAACATCTCAATCCATTTAGATATCTAGTGAGACCACGCCACTTAGCGGAACGTCTTTTCCCCTCATTGGTATTCTAAAACATTTATAAAGCCATATACCGTGCTCCTGCATTCACAATGGTTAAAACTTACATTTTCAAAATATTATAATGATATGCATACTTGAAAACAATTACGATTTCCCATCCTCCGTCTAATATGACACACTGTCCAACCCATAGTTCTCATGGGATCACTAAGAACCTATAGGCTCATGCCAGTTATCTTAATTAATTCATGGGTTCTCGTAAACCTATTATTTATTTCAATAACCAAGTACCTTATCCTAGTTTTCATGGATTGACTAGGAACCTATGGATTTATCCAGTAACTCACTTCACATCCTACTTTTCATGGGTTGACTAGGAACCTACCGATACTTTCATTAGCCACTGGCTTATCCTAGTTCTCAAGGGTTCACTAGGAATCTATTGGCTGATGTCAATTCTTAATCCGAGTAGTTTTCATGGGTTCACTACAAACCAGTTAGCCCCTACTAACTGTCTTTAATACATAGTTTTCATGGGTTTACTATGAACCTTTTGGTTCACAACAATAACTATAAAGTTTAGGCATCCTATATTTTTGGTCATTCAGACTCCTTGGATGCAATTATACTTATTCAGGAGTTTAAGCAATTTATATTCACTATTAAGTTAACTTAGCTGGTTCTTCTACCTTTTCCCTCAAAATACAGTTATGGGTTATCATGTGAATATATTCATATTTGAAGAAGCAAAACAATAATTTAACAATACCACTCATGTGGCTATAAAGTCCTTGAAATACATTTCATAAAACATAGTCAATACCTTAAACTTATATTTTTATCAAGGCAATACTTCTTCAAATTCCCAAGCCTAAAGTCATTATAAAACTCCTTTATATATGTCGTGGGTTTTCCTCTAAAAATTAGAGTATGGTTTTTTTTTAAAACCTTTTGACAATGTCGAATGCTTCTACTTTCAACCCCTTCCAAAGTATTGATTGTTTCTTTTAAAACAATAGGCTCCAGCCTCTTAAATACTTTGAAACACTTCTTTCAAAACCTTCCGACCTTGTTAAAGTATTCATTAAATAAGAGTGGAAGCATAACTTCCAAACCACTTAAAAGTAAACCTACCAAAAGTGTTGGAAAACAAACCTTTCGAAACCATTGAAACTCAGACCTTTCGATGCCATCGAAAAGCAAACCTTTCAAAACCATTGGAAAGCAAACCTTTTAAAGCCATTGAAATTCAGACCTTTTGAAACCATTGAAACTCAAACCTTTCGAAACCATTGGATTTATACATAAAAATATTACTTTGGGTCATAGGTGAAAGTATCTCTTTCGAAACCACTCTTTACTTTTATAAAATATTATGGAAGACAATCGAACCTTTCGACAACCTCGAAAGCTTCTACTTTCGACCCCTTTAGAAGGTTTCGGAAGTGGCTTATATTTAAAAAAATAGTTAAACCTTTCGACGACTTCGAAAGCTTCTGCTTTCGACCCCTTCGAAAGGTTTAAACAAAATCTTAGCTTTTGACTTTATTGAAAGCTCCTTTAAACAGGCAAGCATTCTTTTTCAAGTCAAAGTAACTAGGACAATCTCCTTCAAAAGCAACCATTTGAAAGCAACCTTCGACATCTTACCTTTCGACCTAGTCTGATTCACTGCATACCACCTAAATGAAGTTGAAAGGTCTCGGTCGAGAGGTCTAAGTCGAAAGGTTTGCCAAAGAAGGCGGAACCATCTTTTCTGGGTAAAAGCTGATTTTGCCAAAATAAGCAATCTTTTTGTAATAAACTTGCCTACTTATAAACATTTGATTGGCTTTTCCAAACTTCTAAATAATTTGGATAATATTTGCCGCATTATCTCAGATCTAAAATCAAGTTTACTTTTAACAAATAAGCCCTTCCTCTTATGAAAACAATTAGATCATTTAGGACCTCCTTTCGAAATAATTTATTTTCCATAAATCACTTAGTAAAAATTCTCAAAAATTTAGAAAATTCACTTTAATCATATCATCTAACATACTAGAATTTCAGACCCAAATTCTTAATACATTTTTCAAAATAAATTTATAAACCCAAATAACCATATTTTCCTTTGAAAATTTATAACAAATTCTCCATGGCTTGGAAAATTATAAAAATTGGAACCCCATTCTACAATTATGTTTTCTATAACATATAATTTTCCATGGCATTTAAAAATTATTAAGTATCAGTTTTACCCTAAAACCATATATATCTCCTTTAAACAACCTTGTCTAAATCATATAAATCATAAATCAAGCATATCACCAACCAATATATATCGTAAAATAGATTTATGATTAAATCCAGAACCATATGATGATAAAATCGATATAGAGATGTAGAAATTGTTATTCACTTTAGATCGGATAAGGAAATTGAAGTTTGATTGAGATTGATTTCTTCTAGCTTGATCCTAAGATTTACTTTGATTTTCTCTTCTCTTCCTACTGGTCAGCCTTGCTCTTCTTCTTACAGTTAATATTTTGTTTGAGACAAAAATGATCGTGTATGGCCTAACGAAAATGGTATAAGGGGAAATGTGGGTGGCAATTTACCCTAATGCCCTTATGTTCAATTTCTTAATTTTTAACCATTTATAAATTCATTAGTTTATATAAGCACGACCATTTAATTTATTAATCAACCACAGTCTCCTTATCTACATTATTCTTCTTAATTTATTCTAATTAAATCTCCGGAATAATGTCAATAAAATTAAGGGTGTTAAAGACTCCACTCCTTAAAGAATTTCGTCCTCGAAATTCAATAAGGATTAACTAGCAAACATAACAATCATTAGTAACATCTCCTTACAACCATATTATCCTACCCGACTAGCAACAATCTATATGAATATAATATAGACATAACATCAAAGCAGATCGGCATAAGCCTCTCGAATCATGTCCTCTATCCCCCAAGTACAGTCTTTCTCGTTTTCGCTCCATTGAACTTTCACCAACTTGACTTTCTTAGTCCTCAATCTCTTATCCTCTCGCTATAATCTGAATTGGATGTCTAACAAAAGTCAAATCAGGCTCCACTACCAAATCCTCCAACTCCATCTGAAGAATAGTAGCCTCAGGATCATGGACATACTTGTGAAGATAAGACACATGGAATGCATTAGGGACACATGCAAAATTGCTTGCAACACTACTCTATACATAAGCTTTCCAATCCTTTCTATGATCTGAAATGGACCAACATACCTCGGGGCCAACTTTCCCGATTTTCCAAATCGTACCACTCCCTTCATCGGTGACACTTTAATGAAAACGCTAACTCCTACCGAGAACTCTAGGTCTTTACACCTTTTATCTACGTAATTATTCTACCTAGATTGAGCTTTCTTCATCCGTTCTCGAATTAACTCAATCTTTTCGGACCCCTCTCTAATCAAATTTGGACCTAAGACCAATCTATCTCCTGTCTCTAACCAACATGCTGGCGATTTACATGGCCTTTCATACAAAGCTTCAAAAGGCGCCATTCCTATACTAGTCTGATAATTATTATTATAGGAAAACTCAATAAAATGTAGGTATCTTCCCAAGATCCACAAATGTCCAATACACAAGCTCTCAATAAATCTTCAAATACCTTATTGACTCTCTCTGTCAACCCATTCGTCTGTGGGTGATATACTGTACTCATCTTTAGCTTGGTACCTAATACCTCTTGTAGACTCCCCCAAAATTCGTTAGTGAATAATGCATCTCTGTCGCTAACTATGCTACTAGGAATCCCATAAAGCTTAACTATGTTCTTTATGAACAATTTAGCTAAAAAGGTGCCTACCTGGTTGAATTTACTGGAATGAAAGGGCACTCTTGGTCAGCCTATTCACAATAACCATATGCTTTCATTTCCTCTCCTTGACCTTGGCAACCAATCTATGAAATCTATTGACATCAAATCTCATTTCTAAATTGGAATATCTAGAGGCTGAAGTAACACACTCGGCTTCTGATAAGGGAAAGACTGTTGGATCATCAGTTAAGGCTATTGTAGTTGATAAGCGAAAGATTATGATTGAAAGTACGTTTTTGATTCAGAGTATAATAGTTAGGATACTATTTGATACCAGTGCATCACATTCATTTGTATCTGAGTGTCTGGTTGATAGGTTATGCTTAGAACCCACATACCTTGTTACTTCCTTAAGGCTGCTAATCCAATGGGAGAGTATGCAACTATGGAGATGAGATGTGACCAGATAGAACTTGAATTGTTAGTTCATAAGTTTGCATGCAGTCTGTATGTTTTCTATTTCGTAGATTTCGAAATCATTTTGGGTATGGATTGGTTGAGGAGGTATGAGGCCAGGATATTTTGCCAGGATGGGGAGATATCTTAAAGACACCCTGATAGTCATAACCAAATTATATTCTCGGTAGAGAATTTCGACCGGAGTAGTTATGCTTTGTTGAGTGCAATGGAAGTGGGAGAAGTTCTAAGTCAGGTTCAAATAGCAAGAGAATTTGCAGATGTTTTTGAGCTGGTCATAGGACTACCACTGAAACGAGTTGTTGAATTTCGAATAGATCTTATGCCAGGAGCTGAACATGTGAGTAGACCACGTAGAAGAATGACACTGACTGAGATGAAGGAATTGAAGGTGCAACTTGTGGAACTAGAAGGAAGGAATTTTAATAGACCAAACAGTTTGCGTTGGGGAGTGGCCGCAGTATTCATGAAGAAACCAGATGGGTCATTGAGAATGTGTATCGACTATTGTAAGCTAAATGAAAGGACGATAAATAATAAGTATCCTTTGTTGAGAATTGATGGTCTATTTGATATGTTGAGTGGAGCCATCGTGTTTTCCCAAATGGACTTAGCGACAGGGTTCCATCAGTTGAGAGTAGCAGACGATAGTATTCCTCTGATAGCATTTTAGACAAGATATGGTTCGTATGAATGGTTAGTAATGTAAATCAGGTTGACTAATGCACCCGCTTGCTTTGTGGATTTGATGAATCAAGTCTTTCGAGAGTATTTGGATAACTTCGTGTTGATGTTTATAGATGACATTTTGGTATACTCTAAGGATGAAAGAGAGCATGAAGATTATCTTAGAGTTGTACTTGAGATGCTGAGGCAGAATCAGCTAAAGTAAAAGTTTTCCAATTGCATTTTTAGAAGAGAGGGGTTAAGTTTTTTGGTCATGTGGTTTCAAAGAAAGGATTGTCAGTCGATCCAAATAAGATCGAAGCTGTGAACAATTGGAAGAGACTAAAGACGGTGACCTAGATCAGAAGTTTTCTTGGACTTACTGACTACTGTCGGAGATTCATCAAGAATTTCTCACAGATAGTAGTGCCTTTGACTAAGCTTACCAAGAAGGAAGTGAAGCTTGTTTGGTCCGACAAATGTGAGAAAGCATTCTTTAAGTTAAAGCATTTTTTGACCAATGCACCAGTGCTGGTAGTTCAAATTGGAAACCAACGATTGGTAGAATACACTAATGCATGTAGAACTGGATTGGGAGCAGTATTGATGTAGAAGGGCAAAGTCATAGCCTATGCATCTAGGCAACTTAGACCGCATGAAGTAAGATATCCTACTCACAACTTGGAGTTCGCTACGGTGATCTTTACCTTAAAGATTTGGAGGCATTATCTCTAGGGGAGAAATTAGAGTTGTATACCGATTGCAAGTCTTTAAGATACTTATTCTCTTAGAAAGAGTAAAATATGAGATAGCAGAGGTGGATGGAGTTTTGGCTGCTTATGATTTTGGTATAGAGTATACACCAAGGAAAGATAATAAAGTGGCTAATGCTCTTAGCAGAAGACATCAGAATGTTGTGTTGATTGTGTTGGTAGAATGGAAGGATCTAGAAGCTTTGGCCAGTTGGTTTGCAGTTAAGATCGATTGCTAGTTCTAGTAAAAGTACTGTCATGTTGTCCTGTTTAGAAGTTCGACCAGTGTTGATCAAGAGAATTGCTTCTAAGAAGAAGGAGGATCCAATATTAGCCAAGAGAATCAGAGGGCTTGAGGTTGGGTCGATGATTTGAAAGATTTTTGTCTTGACCAAAGAGGATGGTTGATAATAAAGGGGACAGTTATGCGCTCTAAATGTGGAGAACTTGAGGAAAGAAGTTCTTGGGGAATGTCATAGATCCAAGTTTACAATTCATCCTGGAGGGACCAAGATGTATCACGATATGAAGAGAAGCTTCTATTGGAAAGGCATGAAGAGGGATATTGGCTTGTGGGTTAGGAAGTGTGTAAATTGTCGATAATTGAAGATCGAACATCAAAAATCGAGTAGGTTACTTCGGCCTTAAGAGATTCTAGTTTGGAAATAGGCCTGTCAACGGATGCTTTCGGATGCAGATAGTGTCATATCCGCATCCGCATCCGAAATCATTTTCAGATATCGAATATCTGCATCGATGGATACGGACGGATAACGGATCACCATCCTATCCGCTAACGACCGATAAATCAAAAATTATAAATAGAAAATTTTAGTTTAACATAAATATTTTTCAATCCCATTGATTATAAAAGCGTTAAAAATCAAAAAAAATATGATGATAACAAATAGTTTCGAGCAGTTAATAAACATTAAGTGCATATAATATAAAAAACTAACTTAATGAAATAATAAATGAATATCTTTCACTACACTAAAATACACATAATTTGAACTATAGTCTTGACAAAAACCGGACAAATAATTTTTCGCATCCGCATCCGTTTTTTCGGATTTCGAATATTATCTGCTTTACGAATACGGGTGCGAATGGATTTTGGATTTTTCGGATATCCATTGACAGCCCTATTTGGAAATGAGATTCGATATCCATGGATTTTATAGATAGGTTGCCAAGGTCAAGCAGAGAAAATGAGAGTATATGCGTTATTGTGGATAGGTTGACCAACAGTGCCCATTTCACTCCAGTAAAGTCGACCAGGATGGCACCTGTTTTGGCGAAGTTGTTCATGAAGAACACAGTTAGACTTCATGGAGTTCCTAGTAGCTAGTCAATGAGAGAGACGCTTTATTCACTAGCAAATTCTGGAATTGTCTACAGGATGTGTTAGGCACTAAGCTCAAGATGACATCACCCTCAGACGAATGGGCAGACAAAGAGAGTCAATAAGGTACTCGAGGATTTGTTGAGAGCTTGTGTTGGATTTTGGTGGGTCTTGGGAAGATCACCAACATTTGGTCGAGTTTTCCTATAATAATAGTTATCAAACTAGTATAGGAATGGCACATTTTGAAGCTTTATATGGAGGACCATGCAAATCACCAGTATGTTGGTTGGAGACTGAAGAAAATTTTTGGTCTTAGGTCCAGATTTGGTTAGGGAGGCATCAGAGAAGATTGAGTTGATCCAAGAATAGATGAAGGAAGCTCAATCCAGAAATAAGAGTTATGTAGATAAGAGGCGCAAAGACCTAGAATTCTTAGTGGGAGGTAGGGTTTTCATTAAAGTATCACCGATGAAGGGTGTGGTATGATTTGGAAAGCCAGGGAAACTAGCACCGAGATATGTTAGTCCATTCTAGATTATAGAGAGGATTGGAAAGCTCGTATACAAAGTAAAGTTGCCGAGCAGTATGGAAGATGTCCATAATCTATTTCATGTGTCTCATCTTCGCAAGTATGTGCATGATCCAGAGGCTACTATTCCTCCAACTGGGTTGAAAGATCTAGCAATAGAGTCTAATTTGACTTTTGTTATACAACCAGTGCGGGTTGTTATGAGAGAGGAGAAAAGATTGAGGAACAAGACAGTCAAGTTGGTGAAAGTTTAACTAGCAACAACAAGAAGGACTACACTTGGGAGACAGAGGACAGGATTCGAGATACTTATCCTGATCTACTTTGAGGGTATGTCTATATTATATTTATATAGATAATTCATAGTCAGGTAGACTAGTATGGCTGTTAGGAGTCGTTATGGATGATTGTTATGTTTAGTATATAGTCCTTACTGAATTTCGAGGAAGAAATTCTTTAAGGAGAGGAGATTATAACGCCCCTAATTTTTGATAAAATTATTCAGGAGATTTAGTTTGATAAATTAAATAGACTAATGTAAATTTTAAGTCATAAGGAGGTTGAGATTTGAATAAATTTAATTAAGGTCGTGCCTAATAAACTAATTAATGGGCTTAAGAATGGTTTTAGGGTTAATTAAATTACATAAAGATATATTTGGAAATTTGCCTCCCATAAACCCTACCCTTATATATTTTCGTTCCTAACCTTTTCTCCCCATTCATATCACTTTGAAAACTAAACGCAGGAAGGTGAGGCTGGCCATTAATAAGAGGAATACAAATTAAAAGGTAGAGAATCAAGATTAGAGAAAATCAATCTCAAAGCGATCTCCTTATCTAAATCAAGGTGAATAATAATTCCATCTCTATTTTTGTTTTGAATCGTATATTTTCAGATTTAAGGGTAAATTCATTTTTTATGATGAATTGAATGATGATGTGCTTGAAGTTTGACTTGTTTAATTAAAAAGGTTTGTTTAAATGGATTTGTACACAGTTTTAGGGTAAAACCAGATTTTAATAATGTTCAAATGCCATGGAAAAATTTTATGTTGTATAAAACATGATTTTGGAGTTGAGTTTCAATTTTGTTAATTTTCCAAGCTATGGAAAGATTGTTATGAATTTTCAAAGAAAAATATGGTTATTTGGGTTTATAAATTTATTTTGAAAAATATGTTAAGAATTTGGATTTGAAATTTTGATATGTTAGATAACATGATTAAAACGAATGTTTAGAATTTTTAGGGATTTTTTCAAAGTGATTTGGTATGCAAATTAAGTTATTTTAAAAGAAGGACTTCTTTGTCAAATTGGTTTTGCTTAATGGAAGGGCTTAATTGATTAATTTAACCATGGTTTAGATCTAAAATTAGCGGCAGTTATTTTGGTAAAAATTTTGAAAAAGTTAAGGTAACCAATCTGGTGTTGACACGTGGCTGGTTAGTTAGAAAAAGGTTTGCTTTAAGTAGTTTTAAACCAGGTTTATTCAAAAAGAGGGTTTCACTTACTTTGGAAAGTACCTTTCGACACAGAAGCTTTCGCCTTCAACCTAATCGAAACCTACTAAGCTAAAACCAATACACAAGGTATCACAAGCATGGTACGTAGTGGATTGGAAACAGACAAAAGGTTAAGTTTCGAAAGCATGGCTTCCTAAGGAGACAAAACCTTGGTTTGTTTTTAAAAGAGAAGCGCGTGCCTTTGTTTTGTTTAAGCTCTCGGAGGATTTGAAGCATAAGGTTTCGAAAGAGGATAACATAAGTTTTCTTTCAAATGGATTATGAAAGAATGTTTTGAAAGAAGGGGTCCGATCTAGTCGAAGCGCTGCTGCCGTTCTTAAGCCTTTCGATGGTATTGAAGATATCAATGTTGTTGAAAGGTAATTTGTTTTATAAATTTAAGCTACTTCCTATAGTTTCGAAAGGGGTTAGAAATTTCGAAGGCTATAGTTTCGAAGCTAACCTTTCACTATTTTACCTAGATGTTTTATGCTTTCGAAAGGATGGTATCGACGCCATCATGTTTTCCCAATATTTTTATGTATAATAAAGGATGGTTTCGAAAGAGATGTTTTCGTCTATATTCACTTTGACCAAATAATATTTTAAGTATAAACACAATGGTTTCGAAAGGGGGATTTTCAATGATTATGGAAGGATTACTTCCAATAGTGTCGAAATGGGTACTTTCAAGTGGTTTCGAGGCTAAGCTTCTAAACCTAAATTTAATACTTTAATACAATCAAAAGGTTTTGAAAGGAAGGTTTTAATGTATTAGAATGGCAAGAGCCTAATATTTTGAAGATAAATTTTAATGCTTTCAAAGGAGGTCATCCTATGAAGTCAAAAGTAAGATTTAAAGGCTTCGAAAGGTTTTATAACCCAAACTCATTTTTAAAAGAAAAACCCATGGCTAAGTTAAATGAGTTTTTTTAACGGTTTGAGAAGAAGATTTCCTTGATAAAAATAATAGGTTAAAGGGATTATTTATGTTTTATATTAAACCCATAGAAGTGGTATATTATGTAGTTATGTTTGTTTCTTCAAATATAAATATATTCATATTATAATGGATTCATAACTATATTTTGAGGATGAATGGTAGAAGAGCCATCTAGGTTAATCCAGTAGTGAATATAAATTGATTAAACTTCTGGATAAGTTGATTTGCATCTAAGAGGTCAAGAAGACCAAAACATGGGATGCCTAAATTTGGAAGCTATATGGGAGATAGGTTCATAGTGATCCTATGAAAACTATGAGTAGATGTTATTAGGGCTATCAATAGGTTTATAATGATCCAATGAAAACTATATTATAGAGAGTGGCTGGCAGGGGCCAATTTGTTTGTAGTGCACCCATGAAAACTATATCCGGATTAAGTTATTGACAGTTGTCACTAGGTTAATCAAGCCATGAAAATTAGGATAAGGGAGAAGTTATTGGAGTCACCAATAGGTTCAAGGGAAGCCACGAATTAATTTAATTAATTGTCAAGGGCCAATAGGTTCATAGTGCATCCATGAAAACTATGTAATTGGACAGGGGGTCCATACATTATATAAAGGTTATTAGTAATCCCATGAAAACTAATAGGTTAATAGTGACCCTAGAAACTATAAAATATGATAGGTAGTCAATTTAAATAGAGGATGAGAAATTCAGTATGTTTTAAAATGTTTGCATATCATCATAATATTTTAAAATGACTATGTTTTTAACCATTGTGGATGCAGGAGCGATATATGGTTTTATAAAGGTTTTGAGATTCAAATGAGGGGAAACTTGTTCTGCTAAGCGGCGTGGTCTCGCTAGATATCTAAATGATTTGAGATGATAGATTATTATTCATACCAAGCTTTATGTCTGATTCGAAGTTTATGTTTCTCCTTAAACTCTCGGGTACTTAATTGATTTTTAGTAGTTTGAAAGTTGAGGTTTTCAGGTGCCTCGTTAGACGAATAAAGCTTCCAGAGACGTGTAGGAGGCTTGATAGCTATATAGAGTTTACTTTTATTTGCTTCCGCTGTGTTGTTTGTAATGGAAAAGATGTTATATTGCCTATATATATACTCTGACCATCCAAGGGGCATCTTCATATGTCTTTTTTGGCGTATGTTGTAATAAATATATTTTCTCTGAACGTGATTTGCGAATATAGGATTTTGTAATGAATTGGAAATATTTTGAAATGGAGTGTTTGAAGTTTAAATTTTTTCCATATTCATGTGTTTCTGTGTATCAACGAATCTAACACCGCTATATTTGTTGCCAAAGATTAATAACTATGGATGACTGCAGCATCTATACCCGTTAGTTTTGGACCTCCAAGTAAAAAGATAATACATGATTGATTGTGAAATGGTTGAGTTTAATGATTTAATAGGAACAGAGGAAATTGAAAATTCTTATCGTGGATGTTTTGCATGCATGGAATCATGCAAAAGTAATAATTAAATTCCCTTATAATAAGTAACGCAAGGTCTGCTATATGTTTCATGTTGCTTTAATTCAAAAACATGGGCGCAACCTTGGTCCACATTATTTTCATTGGCCTATTATGCTAATAAGCATAATCAATGTGTGTGCACGCATGCATATTATCATTTGCACACCCAAAAACAACTACATAAGCGCATATCATTTTCATGTCATATAAAAGGAGAAACATATTTTTCATTTCCTTTTCAGAGTATTTTACCCTCCGTCAACTTATCTCCGTCCCATTCACATATTAAATCAACTTCAAGCTCACCCTCCTCATTGAGCACTTGGAATTTATTGCTTGTTTCAGCAGCAATTTCTATACTTCTAACTCCTATCCCACTATCACCTACACAAGTTGCTTCAGCATTGGACTTATTTTCATGTTCGGTTACTTTGACTATCCCACTATCTATAGGCTTTGTAGGAATCATTTTATCTTTGACATCATGATTCACTTTGTATTTCCTTTTCAAATAAGAAACTCTCTACCATTTCTGTTTCTTTTTCACAACATGGTCCCCTGCTGTTGCTCCTTTGTTATCTTTGCTACCAGGCACATTACCTTTTGCCTCAACAGATTGTACTCCCTTTATTAGACCTGTCAAAATTTGACCCAACCCATTAACCCAACCCATTTACCCTACTTATAAATGGGTTGGATCAACCCATTTATGAATACCATTAAATGAGTTATGGGTTGGGTTGACCCATTTTTAAAAGGGTTATAAATGGGTAACTCATTTACCCATTTATTAAAAATATTAAATTTTAATATAAATTTAAAAAATAAGAATTTTGAACATACATTATAATTTTTCATGAAGACTGACAGTTGTACTTAGAAAATAACAGGCTACAACATCTCCATATTTGAATCCACCTAGTGCAGAAGCCGCTATTTTTTTTGTTCAGACTGCAATAACTTCTTCGTTCTAACTAGGAATCAAACGAGACTTCGACCGATCAACTCCAACTTAAATTACGGACAGTATGCAACACTCGGATACTTCATCGTGTGAATGCACACTGTAGTTCTCTAAGGAGACTAACAGTTGTACTTAGAAAATAACAGGCTACTACATCCCTATATTTGAACTCCGTCTAGTGCAGAAGCCGCTATTTTTTTGTTCGGACTGCAATAACTCCTTCGTTCTAACTCGGAATCAGGCGAGACCTCGACCGATCAACTTCCATCTAAATTACGGACAGTATGTAACACTCGGATACTTGATCGTGTGAACGTACACTGTAGTTCTCCAAGGGGACTGACAGTTGTACTTAGAAAATAACAGGCTACCACACCTGCATATTGAACTCCGCCTAGTGCAGAAGCCGCTATTTTTTTTGTTCAGACTCCAATAACTCTTTCGTTCTAACTTGGAATCAGGCGAGACTTCGACCGATCAACTCCCACCAAAATTACGGACAGTATGTAACACTCGGATACTTCATGGTGTGAACATACACTGTAGTTCTCCAATGGGACTGACAGTTGTACTTAGAAAATAACAGGCTGCCACATCTGTATATTGAACTCCGCCTAGTGCAGAAGCCGCTATTTTTTTTGTTCAAACTGCAATAACTCCTTCGTTCTAACTCAGAATCAGGTGGGACTTCGACCGATTAACTACCACCTAAATTACGGATGGTACGGAACACTCGGTCACTTTATCGTGTGAACGCACACTGTAGTTCTCCAAGGAGACCGACAGTTGTACTTAGAAAATAATAAGCTACCCATCCCCATATTTTAATTTTGATGAAAATTAGAATTAAAATTTTAAATTTTTGTCGGATCTCAAAACATAAAACTTGTAATTAGAATTATTTTATATTTATTTGTTTTTTATTAGTCAAATTAAATTTAAATCTTTAAATGGGTTAAATGGGTAGCCCGCTTATTAAGTGGGTTGGGTCATAAATGGGTAAAAGAGAATGGGTCATAAATGGGTTGGGTCGAACTTGACCCAACCCATTTAAAGCCAACCCAACCCATTTGACAGGCCTACCCTTTATCTCCTCCTCTTTCTTGCTTACACCGAGGCAGTTCTTATTACAGTGACCAAACTCCTTACAATGAATAAAAATTTCAAGCTTCCAAAGATATCTTACTTGCACTAGCTGCTCACTTCAATCCATCAATTGCACAGGGAAATGCTCAGCCAATTCCTTATCAGGAGAAACTCTACCAAACACTTTGCATATTCAATTCTTTCCAATTTTTCAATAGATTCATCCATGATAAAAACTTTCCTATTCTTGAAGATAGCCAGTTGATGCCTGTATGTGACTAAGCATACAAGGGAATATTAAAAAGTTTAATCCAAATAGGAACAGATCTTATACTGCTAAAACCATTAACCAATAGAAGGATCCTAAGTCTTGACTATAAACATCTTATTCTTCATTAGTATTGGGTCACCCATGGCTATTTTCTTTTTATCTACCTCACAAGATAGCAAGAATAAAAAAGAAAGCCATCTGACTTCACCTTTATAGATCATGTTAACTTCCATATTCTCTTGAGATGCTTAATAATAGTAGTACATGGAAGGGTTTTATCTAGAAAAAGCTAAAAGATAATCCTTTCACACTTCATTTCCCGCTTGTATCACCTCATCGGAAGAAATCAAGACATCCCCAGAGAAGGATATTCTCAAATTAACAGGATTGTACTTGCCAGCATTGTGTGGTTTGTGCTTGAAAAGGGAATTCCATGCTCATGGGGAATAGTAGAAACATCTTGATTGGGAAAAAAAATGATTGGACAGGGAAGCAAGAGAAGAAACAGAAAAAAGGTACACAGGAGGAGGAGGAGGCACAAAAGGTGGGGGAGGATCTGAAGCTGGAGGAAGGGCTTGAAGGAGAGTTAGGCGTAGGAAGTTTGGACAAGATAGGAGGCGTAGGAAGGAGCAGCAAATTTGAATTAGAGCAAGAAGAAGAGGCAGGAAGAGGGGCTACCATGAAAGAGAAAAAACTTTTTGAGATGTTTTGGTGTTATTCTCAAATTAATTTATATGAAGCCAAATAGATTTAGAAAGAAAGATATTCATATACATATATATATATATATATATATATATATATATTAAATCATAATAACTTTTACACAATTTAGCAGTTTAGACTAATTTGTCTAACTTCTGTATTTTATTGCACTATATCTTACTTGTTTCGGAGCATATTCCGAACACCTGTTCTCAATTGTGTGGGTAATAATAGCGGACGTCACACTTTCAATGCCAGGTTAGCTTTGCTAAAAAAATTATTTTATATATTTAAATTTAAATAAATTGCTAAACTTCATAATTTGCAAGATCATAAATTAACTTCAAATAAATTTATATAAGAAAAATAGATTTATAGAATGAAAATATATTAAACTATAATTACATTTCAAAATATATAATAAATTTCCAACCACTAAAATTATTCTTTAGGAAACTCTTAATATAAGACATAATTTTAAATACTGCATATAATTGTACTTTTGAACCAAGTAGGAATAGAATTAAAAATATAAGAAAATTGTAAAAATCATCTTAGAGAAACAGAAAATGCACAGATTCAATCGACTGAAATTGCTCCCTAGTCGATGGAATTCAAATTCATTCAACTGAATTCAAATTCAGTCGACTGAACTATTCGATTGTCATCAAATTTTAGGTTTTTCTTCTCGGCTATGTAAGTTACAAAGGTTCAGTCGACTGTGTTCTTCTTCCGGTTGACTGAAATACCGCAAGTCTTAAAAATGACCCTATGTAGACAATTCAAACTCTAATATAACTCATTGTTATTCGAAAACTACTCAAAACAAATCAACATAAATTCCATAGTATGTGAACATAGATGAAACCGAACGCATCAACATATACAAAATAAAATTCAAGTATATAAATATAGTTGTGATTGAATAAACACTCACCTTGGCCATATCTAGTATAATTTGCTTTATACGATTCATTGCCTCTTTTTTGAAAATCTTCATACTCCAAAGCTTAGACAAAATGCAAACTTCTTCATAGTTTATAGTGTAGCATAGTGTTGAACATGATATATTTGAATTTGGCAATTTTTAAGAGTTTATATACATATATATATATATATATATATATATATATATAATTTTAGAATGAAGAGGAGGGTTTATTTCAATTTTAGCTTGTTGAAACAAAAGTAGAAAAATGTGGATGGAGAAAGAAACGTGAATGGATTTCACGTGCTAGGGAAATTTAGACTTAGAGTTGTCTAGACATGATGAAGAAGAAGTTGGTTTTGGGCTTTATGTATTTAGGGCTTGCACAATTCCTAAACCATTTTATTTCTTTTACATTTAAAACCGTTTTCTTTTCAATCACAAAACCTAATAAAACTTCAATTAAAAATCATATTAATATCTTTAAAATGTTTACTCAACAACGTGAATTTTTTATAGAATTTAATTTTCATAAGTTTCTTTATATTAATTAATTTAATCAAAACTACCATCTTTAGCCCATTCAATAAAAAACGTTTTTTTTTAAATTAGTTCAAATCTTTACTTAAAAATTACTACTATCATAAATTTTCGTTTCTCAATCATTATACAATTTTATAAAATATTAACCTCGTATTTTAATTTATTTACCTTAAATCATTCTCTTATTGCGTATAAAATGCCTTTACTGAATAAATTCCAAAACTACTTATTTAAATAAAATAAAAATTCTTTTCCTTTAAAAATACATTAATAATCTCAATTACTAATGATATTAGATTTTTTGAAATTATTCAATTACTTTTATCATGTTCAAAACTAGTTAAATTAAAAGTATAATCATCTTTAATTAAACATTTACTCCTCATTTTATTAATAATTCAAAATCTTTAAACTATTTAACTTCCTAAAATACTTCACTCAAAAACTTTTCAACAATTCTTCCCAAAACAATTTAGATTCCATCAGGGATTTTTATTATCCAAATTCCAATATTTAGCAAAATAATTCCAAATTATTTTCATTTAATATTTAAAAATCCATTTTAATTAATTAAATCGCCATTATTATTAATTAATTACCGCTTAACATCGAATTGTTATAGACTTTCCTTCTTAAGAAAATTACGTCGTCATAGTTTTCTATAGGAAAAATCCACAACGAGTAAAAATAACAGGAAATTATTGTGAAGGATAAAAAATTTCAGCATTTTAACCTCAAGGACAGACCTTCAGTATTTTAGCTTGAATGACAACTATCTCAAGGTATCAGTTTTTAGTTATTGGTAGCATTTTTTAGATATCAGTTTGTAGTTATCGGTAGCAATTTTTTGGTATCAGTTTTTAGTTCGGTAGCAATTTTGGAAGAATGTTTGTCCTTATGAATAATTTTGGAAGAATGTTTGTCCTTTTGAATAGTTTTGGGAGAATGTTTGTCCTTGTGGTTAAAATATTGAAGTTGTATCCTTGAGGCTAAAAATATATGAATTTTTATCCTTTAAATTAATTTCCCCTGAAAATAATTAGCTTTACTACACCCAGTTTAATTAAATCTCTACATGCAATCATCAAAATAATATGAAACTTATTTGAAACAACATCAATTATTTAATTTTTCATTTGCTCTTCAACAGTAGTAGTTTATTATCTTATGCCCGATGTCAGTGGTCATGGGCTACGAATTGAAAAACTCACTTAAGATAGTACCCATTATCTTATCAATAAACCTTAAAATTTATAAAAATCTTTAATGAACTTCATAATATTAATATATTTTACTATTTATTTCTTTTTTCCCGAAAACAATAAAGGAAAATGATTTTTGTTAGTTTACTTTCTTTAGAAATGTTCTTACTTAACAAAACCTTTTCTAAAATATTTCTAATACATATACACAAGGTGGAGTACCCCAAATATTTGTGTCAAACTTTGAAAATTTTACCTTTATAAGACAAATCCTCAAATTTAATTTCAATACTTCAAAACGAACTCTAAATTTTTTGTAAAGCACTTGAAATAAATTTATATCTTATTCTCGAGACTTTCCTAAAATCATAAGTCATCAAGACATAACTTGGTTTTAAATTTATAATCAATAAATTTAACTTTGATTTTACATAAGATCCTTTTCAAGTAAACTTACACAACTCCTTCCAAATAATTTTTACTTTAAAAATTCAACTTTCCAAAATTTTCTTTTGTTTACAAAATTTTGTTCCATTTGTTTTCACCCAATTCCCAAATAATTAACACTTTAGAACTCAATTTTTACCAAAATAATATTTATATTTTCCTTAATTTATTTACTTCATTTAAAAAAATAATTCTTCATTTTCTAAAATATTTTACTCACTTCAAAATATTCTTCACATTTTTTAAATTTTGCAAAACATCACATATAACTTCCTTCGAAATATAATCATTAAAACAATAATTTCATTATAGCTCAAAATATATTAATTTTATCAAAATATCACATCATTTTTCAAAACTTCACAAGATATTCAAGAAATTTCAAAGCTTTTCAAAACTTTTCCAAACTCTACATTCGTATGCCTCGTCGCAGTGTTTAGAAATCTTTATCGAATGTTGATCAAACGCATCAACCGAAATTCTTAAAGCATTCAACGGACAGATTAACACAAATTTAGTTTCAAAAATTCTTTAAATTATCTTATCTATATGCATTTATATTGAACCATACTTCATAATAATAATCATTTAAATAAAACATAATCAACTTCCACTTTTATAAATATTCTGATAAAAGTATTCTAGTTAAAATATTTATTACTTTCATAAAATTTTCATTTTACTCTTTATATTTATAAATTAAAACCATACTCACTCTCACTTAAATATTTTTCAAAACTCTTCTTCAATAATAAATCATTTCCAATAATTCAAAGAATATCAAGCAAGCATTAAAACTCTTTACCAAATATTTTTAATAATGTATATACATAAATAAGAAGTTATAAAATAAAAATAAAATGTTCAAAATTCTTAGCTGTAGATTCACCACTAAAAGCACCACAAGATATTAATATAATGAATTAATATAAATAATCATCAATCAATCAAATATATAATATAAATAGACGTTAACATGCTTAGCGGAAAGTAATCCATACATTTTCGCAGCGCATTCTAATCGTTAGCGGATCAGAACACGATAATTTATACTAATCCACCGGAGGTTAATCATATTATTTCATACTTAATAGGTAATAGTAAAGTATTATTTTTATATGCAAAATACAAATATGTCCCTAGGTGATTACCCCATCAATCATCTGTTGGCGTCAAAATTGGCCACCAACACTCAGTTGTATGAAAGCACCAATATCCAATCACAGATCTCATTTAGTATCTAATATAGAGAATATAATATGAAGAACAAACAAACTATAATTGAAAGCAAGTAAAAAGAGATAAGATTTATAGTTATTCAACTAACTCTAGCCTACATTCACTTCAGAATAATCCCTTTTATTATATTGTAGTCTGCTTACAGTTACAAGTCAAAATTCAAGAACAAAATCAGCAGATTGTAGTCTACTTTGAAGATAAAGAGAAGCAGAAAGAAGATCCAGAAGATACGTTTTCTAATTCTATTTCTACTGTATTTATAGGGGAAGATTTGCACGAATCGGACTGAAATTTTGATAGAAGGTTCGGAAGACCATGACGAGGCCACCTAAAAATTTCCAATCCTATAGAGGCCCACAATAGGGATCGATACTGATCCATATTAGTGAGGCCAAATGTGATTTGATCCCTATAAGGAGTGCCATATAATGTTATCTACCTTCTTCCCAAATTTTGTGCAATTCTGACGTACGGTTTATGAGATATCGCATTTTCCATAAACTAGGTTGCTTCAATTCCGATTTTTGCTGATCCCTCCAAAGGGAGTTATGTCGATCCCTCCAACTTTCTCCAATTGGAATGAGATCCCTAAGGGGTATTCCACATGTTTAGTAAGCTTGTGCTCTAAGTTTCAACATAATTTAATGTATAGATGTTGAGACATTGATCGATCTTTGCTATAAAGTTGGGTTCAACCGATCCCTAAGAGGGAAAAGGGTCGATCCCTATTGAGGGATAGAGGCCAATCCCTCCAAAATCCTACAAATTCCATGTGATACCTTGGGAAGCTTCTCCATGTTGTATAATGCTTAACCTCCCAGTTTCACACCAATTGGATTAGTAGAACTCGATTTATTGATCAATCTTTTTTGTAATATGTTGTGAAGGCTGATTAGGGTCGATCCCTATGGAGGAAAGAGGGTCGATCCCTCCAACTTGCCCTATTTTATGTGCGATCTCTAGGGTAGACTCCCTATGGTCCCACATCTTGTAAAAAAATCTTATAAGCATTGGACTTATGTAGTTGGAGATATTGATTATTTTCTATTGAGTTGTACTTGCTTTGCTGAAATATGCCGATCCCTTTTATACCGATCCTTTTTTATACGATCCCTTTCTTAAGTGAAGTAATTTTCCCATAACTTGCGCATACAAACTCCAAACGACTTGAGATTTGAAATGTAGCCTCATGAGGCCTTCCTTGTCACTTTATACCGGTATCACCCGGTTTGGGACAAAAAATTGAGGACATGTACCGATCCCCTAAGGGAAGAACATACACTGGTCCCCTACCTGGGGGGGTACTAATCCGTACTTAGAATATTCTAGAGATGGAATCTCTTGGTCTTGTTTGCTTCATATCATTGCATGTACTTGATTTCTGGACCTCAAAATCATCGCTCTGGGTTGCTGGCCTTGATAATCATGAAGTCTATTGGGTTAATCTGCCTGTCTACTGCCTTGGAAAAATGTGGGTCAACACTTTGTCCCCAAAACATGCCTTGCAATAAGAAGGTGTGTTTTGAATTACCCTAAATCCAAAATCCATAATCCATTGATAGCCCTATTTTGAAATCTAGAATTCAATCCACATCCACGGTCTATCCAGTTCGTTTTATCTATATCTGCATCCATCTAAAGCCAAATCCATTGTTGTTCAAAACTGATATCCAAATCCATGACCTCTCCGGGTTGTTATCCTAATCCAAATCCTCGATCTCACCAGAACCTTGCCAAGCATAATCCATACTAGACGATCAGAATTGGCTGATCCATCAAATTTAAGTGAAGTAACCTACCTCTTGCCAGAAATAATCCATACCCGACGACCTTGATCACTATGGATCCTTGCTAAGCATAACCATGCTCAACGACTTGAGTAGGCCGATCCATCGCGTTCAAGCAAAGCGACCTA
Organism: Allium cepa; assembly: GCA_030765085.1. Taxonomy (NCBI): domain Eukaryota; kingdom Viridiplantae; phylum Streptophyta; class Magnoliopsida; order Asparagales; family Amaryllidaceae; genus Allium; species Allium cepa. The sequence goes on from CM060941.1 coordinate 229,925,745, forward strand.
GCCCTTGTCAAGCATAGTCCATACCTGACGAAGTTGATCTCTTCGGATCCTTATTGAGCACAATCCATACTCGACGACCTAAGTAGGTCGATCCATCACGTTCGAGTGAAGCGACCTACCCCTTGCTAGGCATAGTCCATACTTAACGACGTTGTTGGGTTTTACTCTTCGGCCTCGATACCCAGTTGAGGACTTAATCCATGATGCACGAGTCTATTTCATCGTGTTTGCCCGGTAGAAAGACCCATACCTTGCGATCATTATCCTGTCTCTCCGGACAGGACTACAACCGTGACCTGTTTTATTCATCGCATTAGTGCGGATCCAAGTGTTTTTGAAGATTCATTTGTTATGGTGGTACATCGCCATCTCAGGGCAAGCCTAGGGACCGTCCTTGATTCTGTACATGTGTAAGTGACTTAGACATTTCAGTGTAGAATTTATTGGTTATTTAGTTCATGCCATCCCGATCGAGAGATGATGACCTATGCCCTTAAGCCAGGCTCGCTCCAATTTATAGCAGATGATGGCTACTCTTGTTCCATCATCATTATCCATCTCCTTGCGCAACCATCCAAATCGTGCCCCTGGTTCCATAGGAAGTAGAGCCGATCCATTCTCCTTGGCCAGGGTTTGCCCCAGGTCACTCCAATCCATATCCAAGCCTACTAGTTTCTACTCCAAGTCCTAGATTCTAATTTCCAGCTATTTCGACATCCATAAATGGTTTCCGATCATTATTTCCATCCCGCCCCCCGAGTCCACGAGAGGATTCTAGAACATATTCCTTTGGACGAGTATCCAAATTTCAATTCACACCAAGCTCCATGGGATTGACCACAGATCCTCCGGCATAATGATCAACCGGACCTGGGGCATGCCCCCATGCCTTTGGGGATTGGTGTTGGTCCCTCTAAGATGGCCAGGTACTACCCTTGGCTGCTCTGTTCGACTCCTTTATCCAATATCTCCATCTTCATGCTCTCAGTTCTGATTTCTAACGGATCTTGCCACTTCAACTCCTTGATCCATAGCTCTAGTAGTCCCTATCATTCCAACTCTTTGATTTTGCATTCCAATAGCTCCTATGGCTCTAGCCTGTCTGATCTGTCGAAATATATTCTGCATCATCTTCTCCTGTCCTTTCAGCATCCATTTCTGCATAGCGTTCATCGTTATTCCCATTTCATCTCTGTTGATGTAGATAGATGATTGATTAGGTCCAGCTCTTGAGGAAGCCTCATGACTCTCTTCAAGATGGCTCGTATCTGCTACTTGTCTCTGTTTTGATTGCCTAGCCATTGATTTCTAGATCCAAGTATCCATGCTACCAAATCCAAGATCCTAACTTCCAAATCTGTGGATGCAAGTCCCTCTCTGTGAAAGCACCAAAATGTTGGCATCAAAATAAGCCACCAATACCCAGTTGTATGAAAGTACTAATATCCATCCATAGATCTTAGGTGGTATCAAAGGTAAAGAATATAATATGAAAAATAAACAAAATAAAAAAATGAATGCAAGCAAAAAGAGACAAGATTTATAGTGGTTCGGCTAATTCCGGCCTATGTCCACTTCAGAATAATCCTTTTTATTATACTGTATTTTGTTTACAATTACAATCCAAATTCAAGAATAAAATTGGTAGAGTGTAACCTAGGTTGAAAATGAAGAGAAGCGGAAAGAAGTTCTAGACGATCCCTTTTCTAATTCAATGCCTGTTGTATTTATAAGGGAAGACATGCACGGATCAGATTGAAATTTCAGTAGAAGGTTTGGCAGAAGCATAGATCGGATCCCTATTAGTGTGACAAATGAGTTGCGATCCATATATGGAATGCCCTATGATGTTAGCTACTTGCTCCCTAAATTTTGTGTAATTCTGACGTATGGTTTATGAGATATCGCTTTTTCCATGAAGTAGTGTTGCTTGAATTTTGATTTCTTCCGATCCCTCCAACTTCCTCTGATTGGAATGAGATCCATAGAGGGTGTTCCATATGTTCTATTAGGCCTGTACTCCAATTTTCATGTCAATTAGATATATAGATATTGAGATATTGATCGATCTTTGCTATATAGTTGGGTTTAGCCAATCCTTAAGAAGGAAGAGGGATAATCCCTATTAGGCCGATCCCTTTAAAGACCTCCAAATTCCATGCGATCCCCATGAGAGCTTCTCCATGTTGTATTATGCTTAGCCTCCAAGGTTCATGCCAATTGGATAAGTAGAACTCGAGCTATTGATTGATTTTTATTGCAATATGTTGCAAAGGATAATTAAGGTCTGTCCCTATGGAGGGAAGAGGGCCGATCCCTCCAACTTGCTCTATTTTATATGTGATCCCTAGGGTAGACTCCTTCGGGTCCCTACATCTTGCTTAAAAATTTATATGCATTTGACTTATGGATTTTGAGATATTGATTGTTTTTCATCGAGTTGTACTTGCTTGGCTGAATTATGTTGGTCCCTTTTTTATACAATCCCTTTCTTAGGTAAAGTAATTTGCCCATAACTTGTGCATACAAAATGCAAATGACTTGAGATTTGAAATGTAGCCTCATGGGGCCTTGCTTGTCACTTTATACCGGTCTCACCCAGTTTGGCACAAAAATTGAGGATATATACAGATCCCCTAGGGGAAGGGATATGCACTGATTCCTTGCCTAAGGAAGGTACTAATCTGTACTTAGAATGTTCTAGAGATTCTATCTCTTGGTCTCGGTTGATAGAGCATCATATAATTGCCTGCACTTGATTTTTGGACTTGTAATCATCGCTCTAGGCCACATGCCTTAATAATCATGAAGTTTATTGGGTTAAATCTGCCTGTTTACTTCCTTTGCAAAAGGTGGGTTAACATCATCGTATAATATTTATACTTACTCCTATTATAGACTTATTATCCCAACACACCCAAGGGCAGGGACCTTAAGCTTCATCTAGACCAATGACTCATGTCTCATATATATGATGGATTGTTTTGAACCTGCTCTAATACCAACTATAACACCCCATCTTTATACCTATACTATCTACGAGTATTGCTAGGAAATATTGTCAGATATTATGGAGAATAAGGCTATATGGGGTACACACGTGAATATTTCCTTGGGCTAACATTGGTACATATTTAAATATCGAACAAATAACTCACCTATATGTACACAATATATGTACAAAGCAATAAACACGTGTGCTTTCAAGATAGAGCAATACAAAATATACAATAAATAATAGAGAGAACATAGATTCGAAGAAAATGTTGCAATAATATATAATAGGAAAGTATACATAGATCCAATATACATCAAATATACACTGCCATTTAAACATCCAATACATGAATCCAAATACACCTCAATAACAAACGATGACTATATACAATGATATTTTATCCTCCGTTTATGCCCAACATCCACACAATGGTCATCATATCCTTGAACCTGAAATGTCTCGGACTAACCCGAGTATTACAAATAACACATGGGTTAGACTATGTCAACAATGATAGATGTCAAAATAGAAAAACAAAGCTAATATGAAAAGTACAATAAGGATGGAATAACAGTCGTAGAATATCTCATAACAACATTCACAACACACCCATATAGAAAAGTGCCATCACCCATATAAATCAAATTAGTAGAAACGCAGAAACCATGTCTAATGGATGAATCATCCATACAAATAAATCATCATCATAGAAGATGAAGTCATCAAGTAAAATTGGGATATCATACATCAATGAAAAAGATAAATATATATAATGGACATTCCTAAGTCTGCATAACCAATATAGTAAAATGGATAATCAAACATATAAGAAAAACATATCACATGACTAAGAATGATTCAGGGTGGACCATACTCTAGATACTGTCCTAGGTATAATCACATGTCATCATAGTGTATGCGTATCTACCACTTATATGCATACCGGAACCAGAAGAGAGACTGGCAGCACATCTGCTTACTACAGAAGCCACATGTGTTTTCATCTAACACGACCCCTGTAGTCATCGGTTAACATTACTTCTCCCTTCGGTATCATGACAATGATCTACCAATGGCTCGAAGCCTCTTCGATCACAACCCTACATGTGACTCTATCATAACTGACCGCTGGACTATGTGACATAGGGGCAACCACACAACACCTACTAATAATATAAGGGTGTTACGGATTCAGGGTGCGACAGCAATTAGACCGTCAAGGTGGATACTGGCTAATTTGGTTCACTCTTGAGATATAAAGAGAGTTGGAAAATGGTTGATAGTTATATATATATATATATATATATATATATATATATATATATATATATGTATGTATGTATGTATAATTTATGACTAACAAGTAGCCTACACATAAGCCTATCACGAGTCACACACTACATACTCCTGTACGAGTGTCATCCACGAGCAATGAATTACCGAATAAATATCACAACGACATCCCATTTCACCATTTGTTACTGGTCCATTTATTTAATGCTTACACATTACACTCGTTTCTTCAATGTTATATACAATGAGTCCAACGAATAACCACAAAAGTATTACCAAAAGCCCTATCCCAAACAGAATTACCAATCTATTTATTCAGATCCCTCATCACACAGAATAAAATATCATTAAATCATACTGAAGGATGTCATCACCATATGAAATCACACTAAAGGCAAATAATCATATCAATAACTAATGGTGAATCATTCATAACAACAAATCAATGTGGTGGAAGAAATAAGAAATCACAAAAATCAAGTAAAATAATATTTAAAAAAATATATAAATAATTATCTTATACTCTTAATTATGGGTTAATACCTTTAATTCATTTATATAATCACAAATAAGATTTAAATAAAAAACACATTTGCAAATCTATACGTATATTCAAAAATATTATTTATTATATTAAATCATTTAGTAACATTCAAATTTGATTTAATCTATAATTATAAACTACTCTCAAATAAATTTATATTAAGCCAAATAGTTTTAGAAAGAAAGACGCACACACACGCACATGAGCGTGCGCGCACACGCACATATATATCTATGTGTTTAACCATAATAACTTTTATATTTACATTCAAATAAATTACTAAACTTCGTAATTTGTAAGATCATGAATTAATTTCAAATAAATTTATAATAAAAAAATTAGATTTCTAGAACGAAAATATATTAAACTCTAATAACAATTTCAATTTATTTATATAATAAATTTCCAATTATAATATTATTTAGAAAACTCTTAATATAATATACAATATTAAAACCACATATAATCAAACTTTTGAACCAAATAGGAATAGAATTAAAACATAAGAAAATAATAAAAATATTCTTTGAAAAATAGAAAATGCGCAGATTCATTCGAATGAAATTGCTCCTCTTTTGACTGAAGCCGATAGATTGAATTCAGATTCAGTCAACTAAACTATTTGATTGTCATCAAATTTTTTAGTTTTCTTCTCGATTATGTAATTTACAAAGGTTCGGTCGACTAATTATTCTAAGTCTAATATAATTTGTTTTATACCCATCTACCATAGCTAATTTTTTAGAATTTATTTATATTTTATTTTAATTTTAGAGTGAATAGGAGAATTTATTTCAATTTTAGCTTGTTGAAATAAAAGAAGGAAAATGAAATGGAGAAAGAAACGTGAATGGATTTCGTGTGCTAAAGAATTATCTAGACTTAGAATTATCTAGACATGATAAAGGAGAAGTTGGGTTTGTGCTTCTTGTATTTGGGCCTTACACAATTTCAAACCATTTTAGTACTTTTGATTTCTTTTACTTTTAAAACCATTTTCTTTTCAATCATTAAACATCATAAAACTTTAACTAAAAGTCAAATTAATATTAATATCATAAAAAGTGTTTACTTACCATTATGAAATTTTTTATAGAAATTATTTTCCATAAATTACTTTATATTAACTAATTTAATCAAAACTACCATCTTTAGCCCATGTAATAAAAATCCATATTATCAACCAAAATTAATTCAAGTCTTTACTTAAAAATTACTGCTATCACAAATTTTCATTTCTAAATCATTACATAATTTTATATAATATTAGTCTCATATTTTGATTTATTTACCTTAAATAATTCTCTTATTGCATTTAAAATGCCTTTACTGAATAAATTCCAAAAGTACTCGTTCAAATAAAAAAGGAAAACTTCTTATCCTTTAAAAATACATCTATAATCTCAATAACTGATAATATTAGACTTTATAAAATTATTCAATTAATTTTATCATATTTAAAACTATTTAAATTCAAAAGTATAATCATCATTAATTAGACATGTAAACTCCTCATTTTATTAGTAATTCAAAATCTTCAAACTGTTTAACTTCCTAAAATACTTCACTCGAAAAACTTTTCAATAATTCTTCCCAAATAATTTGAATTCCATTAAAATGTTTTTATTATCCAAAATCCAATATTTCTCAAATAATTCCAAATTATTCTCATTTAATATTTACAAACTCTACATCGAGTTCTATAATTATTGTGAAGGAATTCTCGATTTTTATTCATTTTATTCATTGGTTTATTTATGTTATCCACTGATAATTTATTTTCCAATAAACAAATAATGGTTGGTTTATTGGACTTGAGAAAAGCTAATACTTCATTCATTTTGAATTCAGTATTAGTTGCTCTCATAGTCTAAACAATCATAGATATTTACCTATTTTTTAGCCTTAGTAATCCTTTTTTGGGCCTCTACGTCTTTGGTTGTGTGATTACTATTACATTAACTTCATTTGTATACTCAAGATTCTCTGAAGCATATGCTGCACAAAAAGGGTCTTTTTCTAATTGAGTTGCATTTTAATCATATTATCGGCTATGTTTAGGACAAATTCATTCTCAAAATGGAATTCATCTTAAACATAGTTTACTAAAATAATACAATTGGTTATATTATAAATAAATATAAAATATTTGTTTTAATAACCTTAAACCTGGTTTATGTTAATATATAAATAAAAAAATAGTAAATGTATATTTTCTAAAAATAATAAATTTGGTTTTGAACTTTTTCTTCAAAAAATATTTTTATAAGGCCTAAAATGAAATATATATAAATAAACTAATCTATTAATTATTTCATTGTAAAATACATGCTTTTGTTATTTTATTGTTTTCACATAATTTATGTTCAAAATAATAATATATTTTTTGTTTATTATAGCATAAATAAATAAATATTTATTTATTTTAATAATTAAAATATATTTTGTTTCATTTCCATAAATTAAAATTGGAATTTTAAAATTGTTTACTTGGTCAAAATTAGTTACTTTGGATATTAAATTTGATTTCAAATTTTTCGGACTTGGCCAAAATCTGATCAAATGTTTTAAAGGTTTATTATATTTAATATATAAATAAAATCTGAAATTATATATAAATACAAATATTTATATTTAATTAATGTTTTGAGATAGCCAATGCACATAAAAATGATGAATTTATTCGTAATAGACGCAAATCCCAATTTTTATTTATGTATACTTTAATTATTTACATTTATTGATATGTCGCATGTACGCATTATACACTGTAGGATCGAATTAACCCTGAAGGGGGATGAACAGGGTTAAAAAAATAAAAAATTATATATAAATAAAAATTGCAACACAGATAATAATAGAGTAACCGTGGAAATAAAAATAACGCACAAGTTTACCCACCTTCGGCAAAACCCGCCTACTGCTGCCCTCAAGATTTCTACTATGAATTAAGTAATTTGATGTTTACTGTCCCTGTAAACTCACTACTCTCGCTAATCTGATTGCTCTAACCCTATGCTCCACACTCTGCCATAACTCAGCCACTGTGTTGTGAATTCTCAAACTACGCTACGTAGCTCGTAACCAAGCTGTAACAACCCGCATATTTTACGATTATATATTTAAATATTTTACTTAAATATAACATCGTTAGTTAAATTTAAAGTCCGAAATATGACTTTCTATAAACAGTCGAATCCGGACTCGGGACCCCTTCCATTGAGGTTAAAATGGCATTTGCGACCCTTTTCAGTATAAACATCGATATGTTTGGAGTTGATTAGAATTTTGATATTTTCATTTGGGGCTTTGGGTTTGGGTTTGGGTTTGGGTTTGGGTTTTAGCCCACTAACCTAACAAGGAACCCAACTCCTCTATCAAATACCCTAAATCCACTCATCTTCATTCATTTCATTTCTAATTTCCTAGCACTCTCAAGCTAAAAGGAAATGGGGGAAAAGATGGGAAATTAAAATTCCTAAACCCTAGTTTTGTTAGGAAATTCGAATTCAAGTCCAAAATCAAAGAGAAGCATAGATAAGCATCCTCTTCATCTTCTCCATCTCAATTCCTCTTCAATTTTCATGAAATTTCCTATAACCTAGCTTAGGAAATATTTGCTTATGATCTTAGATTGGAGCTTCTAGAGTTGAAGTTAAAGAGTGGTTGATCTATCCTTTGCTTTAGAGTTTCTCATTCGTTGTTTTTGGGTTTAAAGGTAAGTTCTTGAACTCACATCTATGTCTATACCTTTGATAGTTGTTAGGTATAAATTCCTAACATTTATTTCATGTCCATTTGCTTTTGAATTGAATTGGTTTGGCGAATTTTTCAATTTTTGGTATTTTGAAGTCAACATCTATGAAAATCCTTATATGGATGTTTGGACATGTTGCTCAAAGTGTATTGAGTCTATAGGGCTGGGTTGTTGCTTGGCATAAATCCCTAGCCATCATCGCTCATTCCATTGCTTTCAATATGATTTGGCCACCAATGGCCTAGGCTAAATCTTTCCCTGAGCTTCAACTCAGACGGCTGGTAATATATTCAGTCAGAAGCTACGGAATAAAAATTCCAGAATTACAGCTCAGATGTCTGAGCTTATTTCCTAGACGTTTGGGCGATTTGGAAGAAAATTCCAATCTTTCAACTCAGACGTCTGTGATAACCATCAGACATCTGGAGCTGTTAAATTCAACCAATTTACCTATTTTATGGGTTTCCTTTTATATCGATTTTTGGTTGATTCGATTGGTTGTTATCACTTCTATCGACTTTGATGACTTCTTTTCTTGATTTTTGAAGTATCCGTTTGATGGATTTGATATCGGTTTTTATGGTTTTAGTTCACGTCGTCGAATGTGAATTTTTGATGATAGATTATTTTTACAATCGTTTCTGTGATTTGTCACTTTAAAATACAAAGGTTTCTATACTAGTATTAAATACTCAAACTCTTTCCCAAAAATGATTTCAATGTTACTTTTATTACAAAGCTCGTTTTTAAGACCATTTTTTAATCTATTGGTATATACAAACCTTTACCTCATTCGTTCGAGAAATCCAACTAAACGACTTAGCAAAACGAGTGGTATGAAAAGCTTGCATTTACTTCGTCGGTTAATTCTTGGACTTGTTCGATTGATCTCTCGTGACAATTTTCGAGCGGAGATCTACAATTTGTTCGTAAATATTTTAGTGAAGCCCGGTTATGGGTCATGAAGCTAAACTCATTTATTTACTAGCTTAGTGTAATTCATACTTCTTATTGATCAATGATGATCATTTTATGGTTTAGACTAGCGATATGCCCTGTCTCTTTGTCCATGTGGGGGATTGTACTGCATTCTGTTGAGCTTCGTCTCATTTTTATAGGCTAGCGACCTATGGGTTTTATGGAGTTCGATTCATCGGGCGTACCGTTGTACTACGTAGTTGTTCTAGATTATTTGAGTTTCAGGTTCGTCGGACATACCGTTGTACTACTTCCTTGTTTCGGATTATTTGAGTTTCAGGTTCCTCGGGTGTACCGTTGTACTACGTCGTTGCACCGGCTCTATGGTTAGCGACCATGGGATAACATCCCATTTGTGATACACGTGTTGGCGAGTTCATGCTTCCGTTTTTGATAGGCCTCCTCTTTGTGTTTTCTGGATTTCTAATTGATGATTTCTGGAATTTATGTTTCACCGATTTTTGCTATTGGCATTGATATGTTTTATCAATATTTAGGTTTGGTGAATAAGCTAAAGAATGTGATATTCTTTTTTTGGATATTTGAGGAGATTTGAGATATTATATGATTTTTTGTTGTTATCAAATGTATGCCTATCGAAGTATGGCATTATTATCATCATCATATATTTTTGTCATATCTCTCATCCTATCTCATCTTCATGATATTTATAGCTAGACTGATCCGTTTATTTTTTCTTTTTAAATAATACTCCGGTCAGACCGAAGTGTTTCAGGTGCTTCCATTTGATTTCTTATCAGGGATCGTGATCCGATTTTTGGCAAACTACTTTAGCTTAGTAGTTTTTATTTTTATACATTCAAGAAAGAGACTCCTTGATGTCTACATATTTTTTGTCTAGCACTTGTACCTATTCTTTAGTGATGTGGTGGATCTTGTATGACCACTACTTTGATGTACACTACTATGTGTTATATTCATATATGTTTCCGCCTTAGTGATATGAATATCTGCGACTGATTTGTGTTATGCTTATTTTATATTTGTTTTTGAAGACCATATAGCCACTGTGTAGTAGCTTTGAGTTTGTATTGGTATGTCAGATTTCCTCTTGAATGAAATGCATGATATACTATCTGACATATCGATACTCGCATAGAGCAATTACACAGCTGCTCGCTCCTCAACAGCCTTATTCTTCATACTAACCGACGGCATTACCTAACAGTGTCCTTGGTTAGTGTGAGTATAGTGGTGGGGCATCACACTCGGTAACACGAGAGCTTAACAAATTTTAGAAGGAAAATTACAATAAAATAAAATGGAAACCCTAAATACAATTTTAACTCAAAATAAACTTGATTAAATAAGGAAAGGCAGTGCCAAACTATAAATAATGCAGCTTATAATAGAAGGAGAAATTTGTCCTCTTATGCAATCTTGTCGATCACCTTTTCTTCGTTCTTCAGAAATTAGAGTTTCCTTTTAATTGAAGTGCCAATTCCAATTGATCGATTGAAGAGATGTTCTGACCTTGGTTGCTTCGTCATTTGATTTCCTTGATTTAAGTGCGCTTGGCCGCTTCAATGAGTCGAGTAATTCTTCGATCGAGGCTTTGGTATGGTTTTGAATTTTCAAATTTAGGCCATATTGCTTTTAACTCGATTGAATTTTCGCCAACGATGATAAGTGGGGACTGGACACAAGCTGCTGAAAAAAGATGTCAAAAACAAATTTGAGTGTGAGTGAGTGATGAAACAAAGTGTTGTATATAAGTGTGTAGCGAAATAGTGTATAGTGATAGATTGTATTGTGTTTGAATATGTAAATATAGTGGAAGCTGAATGTATACTATTTGAATTTGAAATAAAATATTTGGTTGAATAAAATATTTTTTCAAATAAAATTGTGATTCATTTATTTCATTATGTGAAATTACAATAGTACTACAAACATATTTAATGAATAATGTTCATTATCATTAAACAAAAATCATAAATCGTTGTGTTCTACAATCTCCTCCTTTTGATGATAACAAACATATATTAATATTTTGAATTTAAATAAATGTGTTTGGTATTATGTGTTTAAGCTTCCCCTACTTAGATGCACCCCATACAACTAAACACCCCCTACACAGAAGTGTGTTGTTGAAAATGAGAAATTTGTTTTTCAAAACTACTCTTGAATAGTAAAAACATTCTTGAATATCAATATGGTTATTACTCAATTAATAAAATCTTAACCTCTCTTCCCCTTTTGTTATCATCAAAATAATAATAATAGCAATTGAAATAGTAATGAATTTTAATTAAAATTATAAAATCAAATCAAGAAGGAAACATATATTGCAAATTACTATTAATTAAACAAGAATCGTAATATTTTATTTATTAGAAACAACTTCACTTTAGAGAAATGATAGGATTTTGGTTTTAGGAAAAATTTATACAGTGACATCAGTTTGGTATTTTCAATAAAGGAGAAATTTGTGAATCTTCCTTTTAAATATTATAAAAAATTTAATATTAACTACTTTCTAACCATGCATAACCGTTAGGACTTTTAAATGAGGTTAGTGGTTACTTAAAAATGAACATCGAGTAATTTCTAACCATGCATAACCGTGATGACTTTTAAATGAGATTAGAATCTACTTGATATTTATTCCATTCTTATACGGGTCTTATCCATGCATAACCGTGAGGATTTTTAAATGAGAATGGAAGCATGTATATAGAAATTAAACTGATTCATCCATGCATAACTGTGATGACTTTTAAAATAGAGTGAACACTTTAGGATAGGATTATTTTACAAATACAATGTTTCCATGTTTTGAAATACCAACCTCTTCATACTACATTAAATTATGGTGTATGGATTGAATGAAAGGTGATAGTAATAGAAATGATCATGGAATAAGTACTAATTTAAAAATAGTATAAAATTTGTTTAACTTTCATGAAATTTTAATTTATACTTCTTCTTATTAAGAAATATAATTTAGTCACAATCCATCATTTTCTCAAACACAACCAATAATTTTTTTAAGTTTCAAAAAGGTTAAATTAGTCAATGATTATCTTTTATAGAGTAAGTCCCTTATCAAAGTAAAAAGGTGTATTTTCTTCAAAGCAAAAATCCGAGTTATTTAAAAAATTAAAATATGTTAAAATCAATTTTATTAGGTGGTTTTTAAAAATTTCTGCTAGTTGAAAATCAGTTAAAAATAATTAATCAAATGCAAATATGATTTTAACATGATGTTTGATACCACTTGTATGTGGACCACCGAAGATGACATATAGTGGTATAAAAGAATACGAGTAAAACGTTTACTCCTCAAAATCACTCAAATTGATTTTCAAAATTTTCAACAAGTCCATTTATATCAGTCAAAGGAAAAAACACCTATATTGAAGCAAAAACACAAACATTTCTTTAAACATCACTTTGTTAGTTGTGAACAAGACAATGAAAGATAACAATTCTACCAAAACAATTGAAAATTCAGTTCATTTGAAATCGCTATTCGAAAACTTTAAGCCCATAATTTTATTTAGAACAAAATCTGAAAATTTTAGATATTCAAAAATTTCCACTTATCAAAATTGGTTTCAAGTCAAAAAGTAAATCGATCAAAAGCTATGACTGAAATACTATAACTTATTTGTGTAAATCGAAAGTACTTTTCAAGTAATGCATTGAAAAGATTATTGTTTTATAATAGCTTCCTTAAGAATTAGAAAAAAAAATCAAAAAATAAAGTTGTAGCTTTCCAAAACTTCAAAAAATTCATAATTCGAAGTAAAAATGTTCAAGTTATGATCAAATTATTACATTTGTATCAAGAAGTTCTGAAACTGTTTTCAAACAATAGTCCAAACAATTTATAGTTTTTCGCCTGTTTGAGTTCAGATTCTCGAGAAACATAGAAAATATAACTTATTTTTCAATATATTTTCAAAACATCTTGAATTTTGCAAATTGAAGTTAAGAAGATCAAGATCTAAAAGAAATGCTGCAACAATGTTAACAAAAACAGAATTAACAGCAAGAGAACAAAATAGAGTTTAGTGATCATACCTTTCTTACCTTCGATGTCGTGATATCCAAAATGTGCAGAGATCTCCACCTCATCTTTCAAGGCTAAGGAACATTTTAATTTTAGTTTATCAATCATATAGAACAATTTTCAAATTGTCTCTATCGAAGTTGTTCTTTAGCTCGCTTTTGTACCTAAACTTTGGAGGAGGAAAGTGGCCTAAGAAGGATGAAGGACCACTTTCAATTTCAGTTGAAATCTTAGGTACCCAAATTTGTTTATATGGTAAACTGTTAATTTTAACAATTACATTCTTAGGAACCCAAACTTTTTTAAATTTAAGAAAAATTAATCTTTTACCTTTTGGAATCCAAATTTGTTTAATGGTTTTCGTGTTTTTTTTCGACAATTGTTATCGCTATGCCCTATGTTTCCACACTTCGTGCATTTGGGAATCATACTTCTCCCATTAGTGGTATTATTAGTCGTTTGTTTATATATTGATACCATTTCAAATCCAAGCCCTTTTCTATTATTCATGAAGAGTTAATTTCCTAAAAGCATACCGAATAATTTTCTTTAGTGGAAAATTTCTAAATAATTAATTCGAGTTTATTAACTTTGGATTTTAAAAGTTAATTTTCATTCATTAGCTTTGAACAATGGCTAATAGTGTTTTCCCTCTTTTCAAGATCATTTATTAAATTTTCATTTTCAAGTTCTTTTATTTTGGACTCAATTTGAAGCATCTCTGTTTTAAAGTGTTGGCCTTTTTTGAATTCAAGTTTTTAAAAATCCTTGAATTTTTCAATCTCCTTTTCAAATTTGTGATTTATTCAAAGAGTAAATGCAGAAATAAAAATGATACACAAGTTTACCCATCTTCGCAAAACCCGCCCACTGTTGCCCCCCGACGTTTCTACTAGGAATTAAAATATCCGACGCTTACTGACCCTTTGAACTCATGACCGTGACAACCTGCAAATCCGTACCCTTTGAATCGACAATAAACCACACATGTTCGACCCAAAAAGAACAGACTGATGAAAAGTCAGGGGAAAGAAAAGAAGAGAGAAGAAGAGAAGAGAAGAAAGAGAGAAGAGGAAAAAACAGAACAATACAGAATCTCACATCGCAGTAGAAAACATTTAATATCATATCAATGATCTTTACAAAACAGAAACTGTATATACATACATCAGTCAGAGTTCAACAATCAAACAATAGTAATCAGCCCAGACGGTTATAATAACCTGTCCTCACAATTGCTGATAATATACAACAACTCAGCACAACGGATAATCAAAACAGATACGTGTATACGAAATGAAGATCTCCAGCTCTCCTGCTGAAGCTCCAAAAGCACCAAAACTAAACTTGTAAATATACTCGGTTTGACCTAAGCATTGAAAGGGATGAACTCCCGGATCAGACTGCTAAACCAGCTTGAGAAACACACTCAACTGAATTTATTAAATTACCAAACTATTCCATTATGAAAATAAAGTATCTCGTAAGACACACCCACACATAAACACGGACATGTTTTTACCTTATGATAACTAAAACATTTCATATCAAATCATCCGATATTATACTAGTGTCTAGTATACAAATAATAATCAAAATAGCCGTTATTAAATTCCAGTATACTAGGCTCTACAGATAAAAGGGCAGGTACGTAGTGGAGTTTGGATTTCCATACAAATGACTAGGTGAAGGGACTACCTTCCTATGGGTACACCCCTAGATGGATGTCCCGAGGCACAGAACATCCGGTAGTCCTTGAGATGATGGTTTTGATGACAATAACCTTAGAATAGGATTATAAAATATAAATACTAACATTATAGTTTATATATATATATATATATATATATATATATATGCAGGATTTAACCACGCATGTACCAAGAATGAAGACAGTACAGTATAGAGGTTCAAGTTATCAGGATTGAAGACTCATGAGTATCAAGGATATCAAGATTATCAAGAGTTCAAGATTTCAAGAATAAGTAATTTTAATTAGGAATTTTGCTAAAACTCCTAGAAAAGCACTGGCATCTTAAAATCCAATTTGTTCGTGGAATGGAATCCACTTCGAGCCCGTTAAAGGGATGGAACCTAAGTAGGATGGAATCTACGAAAAATCTAGTGGAACATCTTTTTGTATCCACTAACTTTTATTAAAAATATTTTTACAAAATTATATCTTGTTTTCAAAATGATTTTAAAACCTTCCTTTTAAAAGAATCAAAATCATCTATCCTGGTTTTAAATACTTTTAGCCTCAAAATAATCTTTAGTTTCAAAATCAAACCATCCTTAGTTTTAAACTATCTTCTAATAATAATATATTTAACTTTTAAATATTTATACTTAGATTTAAATACAAAATTATAAGTAAAATTTAATTTATACCAAAATATTATTCTCTATATTTATTTATGTATTTTAACTATAGTTAAGTATATTTATAAAAGTTTAAAATAGTTTTAATATAAGATAAAAGTTATTTTCAAAAAAAAACAAAACACCAAAATTTCCTTTGGGATGTCGACATACCCAAGTTACCCATGTTGACATAGTGTTAGTTGATTTCCAAATTTTGAATTTCAAAAGAAGTGTCTATTCGTCATATCCCTTCACGAATAGACAGGGCTGTTTTTCTTCTATAAATAAGGGCTGTTTTCAACGAATTTCAAATTATATTTTCTGGTTTTCACTCCTCTTCTTCTTCTACATTTCTTTATACATATTCTTACCATTACTCTACCGAAATCAACATTGAATCTAACTAGACCATTTTTGGTTTGATTATCTATCGCTATCTTAATAAGATCCTCAGTGCTATTCATAGCTATAGACTTCTTTGTTATCAATTTAGTGAGGAAAGGTGTGATTGTAACCTTAGAAATCAATCAAGTGTAAAGGTGTGATTGTAGCCTAGGAAATCAATTGGGTGAACTTGTTTCCCATGAAATCAAGTATCTCTACCCAGAGGATTGTGAATCTGGAGGGTGTAACTCATAACCTTAAAATCGAGGGTGTAATTGTAAAGATTGCTTTTGAAGCGAAATCCGTACTTGTGTGCGGGACTGGATGTAGGGTAACTCCAAACCAGTATAAAATCCGATGTGTTCTTTCCTTTACTGCTTTTACTTTATTTCTACATCTGTGTTTGTTTCTGTGATCATAACTGTGTCTGAATATTGCATATATTTGTGTTTAATTAACAAAAACTCTAAAATATTTAGTAATTCCTTAAAACACTATTCACCTTCCCTCTAGTGTTTATCCTAGCCTTAAGATCCGTAATCCGCATTTATAAAATTTGGAATCAGAGCAAGGTTTTCAAAGTTTTCATAATCTGAATTTTGAAAAATATTCAAAATAGCTACCAACACTGGTACTGGTAACGCTACCAACACTAGTCTTATCATCCCTATCACTAGTTCATTTGTAGAAGGTCTATCTACTGTTAGACCATCACTTTTTAATGGCAGTAATTATACATATCAGGCATATAGGATGAAAATATATTTACAATTTGTAGGATTAGACACTTGGAATATCACACAGACTGAATATTCTGAACCCACAACTGATTTTGCATAGTGGACGGCTGAGCAAAAAACTATTGCATAAAATAATTCTAAAGCAATGAATATTCTATTTTGTTCACTAGATAGGAATGAATTTAATAGAGTGTCAGTTTGTAAGTCCGCGTATGAAATTTGAAATACTTTGCAAGTTACTCACGAAGGGACAAGTAAAGTTAAACAGACCAAAATTTCCATGCTCACAAATCAGTTTCAATTATTTAAAATGAATTCTAATTAGTCTATTTCAGATATGTACAGTAGATTTCAAGATATTGTGCATTCTCTAATATCATTGGAAAATGAATTTTTGAAAGAAGATCAAGTCAAAAAAATCTTAAATTCTCTTACTCCAGAATGGGATCAAAAGACACTTGCGATCGAAGAGGCAAATAACATCAGTACCTTAAAGATAGAAGAATTAATTGAAAATTTAATGTCATTTGAAGTTCAAATGATTGAGAGAAGAGAAAGAAAAGCATCTGAAAAGAAACAATGGCATTCAATGCATTGACCGATGGATCAGACTCAAACAGCGATAATGATGAAGAGATAGCCTTTATGACCAGGAATTTTTGAAAATTTCTGAAATACAGAAAGATGAACAATCTCAAGAAAAAAAACTATAAGAACTCTGCAAATTAGAATGTAGTGCCAAACAATATCAAATGTTTCAACTGTGACGAATCATGCCATATCAAAAGAGACTGTCTGTATCCAGATAGGCAAAATCTTCCTATAAACAATGATTTCGTAAAGAAATGAAAACGTGCATTTACTACTACTCTAGATTACTCAGACTCGTCCTCAAGCAATGATGATCAGAAGACATATAAATCAAATATGTGTTTCACCGCAGTTCTCGACTTCGACGAATTCAGAGAAACGGACTCAGAAAAAGGTACACATTTAGAATACAATTGGTTGAAATTGCATGCTTAGAATTGGTTGCTTGATTGATTGATTTTGAATTGGTATGTTGTTTGAATTTTAAAATTTTTATTTTTACTATTATTTTATTTTTATTTTTATTTTTAATAGTATTATAATATTTTATAGAATATACTATAATTTCAAAATTATTCCAAATGTATATACATAAAAAATTATAAGTAGATATATATATTAGAATACTTACAAAAATGATTCAAAGAAATTCAAAGACACACGTCGACATGGTCCCCATCATGATGTCGACATGGGTACAGAATTTGAAATTCAAAATTTGAATTCAAATGGTTGAATTTCCCTTCACCTTTTCACCTCGTTCAATTCTCTGAAAAGGCATCTTTTGACCAGAGAACATATCCTTTGAGAATCTATTAATTCACTATCTTTTATCACATCTTTTCACTCTCGTTTTCAAATTCAAACTCTCTCTTAAAAACTTCAAGCTCTCTACAATCTACTCTAATGGCTTCTTCAAGCAATCCCTTCACCATGAGAATTTCCAAAAAGATAAAATAGCAACTCTTTAATGATCCGAAGGCTATAAAAGCATACATCAATTATGCTAACTATGCAAAAGTCCATCTTGAAAAGTTTGCTATATTCCAAGATTTCTCTTCTTGTGAAATTGATTCTCTTTTTGCAAACAATGAAATTCTTAGTCTTGTTGATGCTTCTCAAAATGATTTTGTTTGTTATCCAAATCTTGTTGAAATTTTCTATGCAAATTTAAACCGTGGATTTTATGTTGGAAATGATGATGAAATTTGGAGTAGTGTCAAAGGCACTAAATTTTTTTTTGAATTATGGTCTTTTGGGTATCATTCTCAATTGCAAGAGTACGGGAATGGATCTTTCTAGTTTTAAAATCAATGAAAATGGTCGTGAGACATTTCATCTCATTTTCGTAGGAAATGATAATTTTGAATTCAAAAATCGAAACTTTCGAACAAAAGCTAGAATTGTTAATCTTCTTTTACAACATACTTTGACCCTAAGATCGGGGAATTTTAACAATACTACTTCAAAAGTTTGCAAAGCACTTTTTGCTATTTTTGTAAATTATGATATTAATTAGGCGCAAGTTATTTTGGATGAACTTCGTCCCAAAAATCTTGAAATGGGTAAGAATACTTTATATCATTGAATCTATCTCACTCGAATTTTTAACTATTTTGGAGTGGATTTCAAAGGAGAAGAATTTGTTTCAAGAAAGTTTTTAATCACTCAAACATTTCTCTTATGAAAATTCCATTTGTTTTTTAACCTTATAGACTCTTGCCGAAAAGGAAGAGCGTTTGGCTTATGAGGAGATGGAAGAGGAGGAAGAGGAAGAAGAAGGGGATTAAATGGAAATTGAAGAAGAAGAAGAAGGTGAAACATCTTTAGAAAGCATTGATTATCCTCCTAATCTAACCAACAAAACCCTTCTCAAAAACCAAAAGACCATTGTTGAGAATCAACAGATTCTTAAACGATCCGTTAGTAAGAAGTTGGACAAAATTTCATCCAAGATGAACAAGTTTATTTCCAAAGTCAGCAAGAAGCTTGGATTATCTTCATCTTCGTCATCCTCTAACTAGTCTACCTTTCGTATCTCGTTGTATTTGTTTTAGTTTATTTTGATTTGAATGTTCGTGTAGTTTTAATGTTAAATCATTGCAATCATCTATTATGCAATGAAATTGAATTTCCTTTCTGTTATCTAGCTTATCTTATCTCCAGAATAAATGTTAGTATATTACACACACACACACACACACACACACACACATACATACACACACACACACAATTACTCACAAAATAAAAACACTTCATCAAAATTCATTGCACTATGTCCACATCCCCGCTATGACCATGTCGACATGTACTGGTCAGAAATGACACTTCATTTTAAATTTGAAATTTGAATAACTACCTTATGTCTATTCATTTCAAACGAATTTCTACACCTATAAGTACCTATTTCTTCCAGAATTCATCACTCACTATTATTTCTTATTCACTTTGTCTCTCATTCTTCTCACAAATTCGAATATGGCCAATCCAATTCAAAATTTATCCGAAAATCTTGAAGAGACTCTTAATTCTTTCAAGAATATTCTTTCGTTCATTCTTCGAAACCAACGACACTTAGAGTTGAGTCAAATGCAGATGATCAAGGAGCAAGAAAGGCATTTCGATGCAATACGATGGATGATTTCCTCCCTGCACAAGGATGATATGAAGCACATCCTCCAGTCTCTCAAGCTATTGATAATGATAATTGGGATGCCATTAAAGCGGACCCTTGGAGAAGAAGGATGGGTGGAATTTCCTCGTAATGGTTGATTTGAATTGTTTGATTTGATTTGAATTGTTTGATTTGATTTGAATTGTTTGATTTGGTTTGATTTGATTTGGACTGATATTTAGTGTGAAAAAACGTGTATAAATATGCATTGATATTTATATGATCCTTAATTAATTATCATGTCTATTAGTATAATTATCTCTTAATCTATCTATTAAATATACTCCATCGTATAGTTTATAAATGCGGGTACTTTAGTCCAAGAATGAGGGGGAGTTATATAGTTTGGAGTTAGTTTTTGTTGATGATAAAGGGTGAGAAATATAAAATAGGATAGTTAGGCAAAGATTAAGGGGGAGTTGGTATATTAAGGGGGAGTTATTAGGATAGAAGTAATATTTTATAAACAAAGGTTGTCATCATCAAAAAGGGGGAGATTGTTAGTCCTTAAGATGATGGTTTTGATGACAACAACCTTAGAATAGGATTATAAAATATAAATACTAACATTATAGTTTAGATATATATGTATATGCAGGATTTAACCATGCAAGTACCAAGAATGAAGACTGTACAGTATAGAGATTCAAGATATCAAGATTGAAGACACATGAGTATCAAGAATATCAAGATTATCAAGAGTTCAAGATTTCAAGAACAAGTAATTTTAATTAGGAATTTTGTTAAAACTCCTAGAAAAGCACTGGCATCTTAAAATCCAATTTGTTCGTGGAATGGAATCCACTTCGAGCCCGTTAAAGGGATGGAACCTAAGTAGGATGGAACCTACGAAAAATCTAGTGGAACATTGTTTTGTATCCACTAACTTTTATTAAAAATGTTTTTACAAAATTATATCTTGTTTTCAAAATGATTTTAAAACCTTCCTTTTAAAAGAATCAAAATCATCTATCCTGGTTTTAAATACTTTTAGCCTCAAAATAATCTTTTGTTTCAAAATCAAACTATCCTTAGTTTTAAACTATCTTCTTCTTATAATAATATATTTAACTTTTAAATATTTATACTTAGATTTAAATACAAAATTATAAGTAAATTTTATTTATACCAAAATATTATTCTCTATATTTATTTATGTATTTTAACCATAGTTAAGTATATTTATAAAAGTTTAAAATAGTTTTAATATAAGATAAAAGTTATTTTCAAAGAAAAACAAAACACCGAAATTTCCTTTGGGATGTCGACATACCCAAGTTACCTATGTCGATATAGTGTCAGTTGATTTCAAAATTTTGAATTTCAAAAGAAGTGTCTATTCGTCATATCCCTTCACGAATAGACATGGTTGTTGTTCTTTTATAAATAGGGGTTGTTTTTAACGAATTTCAAATTATATTTTCTGGTCTTCACGTCTCTTCTTCTTCCATATTTCTTTATACATACTCTTACCATTACTCTGTTGAAATCAACGTTCGATCTAACTAGATCATTTCTGGTTTGATTATTTATCACCATCTCAACAAGATCCTCAGTGCTATTCAGAGTTATAGACTTCTTTGTAATCAATTTAGTGAGAAAAGTTGTGTTGTAGCCTTGGAAATCAATCAAGTGTAAAGGTGTTATTGTAGCCTAGGAAATAAATTGGGTGAACTTGTTGCCCGTGAAATCAAGTATCTCTACCCAGAGAATTGTGAGTCTGGAGGGTGTAACTCATAGCCTTGAAATCGATATAATTGTAAATATTCTTTTGAAAAGAAATTTGTACTTGTGTGCGGGATTAGATGTAGGGTAATTCCGAACCAAATATAAAATCCGATGTGTTCTTTCCTTTACTGCTTTTACTTTATTTCTGCATCTGTGTTTGTTTCTGTGATCATATCTGTTTCTGAATACTGCATAAATTTGTGTTTAAATTAACAAAAAATATAAAAGATTTAGTAATTTCTTAAAACATTATTCACCCCCCTCTAGTGTTTATCCTAACCTTAAGATCCACAATCCGCATTTCTAACAACATCTGCCCTCTACCAACACAAGACTGGCCCACCTCTATAACTAGATGGTACATAATATGTCATCCTCCGGTTATTATCGACCTTTACCGAGGGACCTCATAGCATACAAACCACAATAAATAGATACACTACGTCATAGCATGTAAAGATATATCTAGATGAGGATGATCATATCCTGCTTGGAAGCGACCCACTTAGCCTTGCCGCATCAAACCCTATTTTGTTCATTTTCGGTTGATGAGGTTTGAGGTTACAATTACCTTTCACAAATCATAATTACATTACTTCAAATGCCACATGGTCATTCTCATTGACTACTAATTGCCTTCCACAAAAGTACAACCCTTGAGCTCATACATCTCAAGGAGGGTGTTAAGCTAAGAGAAGTTTCCTTCTCCACCACCACTGATGTACGTTTGTAAAAGCCAATGTACGTAATCTGTAGAAATGCAATGTCAGACAAACATCCATACAAGTTGTCTAGGAATAGGACAAACCAAAGGTACTTTCCTACCACATCCTGTCGTAAAATCCCTAGGATTAGCAGCGAATAGTCCTTGCATTGGATATTTCATAATGAAGAGAACACTGCTACTATATGTATATTGGGATTTTAATCCCAAACGATCAACAAGCAGTCCCCCACCAAGAAAATTCTGAATATCAATATCATCGATAGCCTACACAATCGAACACATAACATTGGCCAGAAGTGGTTTTCAGATAAATATGATCCCGGTTTCTCGTACCAACAATGCAAAAGCGTTTCTCAACCTCACACAGAAACTAAGTCTCATAGACTTATCACGTCTCCAACTTTCTACTCGCTATCCTTCGGGCCAAGAAGGAAACTCGATAGATTGGAGTAATACTCTGCACGATTCGAGTTAACATCCCCAATACAAACGATAATCAAGCCTACATAGAAGGCTACGTACTAAGTGTACGACTAAATAGTTCCCACATCAAGTCGAGGAACTAAAAATGGCCAAATTTGATAGTCGGTTATTTAACTATCAAGCAAACAAACAAATATTTAGCACCATATGCAATCACTAGGCCCTTTTAATTAGTCTTTTATCTATTAAATCATTTGCCAAATTTCACTTCAAAATTGCCTTTAAAAAGATATAATCTAAAAACCATTTCAATATTGGAAAACATTTCCATATACTTACCTAATAATAAGTAATTTACAAATCAATTTATTTTCAACACCTATAAAATATTACATATACTTAAATCACGATTAAGTATATATTTCATTCTTTAAAAAACATTCTCTTAAACACATTTATTTGGGTCAAAATGAATGTTGCGTAAAACATCGTTACGACAACCCAAAATCACTAGTATAGGGATTCAAAAATTGGATATATAAATCCCATATACTACACAAAACATTTTATTTTGGAAATCATCTACTATAACAACAGTGTTATAGTCCATCATTTCCTTATTTCTCAAAAACGTCTATTTCAACAATGGATGTCGAAATCTATGTATTCGAAAATTAACACGTTTTAAAACATCTTCAAACCAATTACTCCATTTAAAATATCACTTAACAAAAATATACATTTAATTTAGTGTATTATTCACTGTCCAAAATCGTGAATATAGTCCATTTACCAAATCCAATATTTCTACATATTCATTAGAGGATAATCCACTGTCCAAAATCATGAATATAATCCTTTTACCAAATTCATTACTATTGCACATTAAATTAAAGGACTATCCACTATCCAAAATTGTGGATATAATTCCAACCAAGTACATTGCTTTTACACATTTAATTTAAAGGATTATCCACTGTCCAAAATCGTGGATATAATACCTTTAATAAACTTCCATATTTCAACTTATCAAATTCAATTGATTTCGGATTTGTAAACAATGTTTTTAAATTCCATATATATTTTATAAAACTTTCATTTATAAATTACCTTTATTAACAAATTCCATTTACATCTCATTATATGCCAAATCCAAATTATAAGTTAATTTACTTATACATCATTTATTTTACAGAATCATTCATTTTATAACTTCATAAATTCACAAATCTTATTTACTTATAAAACCCATTTATTACCTCATTCTAACACTTTCAAAACTCCTTTATAATTCCATTATTTCGATTTATAAAAATTCAATTTTATAAATCTTATATATATACCATTTATAATAAATCCAAAAATCTCAATTTAAACTATTTTATAAAATTAATCGACTTCATATTTCCAAAATCACATTCTAATTATATTTCACATAAATCATAATTTTTATAACATAAAAATTATAAATTTTTATTTATTCAAAATAAATCCATTCCTTTAACCATTCCAAAATCAATAAAGCAACTATTTTCAAAATCATTTGAAAATTCTTTTTAATTTGAAATCATCACCTTACCATTTTAAATTCCAAAAATAGGCCCAATGCTACAATAGCACTAAATACGTCAATCATGGAATCCAAAACAACATATATCATATGATAACAGCATATATCACAATATTGGTAAATAATCAACACTGATGAGGAATCTAGTTGGATCCCTCCAACCTGTCACCTACAACAAATATAAATATTAGAATATAAGTAAAATGTCTGCTTTGAGGCAGACGCGCGTACAAAGGGTCATCCGCTCATACACGACAACGTATAGTGTCTCATTTGCTTCAATAGGCAGGAATATATCCATACCAATCAATGTATAAAATATACCATATATCATCGAAGCAATCATCAATCATCATAAATAAAATTTATTCTCACTTATATAAAAATATCAATGAGGCAGAAAGAGTGAGTTGTACTCACATTTCTTCCAATAGCACTTGCAGTGTTTTATTCCGAATAAATTAAAAAAGTGTTTAATTTTATCCAAAATTAACACTAGCCCCAATCAACTCCAAACAAGCTCTAAAATCTAGTGCTCATCCTTACGGACCCAACGCAATTTGTTTCATCAAAAACGAACCTCGTATGAAGAAGTTATGACGTTACAAAGTTTATATGAATTAAATATATATAAAATTTATAATTTCCTTTTGTTTTAAGCCCTACATCTCATCTCAGCCGTGCGTTTCCTCTTGATGATATCGTAGCCACATGAATCATCTTCTTCCCCTCTAGGTTTCAAACTCACGTATAAACCTATAGAGCCACCATTTTTTGCTTAAATGAATGCGCCTCTTCGCTTGACCAGACGTCGATCAGCCACCGTCGATTAGAAGCTCACCTCGAGACACGCCACCACCAGAAGATCGGTCGAGCTCGGTCGCGCCAAGGCATTGGAATTCGTGCGTGAACGTCGCGGCTTTAAACGCGATTTCCCATCGATCCGCTTTGCCATATCTAATCATAGCCGTTGGATTGGAAGTACTCGACGTGCTCTACGACTTTGTAGTTGAACATTTTTGATGAAAGTGAATGGGTCGAGTAGAAATTGAGGAAGAAGGAAGAGTATTTTCGGCCATTGAACTATAAACGGCGGCTATCCCTAGTTGCTTTAGGTTTTAGTGAAAATAGAAAAAAAGTTGGCCTTTTATAGAAAATTTCACGATACTATTAACCCAATTTTTTTCCGAAACTCCAAACGAAGCATGCCGCCTAGCATTTATAATGTTTTACCTCTATTCTGAACACTTTACATCGTAAGCCAATTTGATCTTATTTGAAAGATAGGTTTTCAAATCGACTATTTAAATTTAAAATTTACTTAAACGGATTTCTACGCGTTTTAGCTTGCCCTGGACAAACCTTAAATCCGATTGACACGAAATTTAAAATCCTGCAATAATATAACGTTACAAATCCAATGAAACTAGTTTCGTCGAAATCCGAGACTATATAAAAAATGACTATTTTTACTAGTCAATTAAATATTAAAATATTTAATTTCGACAATTTAACCTTTAAATCAATTTCAAAGGTTCACTAATTCAATTCTAGTTTAGATAGTATTTAATAAAACTTTATAAATCATTTTCATTCACATTAAATTCAAATTTTCAATTATTTACACAATTTCAAATATTAAATTAACAATTTTATTATCCAATTAAATCATTGTATTTGAAATAAAATCTATTTCAGCTAATAAAATTTACTTTTGAATATTTAAAATCAACTAAATATATGAATTTCAAATGACTGAAATTCTGAGTCGTTACATTCTCCCTTACTTAAAAGAATTTCGTTCTCGAAATTACCAAGTAAGAAAAAGTCACAAAATCCATGAACTTTTCAAAACATATCGTTCAATTTAGATTTACCAAAATCATTTAACCATTTAACTTTTTTCCAAAATCATTAGTTTAAAATTCTTATAAAACTTTTCTAAGTTTTCAAATCCTTTCATAATTATCTTTTCAAAACTAATTAATATCTTTTAACTTTTAACTAAATACCAAAATTTTAGTTATCAAAATTTTCTAAAGACACAAATTTTAAAAAAAATTCGCCAGCGTCTCCTCTGTAATGGTTGAATCGTAGTAGGATCACAACATATATATATATATATATCACAAATATACATCTCATCTTTGAGGATGAGGCATCCTGTAGGGAAAACTGTAAAAGAACGATATGTAATCCGAGATATATACCTTATATATTATTAGCGAGCTTATATGGCTAATATAGCGTGAAAGCAAGCTCCAAATGCGAAAGCGCTATCTGCACCTTCTAAACACTCAACAACAAATGAGAAACATGTATATATGAAAGTAATATCAATATACAACACATGACAATGCAACAATTATATATGCCAATATAGCAAATACAATCAAAAGTAAAAAAATCCAACCATCAAACAACTACCATCCAACTAACATCTAACAAACCAATCACTATCTAACAAATCCATATACATTCATTACTTATTAATATTCATTGAATTGATTTTTCAATTTAATCACATTTGATTCATTAACATTGGATTTTACTGATATTCATTTATTCAAACTCAATTCTATTTAAATTTACTTCACTTTCAATTGAATTTGATTACTTTGCTTTTAATCTCATTGATTCAATTTCATTAACATTTAATGAATTCTATACAATTAACTAACATCCATCTAACAATCAATGCATATCCAACATAACCAAATTTATTTACTTTACTTTCAACTAGTTTAATATCTAAGGTATTTTGGCACAGGTCCTTATTAAGTTTCAAAATTCAGGAAAAGTCCTTCACTAAATTTCAGTGTAAATTAGGTCCCTGTTCTTTATTCACGATTATTGCAGAGCATGATGCAACTTTTCATAAAAATTGCTGATATTTCGGCAACTTTTCTGTACACTGTGAACATAGTGTATGGAAGTTGCTGAAATATCAGCACTTATTTATAAAAGTTGCTGACATTTCAGCAACATTTATGTACACTGTAAATACAGTTTATGAAAGTTACTGAAATATCAGCACTTATTTGTAAAAGTTGCTGACATTTCAGCAATAATTTTTCTTTGTTTCTAGAAAATAGGGACCGGATTTACAATGAAACTTTGACAGGGAAAGTTGCTGAAATATCAGCACTTATTTATAAAAGTTGCTGACATTTCAGTAATAATTTTTCTTCGTTTCCAGAAAATAGGGACCCGCTTTACAATGAAACTTTGATAGGGACCCGCTTTACAATATGAAAGTATGATAGGGATACCTCCCTAATTTCCACTAATATCTAATCGATTTGCATTCAATTATTCAATTCCCAACTCATTAGCTTTTAATGAATTAACACTTACATCTACTATTCCATATCAATTCATTTACATTCGGTTGATTAACATTCAATTCATTCATTAATTCAATTGCTAATTCATTTTACATTTCAAGCTGAATTTCATTTTATAACTCAAGTTCATATTCATCACTTTACTTTATTAATTCATTTTATTTATCAAAATCAACTTCACACCACATTACTTAAGTTATATTTCGTTTCAAATTTATTTACATTTACTTTCACCACACAACTTAAGTGTACTACTAATTTATTCGAAATTCTATTTTTTTTAACTTTACTTAAGTCAATTTCATATCACTATTCAAATTCATATTTTTTCTGCTTAACAAAACTGTTTAACCATTTTAACAGTTGGTTCTACTTAACTTTTCCCATTTTATAAGTTATACAACTTATTTATTCAAACTTTCCAATTCATATTACATAATCACTTATCCTTAAGTTTAATTTCCTTTATATATAAAATATAATTAAGGTAAAATTATTTCATTTACCCAGTTTAAAATAATACTACGTCGACTTGCCATGTTTAAGTGTTTGGAAATCCCTAACGATAATATGGCGTCCCTCATATCGACCAGAATTCACAAACAACTCAATGGATAAGCAAACACAATATAAAACATTTTTACATTCACTAATAAATACATGCTCATATATATAATACACTCAAACTCAATCTAGGGTACTACTGTCCCTATCTATACCGAGTACACATCAAAGCTTAGGAATATACAAAATCTAAGCTATGTACCAACTGTGACGACCCGCAAATCCGTACCCTTTGAATCGATAATAAAACACACATGTCCGACCCAAAAAGCACAGACTGATGGAAAGGTAGAAGAAAGAAAAGAAGAGAAGAAAAGAAAGAGAAAAGAGAAAAACAAAAAGAACAACACAGAGTCTCACATCGTAGCGGAAAAAATATAATATCATATCAATGATCTTTACAAAACAGAAACTATATATACATACATCAATTAGAGTTCAACAATCAAACAATAGTCAACATCCTGGACAGTTATAATAATTTATCCTCATAATTGCCAATAATTTACAAAACTAAGCACAGCGGACAATCAAAACAGGTACGTGTATACGAAATGAAAATCTCCAGCTCTCCTGCTGAAGCTCCAAAAGCACCAAAGCCGATCATGTAAATATACTCGGTCTGACTCGAGTTTGAAAGGGAAGAACACCCGGATTAGCCTGGTAGACCAGCGCGAGAAACACATTCAACTAAATTTATTAAATTACCAAACTTTTCCTTTATCATAACAAAGTATCTCGTAAGACATGCCCACACATAAACACAGACATGTTTTTACCTTATGATAACTAAAACATTTCATATCAAATCATCTGATATTATACTAGTGTCTAGTATACAAATAATAATCAAAATAGCCGAAATTGTTACCATTAATAAATTCCAGCATACTAGGGTCTACAAATAAAATGGTAGGTACGTAGTGGAGTTTGGATTTCCATACAAATGACCAGGTGAAGGGACTACCTTCTGATGGATACACCTCTAGATGGATGTCCCAAGGCACGAAACACTACCCTCTACCAACAGAAGACCGACCCACCTCTACAACTAGATGGTACCGAATATGTCATCCTCCGGTCATTATCGACCTTTACCGAGGGCCCTCATAGCATATAAACAACAATAATCAGATACACGACATCATAGCGTATAAAGATATATCTAGAAGAGGATTATCATATCCTACTTGGGAGCGACCAACTTAGCCTTGCCGCATCTAACCCTGTTTTGGTCACTTCCGGTTGATGAGGCTTGAGGAAATGATTACCTTTCACAAATCACAATCACATCACTTTCAGTGCCACACAGCCATTTCCATTGACTACTAGTTGTCTTCCACAAAAATATAACCCTTGAGCTCATACGTCTCAAGGAGGGTGTTAAGCTAAGAGAAGTTGCCTTCTCTGCCACCACTGTTGTACGTTTGTAAAAACAATGTACGTAATCTGTAGAAATGCAATGTCAGACAAATATCCATACAAGTTGTCAACGAACAAGACAAACTGAAGGTACTTTCCTACCACATCCTATTGGAAAATCCCAAGGATTAGTAGCGAATAGTCCTTGCATTAGATATTTCATAATGAAGAGACCACTCCTACTATATGTATATTGGGATTTTAACCCCAAACGATCAACAAGCAGTCCCCCACTATGAAAATCCTGAATATCAGTATCATCAATAACCTGCATAATCGAACGCATATATGTTGATCTGAAGTGGTTTTTAGACAAATCTGATCCCAGTCTCTTTGCACCAACAACGCAAAAGCGTTTCTCAACCTCACACAGAAACTAAGTCTCATAGACTTATCGCGTCTCCAACTTTAAACTTGCTATCCTTCGGGCCAGGAAAGAAGCCTGATAGGTAGGACTAATACTCCGCACTATACGAATCAACATTCTCGACACAAACAATAATCAAGCCTGCATAGCAGGCTATGTACTAAAATATACGACTAAATAGTTCCCACATCAAGTCGAGGAACTAAAATGGGCAAATTTGATAGTCGGTTATTTAACTATCAAGCAAACAAACAAATATTTAGCACCATATGCAATCACTAGGCCCTTTTAATTAATCTTTTATTAATTAAATCATTTGCCAAGTATTCACTTTAAAATTATCTTTAAAAATATATAATCTCAAAACCACTTCAATATTGGAAAACATTTCCATATACTTACCTAATAATAAGTAATTCACAAATCAATTTGTTTTCAACACCTAGAAAATATAACATATACTTATATCGTGATTAAGTATATATTTCGTTCTTTAAGAAAACATTCTCTTAAATATATTTATTGGGTCGAAACGAATGTTGCGTACAACATCGTTACGACAACCGAAAATCACTAGTATAGGGCTTCAAAAATTAGATAGATATATAAATCCCATATGATATACAATACATTTCCTTTCAAAAATCATCTACTATAACAACAGTGTTATAGTCCATCATTTTCTTATTTCTCGAAAACGTCTATTTCAACAATGGATGTCAAAATCTACTGTCCAAAATCGTGAATATAGTCCATTTACCAAATCTAATATTTCTACACATTTATTAGAGGATAATCCACTTTGCAAAATCGTGAATATAATTCTATTACCAAATTCATTTCTATTTCACATTAAACTAATGGATTATCCACTATCCAAAATCATGGATATAATTCCAACCAAATACATTACTTTTACACATTTAATTTAAAGGATTATCCACTGTCCAAAATTGTGGATATAATATCTTTAATAAACTTCCATATTTTAACTTATCAAATTCAATTGATTTTGGAATTATAAACAATGTTTATAAATTCCATATATATTTTATAAAATTTTCATTTATAAATTCCCTTTATTAACAAATTCCATTTACATCTCATTTATATGCCAAATCCAAATTATAAGTTAATTTACTTATAAATCATTTATTTTACAAAATCATTCATTTTATAACTTCATAAATTCACAAATCTTATTTACTTATAAATCCCATTTATAATCTCCTTTTTAAAACTTTCGAAATTCTTTTATAATTCCATTATTTCGATTTGTAAAAATTCAAGTTTATAAATCTTATATATATACCATCTAATAAATCAAAAATCTCAATTTACACTATTTTATAAAACTAATCAACTTTATATTTCCAAAATCACATTCTAATTATATTTCACAAAAATCAAAATTTTCATAACATAAAAATTATAACTTTTTATCTATTCAAAATAAATCCATTCCTTTAACCATTCCAAAATTAATAAAAACATCTATTTTCAAAATCACTTGAAAATCCTTTTTAATTTGGAATCATCACTTTAACTTTTTTAAATTCCAAAAATAGGCCCAATGCTGCAACAACACAAAATAGATCAATCAGGCCATCCAAAACAACATATATCATATGATAACAACATATATCACAATATCTATAAATAAATCAACACTTGTGAGGAATCAAGTTGGAACCCTCCAACCTGTTACCTGTAACAAATATACATATTAGAATATGTGTACAATGTCTGTTTGTTTCAATGCAGACGCGCGTATAAAAGATCATTCGCTCATACACGGGAACGTATAGGGTCTCATCTGCTCCAATAGTCAGGAATATATCCAAATACCAATCAATATATATAATATATCATATATCATCCAAACAATCATCAACTATCATAAATAAAATTTAATCTCACTTATATAAAAATATCAGTGAGGCAGAAAGAGCGAGTTGTACTCACATTGCTTCCAGTAGCAGCTGTAGTGTTTTATTCCAAACAAAATTAAACAAGCGTTTAATTTTAACCAAAATTTACACTAGCTCCTATCAATAACAAACAAGCTCCATAATGTAGTGCTCGTCCATACAGATCCGATGCAACTTATTTGGTCAAAAACGGATCTCGTATGAAGAAGTTATGACGTTACAAAGTTTATATGGATTAAATATATATATAATTTATATTTCTTTTTATTTTAAACCCTACATCTCATCTCAGCCGTGCGTTTCCTCTTAATGATATTGTGGCCGCATGAATCATCTTCTTCCCCTCCAGGTTTCACACTCATGTATAAACCCATAGAGTGCCAATTTTTTGCTTGAATTATCGCGCCTTTTCGCTCGACTAGACGTCGATCAGCCACCGCCGAATGGAAGCTCGCCTCGAGACACGCCACCACCAGAAGGCCGGCCAAGCTCGGTCATGCCAGGGCATTGGAATTCATGCGTGAACGTCGCGGCTTTACACGCGATTTCCAATCGATCCGCTTTGCCATATCAGATCATAGCCGTTGGATTGGAAGTTCTCGACGTGCTCTACGACATTGTAGTGGAATATTTTTGATGAAAGTGAATGGATCGAGTAGAAATTGAGGAAGATGGAAGTGTGTTTTTGGCTATTGAACTATAACCGGCGGCTATCCCTAGTTGCTTTAGGTTTTAGTGAAAGTAGAAAAAAAGTTGGCCTTTTATAGAAAATTTCGCGACACTATTCACCCGATTTTTTTGAACTCCAAACGAAACGTGCCACCTGACGTTTATAATGTTTTACCCCTATTCTGAACTCAATGAATATATATCAGGAGCCAATTTGATCGTATTTGGAAGATAGGTTTTCGAATCGACTATTTAAATTTAAAATTTACTTGAACGAATTTCTATGTGTTTTAGCTTGTCCCGGAAAAACCGTAAATCCGATTGACGCGAAATTTGAAATCCTACAATAATATAATATTACGGATTCAATAAAACTGGTTTTGTCAAAATCAGTAATTATATGAAAAATGGCTATTTTTACTCAGCAATTAAATATTAAAATATTCAATTTATATAATTAGCTTTTAAATCAATTTCAAAAGTTCACTAATCAATTCTAGTTCAAATAGAATTTAATACAAATTTATAAATCATTTTCGTTCACATTAAGTTCAATTTTCAATTATTTACATAATTTCAAATATTAAATTAACTATTTAATTATCTAATTAAATCCTTATATTTGAAATAAAATCTATTCAGCTAATAAAATTTAATTTTGAATATTTAAAATCAATTAAATACACGAATCTCAAATGACTGAAATTCTGGGTCGTTACTAACCCTATGCTCAAAACCTTATCACAACTCAGCCATTGAGTTGCGAATTCTCGAATAATGACCTGTAGCTTGGAACCTAATTGATACTGTAGTTTAACAAGTTTTAAAATGAAAATTATAATAAAAAATGGAAACCCTAAATATAATTTTAGACCAAAATAAACTTGATTAAATATGGAAAGATATGGCTCAACTATAAATAGTGCGACCTATATTAGAATGAGATATTTGTTCTTTTGATCAATCTGGCCGATTTCTTTTTCTTAATTCTTTTGATATTAGGGTTTCCTTCTGATTAGAGCGTCGATTCTGATTGATTAATTAAAGATATGTTTTTACCTTAGTTGCTTCGTCGATCGATTACCTTGCTTTGAGTGTGCTTGGTCGCTTCAATGAGTCGAGTGATTCTTCGATTGAGACTTTGGTATAGTTTCGAATTTTCTAATTTAGGTTATATTGCTCTTAACTCAACTGAATTTTTGCCAATGATGACATGGGTATTCATAGGAAGTTAAAATTAGCCACAAGGGCCTCTTTAGCAAGTGCAATTAGTTTCTAGGACACATAACTGAAATAATTACTTTTAGGGACAAAATGCAAAATATTTAGTTTCTAAGGCCTAAAAAGCTATGAAATTTTGTCCTTGAAAGTAATCAGATATCTGACTTTATCCTTAAAAGTAAATATTCTACTGATTTTTTCCTTGAAATTAATTTCTGTGGATGTGTGTCCTAGAAACTAACTGGACTACAAAGTTTGTCCTTCTAGTGAAATACCCCGGAATCTATCTTTATATTTTCGAATTGAAACGTTCAAACTTGACTTTGAGATTTTACAATTCATTGTTGATTTTTAATTGGATGCTTTTCTACTTTCTGACTCGTTCATTGTTCGAATATATTGCTATATATTCTTGACTATTTTGCCTTAACTTGTTCATTTATGAGTTATCTGACTTGTTCTATTGATCAAATATTTCTTCGGTTGAATAATATTTGATCTCACCCTTGACTTATTCATTTGTGAGTTCTCTAACATGTTTTGATTTGGATGAACTCATATTGTCTATTACCTTTGTGCTTCACTTCACTTAGCTTGAGTTTTCATATTCAAAGATCTATTTCTTTACGTGAACCATTGTTACCTATATTATTTTGTTACGACCATTTAGTGCTTGATGTTGCCAGATGCATTTGAAACTGTGTATGTCTGTACTACTGTTTCCAGGTTTGGTCTGGTATGGTTACTTCTGTTATTGTCTCAAGTATATGTATACTTACATGTATGTATATATATGTACTTGTATATGTGGTAGCTTCTAGTTATGTTGCCTGGACCAAATTGGTTGTGATACTTGGATACATTCTTGCTTGTCCATGTTTGATTATCAACACTTGTGTACTTCCATGTATTTTCTTTTTCTTGTTTTTCTTTCGAGTTGCCTTAGACTTACTGCAGTGCACTAAACTTGAATTCTGTCATGGTTTGCTTTTGGACATATGTCCTAATTTCCATGTACATACATACATATGTATGTATGTATGCATGAACTTTCTAATGCTTTATACATATGTATGTATATATGTATGAAATTTCTAATGTTTTGTACATATAAGTATATATGTATGAACTTTCTGATGCATTGTACTTTAGTTGATCTAGTGCACATTCTTGGTCTATATATATGCTTGTTTGAATTTGTATTTGGCTGCACCAGCGAACTTGAATTGAGCTGAACCACGGCTGCACCAATGTGAACTTATACTCGGTTGTTTAACCCATAGCGACCATCTGCCTAGCCTTGTTGTTTCTTTATCCACTTTTCCATGCCTCTCTTGTGCATGCTTGAGTTGATGAAGCTCGATGCACTTAATTGCATATTATTGTTTGTAATGTGCATATCTCTGAACCTGTTGCTTCTTGCTATTGTGCTTGCATTGTCACTGTTTGTGCACCTTTATTGAATTAGTTTGTGCATATGCCTTATACTTTTTATGATACGTGCAATGGCCTGTACTTGTATATGTGTACCTAAGTTAGTATGAAACTTGCTTGGCCTGACCTTGTATGCATTTGCACTGTGTTGAGCCTTCAGACTTGACCTTTGCACTTGTCCCTAAAATTTGAACGATGCAAGCACGTTTTGCATATATGTATAGCCCTATGGCAAGTGCAATGATACATTGTACATGTCAAATGTTGCTCATGCACATTTGTTTTTGGTCCCTATCTAAAATATGAAAAGAAAAACGAACTCATAAGCTAAAGCAATATTAATATTAAAATTCAATTTTATTTTTGCAATTTAGCTTTGTTACTTTTCTAGTTTACTGTGTAGTTTATTTGACAGGTATAGCGACGACTGGACTTAAACTGATGCAAGAAGATATCAAAAACAAATTCGAGTGTAAGTGTGAGGAAGCAAAGTGTTGTATATAACCATATAGAGAATTGTAACAATCCACCCTAGAACATGCCCAAATTTTAATCCATAAAAGACCTATCGAAACTTCTAAGGCAAGCTGTTGGTGGTAAAAAGAAGTAACATTACAGAGCCATAGCTAAACTTTCAGAACTCATGGCAGATGGAACAAAATATAATGGCAAAGTGCACCTGTTTATTTAGAAACTATAAAAATGCCATAATACAAAAAATTCCATAAAAACTGTAACATAATATCTATTAGAACAATTGTCTAAATACATGGGTACACATCAAAGTAAGTAATAACAATAAATACTGCCACAAGCCAAGCTTCTCCATCTCTAAGCATCATCACCGCCATCACTCCATCCTTAACCTGTATTGTAATGTGGAGGGAGTCAGAACAACAAGTATCTAGTGTATAAAAACCTCGAGTCTTACATTTTCGGTACTTCGGTAATATATTTCAAAATAAGAATATGTCTACGAATGTAAAACCATTTAATACTTCTTTATAAGTAAAAGAAGCAGGTCCAACCACTTAATACATTCCATTCCAGAAGCAGGTTTCTAAAATCCCTTATTGCAATTGTAACATCCCCTATCTAGAGGCCTAAATCAAAGCACTACAGATGTTGCAGTGATCTATAGTATTAACTTTCCACGACTAAATATTGCTTTGTTAATTGTATCTATTATATCAAAAGCACTTGAATATGAAACAAATCATAGATTTCTAAAGAGAATTATTAATTACATTTCAAAATAGATGTCCATATTCAGATTACATAATCCCAAACGTTCCATAGGAAATGATAAAATATACTTATTATGCCAAGAGCGGCATATGTAGATGCGCTCTTGGATGATCAGAGTCATATAGTCATAACTGACTTAATACATACATAGCAGAAATAAACAACAAAACAAAGAACTACAACTCCTAAATAGCTATCTGTTAGCCTTCTGCTCTCCTCTGGTATCTTTTTCGTCATCCTACTAAACTTGAAAGAGCCTCAACCCTCAACCTACTTAAATCAATTTTGAGCACCCGAGAGTTTAAGGGGTAAATATAAACTTCAAGCAGACATAAAGCCTGGTGTGAATAATACTATACATCTTGGTTATTAACGTTAAGTGAGACCAAGCCGCTTAGCGGAACATGTTTCCCCTTACTAACATCCTTTTAAACATGTATTTTGCGAATCTTTTCTTACAACCAAAATTGGTTAAAACTGTAAAGCATTATTATATTATGTAAACATAAATATCAGGTAACAAATGGACTATCTATCCGAATATTATAGTTTGGTTTGGCTTACTATTAACATTCGACAGACTCGGGCCTACCCGACAATACAAGAAAATAATCTAACATCTGTTAGGTACACCTCTTCTAAATAGTCTGTCCTTAACTATCTATTAGTTCTCTTCTAGATGGTCTGTCCCTAACTTAACATCTCCTAAAGTCACCTGATCCTGATGGTTTTGCGGGCTCACCAATAACCCATACGTATACAAACATATATTCCCTTTTGTGTGTAATTATAATTTTAGTCTTACCTGTAACAAAGCCCTGCACGTTGTAATTTTGGGCTTAATTAGCTAGGGCCAATAGCTAATGC
The DNA here is from genome assembly GCA_030765085.1 of Allium cepa. Lineage (NCBI taxonomy): Eukaryota > Viridiplantae > Streptophyta > Magnoliopsida > Asparagales > Amaryllidaceae > Allium > Allium cepa. The sequence continues at coordinate 229,963,628 of CM060941.1, forward strand.
ATAGGGCACGACCCTATACCAGTTTCATCTGGCATTCTAATATCTGAGTCATTTTACTTAATACACAAGGAAAATACATATACTCTATGCTTTACTCAAAATTACCTTGCCATGTTCTATATGCACACACACACACACCTATATATATATATATGTGTGTGTGTGTGTGTGTGTGTGTTTGTGTGTGTGTGTGTGTGTGTTTTACTCAAACCTTTGTTGATGAAAACATTTACCCCTTTCGAATCCATTAAATCTTACCTTATGAAAACATGGAAAATCCTTTCCTTTATTTTCTCCGAAAACTACGTAATATTAGACATCCCTCTTCAAAACCTTTTAAATATTGCCTTTCGAAAACATTGGAATAACCCTTCCTTTCTTCTTATCAAAAGCTTCGAAGACAGTGGAAAACCTTCCCTTTCGACCTCTTCGAAACCCTTCATTAGAACCCTTTCGAAAACATTAAAACATTAAACCTTTCGAAAGTCTTTAGGTTCAATTTAAAACATGTACAAACTTTTCGAAACCATTCAAAGTTTACTTCTTGGAAACCTTTTAAAACCGTCTCGGTCGAAACCATTTTATTATGCCTTCAAGTAGAGCAAAAGGATAAGAAGCCCATTGAAGTCGAAAGCGCTTCTTTCAAAACCATTTGAAACTATCTCTTTTGAAACCAATTGGTTCATACTTCAATTGTAGAAAAAGATGGTCTTTATAATATTTAAGTCGAAAGCATCTATTTCGAAGCCATTTCCTAAGTAAAGAAGTAATGGTGTCGAAACCATCCTTTTGAAAGCATTGGAGAAGTGGTTGATTTTTAAAAACTAAGCATACCTTCCGAAACCATTGACTTCGCAAGGTAGAAAGGCGGCAGCTAGGGTATCGGCTTAGTCTAAAGCAACCATTTAAAACAAAAGTGCAACCCATTTGAAACTATCTCTTTTAAATCCATTGACCCAGTTGAAAGCTAACCCAGTCGAAAGCCATTTAGTCGAAAGCAAGTAGGCGCATTTTAATTTAGAAACAAAGTGATGCTTCGACCCCTTCGAAACCTATGGTTTCGACCTCATACCTTTCGCCTTCTATCCAATTCGCTACGTACAAATTTCTTGATACCAAGCACATTGGTTTCATGGAGTTAAGGGTGGAGGGACTTGGTCGAAAGCCAACCAAGGCGGAAGCAGGTGCCGAAAGCAATAAAACCGTTTAAAACGCCTGAAATATATAGTTCTTTTCACCTAACTTGCTTTATGTGTAAAATTTTGATTGGTTGCCTCTTTTCTTTACCGCTAAAAAGTGCTGCACATTTCAAAGCGAATTAATTAATTTAAATCATTTGCAAAACACCCCTTCTCCTTAGTTAAATATATAAAACATTTAAGTCCCATATCTTAAATAATTTTATATATTCATCAAACACTTTGGAAAATTCTGTAAAAATTCTAGAAACTCCTTTTCAATTTTTTCTCTACCATATATAAATTTCAAACCCAAATAATTATTTATTTTGCCGTAAATAATTTATAACCCCATAAATCATTTTCTTTACTAGAAAATTAATATAAATTCCATCATAATTCAGAAAATTGTGAAAATTGAAATCCATCTCCGAAATAACATTTCTGGTCTATATCTAAAATCGCAAGGCATTTGGATGCCATTAAATATGGTTTTCACATCAAAACATATCATAAAATTCAATATGAACATGCATAAATTACCAACAAGTATATATAAACATTTATCATCCAAAACATGGCATCATCATGCAAAATCAGTTCGGATTAACCTTAAACTGAGAACTATAAGGAAAATGGGATGTAGTTATCATTCACCTTAGCTTTGTGATTAAAATACGTGATTTGGCGTTGAACAAGTTTTTTTTACTTCTTTCTCTTGGAAATCCTAGCTTTTTCTTCTCTTGAGATTGAAAATGGTGGTCGGCCATAGGGTATTTTTGTTTAAGAAAATGAAATGAATGCGTGTTTCCTTTCCTAAGGGTTTAGGGTATAAGTTCAATCAATTTTCTTTTTTCCCTCCCTTATTTCCTAACACGTACTTCCATCTTATTTCATTAGTTTATTCTACATGTAGGCACGACTACCCTTTGTTAAATCAAATCTCAATCTATTAATCATCTTACATTATTTTATTTTATTTAGCTAATTAAATATTCTAAATAATGATACTAAAAATATGGGGTGTTAAAATCTCCCCTCCTTAGGAATTTCATCCTTGAAATTACGATAAGGAACACATCAAACAATCAAAGGTAAAACATACCATCAAAACAAATCAGGATAAGCGTCTCTAATCCTGCTCTCAGTCTCCCAAGTACAGTATCTAGTATTGTCACTCCACTAGATTTTCACTAATCTCACTGTCTTGTTCCTAACTTCTTCACATCTCTTGTGACTATCCGGATAGGCTTCCTAACTATAGTCATATCTGGTTCCACTACTAAGTCCTCTAACACAGTCGATGCTATAGTAGTGTCTGGATCCCTAACACAATTCCTCTGATGAGATACATGAAAAACATTGTGGACTCTTGCCAAATTACTTGGTAACTCTACTCTATACATGACTTTCCTGATCCTTTCTAAAATAGAAAATGGTCCAACGAACCTTGGTGCTAACTTCTTCGTCTTCCCGAACTTGATAACACCTTTAACAGGTGATACTTTGACGAAAACATGATTTTCGACCGAGAACTCTAAATATTTTCTTCTTTTATCTGCATAGCTTTTCTTCCTGGACTGAGCTTCCTTCATTCTCGCCTTTATCAGCTCAATCCTTTCTGCTGCTTCTCTTACCAAATCAAGACCAAGGACTGATTTGTCTCCAGTCTCTACCCAACATGCAGGAGATTTGCATGGTCTTCCATGCAAATCCTAAAACGGTGCCATTCCTATACTAGTCTGATAACTATTGTTATACGAAAACTCGACTAGATGTAGGTGGTCTGCCCACAATCCCCTGAAGTCTAATATGTAAGCTCGCAACAAGTCCTCCAAGATCTTGTTAACTCTTTCCGTCTGCTCATCTGTCTGTGGATGGTGAGTGGTACTCATCTTGAGCTTGGTTCCCAAGCTTTCCTGAAGACTTTTTCAGAACTCGCTAGTAATAAAGATTCTCTATCACTAAAAATATACTAGAAATTCCGTGTAGTCTAATAACATTATTCATAAATAACTTAGCCAATATGGGTGTTGTCATGTTTGCCTTAACCAGAATGAAATGCGCAATGTTGTTCAATCTATCTACTATGACCCATATACTTTCATTCCCTCTATTACAACTTGGCGATTCATCAATGAAATCCATAGAGATGGAATCCCACTTCCATACTGGAATGTTCAATGGCCGAAGTAATCCATTTGGCTTCTGATGTTTGGCTTTTACCTGTTGACAGTTCAAACACTGTTTCACCCATAAGCCGACATCCTTCTTCATCCCTTCCTACAAGAAAGTTCTCTTCATATCTTGATACATCTTCGTTACTCCAGGATTGATAGTGAACTTTGCGCGATGGCATTCTTTTAAAATTTCCTTCCTTATGTCTCCCATATTTGGAACACATAATCGCCTTTCTTTCTCAACCATCCATTTTGGTCAAGACGGAAATCATTTAAATCATTGCTCTCTGTTCCTTCCCTTAACTTTCTGATCTGTTTAGCCAAAACTGGATCCTTCCCTTGTTAAGAAGCTATCTTCTCAATCATTACCGGTCGGACTTCTAAGCAAGACAACCTAGCATACTCTCCAACAGACTCAGCTTTGGATCTCTATAATAATCTATAAGCTGGCAATGATTCTAAATCTTTCCATTCTGCTATCATGGCTAACACTGCATTTTGATGCTTTCTACTAAGTGCATTTGCAGCGTTGTGTCCCTTTCTGGGTGTGTACTCTATTCCAAAATCATAAGAGTCTAGAAAACTTCAACCATCTTTGCTAACTCATGTTCAGCTCCTTCTGAGAGAACAAGTACATCAACGACTTATGACCAGTATAAATCTCAAACCTCTCTCCCAAAAGGTAATGCCTCTACACCTTCAATGCAAATGTAACTATAGCTAACTGCAGCTAACTCCAATTCATGCGTTGGATACCTAACCTCATGTAGTCTAAGCCATCTAGAAGCGTAGGCAATTACTTTACCCCTCTGTATTAGTATAGCTCCCAATCCTGTTCCACACACATTAGTATAAACAACTAAATCTTGATTTCCCTCCGGAACCACCAACACAGGTGCATGGGTTAACAAGTGCTTCAAGCTCTAAACTGCTTCTTCACACTTATCGGTCCGTACAAACTTTGCATTCTTTCGTGTCAGCTTAGTCATCAGTGCTACAATTCACGAGAAATCCTTTATAAACCTTCGATAATATCCTGTTACTACAAGGAAACTTCTTACCTCAGTTACTATTTTTGGTCTTTTCCAATTAATAATAGCTTCGATCTTTTCTGGATCAACTGACAATCCTTTCTTCAAAACCAGTAACCAAGAAACTTAAACTTTCTCTTCCAAAAACGGCACTTCGAAAACTTTGCTTTTAGCTAATGCTGCCTCGGCGTTTCAAGTACAATTTTGAGATAAACTGCATGTTCCTTCTCATCCTTAGAGTATATCAGAATATCATCTATAGAAACTAACATGAATCTATCCAAGTGCTCCCGAAGATTATATTCATCAAATCTACAAAGAATACTGGTGCATTAGTGACTCTGAACGGCATAACCAACCATTAGTATGACCCATATCTTGTTCTGAATGCCATCAAAGATATACTATCTTCCACTACTCTAAGCTGATGAAATCCTATTGCTAAATCTAAATGTGAGAATATCTTAGCCCCACTCAACTGATTGAACAAATCGTCAATCCTTGGCAGTGGACATTGATTCTTTATCGTCTTCTCATTTAGCTTATGATAATCGATACATAGCCTTAGAATCCATCCGACTTCTTAGCAAATACAGTGTCTACTCCTCAAGGCGAACCACTCGGTTTAATAAAACTCTTACCTTCTAAATCTACTAACTGAGCTTTCAAACTCCTTCATCTCTATTGGTGTCATCCTGCTTGGCGGCCAACTCAACGGTTCTGCACCAGGCACTAAATCAATCCGAAACTCAATGGCTCATTTTGGTGGAAATTCAACTACAGGCTCAAACACATCCATGAATTCTGTAACTACGAAAACACAATTCAACTCAACTTCCAACTCCATAACCCCAAACAAGCATTCACCTCACAATTGGGGTTTTCTATGGTGTAAACTATCCAATCATTATAATCCGGGTGTCTAAGTGATATTTTCCTATCTAGAAAAAATATCCTGGCATCATAATTACTTAACCAATCCATACCCAATATAATTCCGAACCCAACAAAATCAAATATATGCAAATTACAAACAAAGGTGTAACCTAGCAGGTCAAACTCTAAGTGGTCACAATTCATCCCAAGCGTCGCACACCCTCATCAGATTTGCAACTCTTAAGGAAGTAATTAAATATGTGGGTTCTAGGATAAGTTTACCTACCAAACATCATGATATAAAAGAATGAGATGCACCAGTATCAAATAAAACACTAACAGATGAATCATGGATCTAAAGCATACCTTCTAACACAACCTTTCCCTTCTCCTGCACTGTTGGCTTTGACGTTGCGGGCTCCAATGCAAACACCTGGCCTTTATTCTAATTGCTGACTCTTTGCACTGGTTCTTGTAGTGCCCAATTTGATCACGGTTAAAACATCTAATCCCTTTCTTCTCAGCAGCTTTCTATCCTTTGCATGTCCAGAACTCATGAGCATAATGGCCTTTCTTATCACACTTATAGCAGACCACTTGAGACTTTCCTTTCATTGTCGCACCTCCTTTCTGAGCATTCTTTTTGTGAAGAAACTTTCTCTTTTGGCCCTGTCCAACCTAGACCTCCTTCTCCTTCTTCTCCAAACAAGCTAATATCTCTTCATGTCTCGATGCCATGTCCACCCCAACATCACACAGGTCTTTGATGTGCGGTAAAGTAGCCCTAGCCAACTCCGTTTTCAAAGACCTAATAAAATTTTCATTTCTTTTCAATACCGTGTCAACAGTGGCATACCCATACCGCGCTAGCTCTGCGAATCTACTAGCATATTCCAGAACCGATGTTTCACCTTGTTCAAGCTCAGCAAACTTCCTAACCAAGACAGACTGCGCTATTACTGACATGAACCTTTCTTCAAAACTTACTTCTGAAGTCCGCCCACGTCACAGTCTCTTCATCCACACCGGAAGTTACAGTATTCCACCAAAATAAAGCAGCTCCTTGAAGTTGTCTTGAAGCAAGTCTCCTTTTCTGCTCGTCATTTAGCCCTAAATCTACGAAAATCCTCTTGCAACGTAGCAGCCAGTTTTTTACTTCAATAGCATCCTCCTTTCCGATAAAAGGCTTTCCTCCAAGCCTAGTATAGTCTTTGCTCAAGTTAGCATATTGATTGACCATCAAAGCTTCCTGAACTCCTCCTCTGGCAGCATTACCTACAACAAACTCCAGCTGCGATTCCAACTTGCATCATGTTTGTGAAAAACCGATACATGGCTCCCATGTCTACTTAGGGAACCCCAGCACTAATACTCTTAGTTTGAGTCTGACCTCTTTTAGCATTTAGTCGGGTATTTCTATTTGTAGTGGTGTTGTCTCCCCCTAGATTGACTATGCCTCTTCTTCCGTCCATATTTGTATTCAAGCCCCGTGAGATACAGAAGAATAGCCTAACAAAGATAGGAGTCTAGAGATAAAACGTATACTTATATATAACAAATACAAGTACTTTACTATAGTGTTATCCCATACCCCAATCCTAACTCTAATTCCTAAGGATTATGTTTAAAAAATCATTTTTAGTTAAAGTATTTCATAAACCTATGCTTTTATACCAAGTTGTAACATCCAATATCTAGAGGCTTATAGCTAAGTGCTGAGATGCTGCAGTTATCTATCATATTAACTTCTGGCGACTAAATACGGCTATGTTAATGGTATCTACAATATCAGAAGCACTTGAATATGAAAGAAATCACAGATTTCAAAACATAATTATCCATTACATTTCAAAATAGATGTTCCACATTCAGATTACATAATCCCAAACGTTTCCTAGGCTATGATAAAATATACTTATTACAAAATACACCAAGAGCGGAATATGAAGATGCCTCTTTGGATGATCAGAGCATATAGTCATAACTGACTTAGTACATACATAGTGGAAAAAAACAACAAAACAAAGAACTACAACTCCTAAATAGCTATCTGTTCGCCCCCTGCTCTCCTCCGGTAGCTTTATTCGTCATCCTACTAAACCTAAAAGAGCCACAACCCTCAGCCTACTCAAATAAATTTTAAGCACCCAAGAGTTTAAGAGGAAAACATAAACTTCGAGTCAGACATAAAGCCTGGGGTGAATAATACTATACATTCAGGTTATTAATGTTAAGTGAGACCAGGCCGCATAGCGGAATGGGTTTCCCCTACCAACATTCTTTTAAAACATATCTTTTGCAAATCTTTTCCTACAATCAAAACTGGTTAACACTGTAAAGCATCATTATATTATGTAAACATACATATCAGGTAACAAATGGACTATCAGGCTGGACATTATAGTTTTGTTTAGCTTACTGTTAACCTTTGGCTGACTCGGGCCTACCAAACAATAAAACAAAATAATCTAACATCTGTTAGATACACCTCTTCTGGACGATCTATCCTTAACAACCTGTTAATTACTTCTCTTCTAGACGGTATTTCCCTAACTTAGCATTTCCCAGGGTCACTTGATCCTAATTGTTTTGCGTGATCACCAATAACCTATATATATATATATATATATATATATACAAACATATATTCCCTTCTATGTGTAATCATAATTTTAATCTTACTTGTGACAAAGCCCTACACACTGGAATTTGGACTAAATTAGCTAGGGCCAATAGCTAATGTATGGGGCGTAATCCTATACCAATCCCTCTAATATTCTAATATCCGAGTCATTTTTCTTAGGGATAAATTCCCTCAAATTTTCCTTGAAAAACTCTTTCAAATTGATTTAAATCTTTAAAATCAAACTTACACAAGAAAAATACATATACTCTATGCTTTACTTGAAATTACCTTGCCATGTAATATATATACATATATTGTAACGGCCCGGTATTTCGAACCATTCGCATCCGCACATTTCGGACTTGAATTGCTCAAAACCACAGACTGTTAATTTTATATTTGGCAAAACTCAACATATAGAGTAAATAAATCAATCACAAACGTAGAGTAATGTAAAAATAAGCAGCGGAATAGGATAGTAGCTCATGAGGCTACTATATAAACAACTGAGTTTGAAATAAAATACACAGAATATCTCAAATACAATGCAGTCTCGAATACAAATAGATGAAAAATCTGAACAAAACAACTAGAGAGCTGAAGGCTGAATAGATATAGATGGATCTCCTAGTGAAGCTCCAACTACAAAGGTGAGTGCCAAATGCAATGACACTCGGTCTGACCCGAGCGTAAAGAAAAACACAAAACACTCGAGTCAGGATTGACCTTCTTATATTAATAAATTCAAATCAAGTGAAATGCCAACTAAAATACAAGTAACTTAAAGTATGTTTGGGATTTCCATCCTCTAACGATCTGTGGAATTGTCTACTATGTAGTAACATACGTTATTATAATATGTCTATAGTAAAGTAAACTATTAAAATAGCGTTAAGGCGTTACCCATATACCCCTTAACACATTTTATATAATATCATATATTATACAGATACTGTAAACCCCACTCGCAAGTGGGCTATCAGGGAGCAATCCATAGGTACGACACAAAACAAACTTGTAGAAGGCGCAATAGGGCATGTGACACGACACTTGAGGCAATGCCAGGGTAGATATGCCATTTGCACTCCCGGATTGGTGATAACGCATAGCAGCTACTACCGTCCACCTCATGACACGCTCCCAAATCAAAGGTGCACCCAATCAAATCATAAAAGTAATAGAATCGTATCGATGAAATGTGTCCGATAAGGGGAATGACCCCACTTGGCCCGGTATAGTTCCTATTTTTGCAATATCAAGCTGACTCACGAGAGTCAGGGCTATGTAAATACCATATAGAACCGTCACCAAACCATCCTACTTCACTCTGGAATCTCCACCAAGTACACAGTTATTAAAGTGGTTTTCGGTATTGGCAGAGAGTATGATAATATTCGATCTCGGTCTCTTTAACAACCAAATGCTTATTTCACACCGTGGTCATTTCATTTCAAATAGTTCATACTTCATATCAACATATCATATTTAAACTGTAACGACCCGGTATTTCGAACCATTCGCATCCACACATGTCAGATTTGAATTGCGTAAAACAACAGATTGTTAATTTTATATTTGGAAAAACTCAATATATACAGTAAATAAATCAATCACAAAATCACAGACACGGAGTAATGTAAAAATAAGTAGCGGAATAGATAAATAGTAGTTCATGAGGCTACTATATAAACAACAGAGTTTGAAATAAAATACAACAGAGTATTCCAAATACAATGCAGTCTTGAATACAAATAGATGACAAATATGAACAAAACAACCAGAGAGCTGAAGGCTGAATAGATATAGATGGATCTCCAAGTGAAGCTCCAACTCCAAAGGCGAGTCTCAAATGTTGTGACACTCAGTCTGACTCGAGCGTAAAGCAAAACACAAAACACAAAACACTCAAGTCAGGATTAACATTCTTATATTAATAAATTCAAATCAAGTGAAATGTCAACTGAAACACAAGTAACTTAAAGGATGTTTGGGATTTCCATCCTTAGAGGATCCGTGGAACTATCTACTATGTAGTAATATACGCTATTATAATATGTCTATAGTAAAGTAAACTATTAAAATAGCGTTAAGGCATTACCCATATCCTCCTTAACACATTTTAGATAATGTCATACCCTATACAGATACTGTAAACTCCACTCACAAGTGGACTATCAAAGAGCACTCCATAGGTACAACACAAAACAAACTCGTAGAAGGCATGATATGCCATATGACACGACACTCGAGGCAATGCAAGGGTAGATTTACCATTTGCACTACCGGTCTGGTGGTAACGCATAGCAACTACTACCGCCCACCTCATGACACAATTCCACATCAAAGGTGCACTAATCAAATCACAAAAGCAATAGAATGGTATCGATGAAATGTGTCCGATAGGGGGAATGACCCCACTTGGCTTGGTATAGCTCTTATTTTAGCCACATCAAGCAGACTCACTAGAGTCAGGGCTACGTAAATACCATATAGAACCGTCACCAAACCATCCTACTTCATTCTGGAATCTCCACCACGTACACAGTTGTTAAAGTGGTTTTCGGTGTTGGCAGAGAGTTTAACAATATCCGATCCTGACCTCTTTAACAACCAAATGCTTATTTCACACCGTGGTCATTTCATTTCAAATAGTTCATACTTCATATCAAAATATCATATTCATTTCAATCCATATCAATTCAATATCATTATTTACTTTAAATAATATTCATTTCTAGAACCGTAACATTTTCAAAGATTGTAACACTTTTGAAATCATAACACTTTGAAATCATAGGCTTCTGTAATCATAACAATTTCCAGCTAAATAGTTTAGATATTGAAAATAGTAAATATATTAAAATAGTTATAAATTAAAATAATTTATATATATTAAAAATACTTTATATGATAAAAATAGTTTCCTCCAGTTTTATAAATCGATTCAAATAAATCTTGAATTTCGAAACTCAATTTAAATCGATTCCACTTTAGCCATTTCAATTTAAAGTTCAAAGATTCAAGTTAATATATTCAACCATTTACAATATAAATTTCATTTATATTTCAATATTTAATTTTATTTTATTTCAAATTGGAAAATATTCACTTAACCATTTTAAACAACAATTTGTTGAAATCTCAATTTATACATTTAAATCAATATTCAATCTCAATTTTTATTTAAAATTGAGAATATTCATTTAATCACCTTTTACCGATTAAGTAAAAAATCATAATTTCAACATCTAAAAATCAATAAGTTCGAATAAATCCTTATTTAAATTCAATCATTAACCAATTTAAATTCCAAGTCATTGTTACTTTATCTTCCTAATCTTTATTTATTTAAAGTAAAAACCATTTTTGAAATATTAATATAAATTCAAATAAATATTTAAACATATTATATACTAATTAAATTAAATTTTATTAAATTTAATCTTATTATTAAATTTATTTATGTAAAATCTTATTTACACATGTTTGAAAATAATAAAATTTAAGTAAAATTTAATAATAAGATTTAAATTATAATTTCAAAACTAACTTATAAATTAAACTTTCAAAATATACTATTTTAAAAAAAATCTAAAATTTAGACATATATAAAAATAGCATTTATATATTATATTTTAAAAATCAATATCAATTAAAAACCATATATTTCCTTTTAAAACTTTAGAAATCATTTTGAAAAATATTGACCAATGATGTCCGTATATAATTTTCTATCCTATGGTCAAATAATGTGGATATTTATCATTTCAATCCACAATTTAATTATCTACGGGTATATATCATTTCAACCCGCAATCGCAAATTCAAAGTTAATGAAAATCGCTTGGGTTTATCATTTCAACCCATAATGATTTTCTCCTATTCTACAAGATCGTTCGGGTATATATATCATGTCAACCATAGGGAAGTCTAAATTAACAAGAAACTTGCAAAGTAAGAATAGATATGATAAAATATAACATATCAATAATGGGCATATATCATTAGTGCTAAATTTAATAAAATATACACAACAATATATGGTGTCATATATCATAGGTGAACAATAGCAGATAATAACATATCATATTTAACAATTAAATAGCTAGCAATTCAAATTTAATAGCATATTTCAATTATCGTTTCAAGTGAAATCAAATTTTGCTAAATGTAAGAATGTTAATCGTGAGTGATTGCTCACCTTTCGAGGTTAGAGAACAAGAAGATGACATAACGCCTACATGGATACAGACACGGACCGAAGGAAGGCAAAAGCTGATGTGACCAATTCCGGACAATGACGGGACAAAAGCAAGACACGATGGACTGGATTCGACAAAAATAAAATATTTTTTTTTCAATATTTAATTAAAACACTTCAAAAATAAAATCTATTTATACATATTTTTTTTCAAAACTTATTTCTTAAAATACATATAAAAATTTAAATAAAACTTTTACATTATATTTGAACATCAATATATACATAATAATAGAGAAAGCAACTAGTGCATATGCTGCAACCAAAACAGTGTATACTAACACACACACACACACACACTAATATATCAATTGCAATCAAAATAATATATATTTACATATATAACTAATATAAGAAATCATACTGTAAACAAATATATGAGATCATATTTATAAACAAATTTATGTATATAAAATCATACTGCAACAACTTTTATGTGGGCTTCTTCAACCAACCTATGCAGACCACCTTATATATGTGTATGTATACCAAAATCGTTGATTTCTTAAACACATTTTTCTCTATATATACATATACTTCGGAACCAATATCAAACTAAAATCTTTAAAACACATATATTAAAGCTATTTGAACCCAATATTATACATAAATGATGAAGCTATGTATTTTAAATTTGTATATATGCTAAAAAAAATTGGACTTTGCAAAATACATATATTCAAGGCCCAGAGATACATATCTTTAAAATCAACATAAATTTTTTTCACTTAAAAAAACTAAAATCTCAATGAATTATGTAATTAACTTCATATTTCCTATTCTGATATGAACTTAAGTCATATGCTTCCTAATGGCAAAATGAAATAAAAAGCAAGTGTAGCAAAATGAAATAGATAGCAATTACAACATGTATTCAAATAATTATATATTCTTTTATCTTTGCATATTTTTTCTGAGGAAAAAGGTGGAACTATAAGAAAGAAACAAGAGAAAGAAAAAGATAAAAAAAAGAGGAAGAAGGCTACAGATCTAGGAGGAAGGCGAGATGGCAAATCTCAAAACCGATATGCACTTAGTATATATATTATTTAATTTTTTTATTATATATATATATATATATATATTCACAATATAACGACCCTGACTCGACCTTCGAAAATCGGCATCGAATACGACACTCGTATTCAAATGCCGCAGATCCAAACGTCGAACCTGGTTCGCCGGAGCTTATAACACATTAAGTAAATAACACAGCGGAAGAAATGAATAACATATATCAATATACAACATGAATGATACAACAGAATGATACAATAGATATCAACATACATCAGAGATATGATACAAGATAATAGCAGCGGAAAGAAAAGATAACACTAGCAGCGGAACAAAGCTCCAATATGGTCTTCAAGAAAGAACTCCAGTATCAGTAATCTCCAAAGCACCAATCCAGAATAGCTCGAACTCCCAAATCAAAATGAAGAGAAGCAACTCGATCCAAATGCGATTGCCAAATCCTAAGGCTGAAAGCTATCGGATCTACACCTACTATAGATTATCTGAAAACCCCAACTCTAGACTGCCCGTGTGAGAAAATAGTGGGCACCCAGAGTTTAGGAAAGGAACAATAAACTCCAGGTCAGTCATGGGACTGGTATGAGCAAACAAAAACATTTGGTCTTTTAAAACAAACAAAAGAATTTAAATTTGAAATCCGCAATGCTTTTTGGAAAATGAAACTACCATAAGGCCTCCCGCCACACACACAATGCAAACGCAGAATTGGAGGAGATTTCTCCTTATGATAGTCAAATATGCTTGATACGAGAAAATTCTTTGATATTATTATAATAAGTGCAAAGTGTAGAAAATCATTTCGAAAGTAGAATATAAATCCTAGCCAGCATAGACATTCCGAACTATGCCTACTATAGCTACCATCTAAATAGTGGTGACCACCATAAGTAAATGGCAGGTTCTACAACTAAAACCGTACAAGGCACGTATTGGATGAATGGATTTCCAACAAATGGTCAGGCTAAGGAACTTCCTACTGTCAATGGGATCGCCTCTGGCGGGACGTCCCGAGAAATAACGTTACGGTTAGATCTCTGCCAACACAAGGCCGGGTTACCTCTGTAACTAGGTAACTACTACACGAATATGCCATCCCCCGGTCCTTTGGGACCTTTATCCGAGCGCTCGCAACAACAACCACAAAGTATCACAAAGTAATAGATCTGCAGTATCCACATAGGTAAGTATCTGGGCTCCATACCATGATACCACCCTTTACCAGAAGGGAATGACATACCCTAAAGGGAGCAACCCTCATAACCTTGCCGCATCTTTCCTGTTTCGACCATTTCCGGGGAGTGAGGTCCTGATGCAGTCTCGTCCACAAAGCTACGCTTTGTGCAACAAAGCCATGCTTTGGGTCAACAGATGACCAAAGCAATGATCACAAAGATAAATGATCAAACAATTGATCATATCACAAATGATCAACCAATGATCATCACACAGCAGCACTCAGCATGCCACATTACCAAATTGGGAATATCACTGATAAATATCAACTACATAACCTCTGAGCTCGTACGTCTCAGAGAAGGGTGTTAAGCTAAGAGAATAAATTCTCCGCCACCAAGCAGAAATGTATTTGATAGAGATCAGTTTAATATCTCAAAGTGTAATGTCGGACATACAACCATACAAGTCTGTTCCGGGTTCGAACAGAACCGAAGGCACTTTCGAAGAAGCCCTTGCAAATCCGGATAATCCCTAATCACGTCCGGACTTCCCATCACATATGAAGATCTCTATACCGGGGATCAGCCAGTGCAGAGACAATCGACGAGTTACCCTTTTGTTTTTGGAAATATCCGGTCTTCACCACCGGTCTTCAATTGCTATCCATAACGTCGTATCACTATTCGGAATGGGCTATATGACACTAGGTCCTCTCCCGGCTAAACCGAATAATGAGCGCCATATTTTAAAACATATGGATATGGGATTTTAATTAAGTCACAACTTATAAAATCCAAAACTTTTCTTTCAAATGGTTAAACAAATTACCATTTTAAATCTTTAAACAAAAAGATTTATTTCACAAAGTTTCACCTAGTTTCACAAAGATCTATTCATAGATTTCAAAACAACTTCCATTCCAATTGGATTAACTCAATAAATCTTTAAATTAAAGATTTAATTTATAGCTTTCAAAACACGTTCCAAAGATTTATTAATAACTCGGAAAACCATTTTCATTTCAAAACTTGAATTCCTTTTAACACACATTGGAAATCCATTTCTTATATGAAAGCTTCTATTATTTGAAAACGATAGTTTTCGTTTCAGAAAAGTCCGATTTATACAAGTTGGAATCTTGAGTTAAATCTAAATTCCAAACATCACTTTCTAAAATGGTTTAAAACCCCATATAAATCCATTTATAAGTTGGATAATTTTTTAAACCCTAGTTCCCAAATTATAGAATTCAATTCAATTATTGAATTCAAATTTAACTCAAATTATTTAAATTTCAAAACTCAATTAAGTTATTCACATAACTTTTATTTTTGAAATTCATTTTTTTCAAAAACTTCAATTCTAATTCCAAAACTATTTTGGATTCAAAAATTCAAATTTTAAAACAATTTCAAAATCTGTGACTTAACCCATTTCCACGTGCAATCCATATTTGTGTGTGTATAAGTGTGGTCCAGGGGTTCAACACAATAGTGCACAACATCATCATCACAGATTCAATCATAAAGATAAGCGGTATAACCCATAGCGCTTATCTATATTCACAGATTCATAGGTAAATTAAACTATCAATCACAAAGATTCACTAATACGATTCGATGTGGGTTTCGGATAACAAACTGAAATCCGACTCCCTGTCGCATCGAAATTCGAATGTCGTTTTACGGGTCAAAGGGTTTCATATTCATACGACAGTATATTCATCACAAATATAGCAGATCAACACAAAGTATCACATAGCATCACATAACATATCAAATATATCAATCCATCACACAACATTCAATAACAATCAGCATCTACGATTAAGATGAATAAACTGGGTGGTTTTAAATTTATTACCTACATGATTACTTTCATTTATTATTCCTAATTAATTAACTATCCATATTTATTCAATTAATAAATCTTCAATTATTAATTTAAAATCTAATATCATTCAATTAATGATTTCTTAATTACAAATTAATTATTCTAAGAAAAATTAATCTTAAACTTTAATTAATCAAATTAAAACCCTTAATTACTTTAATTAATTATCCATTTCATTAATTAATTAATTATATTAATTATCCATTTGTACTACCTTAATAATTAAATGAATTACAAATCATTATACTTTTCTTTATCTTTAGATAAACATTCCTTATTTAAATTATGCATTTAAAAACAAAATGTTTTTAAATTTACATTAAATTCCATTTAACATTTTCTTTAAACTCAAAGACTCAAATTTATCTTAAATAAGAGTTTAAAACAATACACAACTTAATCTTATATGTTAAAAAGAAACATATACTTTATTAATAAGTTCAAAAGGATTTAAATTTCAATTCAAATCAAATTCAAATCAATTTTAAAAATTACTTTAAAACTTCAAAATTGAAATACAACTTTCATTCTCATTTTAGTTTTAAATTCTTTAAAACTCTTTCTATAATTTACACCTTTAATTCAAATGAAAATCATTTGAAAGCAATTTAAATTTAAATCTTTACTTTAAAACTGAAATTTAAATTAAAAAATCCAGATTTTTAAAACTTCAGATTTGAATTCATTTGAATTCCTAAATTAAATACTTAACCTTTAATTCAAATGCAAAACAACAATGCATTTTATACTTGAGAGTTAAAAATCAAATTTGAATTTTAAAACATAAATTTTTTCAAATATCTGACAAATTTAAATTTGAATTCATATTCAAATTCCAAACTTACACTCAGTTTAAATCCTACACCTGCAAATTTTAAACTTTATCTTAATACTTAAAACAGAAAACAGTTTCCTGTTTACTTTAAAACTTAAACTTTGAAATTTCCAGAACTTAAATAATTTCAAAAGAACAGAATTTCAACTTATTCAAATTCATATTTGAATTGAGTTTCAAAAACCTAAGTTAGATTGTAGTTTGCATTTAATTCAAACCTTAAAAATCTGGAAACAGGCTCATGTTCCTCCTTTCTTTTTTTTTCTTTTTTTTAAACCAATTTAAAATTTCTGCATTTAAATTATTACAGAATAATAATTCAAACAATTTGAATTCATCCCTAGGTTCAATTTTAAATCCTAAGTTCAAATTTCCATTTTAGTTTAAACTTGATTCTTAAAATTATAAAAAAAACAGAATAGGTCTGTTAAATAAAACCTGAAACAATGCAACTTAATCTTATTTGAATTCTTGCATTTAAATTATTACAACATCAGAATTCAAATATTTTGAATTCATCTTCATATTCAAATTTCAGATTTAATCTAAACTTGGCTTTTTAAAATAAAAAAAAACAGAACAGTAACAGTTTCTGTCAATAAAAGCCTGAAACAACAAAATACACAGACCTTATTTGACTTCGAGTCATTTTCCTACTTGCTTCGGGTTATTTCCTACTTCCCCCGTGACTAACTCGAGTCAAAAACCCTGCAACCCAACATATCACAAACCTGGAAACAGACCAACCCCCCTCCACTTCAAACCTGTCAACTCCATTATCAACCATCTCCGACCATCATCACACACCATACTCCGGCGATGACTCCTTCAACACATCATCAATACACATCCCAAAGATCTTTGAACTCGATCAACCCTTGAGTTCATACTCGAGCAATTACAGCAACTCAGTGGAGCTAGGGTTCATAACAGAAACCTTCCAAATTTCAACACCAAACCCAACTTCAACTCAATTAAATAATTTCCCACAATCCTTAATAGATACACTATCTTCAGAAAACAAATTAACTAGTTCACAGGCAAAGATCAACTGAACTTGATCAAAAATGTAGAATACCGTGCCTTTGAAAACTGCACTATATTTACCACACAAAATAATTTGGAATTTTTGTTTTTAAAATTCTTGAATTCATTTATGATTCTATTTATAAACTTGAAACCTTAATTCCTGATACCTATTTTTTTTTTCAAGTTACAGAATTTAATTGTGTTTATATTTCAGACAACACAGAAAACTAAACAACTTATATAATTTTTTTTTTATGCTTACTTTATTTTGAAATAAGCAAATTTCAATCAAGATTGAAACATAACAGCGAACAAATCGAAAGAAATAGGATTTTTTCTATTAACTAGAACTTAAACTATAGCAATCAGAACCATGGAATCAAACATGCATTGCATTCATAAATACACAGGCAGTAAAAAGAAAACATGTACAAACATTTAACTCAGTAGAAAATCAAGCAAGCAATCCTACTTAATTTACTTTAAATTAAGTGTTACTCACCTAATTATGCAGAATGCAGAGCACAATCAACTTGCAGGGTATCAGACTTTTGAAAATATGAAATGCAGGCAGGCTCCTTGAATGCTGACCTCTTTCTTCAGATGCTTAGAAATGCAAAGCTTCAACTTGATCTATAAATGATATGCAGAGCTTTAAATGGATGCATGCAGGCCTTTGAAATGCAGAGCCTCAATCTTGAAATTGCAGGGCTTTTTGATTTATACATGCAGGCTTTAAATTGATGTGCAGATTTGCAATTTTTGGAAAGAGGAGTTGAAGGTTTGTTTGGGTTTCAGATTTTACATTTTTAAATTATGGTTTTAATTGAATTTACCTTAGTTGTTCTGCATTTGATTTTAATGTGATTGTAATCTGCAGCTCCAGGTTGAAGACTTTGCTTTGCCATATTCCAGATTTTGTTGTTTCATGCTGAGTTGCACTGGGTTGCATTATGAATTTGATCTCAGGTTTGTTTTTAGAAAACACTGCACTGTTTTCTTGCTAACCAAAGCCTGAAGCACTATCAACTTGAAAGATGGAATTATAGCTTGAACTTGTTTTTGCTTTCCAGGTTGAATTCAGTTCAAAAAAAAGTTTTAAGAGAGGTTGCTTAGATCTGCCTCTGGTTTTGCTTCAGATCTTTGATTAGTTGAGTTTCCAGGCTTTGAGATTTTTTTTCATTTGAGATTTCTTTTGTAGTTTCTGGTTTGTGGATTGAATGAAGATGAAGGGATACTGAAACTTGGTTATTTCTCTTTCTTCATGCATGTTCATTTATTTTTCTCTCTTTCTTTATTTTTTTTCTGTGCTTTCTATTTCGAGCTGAGCAAAGATGGGCTTGATGAATATGGATTGAGATAGGTTCAGCTTTATGATGTTGAAATGTGTGAGGCAAATCTCTTTTCTACTATTCCATTTAGATTTTCCAAGATGTGCTATGATTACTTATGGGGAAATGAAAGGCTTCTTGTATTTTTAAATTTGATTATTTAAAAAAAATGATGATGCCATTAGTATATGTGCATGTATAAGATCTTAAAGTATGTATTTGTTTATACTTTGTAAATAAATGTATTTGTTTATTCATTTGTATATGTATGTACATGTTCAATGCTAAAAGAATTTAGTCAACATTTATATATATATATATACATATATTATATCTTAATAATTTTTTTTTAAATGCTACTCATTTTTAAAACACTCATTTTAAAATAGAAATTTAACCACTTATAACGACCCTGACTCGACCTTCGAAAATCGGCACCGAATACGACACTCGTATTCAAATGCCGCAGATCCAAACGTCGAACCTGGTTCGCCGGAGCTTATAACACATTAAGTAATAACACAGCGGAAGAAATGAATAACATATGTCAATATACAACATTTGATACAATATCAGATATCATATGATACAACAGATGATACAATAGATATCAACATACATCAGAGATATGATACAAGATAATAGCAGCGGAAAGAAAGGATAACACCAGCAGCGGAACAAAATCTTCAATATAGTCTTCAAGAAAAAAACTCCAGTATCAGTAATCTCCATCTCCAAAGCACCAATCCAGAAATAGCTCAAACTCCAAATCAAGATGAAGAGAAGCAACTCGATCCAAAATGTGATTGCCAAATCCTAAGGCTGAAAGCTGTCGAATCTACACCTACCATTGATTTCTGAAAACCCCAACTCTAGACTGCCCGTGTGGGAAATAGTGGGCACCCAGAGTTTAGGAAAGGAACAATAAACTCCAGGTCAGTCATGAGACTGGTATGAGCAAACAAAAGCAATTGGTCTTTAAAACAAACAACAAGAGAATTTAAATTTGAAATTCGCAATGCTTTTTGGAAAATGAAACTACCATAAGGCCTCCCGCCACACACACAATGCAAACGCAGAATTAGGGAAGATTTCTCCTTATGATAGTCAAATATGTTTGATACGAGAAAATTCTTTGATATTATTATAATAAGTGTAAAGTGTAGAAAATCATTTCGAAAGTAGAATATAAATCCTAGCCAGCATAGACATTCCGAACTATGCCTACTATAGCTACCATCTAAACAGTGGTGACCACCATAAGTAAATGGCAGGTTCTACAACTAAAACCGTACAAGGCACGTATTGGATGAATGGATTTCCATCAAATGGTCAGGCTAAGGAACTTCCTACTGTCAATGGGATCGCCTCTGGCGGGACGTCCCGAGAAATAACGTTACGGTTAGATCTCTGCCAACACAAGGCCGGGTTACCTCTGTAGCTAGGTAACTACTACACGAATATGCCATTCCCCGGTCCTTTGGGACCTTTATCCGAGCGCTCGCAACAACAACCACAAAGTATCACAAAGTAATAGATCTGCAGTATCCACATAGGTAAGTATCTGGGCTCCATACCATGATACCACCCTTTACCAGAAGGGAATGACACACCCTAAAGGGAGCGACCCTCATAACCTTGCCGCATCTTTCCTGTTTCGACCATTTCCGGGGTGTGAGGTCCTGATGCAGTCTCGTCCACAAAGCTACGCTTTGTGCAACAAAGCCATGCTTTGGGTCAACAGATGACCAAAGCAATGATCACAAAGATAATTGATCAAACAAATGATCATATCACAAATGATCAACCAATGATCATCACACAGCAGCACTCAGCATGCCACATTACCAAATTGGGAATATCACTGATAAATATCAATTACATAACCTCTGAGCTCGTATGTCTCAGAGAAGGGTGTTAAGCTAAGAGAATAAATTCTCCGCCACCAAGCAGAAATGTATTTGATAGAAATCAGATAACATCTCAAAGTGTAATGTCGGACATACAACCATACAAGTCTGTTCCGGGTTCGAACAGAACCGAAGGCACTTCCGAAGAAGCCCTTGCAAATCCGGGTATCCACAATCCCGATCGGACTTCCCATCACTAAGGGAATCTCTATACCGTAGCTACTCGGTGCAGAGACAATCGATAGGTTATCCTATCGTTCTCACAAATACCCGGTCTTCACCACCGGTCTTCAATTGCTATCCATAACGTCGTATCACTATTCGGAATGGGTTATATGACACAAGGTCCTCTCCCGGCTAAACCGAATAGTAAGCTCCATATTTTAAACATATGGATATGGGATTTTAGTTAAGTCACAACTTATAAAAATCCAAAACTTTTCTTTCAAATGGTTAAACAAATTACCATTTTTAAATCTTTAAACAAAAAGATTTATTTCACAAAGTTTCACCCAGTTTCACAAAGATCTATTCATAGATTTCAAAACAATTCCCATTTCAATTGGATTAACCCAATTAAATCTTTAAATTAAAGATTTATAGCTTTCAAAACACATTTCCAAAGATTTATCTAAAACTTAGAAAACAATTTTCCTTTTAGACTTAAAAATCCTTTTAACACAACTTGGAAGTCCATTTCTTATGAGAAGCAAATCAAATTTATACAAGTTGAAATCTTGAGTTGAATTTAAATTTCAAAACATCACCTTGAAAAATGGTTTAAAACCATATAACCCATTTGTAAGTTGAATAACTTTTTAAACCCTAGTTTCCAAGTCATAGAATTCAATTTCAAATATTGAATTCAAATTTAAATCCAATTATTTAAATTTCGAAACTCAATCAAGTTATTCAAATAACTTTTTATTTTTGAAAACTCATTTTCAAAAGCTTCAATTCTAATTCCAAAACTATTTTGGAAAAAAAAAATCAATTTTAAAACAATTTCAAAAATCTGTGACTTAACCAAATTTCCACGTGCAACCCATATTTGTGTGTGTATAGTGTGGTCCAGGGGTTTTACACAATAGTGCACAACATCATCAATCATCACAGATTCAATTATTACAATTCGATGTGGGTTTCGGATAACCAAATGGAATCCGACTCCCTGTCGCATCGAAATTCAAATGTCATTCTACGGGTCAAAGGGTTTGCATAACAATATATATATATATATATATATATATATATATATATATCACAGATATGACAGCTTAGCACAAACATCACATAGCATCACATCACGTATCAAATATATCAATCCATCACAGAACATCCAATAACAATCAAACATCTTTAATTAAGATGAATAAACCGTGTCGTTATAAATTTATTACCCTCATAATCACCTTTATTTGAAATCTTTAAACCAATGATCAATTATCATTAACTAAAATAAATTAAGTCTTAACCATCTTCATTTATTAATCATTTATTAATTATCTTAATTAATTATCCTTTAATTGTAATCAATTAATCTTAATTACTTATTCCTCAATTAATTTCTTTAACTAATAAACTTTTAATTATTGGTTAATTAAATCTTAGTTAAAATTTTTTGTCCTTAATAAATAGATTTATTATTCCTTAATTAATTTCAACAATTAATTATTCCTTAATTAATAATGTTTTCTCCATCATTTTTAAGTTAATTAACCTTAATTTATTTTTCTTGATTCAATTATCTTAATAAATTTACCACATTAATTAATTCATTAATTTGACTTTAAAGTAATTAACCTCAAATATTTGACTTATCAATCCTTAATCTTTAGTTATCTCCTCTTAATTACTTTTACTAAGTGATTAGTATTTTCATTTAATTATTTATTAATTACTTGATTAATTAACTTAAATCATTAAATTTCATTTATTTATTTTTAAGATAAAACATCTCTTATTTAAATAAAGCATTTGAAAACAATTTACTTCCAAATTTTAATTTTAATTTCATTTTAAATTTAGGATTTAAAATGGTTACAAATTTAACTTAAACAAAGTATCTCACAAGTTAAAGAATTATTCATTTTATAAAAGAGGTTTAAAAGTTTTAAAACCCAATTCATTTTTAAAATTTAAATCAATTAAAAATACACTATGACATTCAAAGTTGTTTAAATTATTATTTTATCTAAAAACTTCATTTTATTCTAAACTTGAATACGTGTTTGAATTTTAATTCCAAGTTACTTACATTCAAAAACTTACTTATATTTAACTTCATTTTAAATTCCAAATCACTTAACCAATTTTAAAGTAGTTAAACAATTTAAATTTAAAGACTTCATTTTATTCTAAAACTGAAATTCAAACCAAATTCCAGATTTTAAATTTCAGATTCAAACTTATTTTAAAGTCTATAATTTAAATTTAAACTTCCAGTTTAAATTCAAAACCAATATTCTTTTTATATTTTAAAAGGTTGTTAAAACTAAATTTAAAATTATTTCAAACTCAGATTCAAATTTCTTGAATTCAGATCCAAATTCAGATTTAAACTTAGTTTAAATTTTTAGTTTACATTTTAAAACTTGTTTTAGAATTTTAAACAGAGCAGGTTCTGTTTTGGTTTAAACCCTTGAAAAACTTTAACCCGAGCTGCCCCCTGCTTTACTTCGAGTTCCTAAGTTAATTGCTTCGAGTCAAAAGCAAAAACTCCCGAGTTCTACTTCGGGCCAAAACCCTGCACACTACAGAAGCTCACCAGAGTTACCACTGTAACCAAAATCAACCTGAAAACACCCACTCCATATCTCCAGCTTCTCTGATCCTCCATCAACAACACCTCCTCCATCCTCTCACCTCCATACTCCATTAACATAAACATCTTAACACCTGACATCCACATAGATTAACAGATGCCTCAAATTCCTTACTTCTGTTTAATAGAAATGTTGTTCTTCCCAACAGTTTATCTAAACTGTAATATTAGCTTCTAAAATTCCTAATTTCAAACATGTTCTAATTTAGACATTAGTTCTAATATTTATGATGTTTGATATTTGATTTCATTATAAAATGCTAGCTGTGGAGTTTATTTAGGGAGTAACAAACTTCAAATTTCTAACATATTTAACTAATTCATAACTTTATCCTAACAACCATACTTTGTCTAAATAATATAAACTGTAAAAGTTTTGAGGAGATAAATTCTAACTGCAAAACAACAGAGAATACTTATTAATATATATAAACATGCTTCTTAACTAATTTTATATTTATAACAGAAGACATTGTTTTCATTTAGGTAAGCAACTATCATAACTATAATTCATATATCAATCATATTCAGCAAGAAGAAAAAAAAAATCAAGCTAAGCTTTTATATAAGTTGTTTACTTACTAGTTTTCAAAGCAGAAAACATTTTACAGTCAAGCCATACTTATATTCAATATTAAAATTAAGCCTGCATTAACACTATATTTCTACATATGCACAGTTTTCATTTCAGGTTTATATCAAGTTTCCCAAAAACTATAACTTTGTTTTGTTTCTTTTTCTGGAACAATAGTGCAAGTTGAAACACTTTTTTTTTTATTCCTCTTGCTTTACAATCCAATTTTCCTTTTCAACAGAAGATGAGAGAGTAGCTTATAAGCTTTACTGTAACTAAATGTTACAGGGAAAAAGAAACAAGGGAAAACAGTGTTCCCAGGGAAAATCAAAACACAAGCACACCATTCACAAGTCAAAACTAACTACATTCGTGCAAGCATTTAAACACAAGAAAAAAAAAATGAAGAAGGCATGGGGTTCACTCACATTCAAGCAAATCCATAACCTTACTTTAAGCATGCATCAAAACATAAATCAGATCAAGGTAAGGTTTGCTCACCTATTTTCCAGATGACAAAAGCTTTTGACAGTTTTTCAAGCAGAGATGGAAGCCTGCAACCCCTTTTTTTTTCTTTTACTCTGATTCTTTTAAGCTCTGCAAATCATAGCTACATATTTTTTTTTGTTTATTCCTTGTTGTACTCATTCACCAAATTCATTAATAACAGTAAATTTAAATTACTTACAGTTGAATGTAAATAGCAGAGAAGCTTTTAATTTTATTCTTTCTGCAACTTAAAAACTAGAAGTAGATTAAATCCTTAATCTTGATATTTTCTCCTGCAACAGATTGATTAACTGCTGCTTCAATATTGTTTAGCAAACTCAGATTCAAATCTTTAAAAAAAAAAGAGCTACTTGCCTTATTTATTTCCAGAAATCAACTGCACTACTTGATTATTTCCAGATTACACTTGAAAACAGCCCCTTTTGCTTTTGAATTGAATTGAAGAAAGCTTGACAGTTTTTTTTTCTCTGAATTTTTCTTTCTTGCTTGAGTGTTGAGATTTGAAATGTTAGATCTTTGATTATTGAACTTTTCAGAGGTTGGAGGTTTAAAAAAAAATCGAATTGGGGATGTGAAAGGTTTCTGAAATTTTTTTATTAGATTATTTTATCTAAGCAATGATGCATTCATGCCATTTGTAAAAACATATCATAAACTTTGGATTTTGTTGATTGTCTTACTCTACTCCATCTCACATGTGTATGTATGTTCACATGGGTGATTTTTTTACAAGACAAAATAAATTTATAAACTTTATTTATCATTATTTTTTTTTTCATATATACTTTATAAATAAATGTATTTGTTTATTCATTTGTATATGTATGTACATGTTCAATGCTAAAAGAATCTAGTCAACATTTATATATATATATATATATATATATATACATATATTATATCTTAATAAATTTTTTTTAAATGCTACTCATTTTTAAAACACTCATTTTAAATTTAAATTTCAATCTTAAACTTGAAATACAACATTTGTATTTATTTTACTTTTACAAAATTTTAAAAAGAAATGAATGTATAACAATTTGTACACTCAACAAATAAATCACACATAAATATACATTTCTTAGTTTATGGTGCTTTTGTAAACTTATTTTATTACATCAATTTTATTACAATACATTTATTAAATTCCAAAAGGTAAGTATTTCATATTCATTCTTGTTTTTAAATTTTTAAACTCAAGTCATTGTACCAATCATATTTTTTTTTATTAATTCATGAATTCTATTTTTAATGTTTAATATACAAATCATATTCAACTCCTTAGTTTAAATTATTTTATAGATTCTATTTTTAAATCTTTTAATTTAGCTCACATATTAATATAAATATATTTTATACATCTTATTTTTAAATTCAATATTTGTTTATAAAATACTTATTCATAAATCTTAAACCAATCCTACTTTATAAGCTAAATTTTTTTTTATTCTAGAAATTATCCAATTAATTCATAAATAAATTAGCAATTTATCTTCAAAAATTAATTTAATTGCCAATTTAAACTTGATAAATTTCAGGAATGTTACAGATTTCCCCCCTTAAAAGAATTTCGTCCTCGAAATTGCAAAGAAGACGACAAAGAATAGATAATAGATAAAGAAATGATTGAACAAATAGAAACAAATAGAAACCAGGCTATTCTTCTTCACTACTCAAACCTTGTTTTCCAATTCATTCTCAAACTGAAAAATATATCAAACGAAAAGTTAACAGAGAGGAGGGGAAGGGACGTGTCATTATGGATGAAAGCATTTATATAAAAAAAGAAAATTCTTTGTCTTCCAAAGCAATGAAGGGTGAAAATAGAAAGTATGGAAGAGGATCAAAAAGTAAATGGACATATTAATATACAATGTACAGGTTGGAATAAGGAAAATCAAATATTGATATCTGTAACCAGGGATAGTTGAAATGATATAAGAAACCAAGAGACTTCAAAGTGGGTACCCGTACGATCAACCGTTTCTTAGATTTGGCTGAATAGCGGACTCCGAATTACACAAATGAATATACTATGAAGATAAGCACGACGAGACGAACAAAATGATACATAGATGCGAGCGATGCGAGAGATACGATCATCCCATCAAAAGTCCATATTTCATTGCCAAACTGTTGTTAATTCGTTGAAAATAAGATAAAAGAAGGTAGAACAGTCCAAATTTGGCGAAACGAAAGATGACGCCTCCCTCAGAAAATGGTCTACATATTTATTGTATAAATATCCAGATTTCGAAAATATTTTATTTTCATCAAATTTAGTGATTTAAAATTGAAATTGAAGTTTACACAATAAAACTAACTTTTATATTTATGAATGAAAATTTACCATTTGTTATGTTAAAATAGGCGCATCTCAAATATTAAATTTTCATTGCTTATTTTTATTGTTTAATTTCAAGCTAAATTTTAGTTAATTATGTTATTAAAACCACTAAAATTCTCGGGTCATCACACACACACACACACAGAGATATACATACATACATACATACATACATATATATATATATATATATATCTGTGTGTGTGTGCTGTGCTCAAACCTTTGTTGATGAAAACATTTACCCCCTTCGAAACCATTAAACCTTGCCTTATGAAAACATTGGAAAATCCTTTCTTTTCTCCGAAAACTTCGAAATATTAGACATTCCTCTCCAAAACCTTTTAAACATTGCCTTTTGAAAACACTGGAATAACCTTTCCTTTCTTTTCATCGACAGCTTCGAAAATAATGGAAAACCTTCCCTTTCAACCTCTTCGAAACCCTTCATTAAAACCCTTTCGAAAACGTTAAAACACTAAACTTTTTGAGAGTCTTTGGGTTCAATTTAAACATGTGGAAACTATTCGCAACCATTCAAAGGTTACTTCTTGGAAACCTTTTAAAACTATCTCAGTCAAAACCATTTGAATTATGCCTTCAAGTAGAGCAACAGGATAAGAAACCCATTGAAGTCGAAAGCACTTCTTTCGAAATCATTTAAAACTATCTCTTTCGAAACCATTTGGTTATACTTTAATTATAGAAAAAGAAGGTCTTTATAACATTTAAGTCGAAAGCATCTGTTTCAAAACCATTTCCTATGTAAAGAAGTGATGGTGTCGAAACCATCCATTCGAAAGCATTGGAGAAGTAGCTGATTTTTGAAAACTAAGTATACCTTCCGAAACCATTAACTTCAAAAGGTAGAAAGGCGACAGCTAAGGGTTTCGGCTTAGTCAAAAGCAACCATTCAAAACTCAAGTGCAACACATTTGAAACCATCACTTTTAAATCCATTGACCTAGTCGAATGCTAATCGAATCGAAAGCTATTTAGTCGAAAGCAAGCAGGCACATTTTAATTTAAAAACGAAGTGATGCTTTGACCCCTTCGGAACCTATGGTTTCGACTTCATATCTTTCGCCTTCTATCCAATTCACTAAATACCAATTTATTGATACCAGGCGCATTGGTTTCAATGGAGTTGAGGGCGGAGGGACTTGGCCGAAAGCCAACTAAGGTGAAAGAAAATTCCGAAAGCAATAAAACAATTAAAAGGCCTGAAATAAACAGTTATTTCACCTAACCCGCTTTACGTGTAAAATTTTGATTGGTTGCCTCTTTTCTTTACCACTAAAAAGTGCTGCACATTTTAGAGCGAATTAATTAATTTAAATCATTTTCAAAACACCCTTCTCTTTAATTAAATATATAAAACATTTAAGTCGCATACCTTAAACAATTTTATATATTCATTAAAATATTTAGGAATATTCTGTAGAAATTCTAAAAAGTCCTTTTCGTTATGTTCTCTAACATGTATTGTAATGACTCGTAATTTTACGACTTTAGAAATGGAATATTTAACTTATTTAAATACTCAAATATAGAATTTTCAAACTTAAATAATCATGTTTTATATGATAAATAAGAATGGTGAATTAATTTTAGAATTGAATAAAGATTTTGAAGTTTATGTGTAAAATCGACAAAATTCAGTTTTTGATAAAATTTGATATATAGTAAAATAATTGTTTTAAAGGATAAATTAATTCTTTTTAATATACAATCCATTTCAAAATCATTTGATAACAATAGTAATTTAATTTATAATGGTTTGATAAATATATAAACTTGTTTTATAAAAATTGATAAATTTCCTTACATATCGACAAATCAGTGTCGTATTTTTATAAATGGATTTTGATATTGTCTTATAAGTCAAATACACTTGTTTTAATTTTTTAAATATGATAACAAATTTTTTTTGAAGTTTGGTTTACATAAATAAATAGTTTAACAAAATGGTTAAAATGTGACCGTAAAAAAGTTTTGTCGAAAATTGAGGTTTTGTTCAAAATAAGTTGTCGCAACGCTGTTGCACCTGTGTTGACATGTTTTAACATATATATTAAATATTTTAATAACTACCCATGTTTAGTTTTACTAATTGTGATTATAAAAATTCTAGAACATCATTAAGAAAAGTAAGTAAGTTTAAGAAAAAGTTAAAAGTAAACATCAAATCCAAATCACATCAAAATCCAACAAAATAATTATTTTTCTTTACTTAATCTTTAAGTGACTAAGACATAAAGTAAGAAGTAAAAGGATGATGTTAAGGGTTGAAAAAATATAGCTTACTTTAGTTTGAAGTAAAGGTGTTTTGGTAATTTGACAAGAGGTTAAATTTGTAAAATTTAATTCCTTACTTTTTTTATAAATACTCACCTCCTTCTCTCATTTCATTCACACTTCTTCTTCCTCTTTTCTCAAGTTTTTCACCTTCTTCCTCTCCTCTTTAATGGCTTCCTTGCCCTATAAAAAAATTATAAAGAAATAATGTTAAAATATTCAAATAAAATCGATATTCATTCTCTTCAAAATTAAACTCCTCTTTTTTCATATTTGACCCCTTCTTCTCTCATCCAAAACTTCCACAAACCTGAATCAAAATGCAAAATTATTTGTTTCAAACCACTTATTTTTCCAATAGCTATAAATTTCATGTTGACCACTTTTTCTTTTTTGTAGCTTAGCTATCTCAAAAGCCCACTTCTTTCCAGTGTATTATCTAGTCTATGTTTTTAAAACAGAGAATACCTCCTTTTATTTTGATTATAATTTCCTCATACCTGATCCAAATTCAGAAATTCCTTTTATTAAATCGTAGAAGAAAGAATCTTCTACAACTCTAATGTTGTAAACTTTTCCAGATTCAGATCTTACAATGTCCTAAAATGAGGGGGAAGGTAACCTAGTTTTCGGGTCTAATTTAGAGAATTCAAGGTCGAAGCTCCACCATTTCTTTTCTACACTTTAGGCCAACCTCCATCTCAAGCTTTAGCCGAGCACTTAGAAGGAAGAGAAATTTGCTTGCTTGTGTTTAAATGGAGTAGGAAGTAGTTAGTGAAGTGTTGGTTTATCAGAATGTTGGTAGGTAGTGAAACGGTTTGGATATTGGTGAGAAATTCTATTTAATATCTATATCTATATATATATATATATACACACACATGTTTTATGATTTGATATGATTGCTATGGATGCTGATATATTCTTTTATCATCAAGCATTGATTGTTTGATATGATGTTAAGTTGTTTTAAAGAGTCACGCTAATATACATCGATAAGAACAAAGGAAACCACTTTCCTCTATATTTAATAAAATGTTGTATATGAATTGTTAAACCTCTTTAAAAATGGTTTGTAATTGTTTTATAATAATTTAAAAGTGATTTGGTGAAGTTTGAATGAGAATTGAAAATTCAAAAATAGACGCGTCGCGTAACGGTAGTTCACGATTTCGCGCATAGAATTCAAGCAAGTGTAGAGAGTGGAATATAGCTTGGAATTACTCAAGATAAGAATTTTTCAAACTATTGTATTTATAGTTTTTCCAACGAAGAAATAAAATCAAGAACTCGATAAGTAGATTTTTAAATATGGGTAAAACAAATTTTCGAAAAATCCCGATTTTGCAGTTCGAAATCCAAAACTGGATTTCTTTGAAAATAATGTTTTAAAATGCTTTAAAATGTAGAATAAATCTTATAAATGTTTTAAAAGTGATTTGGTGAATGGAAATGAATTTTCAAATAATAAAAGGTCGTTTTGATCAATATAGTCTAAAAGCACTTTCTGTAGCACTTTTGAAATATAATTTTAAACGCAACCGTTCTTTTTCAAATCTTTTGTTAATGTTTTTAAATGATTAATAAAGTGTTTTAAAGGTAATTTGAAGGATTTACGAAATGATTAAATGTTTCAATGATTTAGAGTCGATCAAATAATTTGATCACCTTATGGATGTTAGGGAGATAGTGTTGGGTTTGGAAAACCAGTTTTCTACTCTCCCTGGCTATCCGAAATGGTCCGATGGAGGGGATAGGAAATTTTATATAATCGAATCAAAATTTCAAAAAAATAAACTAAAATATTTTCCAGATTTAAAAATTTTGGATTTTATAGAGATGATCTTGTACTCGATGTTAAAGCCCGAGGATGGAACTCGTACTATTCGCGGAATTTAGAAGGTGATTTCACCATTATTCAATCCATAGTATTTGTTGAATAGAAATTGATACTGTGTAGAATTAGACGAATTCTGTAGATTCTACTCACGTAATATCTGCTGGTTTTGGGATTAACATCCTAGATAACATGGTTTTAACTCAATCAAAATTTTGAGTTTTGAATTAATAAACTTTGGTTAAGATTTAAATCAAATGATTTGAAAATATTTTCCTAAGCAAAAATGAAACGAATTTGAATTATTCCAAGTTTAAAAAAGGTTTTAAGTAATCAAAGGATTCGATAAGACAGGTTTAATGATTTCATATATACCGGAAGGAATGTTTTAGAAATATATATCTCTAAATGAGATTTTGATAAAAATAACTTAATCAATTATAGAATGATATCCTATTGACAGACATCTTTTTATCGATTATTGTTTCGAAGGAACCGAGGTCGGATTCCTATCCGAAGACCACTTCGAACCAATTTACATATTCGAAGTAAAGATATGGATATGATTTGGTAGATGGAGTGTAAGGCTGCTTTTCACTGACCCTCGTGGGAAAATTCCTATATCATATTATGTGGCAATAGTTCTTCATTTAAGATCTTCGATGCAAGGACTTCTCGCTACTAATCCTAGAGGTAACTCCCGACAAGATGTGGTAGGAGAGTTCCTTTGGTTTGTCCTATTCCTGAGCAACTTTTATGGACGAACGTTTGACATTGTATTTCTAATTACATTGATTGATCTTTATGAGAGTATGATCTATTTAGTGGCGGAGAAGGCGATTTCTCTTAGCTTAACACCGTTTCCTGAGACGTACGAGCTCAGGAGTTATACATTTGTAGAAATCAGTTGTGTGAACATGGAATGGCAGTGTGGCATTCAAAGTGGAATGTGCTATGTGAAAGATAAAACGTTACCTAAGGCCTCATCGACCGGAAATGGAAAAAACAGGGTAGATGCGGCAGGGCTATGGGTCACTCCCAATATGAGATGGTCATCACCTTTCTAGATAACCCTATATATATCGGTATGTTGTGTATGCTATGAGACATCTCGGATAGGTCGGTAATGATAGGGGTGATGTCATATTCAGTACTATTCAGATGAAAGGGGTTAGGTCGGTCTGTGTTATTATTGGAGTTCAGTATCTGGACCCTATGTACATCCCTCTAGAGGTGTATTGTACGGAAGGTAGTCTCTTACCTTGTCATTTGTATGGAAATCCATTCTCTAGTAAGTGCCTCGGACTTGATAGTAAACCTATTATGCCATCAAATTTAACCAATGTAACAATTCGGCTATTTGAATGTGTTTACTTGAAAAGTGTTTTCAAAAAATGTCATTAAAAATAATATCAAATGTTTATTTTTGCGTAGAAAATGTTTGGTTATCATAAGGTAAAAACCATTCCGCATTTATGTGCGGCATGGTCTTATGAGATACCTTTTGTTTTCAAACTTCGTATTTTGAGTTATCACACCAGTCCCATGACTGATCCGGAGTTTATTTTTCTTTTCCCTTAAACTCTGGGTGCCCTAATTTCCTCGGGCCGTCTAGTAGTCAGGTTTAGTTAGAAGAATTCTGGAAGAGCTTGGAGCATGGAGTTAAAAGATTCTTTTGAAGATTGTTATCCATTTCTACCACCCTCATGTACCATTGTATTCCGCATTTGTAAGGAAAAATATTTATAACTGTCCATGTTTAACTCTGATAAATGTATTTAAATTTTTTATTGTAAAAGTTATATATTAAAATAATATATGTTGATTCATTCGTGTAAGATTCTGTTCTATCTTTATTTTCTTTCTTACCCTTAACGATCGGATTTTCGACACCTAGATTTGCGGCACGTGAATACTGAGAATGTATTATTGTTGATTTTTTAGGGTTGAAAATTCCAGTTTGTTAAATTTGGTATCAGAGCGTAAGGTTGAGCGGGTACCTTAGCTTTGGTGGGGTAAATTCTCATCAGAGATAAGGTTAGTAATACCCTAGAATGAGTTTGAGAGCGCGTATTTATTAATAAAATATACAAAAGAATTCGGTTTTATATCAAATCGTTTTACCTAAATATATATATATATATATGTATATATATGTATATATATATATGTACAAGTGTATATACACGCCCAGGTGGGCCTGCAAACCACAATGTACATGAATTTATAGTTATACCCCTAAAAGTAAATTTGACGGTGTCATTATCTGCATAAACTGAACCAAAAGTAGCATTTTAGAAAACCAAAACAACTGAAGAATAGCCATGAACCAATTTTTTTATTATACTAACGTTTTATTATTTGTTTCTTTTGTTTTAGTTCATTTTATACTACTGAAAATGGAAATGATACTTGTACCTATACATCCATATGATCTTTTAGCTAATATGGAAACATATTATATGCATCATCACTTCACAACATGGCTTCATCTCTTCTATCTAGTCTAGTAATAGGGAAAATTCAATGCATAAGACTTTCACCAAGGCTTTTGTTATACATACGAACTTCTATCCGTGGTTCTGACATTTGACTCTTTTTAATAAAAATACTTTAAAAAAAATGGAAAACAAAAGAAATAGCAAAAACTAAACTACTATCTGGCTTTACATCAACAAAGTAGTTGAGCCTTAATAATTAAGAAAGGTCAACTCGTTGATATATTCCTAGGAAAACTCTACATTTGGTTGTATTGTCCTTATTTTCCAAATATGAAAATTCTCAATTGTTTTATAAAGCATATATTACCATGAAAGTATATTTGGTAACAAAATATACACGCTCAGGTAGGCTTGCTCTAATCACAGTGTCCATGCATTACTTCAACAACACATTTATATAAGATTTAGAGTAAATATAGATGGTTGTTGTCACATAATAGGTAAACAATCAGGAGATATATTAGTTTTATACCTGCTGTGTAGCCAGCTCAACTTTTGCAACAACAAAAATAATAATTTGGTACTAAAAAAATGCATCGTGCTTTACACACGGTCTACACATGCACATAAGAAGATTTGTATGTGTACGACTCTATAATCTCATTAGCTTGAATCTTATCTCATTAGGTTCAAGGATTCAGATGTTAAAGATGAAAAAGGTGAATTATTCATGTAAGACAATGGTACTAAGCTAAACTTTAATACTTAATTATAGCTATTACATAAAAGCCATGATACGACATAAAATCATTAAATAAATAGACAGAGTTTATAATATTCAGACAAACATGATGTATTGTTGACATGCTTATATACTCATATGGCACATAATCAGTGTACATAATATGTATGAATAATCAAACAAACACAAAAAAATTATTATAGATATTTTACGCAAATATTTTGTTGCAATTTATTAAGCATATTGTACTTATTTTAAAATAAGTCATTGCTGTATATTTTCTGGCATACTTGCATGGTTCCATGTAAATGGACAATGTTGTATATTATCTAGCATGCGTATATATAAATAATATGCATTTTTTAGTGTCAAATGATGAATATTGAATGCATTATTTTAAACACATTTGAATAATACACATTTTTGAAGCTAACAATGGTCAGTGCGTGGGGATTAGTATAATGAGAACTAAACCACACAATCAAGGGGAAAAAGTATTTTCTTTTTCTTTTAGAAGTATCAAAAAATAACGGTTTCTATTGCTTTTCTTTAGGAAGCTTTCAGTGCATCATTCCCAACCTGGTAGACTTTAGACACACACTTTGTAATTCTATTTTGGGGTATGGATTTCACACACTGAAAAGATACACAAAACCTTATAAAGACAAAAAACAGTTACTTCAGCATGACTACAAAAATAATTTGAAGTAACGTCAACTCCTCAAACAACCAAATAAAAAGTACATGAAGGGAGGCATTATATAATTCATTGATATATTCATAGTACAATAGTTGACAACTAACAACCCAATAGTTAACTTTATGAATTTGCAGTTCAACAAAATAAAGGGATGGCTAGAAAAATTATTTAGTGTATACAAAATGAAATATGCTCAAAAATATACTATTCCTCTCCTTAATGTATATATGCCTTTGCATATTTCACATATTTATAACATAGGCATCATATTCAGACAACATATGCATATACTCTCATGTTTATCCCATATATCCCCATGGTAGCTCAAAGCTGCAAAATACAATAATAGCTTTTATTAAAAACTCATAAACATGAATTAAGGATCAACCAAATTAACATTTGAGAAAACGAAAAACCTACAACTTGGAATAAAAATCCAGTGCCAATTTGACTGTATTCCATCATTAAAGCAACAATATGCATGAAAAAAGGAATTACTTATGGAGGAATGAGTAAAATGTGGCAAAGAAATTTGTATATCAAAATGTTTAGATAATAATGAGAAGTCACTATGCATAATGAATGGTAGAATGATAAAGTGAGAAGTGTTGAAGCAAGCTCTATTTTGAAAAAAACTGCAGATATAATAGTAAAACTTGTGAAGATTTGTTTTACTTTTTACAAACTAACGAATATATATGCTTTTAGTAAATCTAGTAGACTAATGAATTTCAAAACCTATTTTCATAATCTCTAAACATACCTCTAAATTCTCAGTAATGTTTGATGTCCGCAAATTATGATCATGAAAAAGGTGATGCAGATAAGTTTGTTGATAAATATCTAACATACTTGAATAATCTATATAAGCACCATTGTCTAAGTGGTTAATTGATTCGGCTTTGGTGCAAGAGGTCACAAGTTCGAAACTTGCTTTCGAACGTTTATTGACATGGGATGTGTTGTCCCAATGATTTGTTGTATATAAAGTACCATTTCAAAAAAAAAAACATGTATATCAAAACATTTTTAGATTAAGATTACCTAACTTTTATGCCAGGTGCTGTATAAATAATTCACTTCAACATCTATTATCCTCCCATATTCATATTAGTGTACTATAAAAAAGATCTAACAAAAAATTACCTAATACAATCAGTGAAAGCATCTTTCATCTTTTGAAAAAGATGAAAGGAATAAAAATTTACTTAAATTTCGAGTAAAATTGGTCTGAGATATGTAGATTCTATAAATTATCCATTTTTAGTAAAAAAAATTCATTATTACATGCTCTAAGTTGAGTGATAAATGTTGTTCTCATAATATATATGATTTTTCATGCTCATGTGCTAAGATATAAAGGGGAAGAACGAAAACTAAAACGGATACATGATTAATGGCACAGTGAGTGCATCACTCATATTATAGCATGCAACGTTCAAATATCAAAAACTCAAAACATAAGAAGACTTATTAGATTAAGATGAAGCTTGCCACCAAGAAAAATATCGAACATTTGAGTAAAATTATCAATTTTTGTAGACTTAGTTTTTGTGTAATTTATGTTAATGTGTTCATATTAGCAACTAAATTTAAAGTATTGTTTAGATATTAAACAACAGTGTTTTTAAAGCCATTTTAATTGTAAAATGCCAAAATAGCCAATATGTTGATTAAACAACAAATAGAGATACTCATACATTAAGATAATAAACATGTCCTTTATCTAAAACAATTGATGTAAAACGAAAAATTCAAATTTTCTTTATTAAAAGAATAATAAACAGAAAAGTATGCTATCAACAGGCAACTTTAAATGTTTCTTTTACATGTAATAATAATATTTACCTTGGGCAGTACATTTCTGTTGATTTGTTTCTCCGTATGTGTAAACTGTTTCCCAAAGATACATTAGGCCTACAACACAAACTTACAGTAATAAGTAGAAATAACCTTACAAAAGATAGCAAATAGAAGCTAGGTGATAAAAATGTACAAAAGTTTGAGGAAGTATATTCTTACTGGATATTTTGGAGCCTGTGAAAATTCAAATTTGTTAACTACGACTTTGTTAACTACTATTTTGGAGCCTATAGACGCCCATAGAAACAAATTTGTTAACTGCTAATTTGAAAAGAGAAGAAATTCAACCTCATGTAGGAGTAGTCAGCAGAAAAATACAATACTGCAATAGCAAATCTGAATCTGGTGATTGTAGAGAATACTGCAATAGGCTCATTTGATTCCTCATAGGACCCAATTAAAGTTTACCATTTGCATCCTCCAAAGCTGTAACTGTAGAGAATTTAGGTAAGATTTCAAGATTACTTGATACGTAATAAACTCGTTGCAATGGCAAAGGAATGTTTTATATGTTTACTTCCGTACTTAACACAGCTCATCTGAATCAACTCACCTGAAGGCTACCGTCGAGTTTAATTAAATTCTTTAATTAAATTCTCATAAATTGAACTAATCTAAAGTTTGAAGCCTTAAGTGAGATCAATAAACTTTAAGTTTGAATTAACTCATGATTTAACTTTTGATTCTAGTCAAATTGAATAAATTTTAAGTTTTATGACTTTTATCCTTCTAGTGATCGAATCAATTCATTATTTTATGAATTATCATCCATGAATTATTTTGCATTATGAATATCAAAGTTATTATATCATCAAGGTTTATATAGACGATGATTTCACTGAAATAATTGGTTGTATTTATACATCTTATTATTCACTGAAAATAAGGACAACAAATATTGAGTAAGGTTGAGAAAGCAAAGCTTTGAGATTTTAGGGGAAAGGTAAAAACAACATCGAGATGCAATTTCACAGTATAATCTGCTCAATTCATCTATTTATTAACATTCTTGACCTTAGGACGATGGTTTCCAATGTGAATGGATCACTTATCAAAATTTACTTACTATACTTACGATTACCTCCTAAAAGATAACTTTTTCCGAATTGAAATTCTTACGTGTTTTCTCCAGTTTAAAAAAAATTCCTACTTGTTTTTGATTTTTTTCATACCAATAAATAATATAATAAGGAAATTAATTATGACTTATTTTTCTAAAGGAATTTTCCTTCTTTCCATGTTTCTCCCTAAGTCAAAGGAAATTTGTAGCTTAGTTGTTTTTCTATCACCACCACCATATGCTCATATATTTCTAAGTTATGAAATGGGACTTAAAACATAGAGAATACGGTTGAAATGAGGTTCTCCAAAGGTGTACTTATGCTAAATATTGGTTGATTGTATATTCTTTTCTTCTTTTATAGCTATAGCTATGCAAATAGATTGTAGGTTTATCATGGAAATGTATAATACTGAGTGAGGGATCCATATGTTTTACTATTATTAGGGCACCGTTGGTTATATAAAGTTCAATATGAAGCATGATTGAACTACAACGTTTGTAAAACAAATTAAATGACTGAAATCCATTGATCTCTGGTATTAATTCAAAAATCTAAAACCATAATTATTTTCTATTATATAAATCGTGCGAAGATAGATAAATTTGTGCGACATTGAATGTTCAGCAAGTTATATTAGTTTCACCAAGAAAGGATAAGTAGACTAAGGACATACCTTGTTTCTTGGTTACAAAGTGAGGAATCTGAATGTGTAGTCCTATACATTGCTTATAAAGGAGTTCATAGAGCATAAACTGTTATTGTTTTAAGATTTATTTATCACAAAAAACTTGTACTGAGCACCAAGTGCTCCTCTAAAGCGAGACAGTACACTTTGGAAGAAATCTTATGGGTATATTTAGATCTTTAATAATGGGATTTTAAAGATAATAACAAGAATTAGAGTCTTTTATAAAAATGTGAAAAATATTATAATTAACATGTTACAAAAAATAAAAGTTCATTATAACAATGTTTAGGTAGTAATTGTTTTAATCTCTTCGATTATAATTTTAAGTAAGACTTCTTATGCAAATTATGAATATACTTAAAGCAGCTGAATAAGTATGTGAATTTGAAACTATAAAGGTAAAGAGAGTATATATATAAATGAAGTTTTAATTAATAAAGGAGTATTAATTGATAAAAAATTTAAAAAATAAAGAATATTTTCACATTTTATATTAGCTAAAGGAAGTTTATGGTGACTTATCAAGTTAATGAATTATTTTGAAGATAAGTTTTTCAAAAACCATTAAGATAGGTTTAGAAATGTGTTTTTAAGTATGAATATTTGGAAATAAAAATGCAAAATGGTTTTGTATAAAGAAGTATCTTTATGAAATTTTGAATAAAGGATGAAAGTTTTATGAAATATTTTCATAAGAATTTTGGAAAGTTAATAAATGCGTATGAAGTATATGGATTATTTTGTCGCATAACTTAATCTAAGATTCGAGTGCAGAACTTTAAGGTGTCTTGACACTTATCCGAAAAGGGATTTATCATTCGATTCTTGACGACGAACATTGATGAGGATAAGAGGTTGGATACTTGATTTTTCTATCATAATTAAGAGCTATGCAAGGAGAGCTAAAGTTCCGATCAGAAAGCTTGGTCAGAGTCTGCACTAAAAGATTGAGAGGGGTCAATACTAGATTTGAAGTAAACTTGTGGATTCGAATAGTAGATCGAATCAGATATTGTGTATGGATGATCTATGTATATCCTATGAAATTAAGACTAAAAATAAATATTTTTGGGCAAACACCTTTGGGTTTTGTTTTGGGGTAATTTCGAGGACGAAATTCTTTTAACTAGAGGAGAATGTAACGACCCGTAATTTTACGACTTTCAAAATGGCCTATTTAATTAATTTAAAATTTCAAATATATAATTTTCAAACTTAAATAATCATGTTTTATATGATAAATAAGAATGGTGAACTTATTTTTAGAATTGAATAAAGGTTTTGGAGTTTTGTCGTAAAATCGACAAGATTCGGTTTTCGATAAAATTAAATATATAGTAAAATAATTGTTTTAAAGGATAAATAAATTCTTTTTAATATATAATCCATTTCAAATTCATTTGATAATAATATTAATTTAATTTATAATGGTTTGATAAATATATAAACTTGTTTTATGGAAATTGATAAATTTCGTCACATATTGACAAATCAATGTCATATTTTTATAAATAGATTTGGATATTGTTTTATATTAAAATAAGCCAAATACACTTTTTTAATTATTTGAATATGATAAAATTTATTTTGAAGTTTCGTTTACAAAAATAAATAGTTTAACAAAATGGTCACAATATAACCGTAAAACGTTTTGTCGAAAATCAACGTACGCATTTTAATAAATAAACATGTTTATTTTTACTAATTATGGTTAGGAAAATTCTTGAAAATCATTAAGAAAAGTAAGTAAATTTAAGAAAAGTTAAAAGTAAACATTAAATCCAAATTAAATCAAAATCCAACTAATTAATTACTTTTCTTTACTTAATCTTTAATTAACTAAGACATAAAGTAAGAAGTGAAAGGATAATGTTAAGGGTTGAAAAAAATATAGCTTACTTTAGTTTGAAGTAAGGGTGTTTTGGTAATTTGATAGGAGGTTAAATTTGTAAACTTTTATTCCTTACTTTTTCTATAAAAACTCACCTCCTTCTCTCATTTCATTCACACTTCTTCCTCTTTTCCCAAGCTTGCTCGCCTTATTCCTCTCCTCTTTAATAGCTTCCATGCTATATAAAAAAATAATAAACAAATAATGTAAAAATATTTGCAGAATATTCAAATAAAATCGATATCCATTTTCTTCAAAATCAAACTCCTCTTTTTTCATATTTACTTCTTCTTCACTCGGCCATAATTTCCATAAACCTGAACCAAAATGCAAATTTTTTTTTCAAATCATGTATCTTTCTAGTGGCTAAACTTCATGTTGCCCACTTATTCTTATTCGGAACTTAGCTATGTCAAAAACCCACTTCTTTCCAGTGTATTCTCTGGCCTAAGTTTTTAAGAAAGAGAATACCTCTTTTTATATTGATTATAACTTCCTCATATCCGATCGAAATTCAGAAATTCCTTTTTTCAAATCACATAAAAAAGAATTTTCTATAAATTTAATGTTGTAAACTTATCCATATTCAGAACATAGAATGTCCTAAAATTTGAAGGAAGATAACCTATCTTTCGGGTCTAATTTAGAGAATTCAAGGTCGAAGCTCCACCACTTCTTTTCTATACTTTCGGCCAACCTCCATCTCAAGCTTTTACTGAGCACTTGGAAGGAAGATAAATTTTCTTTCTTATGTTTAAATGGAGTAGTAAGTAGTTAGTGAAGTGTTGGTTTATTAGAATGTTGGTAGAAAGTGAAACATTTTGGATATTGGTGAGAAACTCTATTTAGTATCTATATCTACATACATACATACATATATATATATATATACATGTTTTATGATATGATATGATTACTATGGATGCTTATATATGTGTTTATCATCAAGCTTTAATTATTTGATATAATTTTTAAGTTGTTTTAATAGGTCACGTTAATACACGTCGATAAGCACAAAGGAAATCACTTTCCTCTATATTTAATGAAATGGTGTATATGAATTGTTAAACCTCTTTAAAAATGGATTGTAAATGTTTTATAAACATTTAAAAGTGATTTGGTGAAGTTTGAATGAGAACTAAAAATTTAGTCAAAAATAGACGCGTCGTGTAACGGTAGTTCGCGATCTCACACCGTAGAATTCAAACTAGTGTAGAAGTGGAATATAGCTCGGACTTCTTTGAGATAAGAATTTTCCAAACTATTATATCCATAGTTTTTCCGGTGAAGAAATATAATCAAGATTTCGATAAGTAGATTTTGAAATATGGGTAAAACAAGTTTTTGAAAAATCCCGATTTTGCAGTTCAGAATCCAAAAACTGAATTTCTTTGAAAATGATGTTTTAAAATGTTTAAAAATGTGGAATAAATCTTATAAATGTTTTAAAAGTGATTTGATTAAAAAAAAGGAATTTTCAAATAATAAAAAGTCGTATTGATCAATATAGCCTAAAAACACTTTCCATGGCACTTCTTTTATAACTTGAAATTAGTTTTAAACACAACCGTTCTTTTCCAAATCTTTTGTAAACGTTTTTAAATGATCAATAAAGTGTTTTAAAAGTAGTTTGAAGGATTTATGAAGTGATTAAATGTTTCAATGATTTAGAGTCGATCAAATAACTTGACCGCCTTATGAGTGTACAGAAATAGTGTCTAGGCTTGGGTTTGAAAAACCAGTTTCCTGCTCTCCCGGGCTATCCGGACTAGTCCGATGGAGGGGATAGTAAATTTTATTTACTCGAATCAAAATTTTAAAAAAAGTAAAGAAAAAATATTTTCCAGGTTTAAACAATTTGGATTTTATAGAGATGATGTTCTTGTACTTGATGTTAAAGCCCAAAGAGGGAACTCGTACTATTCGTGGAATTTAGAAGGTGATTTCACCGTTATTCCACACATAGTATTTGTTGAATACGGGAATTGATACTGAGAGGAATTAGATGATTTCTATAGTATCTACTCACTTAATATTTACTGATTTGGGATTAACATCCTAGATAACATGGTTTTAACTCCATCAAACTTTTGAGTTTTGAATTAAGAAATCTCAGTTAAGATTTAAATGAAATCATTTGAAAATATTTTCCTAAGCGTAAAATGAAATAATTTCGAATTATTCCAAGTTTAAAAAAGGGTTCAAGTAATCAAAGGATTTGATAAGAGAGGTTTAACGATTCCGTATATACTGAAAGGAATGTTTTAGAAATATATATCTCCAAATTTAATCTATTATGCCATCAAATTTAACCAATGTAACAATTTCGGCTATTTGAATATGACTTGATTGTAAACCTATTATGCTGTCAAATTTAATCAATGTAACATTTCGGCTATTTGAATATAACCAATCCAAATGACTTGATTGTAAACCTATTATGCTGTTAAATGACTTGATTGTAAACCTACTATGCCGTCAAATTTAACCAATGTAACAATTTCTGTTTTAAACCAGAATTTAACCAATCCAAATAACTTGATTGTAAACTTATTATGCCGTCAAATTTAACTAATGTAACAGTTTCGGCTATTTGTATATATTTACTTTAAAAGTGTTTTCAAAGAAAGTCATTAAAAATAAAATTAAACGTTTATTTTTGTGTAGCAATTGTTTGGTTATCATAAGGTAAAAACCAGTTTCATGTCTATGTGCGGCATAGTCTTATGAGATAACCTTTTATTTTCAAACATCGTATTTTGAGTTCGCACACAAGTCCCATGATTGACCCTGAGTTTCTTTTCCTTTTCCTTTAAACTTGTTCAACATCAAATCTCACATCTTTAATCACAAAGCCAAGGTGAATGATAAATACATCCCATTTTCCTTATTTTTTTTCATTTTAAAGCTAACCCGAAATAATTTCATACTAAACCTGACTACTACACAAATCATTTCGGGTTAGCTTTAAAATGAAAAAAATAAGGAAAATGGGATGTAGTTATCATTTACCTTGGCTTTGTGATTAAAGATGTGCGATTTGATGTTGAACAAGTTAATTTACTTCTTCCTC
This sequence comes from Allium cepa, assembly GCA_030765085.1. Taxonomy (NCBI): domain Eukaryota; kingdom Viridiplantae; phylum Streptophyta; class Magnoliopsida; order Asparagales; family Amaryllidaceae; genus Allium; species Allium cepa. The sequence continues at coordinate 230,007,841 of CM060941.1, forward strand.
TTGAAAATCCTAGCTTTATCTTCTCTTGAGAGTGAAAATGGTGGCCGACCTTCAGGTATTTTTGCTTGAGAAAATGAAATGGATGTGTATTTGCTTTCCTAATTGTTTGGGGTATAAGTTCTATCAAATTCCTATTTTGCTCTCCCTTATTGCCTATCACTTACTTCCATCTTATTTCCTTAGTTCTTTCTACATGTAGGCACAGCTATCCTTGGTTAAATCACTTCCAAAATCTTCTCTTTTGATATATACACATAAGATAGAGAAGAGTGTATATACTTGTTAGATTCATAATAATTAGAATAAGGTAAGAATAGATTGGAGGAAGAAGAAACGGATAAGAAATAAGTTGAATTCTTACCTGAATTCCCTACAGAGTTTCTGAATCTTATTAGAGAGATAGCAATGGCAAAATTTTGTCGTATTCCCCAAAATAATATGAATAAAAAGTGGAGAGGATGGCATTCTATTTATAAGGGTTGAAACACACCAAAATCGTAGGATGGAAGTGGGCAAGAAATGGATTAATCTGGAGCATACAACTCAATATGACATAGCTTCAAACCCTAGCCGCGATTGGAAAATTTCGTTGCCAAGCAGTCGGCTGCCTATATGCGACCAGTCGACCGCTTCTCTATTTCGGTGAACGTTTATTTTGTTCTGTTGCACAGTTATTTTATTCTCTAGTTAACATTTTAACGTTAATTAAACATTTACTCAACCCCCAAGCTAATTTTTGAAATTAAATCCTAAATTTGATTTCTCATTTGAATTTGAATTCAAACTTTAAATATGAAAACTTCAAATGCTTATAATTTCTTTGCTTGAGCTCCGTTTTCAACATATTATATATGTAAACGGATAGGAATTTTACCATGAACGCAACACAATATCGTTCATGGTCAAATTCCAACCTTTATGAAATTACCATATTGAACCCTTATCATATTTAATTCAGTTTACTCCATTTATTTATGTTTCATTTTACGGGGTGTTATAGAAATTATGTATAGTGATAGATTGTATTATATTTGAAAACGTAGATATAGTGGAAGGTGAGTGTGTACTGTTTGAATTTGAGATAAAATATTTGTTTGAATAAAATATTTGTTCAAATAAAATTGCAATTTATTTATTTCATTCTGAAAATATTTATTGCATTCTTTGAAATTGCAATAGTATAACAAACACATTTAATGAATATATATATATATATATATATATATATATATATATGTGTGTGTTTATTATCATCAATTAAAAATCATAAATCATTATATTCTATATACATACATGAGTATATATTGATATGCACATTAACCATATAAAATATTTTTAATGAAATGAATTAATTAAAGAAATAAAAAAATTTAATGAAACTGGATTTTATTTAAATAATCTAGGTTGGATCAGGCGCAACCCATTATACTTCATATACCCTTGACGATCCAAAATAGGAATACTTTTGAAATCTACCTATTTCACCTGCTTATGATTGGTACAGTTCCAAGAATAATATAAGAACCTCAATGGCCCATGCGGTCTAAATTAGCAACCTTGGGGCCAACTAATAAAATTTAGCTATCATTTGGGTGTCTAGAATAGTGTATAGGCTAGGGTTGGACAATCAAGTATTCTTTCCTTCTTGACTACTTACTCGGTTCAATGATGGAGTAAGTCCGAAAGGTTTGCCAATTGTAAAAGTCCAAATTAGTTTGGCCCTTGAGCTATTTTTTTAAGAAAAATAAGTAATCCATTATTCCAGGTGGACAACACTCATCCATTTTCTTCTACATTTAAAAAATGATGCTGCCAATAAGCCAAGCACGTAGCCAATATCCCCCATGAATTAAAATAAACTAAAACACCACAATCTCAATGATTAAAGTCCAATGTAAACAAATTAACGATAAAATAGAAAGAAAAAAAACAAAAGAACTAAGGTAGACCTTAAATATGCACCAATATCACTATCCATTAAATGATAAAACCTGCTAAATCCATCCAAACGTTAATACATTTAAAAATCTAAAACAAAAGCTCAACCAAATAATTAGGCCAACACAGACACACACATATATATGTATATGTATGTATGTATGTATGTATGTATTTTATATACATATATATGCTATGTGAAGAAAATAAACATACTAATAATGAACATGGTAATGGATGAAGGGTAAATAAAGCACATTATATGTAGTATAAATCAGACATTTATAGTTATGAAATGAAAGATAAAATTTAAACAACATTTTATATTCTAACGAGTTTCTATTAAAATTATTATATCTAAAAATTCATTAGCATGCATATCAACCAAAAAGGTATTTATATTGCTATAATTATTTCTACTTTTAGCAGCTTAATTTTGTTAACTAAATAAATAAAAGGTTTTACTTTTTTAAGGTATTCTTTGAAACTACTATTGTTATCTATTTTATAACTAGGAGTTGAAATCCTATTAAAACAAAATAAGGCAATTGTATATATTAAAATTTTCATTGGAATATTTATATTATTAAAAATTATTTGATATCTTTCAAACCATATATACCAACAAACTATATTAAAAATAGTATAAAATACTAGTCTATGAAATCCAGTATAATAAAATTTAAGACCATGTTAGTATAAATCACAATTAATATAACTATTTGTTATATTAAAATAAAAAAGTAAAGACGATTTATAAGAATAAAAATAGTGCTATGGTACTTAAAATATAAATATGAAATATTTTCATTCCCATACTACAAAAAGCACTTATTATCGATAGCTATATTTTTATTTTTTAAATGTTCCATCGTATTTAATTTCCCATATATAATTAACCACCCATGTATTTTCGCTATTGGTGGAGTATTACCTTTCACAATATATTTAAATATGTTCGACTTTGTTCCTAAATTTTTTATGAATTTATAAAAAGAGTGCAATGATAGATTTTACACTTATCCCAACTCTATATTTTAATGTCTTTTACATTATTAATGTTGTATAATTCTAATTTGGCAACAGTAAAGCGAACTATGATAATGTATTTCCAACCAATGTATAATTAAAATGAATTACATTAGGAAATTTAAAATTGATCTATATATCTTTGAAATCAAAACATTTTTGAAATTACAAATTTCAAAAAGTTCTTACTATTCCACTTCAAGAGGGATGACAAATATCCAATCATCATGCCAAAATGAAGGGCCAGTCCCCGAATGTACCAGATTATTAATTGCTAATTTGTAAATATCATAACTTTTTATTATCGATTTTCAAAAATAAGAGATATTATTTGTACTACTGGTAGAAATATAGTATAGATTATATGTACCACCATATAATCGATTTGATATTATTTCTTTACAAATAAAATTTTAATTATTATCAGTAAATTTGCTTATCCACTTTCCTAATAAAGACGTATTTAAATTTATAATACTTAACCCGCACTCCTCTTTAAATTTACAGACCATTCCTTATTTAGCTATACACTTTGAACTGCTATTAGGGTTATCTTCACTCCATAAAAAAATCTCTTCTAATTTTATCTGTTTTATCAATTGCCTATTTTGGAAAGCGATAAAATATCATCCAATATATAGCTAGTGCTGAAAAATTGAGTTGATAGAACTATCATACACGCCCTTCATTAAAAGTTACTATTTCATTTGGAAAGCCATTTGTTAATTTTATCAATTATTATTAACCTGTCGTCAAGTTTAAGTTTAGTTAGCCCTATTAAAATTCCTAAGTATTCTGTGGGAAATTCCATAATTTTACAATTTAGTGTACATGCGACTTGAGTCTCTATCTCACCTATATCGTTCAATGCAAAGATGGAACTGTTATCAAAATTAATCTTTAGTTAGAGAGTAACTTGAAATTTATACAAAAATAAACTTGAGTGTTATAATATGTCTGGACAAATGAGATGTAGAGAGCATGGTGTCATCCCCGACTTGTAGAATGGAATAACCATTACTTGTAATTTTGTTTCCAACATTTGTTAAAATCCCATTACTAGTGTTTAGCTAAGTTAAAAAGAAGAGGTGACAAAGGGTCACCTTATCTAAGTCGAACCGTTAACCATAATACTTGAACTTTCAATTTTAATTAGAGACATATCCAACCCACACATTTGACACTAAAACAATAGCTAGTAATAAATCCTTAAGAAAATCCTAATCAATTAAATCAGAAGTTTTAGCAAAATCAAGTTTCAGAGCCGTACAAGTGATATTATTTTTGCAGTAATAATTAATAAATCCTTGAACTACTGCTACCCTATCTATAAAATTTCTACATTTGGTAAAAGCATTTGAGTAATATATATTAATTTAATCATTTTAGAATTTAACCCATCAACTAAAACCTTAGAAGTGATTTTGAAAGAACAATTTAATAATGTAATAGATCTAAAATCTTTTAACTCATTTGCTCCACTCTCTTGCGTAATCCTTATTACGTTAGCAAAACATAAAACCTGCCAAATAGTAATGAACCATCATAAAATTTATTAAACATTTTAATTATATCATATTTTAAAACGTAGCAAAAAGTTTCATAAAAAAATAGGAAATCCGTCAAGACCGGATGATTTATCATTGAGCATATCCTTCATAACCCTTAAAATATCCTCTTCCATAAATAGGTTATCTAGTCCATCTAAATCAATTATAGTGTCGTTAGGATATAAACTGTCCCAATTTGCCCCAATCCTATTCCATTTTTAGTTCCAAAAATTTCTTTATAATAATTTTAAATGCCTCGTTTAATTCTTTTTGATCAAAAATATCAACATTATTAATTAAAATAAAGTTAATGGTGTTACTACATTTTTGTCATTTGTTGCATTTTGAAAAACCCAGTACCCTTATCTCCCTCGTCCATCCATTAAATGATAGATCTTTGTTTCCACATCACTACTTCCTATGTTAGAATTTTATTTAGTTCTTCTTTTACATTTGAAAGCACATTTTTCCAAAAATATTTAAATTTCTTCTATTTTATTCAACATTAGAATCTCATTTAGTAATTTATCCTTTTTAGTTCTAATATTGCCAAAAAACATCTTTATTCCATTTCTTAAGAAAAATCCTTAAACATCTAATTCTAGTTATAAATATTTTAATTATGTTTCCTAAAAATTTATAATTAAACTTACTCAAAGAAAGCCATTTAAATGCAATTAATTCTATAAAATTATTTTCTAACAAGCTTATCTTTTCTAATCTAAAATTTGTATTCTATTATTTTGGTTTTTGTAATATAAAAACTTAGAAAATGATCCAAGTAAATACTCAGGAGCCCAACAACGTTACAAATAAGACATTTACCTTCCACTTCATCACTAATTATGAATCCATTAAAAGTGTCATCGATGGGTCATCCCTATTATTCAACTAAGTGAACTGTCTATTACTTAACTGCAATTTGATTAAGTTACCATCGACAATAAACTGATCGAATTCTTTTATAGCCAAAAAATCTCATTGTTTAGAAATTTGTTCTTCTAAGAATCTCGTTACATTAAAGTCGCCACCCATCACCCAAGGACCTAAAGCGAATGATCTAAACTCCATGCTCCCGATCCAAAGAACCCTTCAATCTAACTTAATGTTTGGTCCATAAACAGTAGTAACATTTATTACACTAGATAAAGGGATGAAAAATCGACTCATAGACTCGAATAAGAAGAGACCAAAGACTGGGGATTAAATTCAAATAATTCAAAGCTATCTTGAAAGCGTTCAAGTTCAACTAGATGATAATCCTCCTCATGATGATGTTAACTCGGATTTCTATTCTCCTTAGAGAAGTCTAAAAGATGAGTTTAAAAAACAAGCTATTGAACCGAAGCAAAAGGCAAAAGAAAAATGCCTGTATGAGGGAGATGAATGCAGTAAATTTTTTATACAAAAATGTCTCAAATAGAATATTATAATAACTTATCCAATTGTCTTGGTGAGCAGGGTGATGCAACTGAAAATATCAAAGACGTTGAAGATATAGCTATATCATATTTCACAGAGCTATATAATGGGGAGTACGAATTAAACTTACCAGTTATCCATAGCAGGAGGAGAATATCCAGAGAAGGGTGTGAAATATTGATAGCTCGGATTCAAGAAAGGGAACCGAGGCAATCCATCTTCTCTATTCATAATGATTCCAGTCCAGGACCGGATGGCATGGCGGTAGGGTTCTTCAAAGTGCACTGTGTTATCCCGCCTTTTGGCAAGGCCGTGACACCAAGAACTTGACTAGAAACCAAGGATGGTTCGTCCTGGAGATCATTAATGCGTAGGTCTGCTATGGATGTCGGTAAATTTTTTCCAAGTCCAGATCGAGCTACAATTGATATGACATGGAAAGAAAAGCTAATAAAGCCAACATTCCAAATTTCAAGTCAATCGGAGTTGGTATGCTCAAGATATTGATCGATCACGGTTGAGAAATCCAAACTTGCATCGATCATAACTCAAGATATACAAGTCCAAATACCACCAAATTTTCACAGTAGCTTACTGGCAACATGAGAAATGTTCACGCCAAATTTCAGCTCAATCAGATCAAATCTTGATCGATCGAAGTTGCTTCGTATCGATCACGGACCAACTTGCATCGATCATATCTCACAATTCACATGTCCAAATGCTATGAAATTTTCACAGTATCTTACTGCCAACATGAGGAATGTTCTTGCCAAATTTTAGCTCAATCGGATCAAATCTCGATCGATTCGAAGTTGCTTCGTATCGATCACGGACCAACTTGCATCGATCATATCTCACAATCCACATGTCCAAATGCTATGAAATTTTCGTAGTATCTTACTGCCAACATGAGGAATGTTCTTGTCAAATTTCAGCTCAATTGGATCAAATCTTGATCGATTCGAAGTTGATTCGTATCGATCACGGACCAACTTGCATCGATCATATCTCACAATCCACATGTCCAAATGCTATGAAATTTTCACAGTATCTTACTGCCAACATGAGGAATGTTCATGCCAAATTTCAGCTCAATCGGATCAAATCTTGATTGATTCGAAATTGAGTTCGAATCGATCCCGGAACGAGCCCCAATTTCCTAAGGCCGGGCATGTGGGCCCCCTCACGTGCCAGAAGTGGTCTCCCAAATTTTCAGCGAAATATTAGCCTCCAGCACTTATAAATAGAGCCCCTGGTCATTCAGAAAAGGGGTCGGACAATTTTCAGAGTAAAAGAACGCCCGGACTCTGCCACGTTCACTCCAGAACGCCATTACTGCTATCGATCTCTAAATTATGCTTATTATCTGTCGTACTTCACTATAAAAAACTTGTAATCTTCAAGTATCAAGCAATAAAGTGATAAAACTTCATAGTGGACGTAGGCCATACGCCGAACCACTCTAAAACTCTGTGTTTCTTTGCATTTTCTTATATGTTTATTGGTGTGTTTGTTAGATCTGCTTCATTTTACAAATTTTCTCTTTATTTTATCTCTTCAAACACATCCGAAGAGTGTTGTGCCCAATTTTGGTACAAACACACTGGATAAACCTGAAAGAAATCAAGTTAAAGGCATATCAAGAAGCTTTGGATTTTGGTGAGTTCATTCAAGAACTAAATCACAAGTTTATCTCTCTTATGCTTAAAGTTAACAAACCAAAGAGAATAGAATAATATAGGCATATAGCTTGTTGTAATGTCACATAAAAAATTCTAAGCAAAATCATATGCATGAGACTTAACAAAGTATTACCTGATCTAATATCTCAATGTGAAAGTGCATTTATTAAAGGAAGGCTAACATTTGAGAATTCCTTAATTGCTCATAAATTGGTTAGGGAATTCAATAAAAAGGGGGTAGACAAATTATGTATGAAAATCGACTTGCATTAAGCATATGATAGAGTTAATAAACAATTTATTGTCCATATATTACACTATACGGGTGTCCCAAAAATGTTGTTGAGACTAATTGTACATTGCCTATGCACCTACCTTCTTTATTCTCATCAATGGAGGCATAAAGGTTATGTCCAAAGCATTAGGGGCCACCACTAGGGACATCAGGCAGGGTGACCCCTTGTCCCTTTACCTTTTTGCAATTGCTATGGAATAGTTTTCTTTTCAAATGGAATATGCTTGCCACCAACAAATAATCAGTCCTATCTACAATATTCGATCTTCTATCACTCATTTGATATATGAAGATGATCTACTTGTTGTTTTCAAGGCTAATTTTACTACTATAGAAAAGATCAAAAATATTTTCAGATAATTGGAGTGGGTTGCTGGTTTAAAGGTGAATGAACTTGAAACTAAATGCTACTTTAGTAAGTACTACAGGAATATACAAACTTTACTAGAAAAACTTGGTGTTCAGGAAGGTTCTATTCCAGTCAATACCTTAGTGTGCCTTTAGCCGATATTACTATTATAGATGCAGAATAAGATAACCTAGTAGAAAATATCAGAGAGAAACTCCAAGGCTAAAGATCTAAGTTATTATCTTTTGCTGGAAGAATTGAATTAATTCGCTTTGTCATTACCTCTAAAATTCAATCTTAATCCAACTTTCCAAATCCTTGATTGCTTCATAGCCAAAATCAAATCAGTTTATGCTAATTCTATTTAGAGGGGTGGCCTACACAAGGTTGCCTACAAAAGGAGAGGTTGGACTTAAGAATTTGTTTGAACTCGTAAAAGTGTATGGTCTGAAGCTTGCTTGGAAAACCCTTGAGTCCAACAATTTATGGCTAGTTGGATGAGGGCTAGATATCTAAAAGAAAATTTTTGGACCCTTAAAATGGATAATAATGCTTCAACTACCTGGAAGAATATCATGAAACAAAAAGAGAGAAACTAAAGGAACTGATTGAAAGGCAAATTGCTAATGGGAAAATACTAATCTTTGGAAACTCATGGCTAAATAGTAAAAGTTTTATTGAAAGACTTAAATAGGATGGATTTTCTGCTAATGGTACTCCTTCATGCAAAGTTGTTAGTGTTATAAGGGTCTCTAACTGGTACTTGACAGGAAAATAGTAACCAAATTATTTCGATAAGAAATTCGGCCATCCCCTTATTCTTGGGGAGATCTGAAGACATTTAAGCTTGGAAAAGTAACAATAAAGGGCAGTTTAAGGTACAGGATGCAAGGGAAGACTCTTGGACTAAATTTCCAACAATCCCATGGCACAGAATTGTTTGAAGTAGAGAAAATAACCCTAAAATGGCACATACTACTTATAAAGCTCTACTCTTTAGATTACCTACTAAAGACAGACTTTTTAATTGGGGTATTTTAGATAGTGCAACATGCAAATTTTGCAATTTAGTTATGGAAACACAACCATGTCTATTTTTTGACTATAAATATAGCAAGTGAGTATGGGCCAGTTAAAAATTAAGATGCACTCATAGAGATGAAGTTAAGTCGTTATAGGAAAAAGCTTACCTGCACCTGAAGAGTGACATCTTTGACTTGATGAAGAAGCTCGAAAAAATTAGCTTGACAGAAACCGTTTGGATCTCTAAAGAGAAAGGAATGACCAGACTTTTAACAATAGAAAAAAAGACGAAATAAGCATCTTTATTCAAATCAATAGGGATGTTTTAACTATAATTAGCCAAATTTCGAACAGAAGACATTCCAACTTAACGGCGCTAGAAAAACGAGCATTAAAGAGCTTGAGGTGGAGGGTTGAGAATGAAGAAAATTGAGTAGAGAACCAGCGACCGCCATGATTTTTCTTCCTTCCCTAAGTTGGAATGTTTTCAGTTTAAAGTGGGGAATGTTTGACCTTATCAGCGTGTATTTTTGCATTATTTCATATTTCGACCAGAGAACGTATGGCTTGGGCCGCGAAGTCCAATTAGTAATAAAATCATTAACCAATTTTCGAAAAAGTAAATTTATGGTAAACTATAAGCAAATATTTTAAAATTTATTAAATTATTTAATTAAAATTTGTTTTTAGTAGAATGAAAATAATTATTAATTAAATTGTGACGACCCAGGATTTTGACAATATTATTTTAATAAGCATCTAATCTAATTAAATAAAATACAAACTTATCATTTTAAAAATAAATAAGACTTTTGGATATTTACCATTTATTTATATATGTATGTATTGTGAAGGAAACTGTGATTTGAAAATTCAAAATAAAGTCTCCCAAAATATTTAAAATAAAAATCTATCTTATTCACATTTAATTAATTCTCTACCTTATTAACATTTGATATATACATATATATGGATGTAATCTAAATAATAATGCTTGAATTAAAATCAATCTTATCAATATAAATATATAATAATAATAATAATAATAAATATATGAATATTCATACATAAATAAAGAGTTTGATAGTTAAGCTTAAAATAGAAATACAAGTAAGGGTTTATGTTAGAAATAAGTGGGTTTGTGTGTATGCAACATAAGTTAAAACTATAAAAATAACCATAACGGTTTTATATTAAGCATATAGGGTAATATACTATGGAAATTCATATGTATAAGCAAGAAGATTAAAAAAAATATCTACAAACAAAAAAAAATCTATGTACATACAAAGGAAATAGGATAAGTATGTAAGCTTATAAGGAGACATGCATTAAATGATATTATCTCAAGCACAAAAGAGGTCATTTAGAAATATCCACAAATCATTTCAGTTAGAAGAAAAATCTTGTTTAGTCAAAGGAAGAAAGGAAAATCCGACCAAAGAAAAGTTTGTACCTGAAGACTCCTACCCCTGTAAACCCTTTTTTATATATATTCTCTTATCGCTGCTCATACCCAAAAACTTAGCAAAGCCAGAAAATAAGGAAGCAACACCATTTTTATAACTCAAATACAATTCATCTAAACAAAGCAAGGAAGATTTAAAGAAAATCAAACAAGTCTGGAAACCATCAGCCTGGAAAAAAATCTGTTCTCTGTTCAATATAGCCTGGTGAGTAAACATTCCTGTGAAAAGTGACTTTAAAAAAATCTTTGATGCATGTATTGAAATCTTGTAGAAATATAAGTCTATTAAGATTGCATGAAATGATTGGATGTGAATGTATGATTATATAGGTAGGATATGACTGTATATTGTCTTTGTATGCTCTGTTGTAATAACAGGATCAATTTCATCAAGAAAATTCATATCTTTCCATTCAAACGATTATAGGTTATGATTTTAAAATGGGAAATGTTGGTAACAGTGCAATACAAACCTTAAAATATAATTACAAGAATTTTCATTCTATAATTGATTCGAAAAAGATGGTATAACAGTAGAAATCATATTTTAGTCAAAATTCAATATTCACGATTTCATGTTTGAATTTCCCAAACTAAATCATATTTGAAAACAATGATTTTTGGTAGATATTTAAGGATTTTAAACTTGTATTTGCTGAGATATCTTTAAATGTTCCAATTTGGGTTAACTGTCGATTTCCATCGATCGTGTTCGAACTGGGTCTCGTGGTTCATGATAGAAGTGGCTCGTAGGACGAGGAAGGTGGGAAAAATAGTCAAGTAGCGTCTGGATCGATGTGGTGAACGGGCTTGACGATCTAGGGTTTAGGATGTGGTTGAGTCGTGGTTGTTCTCGATTCGAATGCGGATTCGATAATGAATCGAGATGGATCGGATTAAAGGAAATGGAGCGTAGGGCTCTGGTGATGGTGAAGGTTCAACGACGAGACCTGATATGGACGGAGGTGGTGGAATTGGGCGAATTTATGGGTCGAGACAAGTTCTGATGATCCTCGCCTCTACTCAATTTCGCTCTGGAGTTTGTTTCGATGTTTTGATGGTCGAATTCATAAGAGAGGGTTGACGTCGACTTGGTGGCGTCATCGACGTGTGTCGGAACGACGGCGATTGCCGTGCACGTGCACGAATTTCCTGATGTATCTGTAGTCGATGCTGTGTTGTTGTGCTCGCGAGGTTGAGATGGCTCAGGGCATGCTCAAGAAATAGGGAAGAGGACTCGAATGTGGCATCGTGTATTTTCGGTGGGTTTGTCATGTTAGTATCTGTTTAAGGAAATAAGTAAAGTCAGGTTTTGGCAAGATGGATTGCATTGACCTGATTTGGAACAAAATGTTTATAACAGATTCAAGCAAAATTCTTCCAAATCAAGTTTCCAACATCTAATTTAAAATAAAATGTTTTGAATTAAACTTTTGACTTTGTCTATGTGGAATTAATTAAGGTTGTTCTATATAAGTAATTAAGGAACAGTTAATGAGATTAATTATTGGTTGATATGTGAACGTGATTGATTAATGAGATTGACAGAAAGGTAAATTAATCAGTGTAATTAATTAAAGTTCACTATTTAGTGTAATTAATTAAAGATTGATTAGTTAAGGATTGATTAATTAAGGATAATTACTTAACAAAGTAATTAGCGGATAGTTGTTGAAGGTAATTAAGGGTAGAATCAGTAACTAGTGATTAAGTGATGATTAATTGATTAATTAATTAATGTAATTAATTTTAGGTTAATTAATTAGTTTAATTAATTAAAGATACCCACTTATAAATTAATTAAGTATAATTACTTGGTGAAGTAATTAAGGGATAATTACTAAATGTAATTAATTGGGGGTTAATTGCTGAATGTAATTAATGAAGAGAGTAATTGGTTGATGGGAAGTAATTAAGAAAATTACTTAATGGAAGTAATTTAGGGTTAATTACTTAGTGTAGTAAATCAAAGGATTAATATAATTAATTAAGGAGTTAGTTAATTAAGATAAGTAATTACAGGATGGTTAATTACTGGAAGTGATCAGAGGATCATTAATGAATGTCATTAATTAATTAAAGTTTAATTGATGAGAATGATTAAGGTTAATTAATCTATGTGGTAAATAAAAGTTAATTACTTAATATAATAATTAATCAAGGATGATTAATTAAGATGGATGATTAAAGGATGTTTAATTATTGGTTGTAATTAACTAATTTTTAGGTAAGCAAGATTAAAGGGTAATCTAAGTAATCAAGTTGGTAATTAAATTAAAGATTTGAAAATCTGATTTAACTTGTTGTGGATGATTAAATGGTGTTGGATGATTTGGTTATATCTAATCCGATAGCTTATAATGAATCATGATATGTTATGAAGGGTGAACCGTGATATTCTGAGTTGTCTATCAATAATTAATTTGTTGTGTGACTATGATATTTTGTATATAGCTGATTTGTATCCACTTAAACTGGAAATAAGATGACACTGGATTCGAAGAGACCGAGGTCGGGAATTAGTAAATACCCGAAACCATTTCGATTCTTTATAGATTTGGTATGTGAAAAAAATAGGCTGGAATGAAATGATTTAAGTGAATTGGACTATTTAATCTAAATTTTGGTACTTAGAAAATTGATATGTGAAATAAGTGATGCCTATAACAAATTGTGAATTTGTAAATTGATTCGAGTTACCTGGGTTTTCTTTAGGATTTGAATTTAGTATTTCCAATTATATGGGTTTACTCACGCTAGTTTCCAGCCTGACCCGGATGTTACTTTGATGTAATGCTTGGGTCAGACCGAGTATTACAGATTTCAGGTAAGGACGTTCTGGAGCTCAGGAGGCGAGCTGGATGGCAAGAACGTATGGAATGTTTCCGCTGTATTATATTATTGTATATCTGAGACATGTTGATTTGTATATGTCTAGTGTTTGAGTATGTGTGTAACTCTGATTTATTAAAATGAAAATGATAAATATAGAATTCTTTTGTAAACTGTTATTATTTGATATTATATTTTGATCCGCTGCGAATGTGAGAATTTGTGTTGTGTTTTCTGTTTCTTCTTCTTCTACCTCTTTCTTCTTCTTTTAACTATCTAGAGTTTTCGGGATCGAAAATTTCGAGTCGTTACAGTTGGTATCAGAGCTGAAAGGTTAAGCGAGAACCTTGGCTCTGTAGGGATTACTCATTAAAGACAGGGTCAATGGTACCCTAGAATGAGTTGAGTGTGTGTGTGTGTGTATGAATACTTGTTATTTGCTTATATAAAGATTTTAAATGATTTTATATAAGAATATATTTTGATATATAAAGCAATATTCTTTCTAATAAATATTAAGATAATTGGCTTTTATATTATTTGAAAATTTTAATAATGAGAATTAAGTGGTAATAGAAATACAACAAAATTAAAATTTAATGAAGATAAGTTTGAAATGGATTCAGAATTTAATGATTTAAAGAGATAAGTTGATTTGATTTAAAGGATTAAATCAATATTTAAAAATTTAACTCGAATTTATATAATTCAGGATGGTTTAAATTTGAAGTTTGAATTGAATTCGTTTAAATTGATTTGATTTGAATTAATTGGAATTGTGATTGAAGATGGATAAATTTAAAAATTCAAATGGAAAATTTGAATTAGATTGAATTGAAATGATTGAGATTGAATTGGTCCAAATTGATTGGAATAATTTGGAAATTGCAATTAAAGTTGAGTACGTTTAAAATCAAATGGAATTTGATTTGAATTTGGAAAGAAATCAAGATTGGTTCAACTTGAATTGGGGTTAAATCAATTTCAATGGAAATTGAAGTTATTCAAATTGGAATTGAGTCAATTTAAATGGGAGTGGAAATTTAAATTGAATTGATGGGAATTGAACAGTTTTAACTCTGGACTATTTTCAATGTAAATTGTTTTAATATAAACTCATGTTTCCAAGCTATTTAATAAATAAAACCTTTCTTTTTAAAGCCAAATTATTTTATATTTGTTTTACAATTATTTTTGGAACTATTCAACAATTTTTCAATTGTTTTATAAATTAATTACTATTTTTCAACTATTTTACAAATTAATTACTATTTTACAACTATTTTGCAATTATCTAAAATTTCTGAAACTATTTAACTATTTCCAACTATTTTACAATTAGTTAACTATTTTACAGCTATTTTGCAAACTAATAATTATTTTTCAACGACTTATCTATATTAAACTTTTCAAGCTATTTTCTGAATTTAAGCTGGACAGAGTTCAAACTGCTTATGATTGAATATCCATTTGGGACAAGCATTAAAGTGATAATCCAATGAAATTAAAACAATTGTAATTATGTGGATATAAATTAAAGGAAATGTGAATAGAAAGAGAAATTGATTTAGTTAATAATCAATGAAAATAAATACGTAGAATGTACGTATATTATTCTATTCGCATAGTGATTTGATCCAGATTCCAGCATAGAATTTCGAGATAGTTTATCGATCCGAGTTGAGATTTTTCACTCCATTTTCGACGGCGAACCTGGATATAGATTGTTGATTGGTTCTGGATATTCTCTATCATAGTTATGGCTAGGCAAGGAGAATGACGGTTTCTGATCAAGAAACCAGATCTGTGTCCACACTAGGAAGGCGGGTAGACGATACTAGTTCAGAAGTGAAATTGTGTGATCGAGTGAGCGATCAGATTGGTATAGCGTACAGATGATAAGTGAACATCGTACGGATTTGAATGAAATTGATATTGAAAATCTGTGAATAAGAAATGTGAAATGATTTCTTTTGAAATGAAAGTATGTTCTATGATATATACAATGGATAAAAGTGAAAGTTAGATATTTTTATGATGATAAGTAAGATGGAAACAACTTTATAAAAAAAGAGTGTAATCAAATTTGAATATTTGATTTTAGGATAAACAAAGTTATATATATTTGTTATATAAGATAAATCTCCCTTTGTTGAATCTATTGCCGGAAGGAACGGATTTTGAAAGTGTTTGAAGTATAAAAGAAGTTTTATACAAGTTTGAAATGATTCAAAGTTTTTTTTAAAAAATTATACATATCTATATATATAAAGGATCTTATGAGGATTTTGGAAAAAGGTTTTGGGAACCTTTGGATTTGGAAAGGCTTTTGATTTTTGGATAAAATCAATGTTGGAATTTGGAAAGCCTAGTTTGAGAATTATCGATTTTGGGATAATCGATTTTGAGAAAAGGAGATTTGTATAAGATTCATACTAGATGTATGATTTGGAAGATACTATATGTGTATAGTATAAAGTGTTTTGAAATGGCTCTGGGGAAAAATACGCTCCCTTGAAATGAACTTCTCAGGAGTGCCACAGGGTGGTTCCCTTGAACCCTAAGGGGGGTTCTAAAGTTGATCCTGTGAGGAGTCCAGACAAAACTAGTTCCTGAAGATTATGAGTAGTGTGTAGCGGAAGTCGAGGGGCGCTGATGCCTACAGAGGAATTTGGGTTATGCTGTGACGACAGTGTAACTCGATGTCACTGCGATCTACTGTAGACCATAGTGAAAGTCGTGTGTTGCTGCTGAGAGCCAACAGTCTGCGTTTAATTTTATATAGGTAGACTGCGACCTATGGTAACATAGTGAAAGTCATGTGTGCCGCTGAGAGCCAATGGTCTACGTTTGATTTTACATCGGTAGACTGTGACCTATGTGGGAGTAGAGAAGTTTCATTTTGACAGTGAAAATCGAGGGCGCTGATGCCTACAGTTACATGGACTTTTGCTGTGATGGCAACGTAACCCTGTAATGTAACTGCGATATGTTGTAGGTTCCGTGGCGTAATCGAGGGGCGCGGAATGCCTACAGTTACATGGACTTTTGCTGCGATGGCAACGTAACCCAGGATATAACTGCAACCATGGGAGTGATGATTTCCATAGCATTCTCACCAAAGATATTTCCTCTATTTTCCAAATGTTTTCGATATTTTCAATAAAATTATTTTTAAAAGCATTTTCACTGGATGTTGAAAAAGGGTCTGCCAAGCACTTATAGATTTTTAGTCGTATGCCTGATCAACGTATGACCGAATTTTTGTGAGAACAAGGATGGACTTGTCGAAGCATCGAGTTATAAAAGTATTTCTATAAAAACTATTATAGTAATATTATATAGATTTTTAAAGTATTTTAAAAATGATCATAGAAAATTTATCTGATTTTAAGCATTTTAATAATTCTGACTTCGTTCCTTTTCGAGGACGAAAAGATTCAAGGGGGGAGGAATGTGACGACCCAGGATTTTGACAATATTATTTTAATAAGCATCTAATCTAATTAAATAAAATACAAACTTATCATCTTAAAAATAAATAAGACTTTTGGATATTTACCATTTATATATATATATATATGTATTGTGAAGGAAACTGTGATTTGAAAATTCAAAATAAAGTCTTTCAAAATATTTAAAATAAAAATCTATCTTATTCACATTTAATTAATGCTCTACCTTATTAATATTTGATATACATATATATATATATGGATGTAATCTAAATAATAATGCTTGAAATAAAATCAATCTTATCAATATAAATATTAAAAAATGAATATAAATAAAGAGTTTGATAGTTAAGCTTAAAATAGAAATAAAAGTAAGGGTTTATGTTAGAAATAAGTGGGTTTATGTGTATGCAACATAAGCTAAAACTATAAAAATAACTATAATAGTTTTATATTAAGCATATAGGGTAATATACTATGGAAATTCATATGTACATGCAAGAAGATAAAAAAATATCTACAAACAAAAAAAAATCTATGTACATACAAAGGAAATAGGATAAGTATGTAAGCTTATAAGGTGACATGCATTAAATGATATTATCTTAACCACAAAAGAGATCATTTCGAAATATTCACAAATCATTTCAGTTCAAAGAAAAATCTTGTTTAGTCAAAGGAAGAAAGAAAAATCTGACCAAAGAAAAGCTTATACTAGAAGACTCCTACCCCTGTAAACCCTTTTCTATATATATTCTCTTGTTGCTGCTCGTACACAAAAACTTAGCAAAACCAGAAAATAAGGAAGCAACACCATTTTTATAACTCAAATACAATTCAGTTAAACAAAGTAAGGAAGATTTAAAGAAAATCAAACAAGTCTGGAAACCATCAGCCTGGAAACAAATCTGTTCTCTGGTCAATATAGCCCAGTGAGTAAACATTCCTGTTAAAAGTGACTTAAAAAAATCTTTGATGCATGTATTGAAATCTTGTAGAAATATAAGTCTATTAAGCTTGCATGAAATGATTGGATGTGAATGTATGATTATATGGGTAGGATATGACTGTATATTGTCCGTGTATGCTCTGTTGTAAATAACAGGATCAATTTCATCATGAAAATTCATATCTTTCCATCCAAATGATTATAGGTTATGATTTTAAAATGGGAAATGATGGTAACAGTGCAATACAAACCTTAAATTATAATTAGAAGAATTTTCATTCTTTAATTGATTCGAAAAAGATGGTATAACGGTAGAAATCATATTTTAGTCAAGATTCAATGTTCACGATTTCATGCTTGAATTTCCTAAACTAAATCATATTTGAAAACAATGATTTTTGGTAGATATTTAAGGATTTTTAAACTTGTGTTTGTTGAGATATCTTTAAATGTTCCAGTTTGGATCGATGTGGTGAACGGGCATTGGCGATCTAGGGTTTAGGGTGTGGTTGAGTCGTGGTTGTTCTCGATTCGAATGCGGATTCGATAATGAATCGAGATGGATCGGATTAAAGGAATGGAGCGTAGGGCTCTGGTGATGGTGAAGGTTCAACGACGAGACATGATATGGACGGAGGTGGTGGAATAGGGCGAATTTATGGTCCGAGACAAGTTCTGATGATCCTCGCCTCCACTCGATTTCACTCTGGAGTTTGTTTCGATGTTTTGATGGTCGAATTCATAAGAGAGGGTTGACGTCGACTTGGTGGCGTCATCGACGATGTGTCGGTGTGACGGCGATTGCCATGCACGTGCACGAATTTCCTGATGTATCTTTGGTCGATGTTGTGTTGTTGTGTTCGTGAGGTTGAGATGGCTCAAGGCGTGCTCGAGAAATAGGGAAGAGGACTCGAGTGTGGCATCGTGTATTTTCGAGTGGGTTGTCATGTTAGTATCTGTTTAAGGAAATAAGTAAAGTCAGGTTTTGGCAAGATGGATTGCATTGACCTGATTTGGAACAAAATGTTTATAACAGATTCAAGCAAAATTCTTCCAAATCAAGTTTCCAACATCTAATTTAAAATAAAATGTTTTGAATTAAACTTTTGACTTTGTCTATGTGGAATTAATTAAGGTTGTTCTATATAAGTAATTAAGGAACAGTTAATGAGATTAATTATTGGTTGATATGTGAACGTGATTGATTAATGAGATTGACAGAAAGGTAAATTAATCAGTGTAATTAATTAAAGTTCACTATTTAGTGTAATTAATTAAAGATTGATTAGTTAAGGATTATTAATTAAGGATAATTACTTAACAAAGTAATTAGTGGATAGTTATTGAAGGTAATTAAGGGTAGAATCAGTAACTAGTGATTAAGTGATGATTAATTGATTAATTAATTAGTGTAATTAATTTTAAGTTAATTAATTAGTTTAATTAATTAAAGATAATCACTTATAAATTAATTAAGTATAATTACTTAGTGAAGTAATTAATGAATAATTACTAAATGTAATTAATTGGGGGTTAATTGTTGAATGTAATTAATGAAGAGAGTAATTCGTTGATGGGAAGTAATTAAGAAAATTACTAAATGGAAGTAATTTAGGGTTAATTACTTAGTGTAGTAAATCAAAGGATTAATATAATTAATTAGGGAGTTAATTAATTAAGGTAAGTATTTACAGGACGGTTAATAACTGGAAGTGATTAGAGGATCATTAATGAATGTCATTAGTTAATTAAAGTTTAATTGATGGGAATGATTAAGGTTAATTAATCTATGTGGTAAATAAAAGTTAATTACTTAATAAAAGTTAATCAAGGACGATTAATTAAGATGGATGATTAAAGGATGTTTAATTATTGATTGTAATTAACTAATTTTTAGGTAAGCAAGATTAAAGGGTAATCTAAGTAATCAAGTTGGTAATCAAAATTAAAGATTTGAACATCTGATTTAACTTATTATGGATGATTGAATGATGTTGGATGATATGGTTATATCTAATCTGATAGCTTATAATGAATCATGATATGTTATGAAGGGTGAACCGTGATATTCTAAGTTGTCTACCAATAATTAATTTGCTGCGTGACTATGATATTTTGTATATAGCTGATTTGTATCCACTTAAACTGGAAATAAGATGACATTGGATTCGAAGAGACCTGGGCTGGGAATTAGTAAATACCCGAAACCACTTCGATTCTTTATAGATTTGGTATGTGAAAACAATAGGCTGGAATAAAATGATTTAAGTGAATTGGACTATTTAATCTAAATTTTGGTACTTAGAAAATTGATGTGTGAAATAAGTGATGCCTATAACAAATTCTGAATTAGTAAATTGATTCGAGTTACCCGGGTTTTCTTTAGGATTTGAATTTAGTATTTTCAATTATATGGGTTTACTCACGTTGGTTTCCAGCCTGACCCGGGTGTTACTTTGATGTAATGCTCGGGTTAGACTGAGTATTACAGATTTCTAGGTAAGGACGTTCTGGAGCTCAGGAGGCGAGCTGCATGGCAAGAACGTATGAAGTGTTTCTGCTGTATTATATTGTTGTATATCTGAGACATGTTGATTTGTATATGTCCAGTGTTTAAGTATGCGTGTAACTCTGATGTATTTAAATGAAAATGATAAATATAGAATTCTTTTGTAAACTGTTATTATTTGATATTATATTTTGATCCGCTGCGAACGTGAGGATTTGTGTTGTGTTTTCTGTTTCTTCTTCTTCTACCTCTTTCTGCTTCTTCTAACCATCTAGAGTTTTCGAGATCGAAAATTTTGGGTCGTTACATAAATGTTGATTAATAATACATATATATATATATATAACTATAAGTGTTATATTTAATATTCATCTTAAATTGTTTAAGGTGAATAATTAAAGTTTAATCAATAATAAACGTAAGAATATTATATAAGTTAATTAAAATTACAAATAGTTATAAATGTGTTAAACTTATATAATATGGATGTATAAAACCTACGTGGAACTTTAAGAAACCCAACTAGGTTTAAGAAACCCAACTAGGTTTAAGAAACGAGTATATGCGTATTGTATGTATACCATCTGTGCGACGCTTGAACGTATTTCATAAGAAATACATTGTTTCTTATATCGATATTAACCTGTATATACACACTAAATATTATGAATCCTAAATATATAAGTTGTCATCTACTATTCATATATTAAAAGGTTACGTGCATACTCTTTAGTTATTGATATTTCTCAAGTTATAAATGTTATGCGTAGTACTATTAATAAATTGACTAGACATGGTAAGATACATGCATGTGTTTATTGATACTCCTTAAGATAGATGCATTATAAATGGTGGATGCGAATGAATAATCTCTTTCGATCCGTTGATACCTCAAGGTTGAGATGAAACAAAGACAAAATCAATGGGTTAGGAGTGGTACATAGTACAATCAATAAAGTTTTACTCATTGCTTGTAGGCTTATAAACTACTGATAATCCTCAAGGTCGGAATCCCAAAGCAAATGAGTCCTAACGCCCACTAGATAAATCCCTATGCTTTTCGTACGTTTTGGGAAATATAAAATACCTAATGGGAAACTTATTAAAAAAATGAAATGGATACATTTGACCTTCCTAATATTTTAAGAATATATGTAATATAAAGTTAAAATAATCTACTTAGATAAATTTCTTCAACCATTATAATTGATAAAATGTTTGTCAGTTAAAAATATACAAATGAACTGAATTAAGATTTACACAAAAAAATAAAATATATCTACCAAGAGATCTTTTGGAAGGTTGTCACTTCAAGACCCATGCAAGAGCTAATATATATAGCCATCAAAACATTCGTGTCTCGGTCGCTTAAATGTTTATTTGTATGAGATTATGTATTGAGTTTTGAACTCTAATGGCAATGCAAGGATACAAATATTTCGTTCACATTCGATCACATATAAATGTTATGCAGTGAATGATCATGACTCGTAATGTACGAAACTTCAATGAAATAATATCATTCTAAATATGTCACGATTTAAAAATTAACATCAAATACCTTACTTGTATTCGACTGCCAAAGATTCAAACATCGAACTCCAGTCGGATGGAGCTTATAATAACATTAGATGAATACAAAAACAGCGGAAACAGAATGAATAACATTCATTACATCACAGTTACAACATCATCATAATATCCATTACAACATCAGAGTGTTTTTATACATATGTCACAACTCCAAATAGAACATCATAATAGAACCACAAGTGATCATATGCCAAAAAGTCTTCAAGGAAATAAAGTGATA
Source organism: Allium cepa (assembly GCA_030765085.1). Lineage (NCBI taxonomy): Eukaryota > Viridiplantae > Streptophyta > Magnoliopsida > Asparagales > Amaryllidaceae > Allium > Allium cepa. The sequence continues at coordinate 230,030,158 of CM060941.1, forward strand.
GCGAACTTCTAAAACTAAGCACCTTGAGATTCAAAAGCTTCCAAAATATCTCCAAGGTAAAGGCCTCCTAAAATCGATAGCCTCCAAACCAAAAGACTTCAAAATCCAACTAACACCAAAACACGGAAAACCTGCTACTAGGATGCCCGTGTGGAAATTATGGGCACCCAGAGTTTAGAAAGGAAACAATAAACTCCTGGATAGTCGTGGGACTGGTATGAGTAAACAAAAACAGTTGCTTTTAAATAAACATGATTTCTAAAAGAAAATCCGGTATGCTTTTTGAAAAATGAAACTACCATAAGACCTCCCGCCACACACACAATGCAATTCGTAGAATTGGAGGAGATTTCTTCTTATGACAGTCAAACATGCTTGATACGGAAAAATATCTTTGATATTATTACTAGTGCATAGTGTAGAAAGCCATTTCGAAAGTATAATATTAATCTTAGCCAGCATACAACCATTATTGTATGCCTACTATAGCTACCATGTTTTGTGGCAGGTTACCGCCACGTTGCATGGCAAGTTATACAGCTAAAACCGTACAAGGCTTATATTATTTCTTTGGATTTTCCAACAAATGGTCAGGCAAAGGAGCTTCCTATTTCCACATGAGTACGCCTCTGGAGGGACGTCTCGAGAACTTAACCAGTTCTCTGCCAACACAAGGCCGGGTTACCTCTGTAACTAGGCAACTACTACACGACTATGCCATTCCCCGGTCGTTTGCGACCTTTATCCGAGAGCCCTCTATCACAAAGCAACAACCACACAGTAAATGAGATTGCAGCAACCACATAGGTAAAGTATCTGGGCTCCATACCATGATACCACCTTTTTCCAGAAGGAAATGACGTACCCTAAAGGGTGCGACCCTCATAACCTTGCCGCATCTTTCTTGTTTCGACCATTTTCGGGGTGTGAGGTCCGATGAGGTCTCGTTCACAAAGCTACGCTTTACATGAAAGCCATGCTTTGATCACAAATGATCATCGACACACAGCAGCAATTAGCATGCCACACTACCAAATTGGGAGTATATCACTGATAACCTTCAACTATATAACCTCTGAGCTTGTATGTCTCAGAGAAGGGTGTTAAGCTAAGAGAATAAAATCTCTGCCACCAACAGATATGTATTTGAAAGAAATCTGCTTTATATCTCAAAGTGTAGTGTCAGACATACAACCATACAAGTATGTTCCGGGTTCGAACAGAACCGAAGGCACTTCGTCCAATAAAGGAAGAAGCCCTTGCAAATCCGGGTATCCACAATTCCGATTGGACTCCCCATCACATGTGGAGATCTCCATACCGGAGCAACTCAGTGCAAAGACATTCGATGGGTTATCCTATCGTTTTCGAAGACATCTGGTCTTCAACACCGCCGTCAAATGCTATTAATTTCGTCGTATCTTTATTCGGAATGGTTGTATGACACAAAGGTCCTTTCCCGGCTAAACCGAATAGTGAGCGCTTAATTTTAAAACACGTGGATGTATCTATTACAAAGATTCATATTCAGGGTTCGATGTGGGTTTCGGATAACTAACTGAAATCCGACTCCCTGTCGCATCGAAGTTTAAATGTCGTTTTACGGGCAAAAGGGTTCTCACATAAATACAGAAACAAATCACAAATCACAGTTCAGCACAAAGCAATTCGTATCACACAGTATCACAATCATAACAGAAATATCAATCCAGTACATAACATTTGATAATAGTTAATCATTTTTAGTTAAAGTGAGTGTGATTTAAGTGAATTAACCACATGCCTATTTTTTTGATTATTTTAAATCAATGATTAATTTTTCTTAATGATAAATTAATTAAATCTTAATCAAATTATTCCTTAATTAATATCTTAATTAACTACTAATAATAAATTAATTAACTTTAGTTATCTAATTAACAATTCTTAATTACAAATAAATTAGACGCTTAATTATCAATTAACCAATCTTTAATTACAAATTGATTAATCTCTAATTACGTAGTTAATTACAATTATAAATTAATTAACCATTCTTAATTACCCTTTTTAAACAATTAATTAATAATAATTATTTATCTTAATTAACATTTAAAAATCTTCCTTAAACTTTGAAATCAATTTATTACTAACATAGAAAATTTTCGATGTTAATTAAATTTAAAACTTATCTTATATTAACTACTTAGTTAAAGCTTTTATTGGATTTTAAAAACGTTCTAAAGTATTAACTTAAATAATTAAAACTTATAATAAATTCTTAACTTAAATTGTTAAACATTTATTAAGTCGACAATACTTAAAACTTGTTGAAAAATAATTTGCTTAACTTTACTTTTATTATATAGCAAGTTTGAAAACCAACCCGAGTACTTTCCAGGTTTTACTCGAGCAAACACTCGAGTTTCCCACCATTTCTCCCGAGTCAATCTTCTCTTCCTCACATACGTTCTTCTTCCTCTTCTTTTATTTTAAAAATTAAGTCTAAACTTAAATAACTATTTCAAGGCTCGAGAATTTCGCGTCCAACCCGAAGCAAACTCTTCGTTTACTCGAGTAACAACTCGAGTCGCTCTCCACCTAACACTCTACAACATATCTACGCCGTACACGTGCATGGTGTCTCACCGTCGCTCCGGCGAACTCCACTCCCTTCAGCAAGTCGCGAATCACACCTACATACGAAATCAAAACTCGATTCGACACAAAAATTTCCAAATCGAAATTTAGCATTTCGCTCGAATTCCTGAACTCAACCCATCCAACAAAATCACTTCGCCCCAGTTGGTCCGACCACCGGAAAAGCTCCAACTCCGTCCACCACGTCAACCCCCTACACTACCATCCCCCTGGAGCACGTGCAACTCGATGCATCAGAGGTGACGAAATCACCTCATTTCCAGACATGTCCAAAACTTGAACATAAACCCTAAATTCACCTCGTTCCTTCAATTTATGCAATAGAAAAATTATTTGACAATTTTCTCAGAATCATCGATTGCTAAACTTGCTTCAAGCTAAATCTTAACATTCAAAATTGGTTCGATCATCAGAAAATGGTTAAAATGCATATTCTATTCTACTATGAACTGCTCGTGGCATACACAACTAAAAAGCACCATATTAGTTTTAAAAATCCTATCTTTGGCTGTTAATTCAAGTTATACAATCGAATCAATGTTTTAAAATATTTGAATTTATCATATATTTGTCTTTTTACAGTAAAACTGGATTTACAGAATAAATTCCTCGTTGTTAAGCTTAGAACAAATTTTGGACCAAAATTTAAGTTTAAACAAACTTATTTTGTTTAAAACTGTAAGCCTATAAATAGTTGGATTAAGATGTTTTGAAGTTTGATTAACTATCAACTCTGTAACTAAAATCCCAGAAGAACAGACCATACAAAATTCATAGTACACATATAGGTACAGAATTTCTTACTTAAAAATATACAGCAAAATACAACATTTATTTATGAAACAGATGCACAAGTTTAAATTCAAAAATGATATGTTTACTCACCTGGAAACAAGCTTGAACAGAGAACACTTCAGTTTGAAAAAAATGCAGTTTTGATCTTCCTGTTTTTGTTCAGCAGATTTGTATTTAAGTTTGTAAATATAGTGATGCATATATTTTTTTCTTTTCTCTGATTTGCTAAGTTGTCTTTTTGAACGAGCAGGAATAAGAAGATACACATATACATAGAAGAAAGGTTTTGTACAGGGGTGGGTATTATCTGGTATAAGCTCATTTCTTTTGGTCAGATTTTTTTTATTTTTTTGACTAAACAAGATTTGTTTCAGAGCTAAAATGATTTTTAACACGTTTCGAGTGACCATATTTTGTGCTAGAATAGATAGCATTTAATGCAACTGTTTCCATCCTGTTTACATACTTATGCTATTTGAATTTTTGTATGTGCATTTTTTTGTTTTTTTCTTCTTGCGTACACAATACATACAAACTTGTCTGGTTTTTCTTTGCTTAATAAATTTTTTAAAAAAGTTATTTGTATTGGTTTAACTTATGTTGCATACACACAAACTCACTTATTTCTAACATAAACCCTTGTTTTTATTTTTATTCTTAAGCTTAACTATCAAACCCTTTATGTCATATTTACTTTATTAACGAATACATTACACATTAAAGATATTTTGTTTTATTATCTTCTTGGTTGCATAATATACATACATACCTTCCTGGTTTTGCTTAGTTGTGAACGAGCAGGCACTGGAAAATATACATATATATTCACATATATATAAGATTTAAATTCAAATGATTTTTAAAACATTTATTATGTTAATCAAAAGAAATTGAAGTTTTATTCATATAAATTAACTCATATTTTATTTGTTTTGAAACTTTTCAAATTAAATTCGAAAAGTTCAAATAAGTTACCAAATTTAAATTAATAAATTTTGGGATGTTACAAAATAAGCGAGCAAACTATAACGCGAGACCACGTAATCAATACAATTGACTACAATAAGGCTCTTATTATGTTAGATGTAGCACTAGACCAAGAGCTATAAGATCAATATAGGAATTTGATCATTGAAATACAGCTTGATCAGTTTACGTAAAGTGCAAACTATTCGATATCTATAAATGTTAAGGATGACCAAATGCAATTTTGTAAAGTGTTTGTTACGGTCATGTAGTAAGAGTTTCATTTTGAATGGCTTGATCATTTGGAAAGAAAAGTGAATATATAAGAGCGAACATAATTTGAGCATAGATTGGATGGAGAGAGTGAATGATCACATAGATTTATGAAGAGACATTGGAAAAAAAAAACTGTATATAATACGAAGGATACTCAATATGGAATGAGAATGACTTCTATTTCAAATGTATTTGTCATATAGAAATTATTTTCTATAAAAGCTATTTCTTTGAGTTCAAGATATTTGATCTGAAACTCTCGACCACAAGTGAGTTATAGTGTATGAAATAAAATTTCATAATAAGCGGTTGAATAAAGCCTTATATTTCATATGCTATTATAGTAGTGGTGAAAATATTAGGAGCATACCGTATAAATCTTCTTAAAGGATGCTTAAGCTATAAAAAAAAATTCGTAAACACACCAAATATTATTTACGAAATATTAATTATTTTCGGTAATGACTAAAGATAGGTGTAGTTTTATTTCAATATGAATATTATGAATATTTGTTATAATATAAAATTATAATGATGGTATTCTTTTTTATAAAAAAAAGTATTGCATTAGAAAATACATAAGTATTTGAAATTTTTAAAATTATTTTCGAATTATGGACTAAGCCATAGTTTTTAGAAATAGTTCTTTAATCATATGATTATGAATCATATGGTACAGGTGAATTGCATCTTAAATGATTAAGGCCAAAGCACTCATTCAGTGGGAGTGACATACAGTTGGTCAACTCTTCAGATTGATACATATAGATAATGCATCACGCAGTTCAAATTCTAATGATACCAAAATAGATCCACTTAATTCATTAAATTCATAGATGAATTGTCATAGAAATGAACATGTATTCGATACAAAAGTACTATATTTGTGATAAGTTCATTGAATAAAAAATTTAAAGTTAAATCATGAAAAGGAAATAAAATAATCTGATTTGATTGAATAAGTTAATGTATTGGAAAAGGTTCCACGAGTACCTGAAAACGAATAAATTCAATCTTAAAAGTCACTCCTCCCTATGATACATAATGATCTATCGATAAGCAATAATCATACTTTGTTGGAATAAAGAACGATTGACGGTGAGTCAAGCTGAGTTAACTTCTTTCTGTAAAGACGTGTACTTACAAGTAAGTACATATGTTGAATTTAATTTCATCTAATATACGGTTTATGAGATCTTGCAAGATAGTTGTTGATATGAAACCTTTATATATCCTAGGTCAAGGAGCTGAGTCGAAAGATTATATTTAATATATATTTGAGACAGATCTTATGTGGACCACCCTAAAGGAGTTTGACACTGATCAATATTGATTGACCAATTTATGTTATGAATGTATAGGATTCGTGAATCCAAAACTAAAATTAGTTTAATACATATATAAATGTGTTTCATAAAAATTTTATGAATACATATTCTGTTGCGCTGAGAAACAATTTTTGTTTTGAGAAATGTCAACTTCGTGATGAAGGAATTTCTTTTAGCAATTATTGGTAATAAAAAGGATTTGGATACGATCCAAAGATATAACTGATTAGGAAGGATGAAATACAATTAACCATGCCTAAATAGACACAACATATTGCAATGTTTAATAAAAATTCTTGCACGTTAAAAGGAACTATGATTTTCTTATGGTTGCCAAGAAAATAATTTCCTCGGTAATTGGTAAGATATTAAGAGTATTACTCTATTATATGGCACGATGTGCAAGTACGGAATAGATTCCAAGCACATTATCAAAATAATATTTTGATAGTGGTCCCCAAAAAGATATGATCCATCAACTAGAAAAATGTCAAGAAGAAGACCAATGAAGTTGAAATATAGTAAGCTACATTAAAAGAATGACAATGTTAATTTTAGTTTTTGAAATAACCTAATAGATTCAACATTCAACATGGTTAAATTAATTTAAATTTACTCATAAAACTCGGTATGTTTGGTACATATATGTTGAAACAGAACTAATACGAAAGCACCATTCAACAAGCATTAGAATTGAGAAAATATTTTGACAAGAAATCAAATGGTTTTATTTTTAGTCAAAATATAGAGGAAGCATACATCTGTAAGAAAGAAAACTAAAGCTATTAAAATACTTCTAAAACTATTAATAAACAACAAGCTTTTGATTGTTAACGATTTACCCATGCTTAAATCATTTTATTTAGGGTGTTTAATACTCGACGTTAGATTTGAAAATGACGTCTTTTATAATCAGTATAAAAGAATGTTAGGATAGTCCTAAATGATAACCTAGACACCATATTAAATTGTTTAATATGGAGCATGAAATGGATTCCTCATACATCGACAATAGTTTTTATCATATATGTTGTGTTGTCTACATATTGCAATTGTCGAATCCGAATTAAGTTCACTAAATGATAGTTATGATTATTCTCAAGTATTTGTAAAATACTAGATAATTGTTTATAAAAACAACAAACTCCTCATGAAGGAGTATTCAGACTCGAACTTCATAAGTGATATCGAGCAAAGGACGTCAATCCGAATTAGTATTCAACCGTAGTTTAAAAGTCTTAAGTTGGAGATGTATTAAAAATGAGTTGTGGCTAATTCAACCAATATATCATGTATATCGCCTTGAATTGCACCGCAACAAAAGTAGTGTGTGTGTCTATATATAAATGCACAAATTTATAACTATAATAGGTTTTATTCCAATTGTTGAGAATCTCATAACATTATTATACGATAATGTTGGGATACAGATCACGAAAGAACCTAGAGCTTGCTTAAAGTCAAGAAACATACCGAACCACCGATTAAATAAATATATAAATAATTATGAGAGTAAAGAAATTAAAATAATAAAATAGAGTCAGTATTCATGGGATGTTTATTTACTTATTGTGCATGCATGAATCAAGTGATGCTAGAAAAATCATAATAAAAAATCTAAGGTTAATCGGAAATGACTGAAAGCAGTCATGTAGGACTACTCAATTTACATTTGAAAAAACAGGATTTGTAAAGAGGGAAATAAATAAAAACTATAGGGTAAGAAAGCCCAAGATCTTTACTAATGCGACAAACATATCCTCTATCGTACACCCCATTCTCTTCAAATCAAAATAAAAAGAACCGTAGATGGCCACCATTAATAGAAGAAAGGAAGGAAAAGAAGGATATTAGAGTAAGAAGAACACAAAACTTTTAAATCAATAAAAATCAAAAGCTTAAGTCAGCAATATATTCCCCAATCCCTCTTTCATCCCTAAATCTCTCATGGCCAAGTTAGCATTGATTAATTTCATTCTTTTAATCCTTAAAACCTGAATATTTAATATGATGATAAAAACATATTGTTAGAAGTAAGTTTTGATTTATATAATTTCCCATAGAAAATAAATTTTTTTCGAATTATTAGAGGGTCGTATATATGGAAAATGGTTAGAAACTAGAAAGTTTGAGGAATGTAGAAACAAATCATTATTGATTCAACTACATATCACTGGAAGCAAGTTAAGTACCTGCCGTAAGTAAATAAGTGTGATCTAAGGGTTATAATAGAGAGTTAAAAGGCAAATAATAGTTGTTAGAAGGTAGTTTAAATTAAATCAAGTATTTTATATTGGGTCGATAGACTGGATCCACTTTCTATGCTGAATGTGTCAGCAAACTGCTAAATAAGAATCAAAAGGACTAAGTCAAATGGATCAAAAGTTAATACGTGAAAAGTTAGAACTTTATTTAATTCTTCTTTTAGACTTGAAAGCATGTTTTTTCTAAAATATTTAAACTTTGTATTCTTCTTATTCGACATCAGAATCTCATTTAATAATTTATCCTTTTTAGCTATAATATTTTTGAAAAATCTTTACTCCATTTCTTAAGAAAAGTTCTTAAATCTCAAATTTTACTAATAAATATTTTAGCTTTGTTTCCTAAAAATTTATGATTAAACACGCTCAACGAAACCCATTTAATTGAAATTAATTCTGTAAAATTGTTTTCTAAGAACCGTATCTTTTCCAATCTAAAATTTAAAATTCCTATTATTTTGTTTATTGTAAGATAAAAAATTAGACAACGATCCAAGCAACTACTCGAGAGCCCAACAATTTTACAAAATGATATTTATCGTCTACTTCATTGCTAATTAAAATCTATCTCATTCTTATTATTTGACAAAATGAACTTTCTATTACTTAACAGTAATTTGATTATGTTATCATCAACAATAAACTGATTGAATTCTTCCATAGCAAAAAAATCTCCTTCTTTATGAGTTTGTTCTCCTATGAATCTCGTGGCATCGAAGTCGCTATCCATTACCAAGGACCTGGAGCGAGTGATCTAAACTCCAAGCACTCGCTCCAAAGAACCCTTTGATCTAATTTGGATTTTGGTCCATAAACAGTGGTAACATTAGAAATGACCCACCGCTAAGATCAGAAAAAATTAAGTACATCAAATGAGAATTGACAACTGATTGTAAAAGTTTAACACAATTTTCTTTTAACCCACCATTAATCCCTCAAGCTAACCCTGGCTAGAAGATGAACCCAATGACTAAAATATAGACCCCAAAACTCCTATAAAATCGATTATCCGAATGTTCTATTTTTGTTTCCTATGATGATGCAATGTCAATATTATTAACTTTAAAAAATGACTTAATTTTACTACACTTTTCTAAATCATGTAGTCCTCCAACATTCTAACTAATGCACCTCATGTTTCAAGCGATCTAACCCACTTTGCTAACCAACCCATATTATACATAATCTCCAGTTGAACATTATCAAAAATAAGACTTGAACTTCCAGCTATATGATACGTATCACTAGTAGATAAAACTCTCAAAACGTGTGGACAATAACTATTGCCTAAAGAAACATTCATAACCGAGCTAGAGCTATAGGAAGTTTTGATCGCTCTACGAAGGAAATAATTCCTTCTTATCGACCAAAAAGAGTTCAAACAAGAGCTAACAATATGATCCTCGCCATATATTTGCACCAAATCTGTATCACCATGTGCTAAATTCATATCTTCATGTTGTATTATTGTACCACCGTGCATTAATTCTAAATTGTGCATAATTGAGTCATCGTGTCTCATAGGTGAATCATGTGGAAAAGCATAATCATGTATCATATTATCATGCACTGGCACCCAACCTTATCAAAAATAGCAAAAGAACCATGCACACGGGCATTTGTTATAGGAATGAGACCACTCAAATCAAAATCTCAAAGCACAGTGGAGCGAGATCATGGTAAGAAGTACAAAAACAACGAATCAATATCTCAATCCAAATCTCAATTCGATCCAAAACTAATCACAATCACCAAATAGGAAATAGAGCAACAAAACAATAATGATAAAAATAAATCGCACACTGTTTTATAGTGGTTCCACTAACGTCTTGTTAGCGTACATCCACTTTGAGAGAGGGCCTTTTTTAAAACAAACGAGAAGACTACACGATGATCAATGTTCAAAAAGAATATATTTGTGGAGAAGAGAATTGAAGAAAACTAGTTTTAGATAAACCCTAGTTAATAGAGGATAAAACCCTTGATTAAACACTAGCAAGGGTCTCTGAATTTGAAAATAGCTTATATAGGGAGAGATCTTTCCTTGGCAAATTCCCGAAATGCCCTTTGAACCTTCACAAATCATCACAAAACTGCTCGCGACAAAAATAAGCTGAAAGTCGTCACGGACATCTGTCACATTATGATAGACGTCTGTCATAAGTTTTAGGAAAGCATTTCCTAAAACTACAGATGTCTGTCCCAAGTCTCAAATTCCAAATCCTGCTATCACAGATGTCTATCACTTTATGACAGACGTTTATCGCTTGATACTGACCACAGTACTCCACCTTCTTCGCCATATCTTCCTCTTTCGAGCTCTGATTTGTGAACTGTCTTCTCCGTCATCAGACTACTTCCAATCACTTCAATTCTCCATATAATGTTGCCAAAATTCAACACTCCACCTCAAGTTTATATCTATCTCTATCATCAACAGCTGATAGTACCAAACTATCACCACTTCTACCTTCAACCAAATAAGCTTGTATGTTTTCTCAATGAGCTTCGGCAAAGCCACCGTCCATTGCACTCCATCAATGAGCTCAGGCAAAGCCCTCTCCCGCTAACGAAGTGTTGAAAGCACCCAAATGCAAAACCCTCTCACCAAAAGAAAAAAGCACCAAGTAGTGTAAACTAGTACTCACCAAGGAGATAGAATCACAATCTCTCATTGATACTCTTCCTCATCCATAACCAAGCTCCTTCCTCAAGCGTGCCATCCCATGGCACATAGCACTTTAACAAGCGAATCAAGTTTGAGAAATGCTCAAACTTTCCAACCCCAATGCCTTAGTGAACATATCCGCCGCATTATCCTTTGTGTGCACTTTTCAAAGATATACTTGCTTATCTTCATCCATAGCTACTAAAAATGACTCTCTCACTTTATATGCTTAGTCCGTGAGCTGAACGCCAAATCCTCCACCAAGTGAATAGCAGTCTAGCTATTACATCGAATATCGACACTATCATGTTCAAATCTCAAATCACACAATAATCGCCTCAAATAAAGTGCCTCCTTTACTTCCTCCACCGTGGCTATCAAATCCACCTTCATAGTGGATAAAGCCACTACGGTTTTATCGATCCTCAACTTATGGTCGTACCACCAAGTGTGAAGACATATCTAGAAGTTGACTTTCTCCATTCCTTACCACCGGCGTAGTCCGAATCACAATAACCAACCAACTTGTAATTCATCCCTTCACTGCCGCGAAAATAAGACCATGAGATGATGTACCTCTAAGGTATCTTAACATAAGCTTCAAAACATCCCAATGCGATTTCCCAGATTAGCCACATACCGACTAACCATTCCGACGCCATTTGCAATATCAGGCCTTGTACATACCATAGCATACATTAAACTTCCAACTGCATTAGCATATGGCACCTTTGCCATATAAGCCTTGTCTTTCTCCAAGATAGGTGATCCCTTACTCGAAATCTTCACATGCAAAGGTAAAAATGTAACGCCATTGCATTCTCCATGCTAAACAGGAAAAGCACTTTCTTAATCTACCCCTTCTGAGTCAATTTAAACTCAAAAGCTTTCGATCCCTTTCTATTTCCATGCCCAATATTCTCTTTGCTTCTCCAAGATCCATTATTTCGAATTTCAAATTCAATTTTAAAATTGTTGATTTCATTCTTATCTTTTGAAGCAATGAGAATTTCATCCACATACAAAAGTTAATACACCCAATAATCATTTTTCAACCTCTTAAAATATACACAAGCATCCTTGATGCTTCTATCAAAACCATTTTCAAGCATAAAATGATCTAATCTCTTGTACCATTATCTAGGTGATTGCTTTAAACCATATAGTGATTTCTTTAACTTGCAAATCAAATTTGACTTACCATCTACAACAAAACCTTTCAGTTACTCTATATAGATGTCTTCATCCAAGTCACCTTGCAAGAAGGCGGTTTTCACAGCAAGTTGCTCCAAGTCGTGAATAGCAACTATAGCAAGTAATATTCAGATTGAAGTATGTCTCACAACCAGTGCGAAAATCTCATCATACTTCTTTCCCTTCCTTTGTGCAAACCCTTAGCCACTAATCTAGCTTTGTATCTCTCATTGTACTTCACCTTGTATATCCATTTGCATCTAATAGCACGGTTTCCTTTAGGAAGTGGAACCAAATCCCAAATTTGATTCTTCATCAACGATTGCATCTCTTCCTCCATAACACAAATCCACTTTGAGCTATCACTCGAATCCATGATGTCATCAAGGTCCATCGGCTCATCTTGGACTATATGAAGAGCATAGTCCAAATTATCACAAAAGCAAATATAGTTCCAATCATCATACCTTTCGGGTGGCCTTATTGCACGACGACCAACCCGAGTAGCAATACTACCACCCAAATTCCTTTTGGCTCCACCTTGAACCGAATCCTCTCTATACATCACCAACATTACTAGAGGCACCCTATGGACTATGTGAGGTAACATCACCTGCTTCCTTCTCACAAGCATCTTTAACTACTCTACTCCTTGGACAAAAAGTAGGAATTGTTTCTTTGTCCTTTGATTCGTCGTGAACCAAATCTGAAACATCCGATGAGCTCTCATTCTCCTTGAACAAAGCTGACTCATCAAAAGTAACATGATGAGAATTCACAACCTTCTTCATTTTCGGATTCCATATCTGATAGCCTTTTACTCCGTCAATATAACCAAGCAAGATCCTATTGAAAGATCTAGGCTCAAGCTTATCATTTCTCGATCATGCACATAAATCAAACTACTAAACACACAAAGATAACTCAAGTCAATGCTCTTTTCCTTCCGCACTTCCTTCGAAGTTTTGTTACCAATAGCCGAGCATGGAATTCGATTCACAATATACACTACAATTGACAAAGCTTCGGCCCAAAATCCCTTAAACAAACCCGATGTCAATCTCAAGCATCGAGCTTTCTCAAGTAAATTACGGTATCCTTTCTGCAACACCATTCGACTGTAGATCTTCTGATGTAGTAAAATGTCTCTGAATACCATGATGCTTGCAAAACTCCAAGAACTCTTCAAAAACATACTCTCCATCATTATTGGACCTTAGAAACTTCAAAGACTTGACACTATCATTCTCAATAAGAGACACACAAACTTTGAACTTTGCAAATGCCTTCGACTTGGCCTTTATTACATACACCCATACCTTCCAAGAAAAATCATCAACGAAGGAAATATAGTAACAAGCTCCTTCCAAAGAAGCTACTGGTGCTGGTCCCCAAACATTCATGTGAGCATACTTAAGAAGTCTTCTCAAATCATGTTTTCCTTCACCTAATGATACTTTAGTTTGCTTTCCCATGACACATTCTATGAGAAACTCTAGTTTGATGAAACTCTCATTGTCGATCATCTCCCTCTTTCAAAGAATCTCCAAACTCCTCTCCGAGACCTGACCTAACCTCAAATTCCACAACGTAGTAACATCCAAGCCATGAGAACTATCAACACCAACATAAGTTTCACCTTCTATTGTCACACCTTGAAGCAATTAAACACCATGAGTCCAAGCACCCTTCATCACCATAAGCGCATCCTTCAAAACCTGCAAGATATCGCTCTCTATAGTGATCTTACATCCTAAAGTATCCAGTTTCCCTAAAGAGATAGGAGACTTCCGCAGTCCCCGAACATAGTGTATATTAGTGAGAGTATGAATCACTTTGTCAAATATCCAAATTTGCACAGAACCAATTCCCTTCGACTTACAAATAGCACCACTACCCATAATAATTAAATTTCATTCTTTGTTGACATAAGAAGAAAAACAATTCTTATTTGGTATCATATGATAAGATGCCCTCGAATCAAGCACCCATTCTCTACCTGAAACATTCGATGCTACCGCCGTCAACACATCTACGTCTCCCTTGATAACTCCACTCTCCACCACTATAAATGAAGATGCTACGTCCTTCTTTGCCTTCTCCTTGTCCGGACACTCATTCTTCCAGTGAACATGTTTCTTACAAATAAAGCACTTGCCATTTCCTTCCTTTGACTTTCCTCTCCAACCAGGCTTCCTTGATCAAGAACGCCCCTGGTTCCCCTTCTTCTCATATCTCTCCTTCTCCATAAATAAATCATGACCACTATTAGCACCACTATTTCCATCACTCAACTCCTTTATTTAATTCCACAACTTCTCACTAAGAAGACCCATTTGAGATCATCAAGAGTAAAGGTATCCTGGCGATAAATCAAACTATTTGAGGAACCCGTATAATAGTCTGGCAACGAACATATTAATATCACTGCCTTTTTCTCTTCCTCAATCTTCAAATATAGCACCTTCATCTTCATTAGAAAATCATCAAAGATATTCAAGTGCGTCTTTAGCAAAGTACCCTCCTTCATCTTATAGGTAAAGAACGTTCGCCACAAGATCAAACGATCAGTTAGTGACTTCTTTGTATAGAACTCATCCAACTTGTCTCATATACCCTTAGCGGTAGTCACACCACTTATTTTGGAGATAACATTCTCCTCCATAGCAAGTTGAAGTGTAATGAATGCCTACTCTTCCATTTCCTCTCTCTCAACATCCGAGATGTCCACTGAAAACAAATGTGTATCAAACACTACCCGATGCACTCGATTCCGCCTAAGAACCGCTTTCATCTTCCTTTAACAGTTTTCAAAATTATTATCATCATTCCATTTGTCTATAACCAATTATGATTTCGAAACCATGTACGATCCACATATATACAGTGCTACACCATTCGGACTAACCATTGAGGGACTACTTGAGGTATTATCTGATTTTGGAACTTTCATAACCATCTACCAACACCAAAGCTCTGATATCAAATGTTATGGGAATTCCAACTCAAGACCACTCAAATCGAAACCCCAAAGTACAACGAAAAACGAGATTGTGGTAATAAGTGCAAAAATAACCAATTAATATCTCAATCCAAATCTCAATCATATCCAAAACTAATCACAATCACCAAATAAACAATAGAGAAACAAAACAATAACGATAAAACTAAATCACACATCAATATATAGTGGTTCCACTAACGTCATGTTAGCGTAACTCCACTTTGAGACAGAACCTTTATTAATACCAATGAGAAAAGCATAAGAGATTGACTCCAATGATCAATATTCAAATGGAATAGATTTGTGGAGAAGAGAACTGAAGAAAACTAAGCTTCGGTAAACCCTACCTAATGGAGGATAAAACCCTTGATTAAACTGTTGTAGACTCATCGGTCTTCGGATCTGAAAATAACTTATATAGGGAGATATCTTTCCTTCGAAAATTCTCGAAATGTCCCTTGAACCTTCACAATTCATCACAAAACTGCTCGAGCCGAAAATAGGCCGAAAGTCATCGCAGATGTCCGTCACATTATGATAGACCTCTGTCATAAGTTTTAGGAAAGCATTTCCTGAAACCATAGATGTTTGTCCCAAAGTGACAGACGTCTGTCCTAAGCCCCAGATTCCAAATCCTACTATCACAGACGTCTGTCACTTTATGATAGACGTTTGCTTCGTGATGCTGACCATAACACTCCACCTTCTTCGCCATATCATCCTCCAAGCTTCGATTTGCAAACCGTCTTCTCCATCATTAAGCTACTTCCAACCACTTCAATTCTTTATATAGTGTAATCAAAATTCAACACTCCACCTCAACTCTATATCCATCTCCATCGCCAACAACCAATAGTACCAAACTATCACCACTTCTACCTTCAACCAATTAAGCTTGAATTTCCTCATCCTCATTATCTTCACTGCCATTACATAATTTCAACACCTCTTTATTACCAGTTTTGTCTTTCTCTAGTATACAAGAGGCATTTTTCATTGCCACTGGGTCATTTGGTATAATATCAAAATTACTTATAGCAAACCACTCCTTTATTGCTGTAGACGAACCCAAACTTGTATCGGGTAACTCATTCAACATATGATTTTCAGAAACTAGCATCATAGGAGAATCAGGTACAGTGCTTTGATATCTGATAAAACAGTTACTAGCCCTACTTATAACCATACTTTAGTTTCTTTCCTCAACCAAATCACTAAGTTCAATAGCACAGAAGTACCTGAGCACACCTTCTTTCATAACCCCATAACACCCTCTTTATCCATATAAATATCACCCAATACTCCAAACATATTGTGCAAGTCTTTCTTGCATGAAACCCAATAACACAAGAGGCATCCTCAATTATTTCAGTATTTTTGCCAGTTGCATTTCTTGCCAAAGAACTTATGCTAATTGTCAAAGTTCATGAATCATTAAAACAAACATCTTGTGCACACCCCACCTCTGCATTATTCTCGTCATTATCTAATTTATCTTTATCATTAATCTTATCAACCATAAAATTTTCAAATGTAGGAACCTTATTGACATTATTAGCAACTTTATCAATAACATAATCAATAACGCTACCACTACTTTTTATCTACCTTTTTCTTTTAAAATAAAAGGTATCTGTATTGCAATTTTTCAGTAAATCTAAAGAATACAACACGTTTGACGTGTAATGCTTAAGATGCCAAAAATTTTGTAAAACAAATACATGTTTTCCTCCCTCTTATCCAAATCTCCAAAGAAACCATTTCAAATATACCCCTTAAATTTAAGAATTCAAGCATGAAAAAATACCATATTTTTTTACTCAATGGCCTGGGGAACGGAGGCTTATCTAATCAAGAATCATATTAAAGAATAATGATTTCTTCTATGACCAAAGATTTGTTGAAATTAATACTTGAATTCCATATGAGAGCAGCAGTTGAAGAATAAGAAGAAGGAGTCGCGGAGGAGGAGAAGCGGGCGAAGCCCTAGGAGCAGAAACTGAAATCACGTTGCGAAATGGAAGCGCGAGGGTGAAATGTTAGGGCTTGGAAGGATTTGAAGCGGTAGCATGAGATTTGGGGAAGATGTGGAACCTTCGTTTGGTATTGTGAAAAGTGAAGAATTCTGAACCAAAATGTGCTGCTCTGTAATTTTGGTTCGGTGATTTGGTGAAGAAGAAGATGCCAAACGAAATATCTCGTTCGGTGTTAGAGCATGCCGGTCCAAATCATACTGGACCAAACAATTTATGCTGTTTGACAGACTAATGCATGCCGAACCAAGTAGATGCTGCTCCAGATGTTTACCGGTCCAAACTAAAAGCTGCATGCCAATGCATATTTTTGGTTCGGTGAATGCCGGTCTAGATGCGTACTATGTTGGAGTGCCGAACCAAATAAGCATGTCGGTCCATAATTTTGGTCCTTGGAATTAACGCCAAACGAGATGTATTGTGTGCTTAGCCAGTCCAGATCTAGAGGACTAATTGTCTTACCAAATCATGTCGGTCCAGATGGATGCCGGGTGTTTACCAAACCAAACCCCTGGGCTGCTATATAGCAGCTACCCCCCTCATATCTTCACTCTATAAATAATGGAGTTTCTAGAAAACAATGATAACCATCCTAGAGAGCTAAAACTCTATAGAATTTTGTCTGTATTGTTAATTCTTCTTATGTATAGCCTTCAAAAGTGAATCAATCTTGTAACACTAATATTTCAGTAATTAATAAAATCTCCTCTTCCCAAGTGAACGTACACTGCCTCACGATAGCGGAACCACTATAAATACCGGTGTTATTTATTTTTCTACATTGTATTGATCTATAGATGTCGGTTCTAGTGTTTATCTCTATTTGTATTGTCTTACTACAATCACGATCTAGTTGTTTTCCGCTATGTTGGGTTTTTTATTCCCTTAGACTATCATCTGAAGGGGTTTTTCCCAACAGTCAAGTATCAGAGCTGCGTGGTTGATTGAGGAGTGTTAGACGCTATGACAGAAGATGAATCAACTCTAGTTGTTACAAGGCCCTATACGAGAGGGATGTATACCGCGTCAGGATCATAGTTGGCAATTAAGAAATGGAATGGGGATAAAGACTTCGAGAAGTGACAATAGAGGATGAAGGTTGTTCTAATGAGGAATGTAGTCTATCCAGTAGTGTTTTCCCTTAAGGAGTTGACGGCTGACATCTCGGTCATGGAAAGGAAGGAGATGGATAAATGGGCGTTTACTACTTTACAACTAGCTAAGGGAGAGAATGTCATCACAAAGATTAGCAGTGAGACACTACTAGAGGTACTTAGACCAAGCTAGAAAATCTCTACTTGAAGAAATCTCTCACTAACCGTCTAATATTATGGAAGACATTTTTCACCATGCGGATGAAAGAGGCTACTTCAGTGAAGGAACATCTTAATTTCTTTGATGATCTCATGATGAAGGTGAAGACTATTGACTTAAAGATGGATGAGGAGCAAATGACAATGATTCTTTTGTATTCTCTTTCGAAGCGTTATACATGTTTCGTTAACAGCCTTATCTTCGCTAGAGACACATTGATAGTGGAAGATGTGAAGTCAGGCCTTCTATTTGAGGGCTTGAGAGATCAGGTGAAGGAGATAAGTAAAGGAAGTAGAGGAGGAAGTAGTAGTCATGGCATTTTTGTTGAAAAAGGTAGAGAAGTTAAGAAGAATTGGCACTCTAGAGGGCGTTCCAAGTCCAGGAAGCCCGGTAATGGCGGGAGAGGAAAGTCTAAGGACCAGAAGTGCTTTATCTACAAGAAACCTGGTCATTGGAAAAATGATTGTCTATATTTAAGGAAAAAGGATTGTCAAGATTTAAAGAAAAAGGAAGAAGACGGATCTTCATCATTTACGGTAGAGAAGTCTGTATCCGACGATGTGTTTTCTGCAGCAGTGTCGGATATCTCAGACCATTGGGTGCTGGACTCAGGGGCGTCTTACCTTATGATGCCAAATAAGGATTACTTCAGTTCTTTAGTTGGACAAGATGGAAGCTCTATTCTTATGGGTAATGATGCTAGCTGTAGAGCAATGGGTGAAGGTACAGTGAGGATCAGGATGTTTGATGGAGTGATACGCACTTTGGCAGGTGTTCGGTATGTTCCAAGTCTTCAAAAGTCCTTAATTTCTTTAGGCATCTTTGGGATGCAAGGTAACTATCGAGAAGGATAGTCCAAAGTTTTTGAGAGGTGCACTAGTTCTTATGAAAGGAGATTTTTTTCGAAATCTATATTTGCTAAAACGAACCACGTTTCTTGGAGAGTCGTGTGTTGGAGTAGACAGTTCTCCTGCTTTGGCCACAAAGCTTTGGAATCTCAGATTGGGTCATATTTCATTGAAGGGCTTAGAGTTGCTTCGAAGACAGAAGACGGTAAAAGGAGGAAGCTTCAATAATATGGACTTTTGCCGGAAGTGTGTGTTAGGCAAGCAAACTAAAGTATCTTCTGGAGTTGGACTCCATAGATCGAGGCGAGTACTCGAGTACATGCATACAGATGTCTGGGGACCGATTGCTGCTCCTTCTCTTGGAGAAGCAAAGTATTTTATCTCTTTCATTGATGACTTTTCTCAGAAAGTGTGGGTGTATGTGATGAAGGCCTAATCAGAGTGTTTTGAGAAGTTCAAAGACGGGAAAGCGCTTGTTGAGAACTTATTTGGTTCTAGGTCGAAGGTGCTGAGATATGATAATATCGGTAAATTTGTCTCTAGGGAGTTCCTTGACTTTTGTACATAGCATGGCATTCAGAGAAAGTTCACTACACTCGATGATCCACAATCCAATGGGGTTGCAGAAAGGATGAACAATACTCTGCTGGAGAAGGCTCATTGCTAAAGATTGACGGTGGACTTGTCTAGAGGCTTTTGGGCTGAGACAATATCAACTGCGGAGCATATCATAAATCAAATTCCGTGCTTAGTCATAGATGGGAAGATCCCAAAGGAGAAGTGGAGAGGTAAAGCAGTGTATATTGGTTACTTTTGAATTTTTGGTTGTCCTGTGTACGTTTACCATATAGATGATGACAAGTTGGAGTCTAGAGCATACAAGGGCATACTAATGGGATACACTGATGGTATCAAAGGGTATCGAATTTGGAACCTTGTTGATCGGAAGATTGTTCATTCCAGACATATTACTTTTGATGAGTCAGCTATGTTCAATTCGAAGGAGAAGCTACCTACCACATCAGAAGATTATGATAGGCCTAAGGAGATGGAAGAATTTCCCGTGTTCCAGCCAAATAGTAGAGTTATTGTTGATGTTGTCGAGGAAAATGCAGTTGATGAAACATCACAAGATAGTCCATAGGTACCTTCTAGTAGTGCTGGTGATGTGCATGAATCTAGAGGAAGTTCAGTTCAAGGTGGAGCTCAAAGCAGTTTAGGCGAAGCAGTAACTACCTGGGCCATTCGTAGGACTACTAGGCCTCCCAAAAGGTATGGTGATTGGCAGTTTGGAATCTTAGCCTTGGTGATCAGTTTGACTATGCCCTACATGTGGTTCATGAGGAGCCGCTTGAACTTGATGAAGCTTTGAAGTCATGTGACAGTTCGAAGTGGATGAGCGCTATGGAAGAGGATTTAGAGTTGTTGAAGAAGAACAAGACTTAGGATTTGGTACTACCTCCTCAAGGAAGTCGAGCCATAGGTTGTAAGTGGGTGTTCAAGGTAAAGGATGATGGAAGATACAAGGCAAGACTAGTTGCTAAAGGGTTTTTACAAAGAAAAAAGATTGGAGAATGATGAGATATTCTCTTAGTAGTGAGGCATACGTCCATCCGCATTTTTCTCACTATCGCCACAGCTCATGACTTGGAGCTAGAGCAAATGGATGTGAAAAATGCTTCTTGCACGGAGATTTGGATGAGACCATCTACATAAAGCAGCTATAAGGATTTGTTGTATATGGGAAAGAAAATTGGGCTTGCAAATTAAAGAAGTCGTTGTATGGACTTAAGCAGTCACTTAGACAATGGTACAAGAGGTTTGACTCTTTTATGCTTTCACTTGGTTTTGATCGTAACATCAAAGATGATTATGTGTACTTCAAACATCTAAAAATGGTAGATGGGTGTACCTACTCTTGTACGTGGATAATATGTTGACTGCTTCCAAGGATAAAGCTGAAATCGATAGTTTAAACCGAAAGCTAAAAGCATAATTCGAAATGAAAGACCTTGGAGAAGCAAATAAAATTTTGGGTATGGAAATCCAAAGGGATAGAAAGCTAGGGTTTTTGCCTCGCTCAAAAGGAGTACATTCGAATGGTGTTTGCTCGGTTTAGCATGGAAAGGGAAAAGGCAATCAGTACACACATGCCTTTGCACATACAGCTTTCTAGTAAAGGCTCTTCGATCACGAAAAAGGACAAGAATCATATGATGAAGGTCCCATAGGCAGGTGCAGTTGGTAGCTTGATGTATGACTTGGTCTGCACTGGGCCTGACATTGCACTGGCAGTTGGATCGGTGAGTAGGTTCATGGCGAATCCAGGAAAGACGCATTGGGAAGCAGTGAAGTGTATCTTCATATACCTTAGTGGAACTCCAAACCATGGACTTGTCTTTGGTGGCAGAGGAAGAGATTTCAGCTTGGTTGAATTTTGCGATACCGACTACGCCAGTGATAGAGATCGAAGGAAGTCAACCTCCGGATATGTGTTCACCTTTGATGAGACAGCGATCAGTTGGAAAGCGAGGTTGCGGACGATTGTGGCTTTGTCCACTATAGAGGCAGAGCTTATAGTTGGGTTGAAGTAGCTAAGGAGACATTTTATTTTATATGACTTTTGTGTGAATTGGGCTTCATATATGAAGGCGTGGATGTGTACTGTGATAGTCAGAGTGCAATTCAATCAGCTAAAAATCTAACATTCAGCTCGAGGACGAAGCATATTGAGGTAAGAGAGTCCTTTCTTGTCTCAACGAGTGAAGAGAAGCTAATTCGTCTTCAAAAGGTTCACATAAAGGAGAATGTAGCAGACATGTTTACCAAGTCATTGCCTGTTGCTAAGTTCAAGCATTGCTCGGACTTGATTCACTTAATGAAGTGTTAGGTGCCACAGGGTGGCATGGGCGGAAGAGTTAAGATGGATCATAGAGACATTTTTTTTCATGGTGGAGATTGATAGGTTCTACATAGACGGGGTACTATGAACACTTTGTTAACGGGCGGTGGCCTTGCTAGAGTTCGCTGACAGAGTCTAATGGGTGATGGCATTGCCAAAGCTCCTTGGATAAGTATCCATTGCTTAGAGCATAAAGGTGTAGGTGGATTTGGATGACTTGTATGGAATTTGGTATCAAGGTGGAGATTGTTGAAATTGATACCTGAATTCCATCTCAGAGCAGTAGTTGAAGAAGAAGAAGAAGGAGTCGTGGAGGAGAAGTAGGCAAAACCCTAGGAGCAGGAACTGAAATCACGTTGCGAAGAGGAAGCGAGGAGGTGAAATGCTAGGGCTTGGAAGGATTTGGAGCAGTAGCATGAGATTTCAGGAAGATGTGGAAGCTTTGTTCGGTTTATGAAAAGTGAAGAATGCCGAACTAAAAGGTGTCGCTCCAAAATTTTGGTTCAGTGATTTGGTGAAGAAGAAGATGCCGAACGAAATATCTCATTCGATGTTAGAGCATGCCGGTCCAAATCATATTGGACTAAACCATGTGTGCTGTTTGCTGGACCAGATGCATGCCAAACCAAGTTAATGCTGCTCCAGAAGTTTACAGGTCCAAACTAAATGCTGCATGTCGCTTCAAATTTTTGGTTCAGTGAATGTTGGTCTAGATGCGTACTATGTTGGAGCGCCGAACCAGATAAGCATGTCGGTCCATAATTTTGGTCCATGGAACTAACGCCGAACGATATGTGTTGTGAGCTTAGCCCATCCAGATCTGGAGTACTGATTGCTGGACCAAATCATGTCAGTCCAAATGGATGGCGAATAATTTTTTGGTGTTTGCCAAACCAAATCCCAAGGTTGCTATATAGCAGCTACCCTTCCTCATATCTTCACTCTATAAATAGTGGAGATTCTATGCAACAATGGCAGCCATCCTAAAGAGCCAAAACTTTGAATAATTTTGTTTGTATTGTTAATTCTTCTTATGTATAGCCTCCATAAGTGAATCAATCTTATAACTCTAATCTTTCAGATATTAATAAAATCTCATCTCCCTAAGTGGACATGCACTGCCACACGGTAGTGGAATCACTATAAATATTGGTATTATTTATTTTTTTGCATTGGATTGATCTGTGACTATCTGGTCTGGTGTTTATCTCTGTTCGTTTCATCTCACTACAATCACGATCCAGTTGTTTTCCGTTGCGTTGTGTTTTTTATTCCCTTAGATTGATCATTGGAAGGAATTTTCCTCAACAGTCTCCAAACTTGAAACATCGAATCGAGTCCCTGCAGTTCTTGGCCAAATGATCAATACTACCACATCTAAAGCAAAAATTAAGCCATTTTCTTCGACAAATCCAATTATTTCCATATTGTCGTTTAATCAATTATTCTAATCTTGAACCTTGAACAACTTGCACATATGTATGACTAGGATGGAGACAAGTTGTTGATGAATAGTATGAAGATAGAGCAAGCATGTTGTCTGTAGAAAGGTTTGCAAGAGAATAGTTTAAAGAAAATAAATTTGAGAATGGAAAATTATTCAAGAATGGAGATTAAAAGGAAGTCGTTGCCATTATTTGGTGTCAGTGTGTGTTTTTATATTAAATATATGCCTATGGGCTAGTTCTCAAAAATTCAGATTGAAAATTTAGAAAATATATGTTAAATTTAAAGTTAAAATAAATATTATAATGGTTATAAAATATACTTCAAAAATTGGTTTTGAAAATAATTTTGAAATCTTAAAATTATTTAATAATTTAATTAATTGGATTAACGAACTGAATAATTAATTAAAAGTTAAGTAACTACAATAAACATATATATTGATATACGTGTATCTACCTATTTTTAAATGTTATAGTTGAATATATATATTAAATTGTTTAAGGTAAATTATAAATAAATATTTTCAAATTTATTAAATTATTTAAGTAAAAATTATTTTTAATTAAATGTAAATAATTACTAAATAAATTAATTAAATGTTAATTAATAATATATACTTAAAGCTATTAGTGTTGTAGTTAATAGTCATCTTAAATTGTTTAAGATAAATAAAATAAAATTTTGAATTTTAAAATAATTTAATTAATTTGTTAATTAAATTAATAAATTAAAATTAATTAAGTAAAATATAATTAATAATATACATAAGAATATTATGCAAGTTAATTAAAATTACAACAATTTCAAACGAATTAAAATTATATAATATGAATGTACAAACTTACGTAGAATGGTAAGAAAACCAAATTTGGTTTAAGAAACGAGTTCATGTGTATTGTATGTATACTATAATTTCAGATGTGTGCGATACTTGAACCATGGTATTTCATAAGAAATACATTATTTTCTATACCGATATCACTCAGTATATATATATACATGTGTGTGTATAGGTATGTATGTATGTGTGTGTATGTATTAAAGATTATGAATCCTAAATATATAAGTTGCCCTATATCATTCATATACTAATAGGTTACGTGCATACTCCTTAGTTATTGGTACCACTCAAGCTACGGATGTTATGCATAGTACTATTAATTAATTAACTAGACATAGTAAGATACATGCATGTACTTGTTGATATTCCTCAAGGTAGATGCCTTAGACTTAGGACGTCGTGAAATGGTGGGTACAAGTGAATAATCTCTTTTGGTCTGTGGATTTTCCTCAAGGTTGAGATGAAATTAGGATAAAGACCATGGGTTAGGAGTTGTAAGTGATACAACCGATAAAGTGTTACTCATCGCATGCTGGCTTATGATCTTTTGAGAATTCTCAAGGTCGAAATCCCAAGGCAAGTCAGTCCTAACGCACACTAGGCAAATCTCTATGTTTTTCTTAGGTTTTGAGAAACACAAAAGTCTAATGGGAGACTTGTTAGAAAAATAAAATGAATACATTTAACCTTCCTAATATTGTAATAATATATTTTATATAAAGGTAAAATAATCTACTTAGATAAATTTGTGCAACCATTATAATTGATAAAATGCTTATCAGTTAAAATACACAAATGAACTGAATTAAGATTGATATAGAAACATGAAATATACTTACCAATAGATCTTTTGGCAAGTTGTTACTTTAAGACCCATGCAAGAGCCAATTTATATAAGCACTAAAACATTCATGCCTCCGTCGCTTAAGCATTTATTTATATGAGATTATGTATTGAATTTTGAATTCTAACGGTAATGCAAGGATATGGATATTTAATTCATATTCGATTGCTTATAAACGTTATGTGGTGAACGGTCACGATTCTTAATGTATAATACTTCAATGAAATTAGTTCATTTGAAATAAGCAAGCAAACTATAACGCAAGATCATGTAATCAATTTGGTTGACTACAATAAGGATCTTATTGTGTTAGATGTAGCACCAAACCAAGAGTTATAAGATGTACCTAGGAATTTGATCACTAATATTCAACTTGATCGGTTTACGCAAAGTGCAACTTATTCGATATCCTTTAATGTTAAGGATGATCAAATGCATTTTTATAATGAGTTCTTTACAATCATTAGTATGAGTTTCATATTGAATGGTTTGATCATTTGGAAAGGAAGATGAATTTATGAGGGTGAATGTAATTTAAAGACAGTTAGGATAGAGAGAGCGAATGATCACATATGCTTCATGTAGAGACATTATAAATGAGAACTATATTTAATACAAAGAATACTTAATATGGAATTAGAATGTGATTTCTATTCCAACTTTATTTTAATATAAAAATTATTTTCTATGAAAGCTATTTCTTTGAGTTCAAAATATCTGATCTGGAATTCTCGATCATAAGTTATAGTAAATGAAATAAAATTTCATAATAAGCAGTTAAATGAAACTTCATATTTCATAAGCTATTATAGTAATGGGGAAAATAGTGGAAGCATACCATATAGCAATTGTTATCCCGCCTTTTGGCAAGGCCGAGATACCAAGGAGTTGACTGGAAAAACGGGATCACACGTCCTCGACATTGGACGATTGCCGGATAACTACAAATACCGATGAATTTTGCCCGAGTCCGGATCGGGCTATAATTGTTAAGGCACGTCAAACAAAGCCATAGAAGCCAACGTTCCGAATTTCGAGACAATCCGAGTTCGTATGCTCAAGTCATCGCCATTGCAAAGTGGAAGGAATAGCCCTGGTTCAAACCCAACAGGACCAAGCCTTGGGTTCGAATCCATCATCCTTGCATTAGTTCGAACCCATGAGATGTAGCCGTGCCTCGAATCCATCAAGATAGAAATGGTTCGAACCCACTCTCGTATGATTTGCTACGAATCCATCAGACGCATATTGCTCCGAATCCATGAGGAGTACCTTTACTTCGACTCCATCGAGCAAACCCTCAGATAGCCATGCGTCGAATCCATACTCGTATGCCCTAGTTTGAATCCATGAAACCATCTTCCACCTTCGAACCCATCAAGGAAGAGTCCTTCGAATCCATGCAATTGAGGGAGCTCCGACTCCATTCCCTGCTTATCTTCGAATCCCCACTTCAAGACAACTTCGAGTCGATCCACAGTACCATATTTTATTCGATTCGAATGAGTACTGGTTCCATCGATTCGAAGGAAGCACACCTTCGAATCCAACATCTCGAATCCACCAGGTAAACGTGGCTAAAACCTAGGGTATGACCCAGAAAACTCGGAGAGAAAGGAGGATTGACCCGAAGCACGCGCATCACGTCATCACCTTCACGTGCAGAAGCATGGATTCGACCCTATGGATTCGAACCATATCGATTCGAACGAATCCATAGGGCGAAACACACCATCTTGAATCGATCATAACTTGAGATCTACAAGTCCAAATGCTATGAAATTTTCATAGGAGCTTGTGTATACATAGAAGAATGTCCACGCCAAGTTTCATCACGATTGGACACTTTATTGATCGATTCGAACCAAGGGTCGAATCGATCCCAAAGTGGGCCCGGATCTCCAGAATTCGGCCGTATGGGCCCCCTCACGTGCCAGAAGCGTTCTCCCCTGATTTTAGGCGAAATATCAGCCTCCTACACCTATAAATAGAGCCTCTGGTCATTTAGAAAGGGGATCGGAGAATTTTAGAGATAAAGCACGACCAGATGCTGCCAGAATTGCTTCAAAGCACCACCGATGCCTTTGATTTCGAATTTTGGCTTACTACTTGCTGTACTTTGACATAAAAAAGTTGTATTCTCCGAATATCAAGCAATAAAATAACAAAACTTCATAGTGGACGTAGGCAATACGCCGAACCACTCTAAATCGTTGTCTCTTGTGCAATTTACTTCCTGTTATTTGGAGTTTTTTTTAGATAATCCACATTTTAATTTACTTTCTTCATTTATTATCTCTTCAAAAACTTCCGACGAGTGTTGTACCCAATTTTGACACAAACACTTTGGTGCTTTCACTGAGAAAAACACAGTTCTTCTCCTGCTCCTTGGATCTATCTTCGATACCGGATTGCATAAATCTAAGAGAGAGATCCAGACCTCATATTAAGATTCCTTCCGTTCTATTCAAATTTGTTCAAAGTCTAGGAAAGGATTCAACACTTCAAGATGGTGAGTACAAGAACCACTTCTAACGTTGGTGATCAAGAAGGTAGGGATAGGCAAAATCCCACACAGCCACAGTCTACCAATCAAGATGCTGCTGGGCATACGGATCAGTCAGGTCCGGTCACAAGACAAGAGTTCCAGGTGCTACTCTAGGAACTAACCCAAAGCCGACAACAGCTAACTGAGCAGTTGTGCGCTAACGCTGAGTTGACCAATCAACTAAATCGCCAAAAGCGAAGAAGATCAAGAAGGGATCAAGCTCCTCATTCTTCCACCGAAAGCTCTGCTTCATCTGACTACAATAACAAATCTACCCGTCCCAGGCTAGACGGAAACCATGCGCAAGCTGCCGACTATCAACAGGCATTAACCGTTGGGCAAATAAGAGTTGGCCCATCTACCAGCTTCCATACTGGACCCTCCTCCCGAGGAGGCACTATTCCACAATACACTGCAGATGATCGAGCTGCCACAGCCGCTGCAGTTGACATAGGAGTTGATACCCGAGATCACTCCAATCAAAATTATCATCGGCAGGGACATGCTCCAGAGCCATATGTCCTAGAAGACGTCGAGCCAAGGAGGCGAGATACGGATCGTCGACAGCGCCCGATCCCACCTCGCACTGTGGAACCCGACCACACTTTGGTTCGCCACACATAGAATGTTCCAATGCCAGACTTCTCACCTATGGTACGACAAATGATTCGCGAGAGTCAAGGCCTAACAAATGACGATTGGGGAATCTCCCGAAGTCATACCCCGTTTACTGATGACATATTGTATGCCGAACCTCCTCGGCGATTCAGAATGCCAACCCTGCCCATGTATGAAGGAAATTCCGACCCAAATCAACATATTTTGAAATACGAATGGTCGATGACTGCTGCGAGAGCTGATGACGCAGTAAAGTGCCGCAGTTTTCCCATTTCCTTAGGGGGAATTGCGACGATGTGGTTTACACGATTACCGCCACGGTCTATTTGTTCATTTGATCAGTTAGCTACCAAATTTGTTGAGCAGTTTCGCATGCATATTGCCCGACCTAAAGATGTTAATACCTTATCAAGTGTCACTCAAACTCCCGGAGAGACACTTAGACGATATTTGGAGAGATTCAATGCTGCATGCGCAGAGATCACCAACCCCAATGATAATTCTATTTTAATGGCTTTGACTAAAGGAATCGACTCTGATTCCGAATTTGGAAATTGGTTCGCTGGAAAGCCTCCCGCATGGTTGGACCGTTTCTATTCCAAAGCCGCTCAATTCTTGAGGCGAGAGGATGCGAAACAGTCTAGGAAGAAGGATGATGCAAGGCCCAGCAGTGAAGGCATTCAGAGTAATGTTGCGGTTAAACAGTTTGGCGAAAGTTCAGGAAAAGTCCAGTTGAATATTCAAAATAAGCAGACCCAACAACCGAGGAACGGTGATAACCGAAGCAAGAAGCAAGACCAGAATCGTGGTCTGAGGCGTAGAATCGCAATGTTTGACAGTTATACACCACTTAACACGTCACTGGAAAATGTATACCTACAAACTTGTAATACTGTGCAATACAAAAAGCCTGCTCCGAAGCCATCGTCGGAAAGGCAGATTCAAACAGGAAAATTATGTAGATTTCATGAAAGTTATGGACATAACACCAATGAGTGTAGGCATTTGCAAGACCTCATTGAAAAATTGATCAGAGAAAGAAAGTTGGATCAGTTTGTTCGGGCACCGCAGTCCGGTGAGGCGGGCCCATTTAATCAAAATCGAACATAGAATCAGGAAAGACAAGGTGAACCCGCTCGTACGGGCGGAAGGTTAGTTATCAATACAATAAGTGGTGGTCCCCATCCAGCAGACAGAAGCTGGAGAGAAATGGAGTCATATGCTAGCTCGATCAGGCATGTGGACTTTGAATGTTATAGTAACTCTGAAGACGGAACACCGGCTAAACAACAAAAGACGATGGCTGATGAAATCGTATTTAGAAATCGAGATGCCGATAAAGTCAAAGCCCCCACAATTGACCCGTTGGTCATATCCGCTCAAGTTGGTCCTGCTTGGATGAAGAGGAATTTGGTAGACAGTGGGAGTTATGTGAACATACTGTTTAAAAGAGCATATGATTTAATGAAAATGGAAGCTAAGGACTTAAAACCTTGTCAATCACGAGTCCACGGCTTCAACGGGAGTGCGACGATACCGACCGGAATGGTTGAATTGCCGGTGGAGTTGGGAGTGGGAGAATTCCGAAGAGTTCGGCCGTTGCAATTTGTTGTCCTGGATATTCCTTCTCCGTACAATGCCTTTTTGGGCTGACCAGCCCTTGCTGAATTTAGGGCTGTTATTGCCCCATGGTGTTTAACTCTGAAGTTCCCTACTGACCACGGGATAGGAGTTGTACAAGGAGATCAGGCTGTTGGAAGAGCCTGTTATGTTGCTGAGCTGCGGGAGGCGCAGCGAAAAGAAAAGGGAAAGGGCGTAGAGGAATCTCTTTGCGTCCGTTTCACTGACGATTGACAATTAGTGCCTGGGCCTCGGCCTGGGCACCACAACCAATCCCAAAAGGATCTTGATCCAAGGGACAATGATAATAAAGAAGAATCTACAGAAAATCAAGATTCTCCGACCGAGCTAACCATCGATGTCCCGATTGACGATGATCACAATGACTCGAGAATGTTGAAGATTGGGTCTCAGCTTAACCAAGAGATACAACAGGAATTGGTTGATTTTCTCTGGACGAATCTCGACGTATTCGCCTGGACGCACTCTGATATGTGTGGAATCTCGCCGGACATCGCGAGCCACACTTTGAACATTGACCCGCGGTATATCCCGGTCAAACAGAAAAGACGTGGTATGGATCCAGAGAGATCTGCTTCCCTTAAGGAAGAGGTCGACAAATTGAAGACGAATGGGTTCGTTAGAGACACTTTATACCCAGAGTTGGTGTCCAATCCCGTGCTTGTCCGAAAACCAAACGGGAAATGGAGAACGTGTATCGATTACTCTGATCTGAATAAAGCCTGCCCGAAAGACAGCTTTCCACTTCCCCGGATCGATCAACTGGTAGATTCAACCGCCGGACATGAATTATTATCCTTCATGGATGCTTACTCAGGTTACAATCAGATACCCATGCATGTACCCGACCAAGAGCACACAAGCTTCGTAACCGACTTGGGATTATACTGCTACAAGGTCATGCCTTTTGGATTAAAGGATGCTGGCGCAACTTATCAACGCTTAGTCAATCGAATGTTTGCCGATCAGATTGGGAAGACTATGGAGGTTTATGTAGATGACATGTTGGTGAAATCACGATACTCCGATGATCATGTCAAAGACTTGGAGTCAATGTTCAATATCCTTCGGAAATACGGGATGAAGCTTAGCCCACTAAAGTGTCATTTCGGAGTCGCATCCGGAAAATTCCTTGGGTTCATTGTCAATGCCCGAGGAATAGAGGCCAACCCCGAGAAGATCTGGACTATCAGAAATCTTCAAACTCCGAGAACCATAAACCAAGTTCAGAGTCTTAATGGGAAAGTTGCAGCACTGAGCAGGTTTATCTCAAAGTCGACCGACAAATGCATTCCCTTCTTTGATTTGATTCGAAAGGGGAAACGAAACTTCGAATGGATTGCAGAATGTGAGGGCGCATTTCAATCGCTAATCCAACATCTTTCCGTACCATCAATCCTTTCAAAGCCTGTAGATCATGAACAATTATATCTCTACCTGGCGGTATCTGAAAATGCAATCAGTGCTGCATTAATTTGGGAGGAAGACCGAGTGCAAAAACCGGTCTACTACGTAAGTAAACGATTGACCGGAGCCGAGAGAAATTACCCAAAGCTTGAAAAGTTGGCATATTGCCTAGTCATTGCCTCGAGGAAGCTCCGTCCATATTTCCAGGCTCATCCTATTACTGTGTACACCGATCAGCCGTTACGACAGGTCCTCACGTGGCCTGAGACGTCTGGTAGGTTACTAAAATGGAACATCAAACTGAGTCAATTCGACATCACTTATACTCCAAGAAGAGCCATTCATGGTCAAGTCCTAGCAGATTTTATAGCCGAATTCACTGTTTCTGAAGACTTGTCCGAGACCAGCAAATCTCCCGAATACATCTAGAAGCTGTACACCGATGGTGCGTCAAACGATCGGTGCTCAGGAGCTGGGGTAGTGCTTGAAACCCCCAAGGGACGATCCATATGTTATGCTTTAAAATTCGAGTTCCGCGCAACCAACAATGAAGCCGAGTACGAAGCTCTACTTACCGGACTAAAGCTTGCCCGTGATCTGAAAATCATCGCTGTAGAGATATACTATGATTCCCAGTTGATAGTATGTCAGGTTCGAGGGGAATATCAGGCCAAAGACCGAAGATTGGCCGCTTATCTAACTCGAGTTCTGGAGATGCTTGATCAGTTTGATTACTATGCCATTTTCTACATACCCCGAGAGCACAATCAGAAAGCTGATTCGTTGGCGAAGTTAGCAAGCACGGGTGAAGCTCAGCAGTTGGGGGTCGTTCCGGTTGAAACCCTATCCTCCCCGAGCATTGATCGAAGGGAGACCGATTTCACATTTGAAGTTACCTCCAATAGGGAGTCGTGGATGACTCCTTATCGAGATTATATCGAACGTGGTGTATTGCCCGAGCATCGAAGCGAGAAAAGACAAGTTCTACGAAAGGCCTCACGATTTGTTATTCAAAATGGAGTCATGTACCGGAGAGGATACTCTGTTCCTCTCCTCCAATGTATCGCGCACGATGAAATCAAACGAGTGTTACACGATGTACACGAAGGAGAATGTGGCGATCACACTAGGGGGGCAAGCACTTGCAAAGAAAATACTTCGATATGGGTATTATTGGCCTACTGTTAATCGTGATGCTGCAGACTATGCTAGAAAATGTGACAAATGCCAGAAACACGCTCGAATTCCTAGAGCCCCGCCTACTGAGATAACCCAAATGGTCAGTCCTTGGCCATTTGCGGTATGGGGAATAGATATCATCGGCACATTGCCTCTGGCCAAAGGTGGCGCGAAGTACGCCATCGTCGCAGTTGATTATTTCACTAAATGGGCTGAAGCTGAACCCCTTGCGACAATTACGACAAAGAAAGTAATCAACTTTGTAGTACGTAACATCATCTGTCGTTTTGGTCTCCTACATACCATCATCACCGATAACGGAACCCAATTCGACAGTGCTGAATTCAAGAATTTCTGTCAACGATTCCACATCCATAAGAAATTCTTTGCAGTAGCGCACCCTCAAGCAAATGGTCAAGTTGAAGCCATTAATAAAGTTATCAAGTCCATTCTAAAGAAGCGACTGGAAAAAGTTGGGGGCAAATGGGTTGACGAACTTCCTATGGCATTATGGGCCTATCGAACGATTCATAAAACTGCAACCGGTCATACCCCGTTTTCTCTATCTTACGGCTCTGAAGCCGTTATTCCAGTCGAAATGGAAGTACACTCTCATCGTGTAACATATTATGATCTGAAAACAAATGCCATACTACTCGCTGAATCTTTGGATTTACTCGATGAAAAGCGCGAAGAGGCTGACTTGAGGGCAGCCGCATATCGAAGTCAAGTCGCCCGACTGTACAATGCCAAGGTCCGTCCGCGAACCTTCGAACTCGGCGATCTCATACTCAAAAGGATCTATCCGGTTCCTTCGCACATGAAGCCAAATTGGGAAGGGCCGTATGTGATATCACAAAAGCTCGGAGATGGCACGTTCAAATTATCAATCGTTGACGGTCTTACTCTGCCGAGGGCTTGGAATAGCGAAAGTCTTCGTCGCTACTACATATAAAAGACTTTACTTATTTATTTTCTGCCAATTTATCCCTTTGCATTTTATTCTAGCATTTCGAGATTTAAATTTGTAATAAGGCAACTGACTTTGCCATATTTTCTCATTTCAGCAATAAAATGCAATCTCTTCGAGCCAAAGCTGTGATTTACTGAATATGACGTACAATATCACGATGCACGGAGAGCTAAGTTCCATCACGCGGTGGGATTTATTCAAATAGGGAGTGACTGTGATATGACCGGTTACTCGCTAAGTGAAACCCGAGCTCGGGGGCAGAACACTACATCAACATAAACGGGGATTGATACACGACAATCCCTCTTCCAACTCCAAATTCCCAGAGTGCGAATTGGAGTATAAACTTTAGCTCTCGGTTCCCGGAGCGCGAACCGGAGTATAAATCCATCGCTCCCGGAGTGTGAGCCAACTCCAAATTCCCAGAGTGCGAATTGGAGTATAAACTTCAACTCTCGGTTCCCGGAGCGCGAACCGGGATGTAAATTCATTGCTCCCAGAGTGTGAGCCAACTCCAAATTCCCAGAGTACGAATTAGGTTATAAACTTCAACTCTCGGTTCCCGGAGCGCGAACCGGGATATAAATCCATCGCTCCCAGAGTGTGAGCCAACCCCAAATTCTCAGAGTGCGAATTGGGGTATAAACTTCAACTCTTGGTTCCCGGAGCGCGAACCGGGATATAAATTCATCGCTCCCAGAGTGTGAGCTAACTCCAAATTGCCAGAGTGCGAATCGGAGTATAAACTTCAACCTTTGGTTCTCGGAGTGCGAGCCAGAATATAAAACTCTATCTCCAAAATCCCAGAATGTGAATTGGAGCATAAACACCGACTCTTGGTTCCCGGAACGCGAACCGGAGTATAAATCACTAACTCCAAATTCCCGAAATGCGAATTGAGGTATAAACATCAATTACAGGTTCCTGGAGAGCGAACTAAGTCATAAATATTGATAATTAATAAGTTCCCAGAATATGGGCCGAACTGTTAGTTGCAAATTGTGTTAAGTCCCCGAAGTATGGACATGTATTCAAGGCTTATGACATATGTGAGCACGAGCTAATCGACGCAATACTTAAGCAAAAGAGAAAAGAGTTGTTTTTCATTTTATCAACAAACAAAAAAGGGGTTTGATTACATGACAAAACAAAAAACAGTCCACAAAGTGGGTACCGAGTCCACACTTATACACGGCCTAAAAAAGGAGAAGTAAAAAGAATTGCCATTTCACAACCGCATGATAAAACGAGAAGTTCACTTCTTCTTCTTCCGTGGTCTCTTCTTCGGAGTTGAGCCGCTAGACCCACTACCCGGCTTCTTGCGAGATTTTTTGTCCTTCTTTGGAGCATCCTCAGGATCTGGCATAATATCAACGTCTTCCTCAGAGCTGGAAGGGATAGAGATCCTTTTGTGAGGACGAACCGGAGGCAGAGAAGCCGTAATAGGTGGTGAAGCTTCGACACTAGAAGTTATAGCTGTGCCGGCGGGAGAAGTAACCATTAAAGGAGTTAAGCTTGGTGGAGCAACATCACTTCCGGAACCACCGACCGTCGTCACTGCAACCATTTCAGCGCTTATTTCGGCAAGGATTTCTTCTTCTCGAGAAGATCGAGCAGCGCTGGACACACTGATGGTCGGCATAAACGAGCTAAAAGTTGGGGCGACTCCACCCATTGCAAGGGAAGGATCGGTAAAAGGTTCACAGGGCTGCTTGAGAAGTTCCTCAATCATCTGAACATCAAACGACATTGAACTCCCCTCTCCCATCTCGCCGGTTACGGCGGTAGTTGTAATAGCCTCAGTAACGACAGCTCCTTGCATTGGCTGCGAAATTTGTGGTACTGGAAGTGCTGGCGCGTCACTTTCAGTCACGGGTCGAAAAGAAATGAGAATAATTAGTCAAACGATCTGTTCCAAGTTCATCATTCTAAAAACACTTAAGGAACATTTGAAATACCTTCTTTGCATCGGCTCGGTGATGAGACGAGTTCGGAAACAGTAGTTGTACCAAGAGACAGTTCCGGTTGATCCGGGTTATAAGCAGGAACAACATGTGGACCAACTGTAGCAGTAACTCCAGACGAGGTCGGGGCATCAACTGAAACATGCTCACTACAATGTGCAGCTCCAGAACCCTCGCCAGTCTCCACATGGTGAAAACCAAGTCTCTCTCTCTCAGCAGAAATCATCACCTCATGGAGAAGTTTATCTTTCCTCCTCGCTCAACAAGCGAGACTCGGGTTCAAATTCATCCACGGCACCTTCAGGAAGAGATGTTTTCTTGTTCGCCACTAATTTTCTCCAAGCATTGAGTAGAAGCGTAGAATAATCTCCGAGCCACGAGAGATTCCTGTGCTCAAGCACACTAGCATTGTAAGTGTCAAGAAGCTCATCAAACTCGGCTTCTACCCTGAATATCTCTGCTTGAACTCTCCCTTCCACTTCTGCCTCCACCGCTTCAACTTTAGCAATCGCCGCATCACGCTCAGCTCGGAGAGACACGGCTTGCTCGCACGCTTCTTTTGCGGCCATGTTAGCATCATCTTTTTCCTTGTTCAAGTCGGCAAACTTAGCCTTTAATTCCTCAAGTTCTTTGACCGCCGCATCCCGCTCGGCCTCAACATTTTTGTACCGATGGCCCAAATCTTCAACTAAAGTGCAATGCGCCTGTTGCATCTTCGCCATCTCAACTAATGTCTCATCGACCTTTTTCAGCGACTCAACCTCAGCCTTACGAGAGGATTCCATTTCAGACTGAAGTATATCAACAATGCGGTTCTTCTGAGCCCGGTCGGCTTCCAGTTTCTCAATAATTTTGGCTCGATCGAAGGCTAATTTCGATGCTTTGACAGCCGCCTTGTACCATTCTTTATACTGAGCATAAAAATCACGGGTATAGCTGAGGGCGGTGTTCACAGCCTCTTCGGGAATCCTTTTGAGATTGGGTGGAAAGATATAAGCGTCGAAGCATATTTCTGGAAAATCTTTCTTCAGTTGAGCAATTCTTATAGCCCCTTCACCAGATGGTTCGAGAGGGGCCTCCTCCACAGTTACGGTCGTAGCCGTATCAGTCCTTGAACGATGTGGACCAGGTTTTGAGATCTGTAGAGATGGCTGTTGTCGCGAAGGTTCAACTGCAGGTGTCTGGCTTCTGGGTGGCGGAGGAGAACGAGAGGGTGAAAGGTACCTTCGGTCCCTATCAGAACGCTCCTGGCTAGAATAATATCGAGAATGGTCCCTTTCACGATGCTCTTGCTCATAATGCCTCCGCTCACGATCACGGTCAGAATCCCTACGGCGAGATTCGTAATAAGATGAAGAATGATGCACTCGCCGAAGTCTATCAAGTGTAGAAGGACGATCTGACATGGAACCTGTAAAGAAGAAACAATTCAGTTAAGTACCAAGAAAAAGCACTACAATGCATGTGGAAGTCGTGAAGTGTTGTGAAAAGTGTATAAATGCGCCAACCCCCCGACCAACCAGAAGCGTCGATTACACTAACGGGTAAAGGTTCGCTTATATCAAGCACTCCCCGGAGCTCTTCCAACCCGGACCCGTGATGGAGAGATACGTAGTCCGGGATGGGAATATCGTTCAGCCCTGTGAAAAAGTCTCCGGACTGGCGAGGAGAGGCGCCGGAGACAGTAACCCCAGGTTTGGAACGGGTTACGACTACAGACTTCCATCTCTTAAACTTAGGTACAGCAGCCTTGCCTTTATGACCCTCTTCTATTCGGGAAAGGTCGGTTGCTATCTTAGTGTCCGTGGGCGTTCTTTCATCATCGCTCGCTTCTCTTATCACAATGCCGGTTTTCTTTTTGCCACTTTCTTCTTCTTCCTCGAGGCCGATTTTTCCAACCCTTCAATTAGAATACTCTGGCTCATCCCAATCAAACCCAATGTCCTTAAGTTATCGTCGGTCAACAACAAATCGATGTGCCTTAAGTCACTTGGGACCCTTTGCAAGCTTTGAACGATGCCCCTATAATGCCCATCGGTAGGTCTTGAAATGATGGCTGTAAGAGTAACAGAGCATTAGTGCAAGTATTAAAAGTGGCCATTCAAAGATGAATTATGATGCTTACGTCTGGATAACCATCTCCTGGCAAACCCCGGGGGGCATCGAACAAAAAACCACTCATTCTTGAAATAGCTAAGCCTGGTCCAGGCCCCAGTCACAACCTGACAGTTTCTGACCGCTTCCAGAAAAGTGAAAGACGGGCTATCACCCCTACTCTTGAAATTGAATATGTGCCTGATCTCGTTTGGCCTTGGCGGGCGAAAAAGGCAATCCATAAATATGACAAAGACGCTATTCAGTAATGCATGCCCGTTGGGATGGAGTTGTGAAGGAGCAATTCCTAAATACGACAGCATCTCTCTGATGTATTGGTTAAAAGGAGGGAGAGATCCAGTCGCGCAGGCATGGCGATAAAAGGCAGTATATCCTTCAGGTGGGTTATGTGGTCTGTCACTGGCACTAGGTAATAAAACATCGTCCAGGGATATGTTATGTTTCGAAAATATCCGGCCCAACAGAGACTCCGAGATATTGGACTGGACAAAATCGACAGGATCTTTGATGAATATGGCCTCCGGCAACTCATCCGGAGCCGTATCTATAACTTCAGGAGGGATTTCCGGAATCTCAAGCACTGGAGGAGGCGAGCTTTGAACTTCTTGTTGTTGAGAACTCGAAGATTCCATAATTAACTAACTCACCAGAAAGCGGCGTTAAATACATAAAAAGTCCATGCATTCCCCTAGTGTAAAGTGTATGAATATGTCGTGCAGTGCAAGTGCTATGCATAACTTAAGCAAATTTCAAAAGTTGAAACAAGATGTCCGAACAACGAAACTTTGGAATTTGGGAATGAAAATGACCGTCATCGCTGACCGTCACTTCCACGCCATCCAGATGCTACTGACCAGTTCAAGTATAAAATCATTATATTTTGGTTAGGTCATGGTGCCATCGACGAGCTCCAAAAGAGAGGTCAAGTCAAATTCAATTATGCAAGGTCGAAGCTCGCCGGAATCAAGTATGCTAAAGTTCAGTGAGTTTGTTAAAGTTTAACTTGGTCGTAGTTCAGATGTTGGAGCAAATCAGAGGAGTGGGAGTCCCAGAAGCAAGGATGTTCGAATCGATCGAATCGATGCGAGTCGAATTGATGAACTTCGAATCGATACGAGTCAAATTGACGAACTTCGAATCGATATGCCCTGACTCCGTGTAGTTCGACTCGATGAGGCCTTGGGACAGAGAAGCAATTCGAATCCGTGAGCTCTGCTTAACTTCGAATCGATTAATATTGAACACCTTCGAATCCATCAGAATACCGTTACTTCGAATCGATCAGCACGAGACCCTTCTTCCTTTACAACCATCGATTCGAAGCCTTGCATTCAAGATCGATTCGAACCGTTCATTCCTGGATCGATGCGAAGCCATGAAGGAAGATAACGTCCATCAATATCTACGCTCCTCCAAGACAGCATTCTACGATCGATACGAATTGAATGGTTTCGTTCCTCAGGCCCATCGAGTCGACCCATTCCAGATCTCACAACCCTTCATGATTTTCAGAAGAAAGGATTGAATCGATGCTAGAAACCCCAGTTTTATTATTCCCTACGCTCGAATCGATCCCTTGGCTACCTGAATGGATTCGATTGCGAATAAAGACTTGGTGGAATTTTATCAATTCGTGCAGAGACATGGTAGTTTCCTACTTTGAAGGGTCGAGTCGAAGAAATAGCTACAGTGAATGATAATAAAGTAAAAGGTGAAAGTGAAGATGGCCTTGCGTATTTATATGGGTTCAAGAAATGAGTTGTGGCTCTTCGTCTCCCGGTCGTATAGACCTTTTACCACCGATCACTCGCCATGCTCCATCGATTCGAACGACCGCTCAATCACCCACTACGTTCGAATCCATCCTAGCGTCAAGTCGTTGCTTCGAATCCATCACACGGTCGAGTCCATACATCACTTCGAATCCATTGCCTTCCTATCCATTGCACGTTCGAATCCATCCCTGCAGGATCGATGCGAGGCATTATCGATTCGAAGGAGCCATCGAGCAAAGGTTGGATTGAAAAGCCAACCGATTCGAAGCATGAAGACCAATTGAACCATGGATTCTAAAGCTGTCGCTTCGAACCTACATGCCTTCGAATCCATCAAAATCCGCCGATGAGAACGGACGAATCGCTTCAATTTGAAAAATCACTTGTCTACCTTTTACATCGATTCAGGAGAGGATTGATACAAGAGGACGATTATAGACAATCATAAAACAGTGTCTCAAATCGAATCTCAAGATCGGTTCAGGAGAGGACCGATGCAGAATTCGATAACAAACCGAACTGACAACGACTGGCAATCGCGCAACGTTAACCAAAACCAAAGTGGTACATATATACACATGTGTATGACTAACACTTGACCTTTAACATTTACAGGGATCAAATGTTCGTCTCGTCATGGTTTCAACGACTAACAGTCAAATCACAATCATACGATGGTTAATTGCAGCAATAAAGAATGCAACTTTCAGAAGAGCATGTCCCGATTGCCCAACGTGAGACTGCAACTTTTCAAAGCACGTCATGTTTACACAAGACGTACTTTGGGGGGAAAATGTTATCCCGCCTTTTGGCAAGGCCGAGATACCAAGGAGTTGACTGGAAAAACGGGATCACACGTCCTCGACATTGGATGATTGCCGGATAACTACAAATACCGATGAATTTTGCCCGAGTCCGGATCGGGCTATAATTGTTAAGGCACGTCAAACAAATCCATAGAAGCCAACGTTTCGAATTTCGAGACAATCCGAGTTCGTATGCTCAAGTCATCGCCATTGGAAAGTGGAAGGAATAGCCCTGGTTCAAACCCAACAGGACCAAGCCTTGGGTTCGAATCCATCATCCTTGCATTAGTTCGAACCCATGAGATGTAGCCGTGCCTCGAATCCATCAAGATAGCAATGGTTCGAACCCACCCTCGTATGATTTGCTTCGAATCCATCAGACGCATATTGCTCCGAATCCATGAGGAGTACCTTTACTTCGACTCCATCGAGCAAACCCTCAGATAGCCATGCGTCGAATCCATACTCGTATGCCCTAGTTCGAATCCATGAAACCATCTTCCACCTTCGAACCCATCAAGGAAGAGTCCTTCGAATCCATGCAATTGAGGGAGCTCCGACTCCATTCCCTACTTATCTTCGAATCCCCACATCGAGACAACTTCGAGTCGATCCACAGTACCATATTTTATTCGATTCGATGAGTACTGGTTCCATCGATTCGAAGGAAGCACACCTTCGAATCCAACATCTCGAATCCACCAGGTAAACGCGGCTAAAACCTAGGGTATGACCTAGAAAACTCGGAGAGAAAGGAGGATTGACCCGAAGCACGTGCACCACGTCATCACCTTCACGTGCAGAAGCATGGATTCGACCCTATGGATTCGAACCATATCGATTCGAATGAATCCATAGGGCGAAACACACCATCTTGAATCGATCATAACTTGAGATCTACAAGTCCAAATGCTATGAAATTTTCACAGGAACTTGTGTATACAGAGAAGAATGTCCTCGCCAAGTTTCATCACGATTGGACACTTTATTGATCGATTCGAACCAAGGGTCGAATCGATCCCAAACTGGGCCCGGATCTCCAGAATTCGGCCGTATGGGCCCCCTCACGTGCCAGAAGCATTCTCCCCTGATTTTAGGCGAAATATCAGCCTCCTACACCTATAAATAGAGCCCCTGGTCATTCAGAAAGGGGATCGGAGAATTTTAGAGATAAAGCACGCCCGGACGCTGCCAGAATTGCTTCAGAGCACCATCGCTGCCTTTGATTTCGAATTTTGGCTTACTACTTGCTGTACTTTGACATAAAAAAAGTTGTATTCTCCGAATATCAAGCAATAAAATAACAAAAGTTTATAGTGGACGTAGGCAATACGCCGAACCACTCTAAATCGTTGTCTCTTGTGCAATTTACTTCCTGTTATTTGGAGTTTTTGTTAGATAATCCACATTTTAATTTACTTTCTTCATTTATTATCTCTTCAAAAACTTCTGACGAGTGTTGTGCCCAATTTTGACACAAACAGCAATTTTAGTTGATGCTTAAGCTATGATTTTTTTTTTGTAAACATACCAAATTGTTTATGAAATATTTATTGTTTCAAGTATTGACTAAATATAGACATAGTTTTATTTCAATATGAATAGTATATCTATTACAATATAAAACTATAATGATGGTATTCGTTTTTATAACAACGGTCGTGCATAAGAAAATACAAAAGTATCTGAAAATTTTACGATTATTTTGGAATTATGGACTAAACCATAGTTTTGAGGAATAATTTTTTAATCATAGGATTATGAATCATATGATACTGGTGAATCGCATCTCAAATGATTAGCGGCAATGCACCCATTCAATAGGAGCAACATAAGAGTTGGTAAACTCTCTAGATTGATACATACAGATAAACGCACTATGTAGTTCTAAGTATGATGATACTAAAACGGACCAACTTACTTCATTAAATTCATGGATGGATTATCATAGAAATAAATATGTGTACTCGATACACAAGCACTATATTTATGATAAGTTCATTGAATAAAAAATGAAAGTATAAAACATAACATGCAAAGGAAATAAAAGAATTCGATTTAATCGAATAGGTGTGCATTGGAAAAAGTTCCACAAGTATGTAAAAATGAATAAAGTTCAATCTCAAAAGTTACTCCTTCTTATGATACATAATGATCTATCGATAAGCTATAATCATATTTTATTGGAATAAAGAATGATTAGCAATGGGTAAAGTTGAGTTAACTTCTTTTTGTATGGGCGTGTACTTATGCGTAAGTACATTGTTAAATTTAATTTTATCTAAAGCATAGTTTATGAGCTCTTACAAGAAAATAGCTGACATAAAACCTCTACATATCCTAGATCATTGAGTTGACAGGTTGTGTGAGTACAAAGGCTATATGTAATGTTTATTTGAGAGAGATCTTATGTGAACCACCCTAAAGGAGTTTGGGACAGATAAATATGATTGACCAATTTATGTTATGAACATATAAGTTTCATCAACCCAAAACTACAATTAGTTTTATACTTATATAAAAGCATTTCATAAAAATTTTATAAATACTATTCCGTTCCACCTAGAAACAATTGTTGTTTGGAGAAATGCCAACTTCGCGACGAAGGAATTTCTTGTAGCAATTTTTTGTAGTAAAAGGATTTAGATAATATCCAAATATAAAACTAATTATGAAGAATGGAATAAAATTAACCAGCTCTATATAGACACAACATATTATAATGTTTGGTA
Organism: Allium cepa; assembly: GCA_030765085.1. Classification (NCBI taxonomy): domain Eukaryota; kingdom Viridiplantae; phylum Streptophyta; class Magnoliopsida; order Asparagales; family Amaryllidaceae; genus Allium; species Allium cepa. Next base: position 230,073,282 of record CM060941.1, read on the forward strand.
AGAATTCTCTCACATTAAAAAGGAACTACGAGTTTCTTATCGTTGCTAAGAAAATAATTTCCTCGGTTATTAATGAACCATTAAGAGCATTACTCTACTACATCGCATGATGTGCAAATCCAAAATAGATTCCAAGCACATTATCAAAATATGATTTCCATAGTGGTACCTGAAGTGATAAGATCCATCGGTCGGAAAAACATCGGCAATATGAATTATCATACATGTTGTGTTGTCTACTCATTGCAGTTGTCTTGGGTAACTAATAAAAAAAGCAAGTTTCGAATCCGAATTAAGTTCATTAAATTATAATTATGAGTATTCTCAAGTATTTCAAATACTAGAGAACTGTTTATAGAAATAATGAACTCCTTATGAATGAATATTCAGACTCCAACTTCATAAGTGATATCGAGTGAAGGATGCCAATCTAAATTTAGATTCAACTTCAGTCTAGAAGTTTTAAGTCGGAAATATTCCTAACATGAGTAGTCGCTAATTTAACCAATAGGCCATGTACATCGCCTTGAATAGCGTCACAATAAAAGCAATGCATATATATAAATGCACAAATTTATAACTATTCTTGTGTTGATTCCAAATGTTGAGAATCCTATAACATTCTTATACCATAACAATGTCGTGATATAGATCATGAAAGAACCTAAAGCTCGCTAGAATTCGAGAAACATACTGAAACACCCCATAAATTAATAACTAAAAAATTAAGGAATTAATTATGAGTGTAAAGAAATTAAAATAATGAAACAGAGTAAGTATTCATGGGATGTTTATTTACTTATTATGCAAGCATGAATCAAGCAATCATGGAAAATCGTAGTCAAAAGTCTAAGATAAATGAAAAACAATTAAAAATGGTAACATAGGGCTAACCAATTTACATTTGAAAATAGATGATTTGTAAAGAGAGAAATAAATAAAAACAATAGCTAAGAAAGCCTAAAATCTTTAATAAAGCTATAAACATATCCTCTACCTTATTTTTCATTCTCTTCAAATCAAAATAAAAAGAATTGTAGACAGCCGCCATTAATAAAAGAAAAGAAGGAAAGGACGTAGATTAAAGTAAGAATAACATAAAATTTCTAAATCAACAAAAATCAAAAGCTTAGGTGAGTTATATATTCCATAATCCCTCTTTCTTCCCTAAATGTCTCATGGCCAGATCAGAATGATTATTTTCATTATTCTTTTAATCCTTAAGACCCGAATACTTAATATGATGGTAGAAACATATTATTAGAAGTAGGTTTTGATTTATATAATTTCCCCATAGAAAATAAATTATAATTGATTATTAAAGTGCAATATATAAGGGAAGTGGTTAGGAACTAGAAAGTTTGAGGAAAGGTGCAGAAACAAATCATCATTAATTCCACTATAGATCATTGGAAACAAGTTAAGTACTTGCCAAAAGTAAGTGTGACCGAAGGGTTATAATATGGAGCTGAATGGCAAATAATAGCTGTTGGAAGGTAGTTTAAATTGAATCAATTATTTTACATGGGTCAGTAGACCAGATCAACTTTGAATGTCGAATATGTCAATAGAGTACTAAATAAGGGTCAAATGAGACCTAGTCAGACGAATTAGAAGTCAATACATGAAAAGCTAGAGGCAGGTATGTAGAAATGGTTCCCGACATGTGTTGAAGGACAATGTTGAAAGAGGTGGATCTGAATCGAAAAGTAAATAAACCGAAACCTTAAATATAAAAATTTAAGTAGGGATGTTAAGAAAAGCTAAGTATGAAGCTATGATCAATAAACCAATAGTATTAACCGAGAACTGAAGGCGGTTGATGGTTAAGGATGAATTAGTGGTAGAGGAGGCGATTTCAGAGGTTTAAGGATTTGATATCACAAGTAACCTAACCTAAACTAAGACAGACTTCATTGGATAAGACCGAGAGATGGTGTTACATAAGGCAATGTAGCTTTCACCAGGATAGTGAAACTAGGGCTAATTGGCTTTCGAAAGAGAATTTATGATAAGGCTTACGATGAACGAAATTGTACTTAAGACAATAAAGACTATGTAATTAGTAAAATTGTTAATTGAAATGTGGTTACCCTGAATGAGCTTAATGAACAGTTAAGTAAAATGACTAATAGTTGATGGTATGGAAATGTGTTCAGGTGATGGTGTAATGCTTGAAGTGGCAGTCAGGAGACTGAAAGTGTAGGTGAAAGGCCCGATGTGGCAACTAAGAATGAAATAGGCTTGATGCCCGGAGTGGCAGACGAAGCACATTAGTGTGGGAATAAGGTCTAATGTGGTTAGGGATAGACACTAACTTTCTTTCATTTCTAAGGATGCGATTAGGGATAGATTCATCCTACCCTATTACTTCTTAGCATGTAGTTAATCTCATGGGAAAGTGGATTGTCTATAACACAATGCAAAATGGATCTTAAGACTATTTATATAGTAGGGAAGTAGTGTGTGTTTCAGTTATTTAAAACTGGTGAATTTAAAAGTTTATCTACTCAAATTGCGAACAAAAACAAATAATAAGTAAGTAGTAAAGTAAGATACAATAAAAGATGTGCATCAGGAATTTTTATACTGGTTTGGATATTCAATCCTACATCCAGTCCTTCACTACACCGCACATAATTTCACTATCACCACTTACTTTCCATGGGTTGAAAGAACACATTTACAATATTGATTTCATGGGGCTACAAGATGCACCCTCTTGATTTACCAGGCTATAAGGTCGCCCTTTTTATTTTACAAGCTACAGGAACATCTTCTCTTTTCAATCAACAATAGAGAATGGCAAGTAATTGTTTCTTCAATATAAATTCTTGCATATTTAGTACAATAACCCTATAGAACTTTAATAACAATATACCTTCGAACTCTTTGAGAAATAGGATGAAATCAGAGAGAGAATGATATGAATTCAGGTACAAATTCTCTGATCTTATGTGGTTTGCAAATCCTTGAAGAAACAAAGTGAAAGAGTATAGACTTGTAAAGAAAGTAGAAGAATATGTAATGAATCTTTCTCACAAAGGTATGAAAATGAAAGAGTAGGTGAAAATGAGAATGTTGTGCACTAAATTTCATTTTCTAGAGCCATTATATAGTGGTTGAAAAGATATGTCCATTAGTGAAGGGATGGAGGAAAAATTCCTTCACCTAAATTTTAGAAAATAGTAAAACCGCTAATATGTCGACATACTTGGGGGAGATATGTCAACATACAGTGTTCCAAAAATGATATGTCGACATACTTAGGGGAGATATGTTGACATACAGTGTTGTAGATTTTAAGGTTCATATTTGTGGATTTTTATGATTTGATTGAGGTCAATAGTTGACGATCCTTAAGTATAATTAACATGGGGTCTTCAACAAAGATTCTAAGAAATATCTTTGTCGTTACAGTATTTGCATTTCATTATCTTTCAATCTCTTCTATTTTCTCTGATTAATCTTCATATATATAATTCATTTGCTTTCATTGAGTTCTTATTTATCTCTATAAAATGTCTCTATAGTATATCCAAAAGTAATGCACGATTCAAAGATATATTAGTAGTAATATTTATATGGTTATTCATCAAAATCAATACATAGGGTACTAAAAATCTTCCCCTTTTATGCTGACAATCATATAGATATTTGAGAGATAAATATATAATTTTTATATTTAACTCCCCTTAATTCTATGCACTGCTCCTATCATTTTTTCCTAGTATATATATACATTTTCTCCCCCTTTGTCACAAAAAAAATGGGCGGAAAAAAACCTCTTAAGCACAACTAGAGAATATGTATAAAGTTTGTAAATAGAGATACATATAAATGTGTATAAATCGAACTCATGAGGGAAATCAAAAATCAATACAAAGTATGAAATAAATTTATCAAATAAAACATTCAAAACAAGAGGAATTTTATAATTACCGACGTCGTTGATGCCAATAACATATCTTTTTGAATTATATCCAAAATTCACAATTCCACCATCACGCCGCTCCGTATCTATGGGTTTCTTATTATATGCTTTAAACATCTGTTATACGGTATCCATTTCTCATTCTTTATATTTGTTGCGTTGTTAGGTACTTGAAGAAATATAAAATTTGTGCATTGATACCTTGGTCATCATTTTCCATAAAGCACATGTTGGCATTTTCAGTTTTTGACTCACTATCACTTGATGATATATCCAAATCACCCTCATGTTGCGTTGAAAGCCTGTTTCCTCTTCTTATGGAAAGTGTTTAAAGAGTGCTTTGATTTCTTCAGGTTTGGACAATCTCTTTTCAAATGATCAGCTTTATCACATTCGAAATACTTGACAACATTTTCATTTTTTGATTTATCTCTATAGTTGTTGCTTTTTCAAAGTTTGTTCATTTTCCTATTTTTCATGAATTTCTTGAAATTTATATTTATGAAATCAGTTTCCTCATCATCATCATCATCTGGTTCATGATTGTCATTTCTAGCGTTGAATGCCAGTGATTTTTTCTTGTTTTCTCGATTCTCTCTTCTAACCTACAACTTTATAGGATATTAGATTGCAAATTAATTCTACTATTTTCAAGGACTGGTATCATTGGATTCTTTCGATCCCATTCACTATAAAGTGAATTCAAGATCTTTTTGACTTAGTCCTCTTTGGTAACATTCTATTCTAATGATATTAATGCATGTAATATATACTGAAATATGGAATACATATCGAAAATGGATTCATTTTGTTTCATTCTAAAAATTGAAATTGATTATTTAATATGGATACCTTTATCTATTTAATTTTGTTGCGCTTTTGTGTGTGACTTGCAATGTTCTTCAAATTTCATATGCACTTTTACTAATAAACACTCTGTTAAACTCATTTTTATCCAAGACACATAATAAAATGTTCACAGCCTTTGAATTATTGAGTGCTTGTATCTTTTGATCGCTGATCCATTATGAATAATTCATTTTGAGCTTAATGTACTCTGTTTGGGTAATGTTCCAATATCAAAACCTTTAGAATGCAAATAAATTTTCATCTTACAAGCCCAAAAATCATAATTACTACTATTAAATAGTAGGGGTCTAGTAGTAGATTGTCCTTCTACAAACGTGTTAAGGAAAGTATTCCTAGTATTATTATCCATTTATAATTTTCAAAAATCAAATTTTGAATGTCTGGAAACCGTCGCTTTGATACCATATGTGGGAAAGTGGGTTGTCAATTAGACAGTATAAAATGGATCTTAAGGCTATTTATACACTAGAGGGTTAAAGTGTGCATTTTAACTATTTAAAACTTACTTATGAATTTAAAACTTTATCTAATCAAATTCCAAATATAAAAAAATAATAAGTAGGTAGTATAGTAAGATGTAGTAAAATAAATAACACCAGGTATTTTTATACTAGTTTGGATGCATAATCTTACATTTAGTCTTGCACTTCACTGTATATACTTTCACTTCACCATTTGCTTTTCACGAGTGGAAAGAAAAACGTTACAGTCTTGATTTCATGGGCTATAAGTTGTACCCTCCTGATTTATCGGGATATAAGATCACCTTCTTGATCTTACAAGCTACAAAAATACCTTTTTCTCTATACAATCAACGGTAGAGTATGGGAATTTGTATCTTCAATACAATTTCTTGCAAATCCTTGAACAATTGAAGTGAAAGAGTATGGATTTACGAAGAGAGTGGAAGAATATGCAATGGATCTTTCTCACAAAAGTATGAAAATGAAAGAGTAAGAGAAAATGAGAATGTTATGTATTAAATTTCATTTTCCAGAGCTATTGTATAATAATTGAAGAGACATGTCCAGTGGTGAAGGGATGGAGGGAAAATCCCTTTATTTGAATTTAAAAAAATAGAAAAACCAATATGTCAACATACTTAGGGGAGATATGTCGACCTACGGTGTTCCAAAAATGACATGTCGACGTGCTTAGGGGAGATATATCAACATACAATGTTCTAGATTTTCAAATTTCAAAGTTCTTTATATTTGTGGATTTTTTTGATTTGATTGATGTCAATGATTGACGGTCATCAAGTATAATTGCCATAGGGTTTTAACAAAGATTCTAAAAAATATCTCTGTTGTTATAGCATTTGTGTTTCATACTTCTTCAATTAATCTTGTTCTTCCATTTTCTCTGATTAATCTTCATATATATATATATATATATATATATATATAATTCATTTACTTCCACTGAGTTCTTTTTTGTCTCTGTAAAATGTTCCGTAATATATTTGAAAGTATTGCACAACTGAAGATATGTTAGTAGTAATATCTATATGGTTGTTCATCAAAATAAATGCTTAGATTATTAACAAATCTGATTGGTGGGTGTGCCAATCTTAGATTAAGGTGCACTGATCTAGAGTTTTTTCTATGTGACCATTTATGTTTATGTAACCCATTTCTGTTTGACTCTGAGGGGCATGGAGTATTTTGGGCATGGATTGATTACTACAGAATAATGCTAGAATCTATTGTGCCAAAAGAATCATTGCCTTATAGAACTCGAAAGGGGGATACAAAGTTCTAGTATTTTTGGATGGGATTAAGGAAGGACCCAGGGTTTCTTTGTGTGCCATTAAAAGCCTATAAATGGGAATCGGTAGAGTTTTTGTAGTTCGAGAGTTTATTTCTTCAAACTAGTACCTCGAAAAGAGCGATGAGTCTCGCATTGATTTGTTACCAGGTGCACAATCCATTAGTAGACCACCTAATAGAATGCCTCCTAAGGAGATGGAAAATCTGAAGGGGAAATCAGTGGAACTTGAATATAATAGTTTCACAAGACCGAGTAGTTCAGCACCGGGAGCTTCAGCAGTGTTTTTGAAGACGTCTAATGGATCACTTTAGATGTGTATCCACTATCGAAAGTTGAATGAGGTAAGAGTAAAGAGTCATTATCTAATGGCTACGATAGACGATCAATTTGATTTGTTAAGTGGAGCTAGAGTATTCTCGTGGTCAGATTTGGCTTCAGGATTCCATTAGCTAATAGTTTCTGAAGAGAGTATTCCTTTGACCACATTTAGGACAAGGTATGGTTCGTATGAGTGTCATGCCTTTTGTTCTAACCAATGCCATGTCTTTCTTTGTACATTTTATGAATCGAGTCTTTCATGATCAGTTATATAGATTTATGTTGATCTTTATAGATGATATTTTGGTGTATTTTAAGGGTGAGCGAGATCATGAGGTACATCTTAGATTGATGTTGGAGACCTCGAGACAGCATAGGTTAGAGACTAAGTTTTCCAAGCATCATTTTTGGAAATCGAAAGCAAAGCTCTTAGGCCATGTAATTTCAAAGTAAGGGTTGGCTGTTAATCCTTTGAAGGTTGAAGGCATGAACGATTGAAAGAGACCGTTATTGAGATAAGGAATTTCTAGGGGTCTGCTGGATACTATCAAAAATTCATTAAGGATTTATCTAAGATAGAATAGCCATTGACCTGACTTACTCAAAAGAATGAAAGTATGTTTAGACGATAGAGTGTGCAGCAGCATTCTGAGAATTGAAGCTTCGGCTGATAGAAACTTTGATTTTAGTTTTTTTAGAAGGAAACTTGGATATGGTTGCATACATAAATGCTTTAGGTTCAGGTCTAGGATTTGTTTTGATGTAGAAGAGCGAGCAAATAACATATGTATTTAGACAGTTGAGGCCATATGACATTTGGTGTCCAATTCAAGATTTAGAGATAGGGGCAATTATCTTTGCACTAAAGCTTTGGATGCATTACCTTCTATGAAAAAAATTGAGTTGTTCATTGACCATAAGTCCTTGAGGTATTTTATCCTCCCAAAAGAAGTCGAACGTAAAGCAGCAAAGATGATTAGAATTTTTGGCATCATATGATTTGAGAAAGAGTATACCCTAGGGAAAGGAAATAAAATTACTGATGTCTTGAGCCAAAAGCAATGGAATTGTGTTTTTTCTATGATAAAGGAGTGGAGTGTTTTAGAAACACTAGCTTTTGTTGATGTGCAGCTTTAGTCGAATTCTGGTCCGAGCCGAAACCATAGGGCGTTGCCTTGCTTAGGAGTTTATACTATACTCAAAGAGAAGATTGTTGAAGGCAGAAAGAGGATCCTTTATATATGTTGGGGAATGCATAAATAAGTGTTTCATGTGCCAACAAGTTAAGGCAAAACACCAAAAGCTAAGTGGTCTTTTGAAACCTTTGGATATTCAAGTATGGAAGTGGGAATAGATATCGATGGACTTTGTAGAAGGGTTGCTAAATTCAAGGTAGGAAACAAATGTGTATGGGTCGTAGTTAATAGGTTAACTAAGAGTGCCTATTTCATTCTGGTAAATTCCAAAAGGAAGGCACAAGGTTAGCGGAGATATACTTGTAGACTATTATGAAACTTCATGGAATTCCTAACACTATAATCAGTGACTGAGAGTCATTTAGATGGAGTCTTCAAGTTCTCTGGGCTCGAAATAGTATATGAGTGCAGCGTACCATCTACAAACAAATGGTCAGACCAAGAGGGTCAACAAAATGCTAGAATTCTTGTTGAGATCTTATGTATTTGACTTCCATGGATCTTGGGAAGATCATTTGCACTTAGTAGAATTTTCATATAACAATGGTTACTAGACCAACATTGGAATGCCACCTTTTAAGGGGTTGTATGGAAGACCTTATAAGTCTCTAGTAAGTTGGTGCAAGATGGGGGATATTCTTGTGTTAGGTCTGGATCTTGCAAGAGAAGCTTCGAAAAAAGTCGAATTGATTTGGCAAAGGATGAAAGATGCTTAATTTATGTAGAAGAGCTATGCTAATAGGAGGTGGAAAGACTTTGGGTTTGATCCAAGGGATCATATGTTTGTTAAAGTGCCACCAATAAGAGGCATTATAAGGTTAAAAAAAGGCAAGGAAGTTAGTGTCGAGATAAATTGGCTTGTCAATACTAGATAGAATCAACAAAGTAGCCTATAGAGTTAATTTTCCAAGTGTTTTTGAGGGGGTCCATAATGTTATTACATTTACGAAAGTGTGTCTGAGACCCTAAGGATGTTATTATTCTTAAAGCCATGGAAGACTTGGTTGTTGAATCAAACATGATTTGTATTAGGAAATCTATTCAGGTTGTAGATCGAGATGTCAAGAAGCTTCAAAACAAGGAGCTGAAGCTTGTTTGAGTCCAATGGAGTAAGGGCTGGGATGGTTGTACTGGGAAGATGGAGGACAAAGTCAAGAGGAATTATCCCGAGTTGTTAGTTAAGATTAGCATGTATGTTTGCTAGGTCTTGTTACAAGTTGGGTGTGCGCGTGTGTCTATATATATGTGTGTGTGTGTGTGTGTGCGTGTGCGTGCGTGTGTGTGTATTATTATGGTTGATTTCGTTATGTATTGGTAGATGCACTAATACATTTTGTTTGAGACACATGGGTAGAGAACTTATGTGCATGCATGATAAAGTAGGCATGAGAAAGCGTAGGAATCATTATCATACCTTACTTGAGCTTCGAGGATGAAATTCCTATAAGGGGAAGACAGTAACATTCTATAAAGTAATAAAGAAATTACTTATGAGGCTAAAGAAATTAAAATAATGAAATAGAATAAGTATTCATAAAACATTAATTTACTTTGATTATAGTTAAATCATGACATGACATTCATCAAAAAACTATAGTTGGGCCACGGTTTGAAGCACTGGAAGTGAAATACTATTCAATAGAAAATTTGTCTCTTTGGTGGTATGAGGTTAGTATCATGGTGTAAATCATAGTCAACTTAAAGTAAAAATCTCTAGCTAGAGTAATTCAGTTAATAATAAATGTTATTATGAAACCAAGGACATAATTTATGGACTAACTGAGTTGAATATGAATGGTATTGGTATTTTGATGAAAAAAAATTCCATAATCCTAAAGTGATATAGTGTTTGACAAAGAGAATTAACGTAGACAATCGTTATTAAAAGGTACTGGTTAAAAATGTACAAGCGATAAATTTGACCAAACTGTCACTCCACTAGCGTAACTACCCGCCTCGAAATGGGTCTAAATTCCGACCCAGAAAAGTACCACCGAAACTTAGAACCATTTCAAAGTTGTCTGTTGATTGGTAAAAAGGACAATGTAAAGCTATTTATTTATACATTCGGAATCTCAAAGCGAAAGGATAAAAAAAAATAACAATAGTACCCATTTCATTCAAATTTCAAAATATCATTTGAAACCATATTAAAACATCCATAATGTCAAAAATCCAACAATAGCCGTACTTATCTGCAATTTTCAAAACTAAAACATTGTTTTTATTTCATGGGTACATCAAAAAATACATACAATAAACAGTCTATTACCATAAGCATCATCAATGTCTTCACCTTCAGCATTGCCCTTCCTAACCTGTACTGTAATAAGGAGAAAGTCAGAACAATAAATGTCTGACATATAAAATCTCGAGCTTTACTGCATTAGTACTTGGATGGTATAATTTAAATAGGAATGTGTCTTATATTTTCTTACTACAACATGTGTCTTACCAAATACAAGCCTAAAGGCTTACAAAAAGGCTATCCAAATATAAGCCCAAAGCTAACTTGCTATCATCCCAATAACCCATATCTACCGTCAATAATGTCCTACCAATGCAAGAGATAGTACCCAAATCAATTAATACCTTTTAATGGAAATTAGATACATTCGGACCATTTACTACCTTATATAAGGTAGGACCACGTTCTATACTACCTATGGTCCCAAGGCAGATTTCTCACTAGTAACTATCTAGCTGACATTGCATGAAATCCTTTCAGCCGCTTAACACTTCGTACTGAAGCGGGCCTTCTACTAGGATATCCTTTACCATGCCTAACCCATAACCTAGACCATTTAGTACTTTCTACATAAAGAAGAGGCGAACCCTCACACAACCAGTTAATACTTTCAATCTCTAACGCAGGTCCTTCGTATTATGACCCATAACCATGGTGACATCTTACATTAGTCCGACTATTCATAGGTATTGGTAGCCAGATTAGTTATGCAGATTTACCCTATAGAATTTGGGACTAACCTTGTGTCCTCAAAGTTATTTATTATAGGCGATGTCTCACATCAGCTCCAAAGTCATACTGTTGGTAGCCGATTAGTTGAATAGACTTTCATGTGCTTTCGACTGATCTCTCATCCCTATAACTTAGTCGTAATCTTTATACACTCTACATATTTATCACACACATCTCACCATTTTCATTAGTAAGTCCTTATAAGAAATCTTTCTTATTACACCTTTTAATATTAATTACCTTCATATAGGGGATTTAATAAGATTAATTACCTATTTAACTATGCATTTATAGTCAATTATATGTTAATAATGCTAGTGTGTGTATTTAAGCGCCTATTAATTTCTAAGCATGCAGAATATATGCTCTAAACTAGTGTTTAAATGTCAACTCTTTAAACGGTTATACAAGTCTTATTTCATGTTGTCAACAATACCAAAATTCTAATATTTATATCCAAAATTTCCAATAAACAGACCTGTATAAAATAAAAAATCTAAATTCAATTTATTCAATCAAAATAATGGAATATTTTGATAATAGAAACATACAATTTTAATTTTTACGCTATATTCAACTCCTTGTTCACATAAAAATAAACAAAAGAATTTATATTTAATTTATGGGAATAAGCGGTGCAAACTACGAATAGAATTTGTACCTTACACGCTATTCCTTAATCAAAATCCTTTATTCAAATTCAAAGAAAAAAAATAAGGAATGGAATAGGCAGTAAAATTTAAAAAACAACAATCTATGCAATTTCCATTATTTTAATATAAATAAATGAGATTTCAACCTATAATTGACATTTCGCATTGAAGGAGTTTTCGAGGTTTATAATATGGTGTTTTCGTAAATCAAAATGCCCTTAGACATATTCTAACCCAAATTATATTGATCAATTACTAAAATAGAAAAGCTAAGATTTCCACACATAGTATAGCCTTAACTTCATCTACTTTAGATTTGATACACCTTTGAAAACCTCTATCAGATCTTTTCTTATATATACATACACACACACACACACACATACAACAAGGGATTTGTATGTATGTTAGATTTAGAAATTTAGAGGATTGGAGGAGAAGAAGTTGGCAAAAAATAAACAATAAACAAAGATAAATCTATAGGATTTCTTACCAGAAACCCTAATGAAGTTTTCTGAATCTAGGAAGAGATGAGCTGACATAGTTTCGCTAATATTTCCAAAATATTGTGTGAATTAAAGTGAGGGGTCTAGGGCTTATTTATAGTGGTAAGAAAGTACTAGGACCGTTGGATTTAAGTAATTAAATCTGGAATGTTCAAAATTGCAAAATCCTAGCCGTCATCATACAAGAGCGGTCAACCACCCCTACAATCAGTCGACCGGGGGCCATCGACATTCGAGGTAAGGGGTCAACCTCTTACCTTATTTTGAAAACGTTTGATTTTTGTCGTTGTTTGATTTATTAAATTCCTTAATTGATTTTTAACATTAACGTGAACTTTAACGATTCCTTAATCCCCAAGTTATTCTAATATTAATTTTTGAATTCCAAATTCTAAAATTAATTACCCATTTGAATTTGAATTCTATTTATCCACTAAAGGTATGTGCTACTACCAATGTCTGAAAAAGTCCATGATGCATGCTCTCAAAAGTCCTCCAAGATTCTATTTACACTTTCTGTTTGTCTATCTATCTGTGGGTGGTAAGAGGTACTGAGATTCAACTATGTTCCTAATGTTGTCTGCAAACTCCTCTAAAACTCGCTAGTAAATAAAGGGTCTTTATCACTAACAATGCTGACCAGAATTCTATGAAGTCGCACCACTTTCTCTAGATAAATCTGTGCTAAAGATGCTAATGTCCTATTACACCTAATGGGAATAAAATAGGAGCTTTTAATGAGTCTATCAACTATGACCCAATTTTTTTCATTACCTCCTAGATTTCTAGGCAACCAGTCTATGAAATCCATTATTATGTGTTCCCATTTCCAAGCCAGGATTTCTAATTGCAATAACAATCCTCCGGGCTTCCCTTGTTTAGCTTTAATCCTTTGACAAGTCAAACACTTAGAAACAAATTCAGCTACACTCTTCTTTATCCCTAGCGAGTAGAAAACCTATTTTATGTCCATATACACCTTATGTCCTCCTAGGTGAATAGTCATTCATGAATGGTGACAACTTGTAAGCACTTCCTTCAATATGCTATCAATTTTTAGGATGCTGAGGTGTCCAACTCTCCTCAACCATCCTTTCTCATCAAGCGCATATCTACTGACATGGGGAAATTATTCTCCTTTTCTTAGCTTGTCTAAGATATCCACTATCTCCTCATCCTTGTTTTGCTCAAATCCAATATGGTCCATCAACATAGGTATAACTTTCATTGCCGCCAAATAGTTTTAAGTGGGTTTTATTGGTAGTTGGAAGTTGAAATTCAAGAGGAACTCCAACTACCTCCACTCATATATAGCACCCCAGGTAGCATGCCTCCGGCTAAGAGCGGCGGCAATGGCATTCCATTTTCTAATGGTATATTGTGTCCCAAAGTCGCAGGATGCTATAAATCTATCCATCTTTGTTGCCTAAGGTTTAAGTCATTTTGGGAAAGTAGATATTTCAATGATTTATGATCAGTAATCAACTCAAACCTTTCTCCCAAAAGATAGTGCCTTCATATCTTCAAGGCGAAAATAATAGCTGCCAGCTCCTGCACCGTTTATCTCTTTCCATGGTTCTTCAGTTGCCTGCTAGCATAAGCTATCACTCTTTCTTCCTGCATAAGAACTGTTCTAAATACTATGCCACATATGTCTATATAAACCATAAAAGGCTTCGTTCCATCGAGAATGACGAGTTCTGGTGCACTTGTCAACAGCTCCTTTAACTTCTCGAATGCTTCCGTGCATTTCTCATCCCAAGCAAAGACTGAGTTCTTTTTGGTTAGACTAGTTAGTGAAACGGTTATCTTTTCAAAATCTTAATGAGTTTCCTATAATAACCTGCTAACCCTAGAAAATTTCTAACCTTAGTGGCATTCTTTGTAATCTTCTAAATTTGAATAACTTCCACTTTTGCGGGGTGTGCTATTAACCCTTGTTCCGGAATATTACGCCCAAGAAATCTCACTTCCTTCTTCCAAAAGTGGCATTTTTAGAATTTGGTTTTAAATTGGGCTTCTAAAGGTTCCTAATATCTCCCTTATGTGATTTTCAAGCTCCTTTTCCCTTTTTAAAAATACCAAGATGTCATCTACAAAAAATACAACTAATTTGTTTAACTGTCCCCTAAATACTCCACTCATCAAGTCTACAAAGTATGCATCGGCATTTATCAATCCAAAAGGCATCATTTCCCATACATAGAGTCCATCTGGTATGAGAAATGTAGTCTTAGGTTTATTTTCCTCTGTAATCCTTAGTTGATGAAATCTAGTTGCCAAGTCCAATTAAGAGAAGACTTTAGCTCCTATAATTTGATCAAATAAATCATCCATCCTAGGTAAGAGATACCTATTCTTCTTCATCAACCTTTTCTTATAATCAGAATAGAGCTTGAATGAGCCATTTGATTTTGTGGCAAAGACAACAGGGGCCCCCCATTCCGAGGTACTTCATCGAATGAAAACATTTTTCCAGTAGCTCTAAGATATGCTTATCCAACTCTCATCTATCCTTAGGGGCCATATGTCTTAATGATAGAGCGATTGGTCCGGTGTCCTTCTCTAAATCAATCCCAAACTCAATCTTCCTTTAGGTGGAAGCTTTGAAACTTCTTCAAAGACATCATATAATTCTCGAACTATGGGTACGAATGAAAATTCATTTTGTGATAGGCTTAACGAGTATAGATAACTTAACTTGGTTGAATTCAAGTGTGTACAACGAACGTCTAGGTCTCTCCCTTTACAACTCTTTAACCATACCGCCCTCTTATCATGGTCTAGGATTACTCCATTGTGTGATAACCAATCCATACCCAAAATAAGTCCATACCCTCAAAATTTAGGACGTATGCATTGCATATGAAATCAGCATCACATACGTCTAATACTAGGTTTTTGCAAATTGAGAAAAGGTGTGTCGTTCCCCCAATATAGTTTGAAACCACTATTGGGTGGGTGAAATTTGGGTTTGAAGGTTGAAGGAGTTAAATATATTCCTAGCTATGGATGAATATGATGCTCTGGAGTCAAGTCGAGTATGAATTTAATCCTTAAAATGAGAGTTATGCATTCCATGGTTGTCTTCCCTTGGTCTCTTGGCGGTGGTCTACTCGAATTAATGGCAGCTACAATGGCATTGGCTTGCCTACTCTGCCCTTCCTTCACCATATTTGGACACTGATTTTTGAAATGCCCTTCCTCATGGAAGTGGTAAAATTCCCTTAAAAGCTTTATTCAAAAGATTCACTCTATAATCTTTTTCAAGGTGTCCTTTCTTTTGGCATCTATTACAAACTTTACCTTCCTTCTTAAACTTTCCCTTGACTTCTTATTCGCACAAAAATTACCTTTCTTGGCCTCTCACTGATTCTTTGTGGGTCCTGCCTTCTTCTCCTTCTCCATTAATTTCTCCTCAACATTCATCGTCTGTAGTAAAGCTATCTCAACAAGCATTTCGTATGTAGCTCTAGTGGGTATCTGAGTCAACAACCATTCCCTAAATGTGGAGTTTAGACCCTTAACAAACTAAGTAGCCTTTCTCATAGGTGTATCAATCAAGCTCATTCCGTATTTAGCTGATCTATAAACTTGCTAATGTACTACTTTAGAGTGGAGTTTCCCTGCCTAAGTTGTATAAATTTCTCTAATTGTAAGCACACTTCCACTCTTGACATAAATCTTATCTCAAATCGGTTTTTAAACTCATCCCAAGTGATATCCTACCAATGTTTTGTCTGCACCAAATTCCAGCAATCTAAGACTACTCCTTTAAGGTGCCAAGCTGTGATTCTTTGCTTCACTTGATCCTTCCAACCAATCTCCTAAAATATCCACTCATAGTCATTTATCCATGCCTTAGTCTCCAAGAAGCTTTCCTTTCCAGAATATATTATTCCTTCCATACTCATGAAATCCTTACACGTTTCGGGAAAATTGATGGGACGAAGTGTTGCCTTGACAAGCGGAATGACGGGTGTCGTCGGTATAGTTTGTTGGGGAATAAGGACTTGTCCTATATGCCCGAGGTATTGTTTATTTCATTTGGGCATCCCTCGAATGGTGGGCATTCCTATGGTGGGGTTTCCAGTCTTAGAAGAAGAATGATTTTAAGCCATCAAAACTTAAAACCATTTCAAAGCTAGCTGTTGGTTGGTGAAAATAACAATACAGAGCTATTTATCTACAAACTCAGAATCTCACAGCTAAGGGTAAAATATAATAATAACAGCAGTATCTTTTCATTCAAATTTCAAATATTATTCAAAACCATATCAAAATATCCATAATGTCAAAATCCAATAATGACCGTTCATATCTGCAATATTCAAAATTACAATACTATTTTTATTTTATGGGTACATCAAAAACTGCATAAAATAAATAGTCTACTACCACAAGCAGTATCGATGTCTCTGCCTTCAACTGTTTGCGCCAAAATTGACCATAAACCCCAAATACCATGAAAGCACCAGTGTATGAATACAAATCAGCGATATTCAAACACAAATCACAGATCTCAGCAAATAACCCAAATATGTTTGCACAAAAAATAGGCAAACACCTCCAAGTCGTATGATTTAGTTGATTTTATGTTGTTCGTAGTGATTTGGATGGTTTATGCAAATACGTAAAAAACAGGGACTAAACTGTAAAAGACGCACAGATTTATAGTGGTTCGGCCAGAATGTGCCTACGTCCACTTTATATGTTATTCTCCTTTTCCGATCCGATTACAAGTACAAAGCTTTGATTACAAGTATATCAAAGTTGTTTGAAAGTTCCTTCCAGGCTTGAGCTCTCAAACTTATCTTCCATTATTGTACCCCTGCCCCTCTATTTATAGAGTGAGGTTGGGGGCAGGGGTCTAGGATGTTTATAGCTGCTGGTGGGCCTGGGCTGATGCAATCTGGACCGGCAACTTTGGTTCGGCATGCTCTGCTTCGGTCGTTGCTTGGTGGAGTTTGATTCGGTGGTGTGCAGAGGGTTGGTCCGGTCTTGGTTTGGTTCGGTGGGACTTGGTTCGGTGGGGAGACATCCGGTGATGGTTGGTCCGGTGCTTGATTCTGTGGGGCTTGGATCGGCAGTGGTTTAGTGGAGATGTTGGACCGGTAGTGGGTGGTGAAGCTTCGGTTGTAGTTGATTCGGTGGGAAGGGAAGTGGAGTTGGTTCGGTCTCGGTACTACCGAATGGATCCTATACTGAGAATGCCGAATGATCCCTTGTGCTGGGAATGCCGAATGAGCGTTCATATTTGAGAATGCCGAATGAGCCATGGGGAGTTCGAATACCGAACGAACTCAAACACTTGAACTACCGGACGAAAGCGAGGGGTTTTAAGTACCAGATGACGCTTATTACCGCATGAACTCGGGGAGTGTAGTGTCGAACGAACTCTTGCCTTGCTTTACCGAATGAACCTTTGTACTTGAATCATGAGTGAAATCCCAGACTTATATACGCTTGCTTGCTTCTTCTTGTTCCGGTCGTGGTGGAAACGCACACAACATTGATATTCCAGTTTTGACCAAAAATGGGATAACACTTTGCCCCCCAAAACATGCCTTGTGATAACAAGGCGTGTTTTGAATGGTTCCGAATCCATTAGTCATAACCATATTGCCAGAGAATATCATCCTTGACTGCTCCGAGTCGATATCCAGTTCCAAATCCAATAACCAAAGCTTGAGCCAATTCCATGTCCATCCGAACTCGACAACCGAGCCCCAAACCGTTCTTATCCAATAGCCAATAACCGAATCTAGGATCTCTCCGGGCTCCTGCCAAGCGCAATCTACACCTGACGGCCGTGATCCAGTCTCCCTGGATGTTAAGCTAGCCTCATCGTGTTCTTGCCAAGCGTAATCCACACTTGACGACCTTGGTCCAGTGTTCCTGGACGTTGAGCTAACCTCTTCAGGTTCTTGCCAAGCGTAATCCACACTTGACGACCTTGGTCCAGTGTCCCTGAACGTTGAGCTAACCTCTCCGGGTTTTTGCCAAGCGTAATCCACACTTGACGACCTTGGTCCAGTGTCCCTGGACGCTGTGTTAACCTCTCCGGGTTCTTGCCAAGCGTAATCCACACTTGACGACCTTGGTCCAGTGTCCCTGGACGCTGTGTAATGCCATGGCTTATGTCCTAAGCCGGATCCTGGTCTCTCCGGACCCTTGTGGAGCATAGTCCATACTCAACGACCTGAAAATAACAATTGATAATACATGGCCTAAGTCCTAGGCCGAATCCTGGTCACTCCGGACCCTTGTCGAGCATAGTCCATACTCGACGACCTGAATGAGTCAATTTACCATGTTCGGGCGAAGCGACTCACCCCTTGCCAGGCATAATCCATACCTGTATCAAAAATCAGATAAAAATCCAATCGAAATCCAATCCAAAATCCACATCTAAAATCCAAATCAAAGCCAAAAAACCAGAATAAAAATCCAATAAAAATCCAATCCAAAATCCACATCCAAAATCCAAATCAAAGCCATAAAACCAGAATAAAAATCCAATCAAAATCCAATCCAAAATCCACATCCAAAATCCAAATCAAAACCAGAAAACCAGAAATCCAAACCAGCATCCAAAACCGAAAACAATCATTCAAAGGAAAATCCAAATCAAAAAGCAAGAAAAACCAGGAGCTCAATCCAAGCTCCAAAACCGAAAACCAAAAACAAATGCAGTGTCCAATCCAAAAGCAAAAGATAAATTTCACAAACCATAGCATTGCAGTTTATCATCATTCAGAGCATGCCTAGGGCTATCTCTGTCCCCGTACATGTGTAAATGACTTGGTTGCTTGCCAATAGTTCGCTACTTATTTCATATTAACCTGGTCAATGGATGATCAACCGACCATCATTCCTGGGCCTCCCACCATCGTAGCTTGAGGTAGGCGGCGGTTGCTCCTGCCCCGCCGTTGCATTCCGAGGTCCAACATATTGTGGCAGTTGTCCATTCCTTACATGCTCCTCAATTATGCCCTTTAAGTGCCTGCAGCTGTTGGTGTCATGTCCATCCAAATCATGGAAGAGACAGTGCCTTCCTGATGTCCTTTCCCGTTCTGTTGGTTCTCTCCTAGCCGGCCTCCGGTAGGGAAGGCGATTCCGAGTATCCAGGTATATCCGCTCCGGCGTCTCGTTCAATCCTGTGTATGTGGAAAACTTTGGATCCTTCCATTGCTTCCTAGCATTTCTAGAATCATCGTCCAACTTCCTTTTTCCTTCGTCTTTATCCAAACCTTTGCTGGATGGTCCTCCAACCTCCACTGCATTAACCTTTTTTAACTTTAAATCCGTACTCGCATCTTCTTGCCGAAGGAACATTTCTGCCTCGTGAAAGAATTCGTCGAGATCCCATGGGGGATCTCGTATCAGAGATACCTTGAAATCCGAGTTCTCCCTGACTCCTGATACTGTTGCCATTAAAACCATCGATGGATCGGGCCGATCCACCGAAGCGACTGCGGCACTAAATCGAGTTAGAAAGGCTCTAAGCGATTCATCGATCCTTTGCTTCACCGATGTTAATGTCATCGCGTTCTTTGGTCTCTTGACATGAACTCGAAACTGTCCCAAAAACCTTTCCACCAATTCCCTCCAAGTCCTGATAGATCCTTCTCCCAGCTGCCTAAACCACATCGCAGCTAAGTCCGTTAAGTACAAAGGGAAGCATCGAGCCATCACTTCCTCCGATGCCCCCAGCACCTCCATATGTCTGGTGTACCTCATCAAGTGATCCGTAGGGTCTGCCTTGCCATCGTATACCTCCACGCTAGGTAGCTTGAACTTAGGTGGATTCTGAGCCATCCTTATTTCCCGAGCGAACGGACTCCTATTTACCCCTTCCAAGTCTCCGTTGGTCAAACCACCTCGCACAGTCTTCCTGATTATATCCACCAATCCAGCGTTGTCTGTCGGGGGTTTCCCCCGAGGGAATTCCGGTACATACTCTTCATGTGGCTCGCTAGCAGCAACGTCGGTTCTAGCCTGTTGAACTCCTTCCAAAGGTCCTCCTGTGTTGGATCTTGCGGGCCTGCCCCCAAGCCCTTGTCGATTGCCCTCTGGCTCTGCATCCTGTCCTCCATTGGGTTCCATAACCCTAGCTCCTTGTCCTGCATCCACCGCCGCTGTAGCTGTTCCTAAGTTCTGGGTCCCTGCAGTTCTCATTTGCTCCAAGAAAGTCTGCATCATCTCCTGTTGACTCTTCAACAACCTCTCTTGCAGTGAATTTGTTATGGCTTCCATTTCGTCCCGGGTTATGTAGATCGAAGCCGGTCCTTCCTCAGCTCTGGAGGATGCTTGTTGACTTCCTTCCGGTTGGCTTCTCTCAGCCCTTTGCCTTCTACTATTTAGCCTAGCCATTGTCTCCCGAATCCAAACTTCTATCTGATATAGCGGGCGCTAGTTCCTCTCAGTGAAAGCACCAAAGTATTTGCGCCAAAATTGGCCACAAACCCCAAATACCATGAAAGCACCAGTGTATGAATACAAATCAGCGATATTCAAACACAAATCACAGATCTCAGCAAATAACCCAAATATGTTTGCACAAAAAATGGGCAAACGCCTCCAAGTCGTATGATTTAGTTGATTTTATGTTGTTCGTAGTGATTTGGATGGTTTATGCAAATACGTAAAAAACAGGGACTAAACTGTAAAAGACGCACAGATTTATAGTGGTTCGGCCAGAATGTGCCTACGTCCACTTTATATGTTATTCTCCTTTTCCGATCCGATTACAAGTATAAAGCTTTGATTACAAGTATATCGAAGTTGTTTGAAAGTTCCTTCCAGGCTTGAGCTCTCAAACTTGTCTCCCATTGTTGTACCCCTGCCCCTCTATTTATAGAGTGAGGTTGGGGGCAGGGGTCTAGGATGTTTATAGCTGCTGGTGGGCCTGGGCTGATGCAATCTGGACCGGCGACTTTGGTTCGGCATGCTCTGCTTCGGTCGTTGCTTGGTGGAGTTTGATTCGGTGGTGTGCAGAGGGTTGGTCCGGTCTTGGTTTGGTTCGGTGGGACTTGGTTCGGTGGGGAGACATCCGGTGATGGTTGGTCCGGTGCTTGATTCTGTGGGGCTTGGATCGGCATTGGTTTAGTGGAGATGTTGGACCGGTAGTGGGTGGTGAAGCTTCGGTTGTAGTTGATTCGGTGGGAAGGGAAGTGGAGTTGGTTCGGTCTCGGTACTACCGAATGGATCCTATACTGAGAATGCCGAATGATCCCTTGTGCTGAGAATGCCGAATGAGCGTTCATATTTGAGAATGCCGAATGAGCCATGGGGAGTTCGAATACCGAACGAACTCAAACACTTGAACTACCGGACGAAAGCGAGGGGTTTTAAGTACCAGATGACGCTTATTACCGCATGAACTCGGGGAGTGTAGTGTCGAACGAACTCTTGCCTTGCTTTACCGAATGAACCTTAGTACTTGAATCATGAGTGAAATACCAGACTTATATACGCTTGCTTGCTTCTTCTTGTTCCGGTCGTGGTGGAAACGCACACAACATTGATTTTCCAGTTTTGACCAAAAATGGGATAACATCAACATTGCCCTTCCTAACCTATGTTGTGATGAGGGGTGAGACAGAACAACATATGTCTGGTGAATAAAAATCTCAATCTCCACTACATTATTACTTGGGCAATATAACTTAAATAGAATATGTCTTACGTTTTTCTACCTATAGCATAAGTCTTTCCAAATACAAGCCTAAAGGCTAACATAAAAAGGCTTTCCAAATATAAGCCCATAGTTAACTTGCTATTATTCCAATAACCCATATCTACCATTAATAATGTCATATCAATGCAAGAGATGGCACCCAAGTCACTTAGTACCGTTTAATCGGAATTAGGAAGACTTCGACCATTTACTACCTTATACAAGGTAGGTCCACTTCATTTACGATCCGTAATCCCAAGGCCAACTCCTCACTAGTAACTATCTTGCTGATATTGCATAACAACCCTCGTTGACGTTACCTAGATTTATAATCTAAAATATAGATGAATTAAGTTTTAATTATTTAATTGAATAACTTGGGAAATTTATAATTTATTGTATCTCCAAATGTAAATGGAATTGCAATATAATAAAATTGGAAGTTTAACAAATTGTCTTTTATGTTAAAATGGCTCTTATATTACAGAATCCTTTCAAAATATCCTTTACTGTGCCTAACCCATAACCCCTACCATTTACTCCTTCCTACATAGAGAAGAGGCAAGCCTTCACACAACCACTTAATACCTTTAACCTCTGAAGAAGGTCCTTCGTATTACGACCCATAACCACGGTGACGTCTTACATTAGTCCGACTATTCATAGGTAGGCTGTCAGATTAACTAGGTAGATTTACCCTATAGAATTTAGGAATAACCTTGCATCCTTGAAGTTATTTATTATAGGCGATGTCTCACATCAGCCCCAAAGTCACACTGTTGGTAGTTAGATTAGCTGGGCAGACTTCTGTGTTCTTTTTGACTAATCTTGCATCCCTATAACTCGATCATAGCCTTTATGCACTCTACATATATTATCACGCACATCTCACCATTTCCATAATCAAGGTCTTATAGGAAATCTTTCTTATTACGCCTTTTTAACATAAATTACCTTCCTAAGGGGATTTAATAAGATTAATTACCTATTTAACTATGCATTTATACATTATAAGTGTATATTAATTAAGCTAGTATGTGTATGTGTGTATACACGCTAATAATTTCTAAGCATGCGGGCCCCAAACTAGCATTTTAATGTCAACTCTTTAAACAATTATACAAGTCTTATTTCATATTATCAACAATACCAAAATTTCAATATTCATATTCAAGATTTCCAATAAATAGGCTTGTATAAAAAAAAATCTAAACTTAATTTATTACATCAAAATAATGGAATATTTTGATAATAGAAACATACAATTTCAATTTTTAAGCCCTATTCAACTCATTTTTCACAAAAAATAAACAAAAGAATCTCTATTTAATTCATGCGAATAGGCGGTATAAACTACGAATAAAATTCATACCTTACGTACTATCTCTTAGTCAAAATCCTTTAATCAAATTAAAAAAAGAATAAGGAGTGGAATAGAAGGTAAAATTTAAAAACTGCAAATCTACACAATTTCCATTATTGTAATAAAAACGGTTGAGATTTCAACCTAGAATTGGCATTTTGCATTGAAGGAGTTTAAGGGGTTTATAATATAATGTTTTGTGAACCAAAAATCCCCAAGGCATATTCAAGCCTCAAATTATACTACCCAATTTCCAAAATATAAAATTTAAGATTTCCACTCATAATATAGCCTTAGCTTCGCCTCTTTTGGATTTGACAACCTCTATCAGATCTCTTCTTTATATTTTATATATATATATATATATATATATATATATATATAAGAGCAAGGGATTTGTTAGATTTAGAAAATTAGAGAATTGGAGAAGAAGAAGTTGGAAACAAAAATAAACAATAAACAAAGCTAAATTATAGGATTTCTTACCTGAAACCCTAATGAAATTTTCTGAATCTTGGAAGAGATGAACTGACGGAGCTTCACTTATGTTCCCAAAATACTATGTGAATAAAAGTAAGGGGTCTAGCGTCTTATTTATAGTGATGAGAAAGCACAAAAACTGTCAGATTTAAATAACTCTAGAACGTTCAAAATTGCAAAAACCTAGTTGTCATTATATAGAAAGCGACCGACCGCCCATACCAATAGTCGAACGGTGGTGGTCTATCGGTCGAGGTCACGGGTCGACCTCTTCCCTTATTTTGGGAACGTTTGATTTTTGCCATTTTTTGATTTACTATATTCCTTTATTGATTTTTAATGTTCATGTAAACTTTAACGTTTCCTTAATCCTCAAGTTTTAAGGAAAATTTTTAAATAAAATATCTATTTGAATTCTATTTAAATTATTTTAAACCTGAAACTTTAAACGTCCATAACCATTTCGTTTAAGGTCCGTTTTCAACATATTATATATGAAAATTGATAAGAATTTCACTACGAACGCAACAACGTAAGTTTCATGGTCAAATTCTAACTTTTGCAAAATTTTCATTTTTACTCTTATCTTATTTAATTTAATTTAATTTATCCAATTTATCTTATGGTTGATTTTATGGGATGTTACTGAGATAACAAGTAAACGTTAATAATTGAATATTCTGATATTAAACACCAAACAAATTTACATGTACGAGTCGCACGACCATATTTGTGATTTCTCCAAAATACCACACAATTTAACTGATTTATAATTATAAATTAATTAAATTAATTAATATATATGAAATACTATTTATTTATTATTTATTTGATGTTTTGCGTGCTAATATTTTCAAGGTGTCATTAGTGATTATTTCGGTGCGTATATAAAAGTTATGAATGTACGTATTGATATATGATATTGATACACATTTAAATACGAGTTAAATTATATTAATTACTTAACATGGCTAAGGTATTTTGATTGTCTATTAGCCTATCCTATGGCCAGCCATGGTTTGGTGAAAAGGGAGGGATATTATCTTTTTAAATTCTAGATATAGATCTAGAATTAGTAAAAGGAGGAGAATTTATTTCATCCCTTCTCTTTTTTAAGTGAACATACCTTTTCACTTAGAAGAGCTCTCTCTCCTTGCTTCGTATCTAAGCCGTGAAATTAGGTTTGCACATAAATGTTATGTATGTACATACTGATATATGATATCGATACACACTTATATACCATTTAAATTATATTAGTTATTTAACAAGTTTGATGTATATTAATGGTTTGCTAGGCCCATCCTACGGCCAACCATGGTTTGGTGAAAGTTGAGGGATATTATCTTTTTAAATTCTAGATATAGATCAAGAATTATTAAAAGGAGGAGAATTCATCTCATCCCTTCTCTTTTTTAAGTGAACATACCTTTTCACTTAGAAGAGCTCTCTTTTCTTGCGTCCTTATCTAGGTTATGACCATCATTTCGTAATAGCCAAAAATACAAATAGCATCATCACATCAAAATGAAATATACTCGTGGTATTCTAAGCCTTTGCAATGTCCGAAGATCGATTCAGTCCAGAAGAATGCCTCGGTCAACTTTGTTCTAACGCAACGTCGATAAAGTATAAAATCTGATCTAAGTTTATATTATACTTATCATGTAGTAGATATTGGTTAGAATATATATTTAACAATTTCATATGTGCATCTGTTGTCTTCTACAACTATACGTTATTAAATCACATTGATAAATTTAGGATGTTTGATATTGTTGTTTTAGTCATTGTATTTCATATATATATATATATATATATATATATATATATAATTTCGGCATGTATTATATATATACATATATTAGTAAATATTAAAATTAATTACTAATTACTAAAAAAGGCCATTTACTAATTTTTATATACATATATATAAATTATGTATTTAAAATAGTTATAAAATTAAATATATGTATAAACATGTTTCGATTTATTTTTTTAAAATTCAATTTTTTACCATTGAACACACATACACACACACACACACACACACACACACACACACACACACACACACATATATATATATATGTTATTTGTTATAATAATTTTAAGCATAATTTATATTAACATGCAAATATAAAATATGTAAATATATAATTTATTAAAGTAATAATATTATTTTTGGCTTTGTTTGTGTGTGTGTTTATATATATAAGTTTCAATTGTCGAACATATATACATACATACATACATACATATATATATTATAATAACTTAATTAATAATCTTAAACATAGTCTAGGTTAATATATAAATATAAAGTATGTAAATGCATATCTTATTAAAATAATAAAATTATTTTCTATTTTGTTTATAAAAAAAATATTACATGGTCGAAAAAGAAATAAATACAAATAAATTGATCTATTATTTATTTTGCCGTAAAATACATACTTTAATTATTTTCTGGTTTTAAACAGTTGTGATTAAAATAATAATAATTCTCATTTATTTGGCACTAGTAAATAAAGAAATACATATTTTAGTAATTAGAATATATTTTGATTGATTTACATAAATCTAAATTTGAATTTGAAATAGTTTACTTAGTCAAAATTAGATATTTAAGGTATTAAATTTGATTTTAAATTTTATCGACTTGATCAAAATCTAATCAAATATTTTAAAGGTTTATTTTATTTAATATATAAATAAAATCTAAAATTATATATAAATATATATATTTAATTAATATTTTGAGATAGCCAATGCATATACAAATGGCGAATGTATAAGTAGTAGATGTAAATCTAAACACTATATAAGTATACGTTAACTATGTATGCATATTGATATGTTGCATGTATACATTATACACATACGAGTATATACTAATATACTCATTAATTATATAAAATATTTTTAGTTAAATTTATTAGTTAAATATATTATAAAATTAAATGAAATTGGATTTTGTTTAAATTATTTAGTTTGGATCCAGTACAACCTGTTAGACTTCATAAATCCACTATGATCTATAATAGGAAAAATATTTGAATTCTACCTATTTCACTCGCTTCCGATTGGCCTGGTTCTAACACCAAGGCTTTTTCTTTTTGGGTATGTACAAGGAAATATAGATATTCTCTGTATCTTCCAACGAAGGGTAATGCTTATTTGATTGACATCCCAAGTGATTGATTTGGTGTTATTGATATTTTATTTTATCATTTCTTCTAAACATGTTCGTAGATAAGTTTTGGTTCTTGCTCTTAGTGTCATAACATGAATTTAATCTATACTATACTATTAAAACTGAGTCCTAAAACGTCTTCTCTCTTTCATTCTCAACTTTGTCTTTTGAGTTCTCTCCGGTTACATGTAACATCCTTTCAATCCATTTCTCAAATATATTCTCCTCTCACTTTACTTTCAGGAATAAAAAATCCTCCCACACCAATAAATATCCTCCCCTAATTTACCTAGTCTTATTTATTTTTTAAGCTACAAATTAAATTATACACCCTTTAATCTACCATAGATCAGATCTTCTCAGTGTTGACTTCAAAAATGGCACGACACCAAAACCCTATTGAAATAGTAAGATCTAGCAAATACTGTAAGAAAAGTAAGGGATACACAATAATTTTTGTAGTGGTTCGGAAATCTTTGGCCTACGTCCGCTTTTTATTTTTTTATTAGAGGTTTGAGAGTCGCTAGTACAAGGGATTTACTGACCTAAATACAGAACAACAAATAGTAGCTTCTTGAGTAACTTCAATGGAGGAGAGATAGGAGATGAAGAAGAAGAAGTGCCAAAAGTCCTCTCTTAGTTGCTATAAGGTCTGTATTTATATGGAAAGTCGCCAGCCAGTTGAGTAGAAGGCCCGAGAGGTAGAGGGTCTAGGTCCAGGTCTAGAGGAGTACGAGAACCAAAAGTCGCTCCATTCACCAATAAAACCTCTTGGTACTAAGAGGTTCCTCTCCACACCGACTGGTCTTTTGGGGAGAAATTCCTTCCTTACAATTTTTTTCCTTCCTATCTTGGTTATGTTGTGCTCAATCACTTTTCCTAGATAATTGAGTTGTTTTTTATAATTTCCTTGATATTGCTTGTCTTTTCTTGCTTTCTTTGCGTTTTCTCATAAATCCTTTGAGTTGCTCGTCTATCTTTAAGAAAAGTACTCCATGATGATTGTTTGGGGTAATGTTTGAAGTACAAGGGGTTTGGGAGATCCAAAGTGGAACAAAAAGCTTTTGGTGCCGAAAGCTTCCTCTCGGTGATAGAACTCCATATAGTTGCATTCCCTTTAAAACTTCTAAAGTATCATCCTTTTGTCCTTCCAAACATGTTTCCAAGTTCGTGAATCATTTTATCTTCATCTTAATGTTATAATTCCAGTTGAAAATTCACTTAGTCAAAAAGCCGATTAACACTTGCCCTCTAAAATACGCCTCACGGATGTAAGGCATGTGTTGCTCAAGAACAAGTTTCGGCAGTAATCAATCTTTGAGAGTGGAGCCTCTAACCATCCATCGATATCAAACTTGGTGAGTCATATGGTTCCTCCAAATTCACTTGTAAAGCAAAGGTCATTCTAGACTATCATAGCTAAGGACATTAGTCCTCGATTAAGTGTTCATAAATCGTAATCATTTCGTGTTCATCTGGAGCTATCATATCGTACATTGAAATCTTCCTGTATTCGTCCGATATTTATCTATTTTAGTCTGATTACAAGGCGTTCAAATCCTTATAATGGGTCAACGTTCGTTCCAAGGTCCGATCTTACTGGATCGTTTATCATTCAAACTAGGGTTCGATCTCTTCGGATCATTTATCATCCAATCTAGGGTTCGATCTCTCCGGATCATTTATTATCCAATTCAGGGTTCGATCTCTCCAGATTACTTAGCATCCAATATAGGGTTCGATCTCTTCAGATCATTTAACATCCAATATAGGGTTTGATCTCTCCAGATTGTTTATCGTCCAATCGAGGGTTCGATCTCTTAGGATCGTTTAGCATCCGATCTAGGGTTCAATCTCTCCAGATCCTTGTTAAGTCTAATCTGCTTGCTCTCTAGCAAGTGGACTCACGTCCAGGCAAGTCCATCCACTCACCCTTTGATGAGGGGACTTACTTTTTATATCTCAGATCCTTACTGAGCCCAATCCACTCACTCTCCGAAGAGGGGGCTCAACGTCCAAGCAAGTCCATTGATTTACTCTCCGATAAAAGGACTTACCTCTTACGGTCATCACCCCGTTTCTCCAGACCAGACTACCACAATCAATCAGTATCAGCCATCACATTCAAGTGGTTTATAAAATCCTAATCAAAATCAGCAGGTCATCAATGTCCGTTATTGTTTCCTAATCGTTGTCAGTCATCACTTATGAAGCCTAAGTCAAAGCATCTAGTAAACATCAAAACATCTAATCCTATCAAGGATCACCTTCAGACTCCTAACTCAAAACGTGGCTAGGGACCGATCAGGATCCCACACACGTGTAAGCGGTCTGATGGTGATATTGCATCATTTATTTAAAATAAAATATGAGATAAGGGAATCGAACTTACTCCAATACATCCTGATTTTAAGGTTATTATCCAATGGAAGTCTCTGATCCATAATTTCATCCTACCCCTTGTTCCTACAGTGAGCTTCAGGTTCCAACTTCTGCAGTTTTGTATTTGCATTTGGATCTGCCTCTCTAGTTCCAGCATCACCCATTCCAGGCATTAGATCTCATCATGTATCCAAATCAACTGTGCCTTCGAGTAAATCCACTCGGTACCGAGAGGATTAAGGTCGGTACCGACTAGTTCTAGTCGTGGGGGCATTGTTCCAGTTTGCTCCGCTCTAATTTCAAACATTCCTGCATTGGTTTCTAGCTTGGGTTCTAAATTCCTGCTGCTTCGGCTATTCGTTGTTGTTCCATCTTCCTAAAAAGTCCATTAGCATGTCCTATTATTGAGCCATTGTTCCATCTTTCATCTCTTTCATCATTCTCTCCATCTCCTCTCTAGTTACACAGATGGATTGATTAGAACCTAAGGACACCTCTTGGTTGCCCTTGCCATATGCTCTGATTGATTCCCTTCAAACATAGATCTGGTATTAGGCCTCTTCATCTTCTTCAAACTTTAGATCCAAGCTCTCTTTTCTCAGTGAAAGCACCAAAATATTGAAGCCAAAAATGGTACAACATCCAAAAACCTATTAAAATAACGAGATCTAACAAATAGTGTAAGAAAAGTAAAGGGGACATAAGAATTTTTATAGTGGTTCGGCAATCTCTGGCCTACGTCCAGTTTATATTTTGTTTATTATAGGTTTAAGAGTTACTAATACAAGAGATTTACAGTTCTAGGTCTTAGAACAACAAATAGCAGCTTCCTAAATGACTTTAATGGAGGAGAGATGAGAGATGAAGAAGTGTCAAAAGTCCTATCTTGGTTGCTATAAGGTCTGTATTTATAGGGGAAGTCGCCAGTTGATTCGAAGGCCCAGAAGGTAGAGGGTCAAAGTCTAGGTCCAAAGCCAGCACATTCACCAATAAAAACCTCTTGGTATCAAGATGTTCCTCTTGGCGTTGTCTGGTCTTTTAGGGAGAAATCCCTTCCTTATAATTTCTTTTTCCTTCCTGCCGTGGTTTTATTGTAATCCAATCACTTTTCCTTGATAATTGAGTTATTTCTGATATATTTTTTTAACACTGCTTGTCTTTTCTTGCTTTCTTTGAGTTCTTCTCACAAATCCTTAGAGTTGTTCGTCTAATCTTGAGAAATGTACTCCATGGTGATTGCTTGAGGTAATGTTTAAAGTACAAGGGGTTTGAGAGATCTAAAGTGGAACATAAAGCTCTTGGTACCGAGAGGTTTCTCTCAGTACTTAGAGGTCCACTTAGATCCATTCCCTTTGAAACTTCTAAAGTATCATCGTTTTGTCCTTCCAAACATGCCGTGAATGATTTTTTTCATCTTGACGTTCTAATTCTAGCCGAAAATCCACTTGGTCAAAATGCCGGTTAACACTTAGTAAATTCTAATTTTATTTTACTTGAATGTTCAAACTTGAGTCATATTTAGTTTCTTAATTGTTTAATGGTAGCTAATGTTACAAACTAATTATGCCAATCATGCTATTATTTTTCTTCTTTATTCCTCCTGCAGTAGAGCATGCAAGGTAATTCTACTATTGATTTTTTTATATGTATATATAAGTTTGGTTTTGTTTTTATGAATTTCTCCCGTCCTTAAAATAAATAACTTCGAACCTCAAAATAATTTCATTTTAATGTTATAACCAGATAACCTTTCACCTCCTAATTCATTTATGTAGATATATACATCTTCCATTTTCATTTTGCTAGGGTATTACAACTTACACTGACCTAACTTATCCTCTCATCCGCTTATCCTCTTGACTCACCAATATACACCTACCTTTTTGTAACCTTTTTATTTTCTCAAAACCATAAATCAACTTGTCCTCTCAATTTTTCTTCAAACAACAAAATCAAAATTTCTTCATCCAACTTCTCCATAGCCGATCTTTTTTTAATTTAACGCTTCACTGAGATATATAAGTCCAGTTAATTTTATTACAATCTAGTTGTTGTCGACTTTAATTGAAACTAGAATTGTCATTTTTTAAACTATGTAACCCTACCTAAGATTAACATAGTAAAGAATAACTTGCAGCTTAAATGAGATGTTATGGTATAACATATTAAAGAACATTAATTACAACTTCGATCAAAAATATCCATTTTTTGTTGGTTGAACAAAAAAAAGGAATAACAATAAAACCAGCTGTAGTAGAAAATTATATGATATAGTCAAATATATTTAATTATGATAATTCATTAACTAAGAAATTCAACAGGTTTGAAAAATATTGATTTACATACTTTTTCTAAATAGAATAAAATATCTGAACTTACCTAATTTGGAATTCATGAAAAAAAATTATATTTCTCATCTCGTTTTATTTTGTCATTAATGATTAACATAACCGAAAATAATTATGTTCGAGTATTACTAGGGCGAACCCGTGCTTTACACACGGATCTATTGCCAAAATGTTATAGTACTAATATGCAAAGATGGAATGACAGAGTGTTAATATTTCCATAGGTCAATTATTGATTTATAAAAATATTGTATATTACTTTGTCAATATTTTAGAATCCGCTGACTTGTAAATTGTAATTAAAAATTATATTCAAGCTACTGTAACATCAAACATCGGTTTCAATGCCATGGTCATTGGGAACTTAAGAACCTAGAGTTATAAATTTTGCAAATGTTAATTCATCGCGATAATAACTTCCATTCATGCGATTAGAAAAAGACAACACCCGTTAGTTAGGAATCACATACGTTGGTTTAAACACAGCCAATGTTGAAGAAACATGAAATAAGAATATTATGGCTGGTGTTAGGCATGAAACGTACAGAAGAGAAACATTATCTTGGAATCAATTTGATCAACTAAACCATTAATGAATCAAAGTAAAACAAAAAGGAAGTACATTGGTGAACTATACCTTGTTGTTTACAAAACAAGGTGAATTCATTTGATAAATATTCATTACCACGATCTGAGTGTAATATTTTAAATTTAACTTTTAATTGTGTTTCGACCTCTGCTTTGTAAATTTTGAATTTATCAAAAGCCTCATCTTTAGTATTCATTATATATACATATGCATATCTAGTATAATCATCAATGAATGTTATATAGTATTGGTTACCACCATAGGTGATATGGCTTTTTAAGTCACCCACATCACTATATACCAAATCAAGCAAACCAGTTTTCCTTTCTACGGATTAAAAGGATTTTCGGTGTATTTTTGCTTGAACACATATTTCACATTTAGAGATGGTATCGAAATTACAATCAGAAATTAATCCTAATTTATACATATTTCTAATGGAATTATAATTAACATGTCATAATCTACTATGCCATAAATTAATAGAATCAACAATATAAACAGAAGATTTCTTTATTATATTCAAGTTAATCATGCCATTTACAAGAGTATCCTTGTCCAATGAAACTACCATTCTTAGACAACACTAGCTTATCAGACTCATACCCCATCTTGAATCCTCATTTGTTAAGAAGGTATCCAGAGACTAAATTCTTACACATGTCAGGTACATAAAATACATTGACTAATGTAAGAACTTTTCCAAAGGTGAAAGGAAGTTTTATAGTGCCTTTTCCCAGAACTTTGCTTGGAACCTTATTTGCTCCAGTAACTTCGTCGGCTTCTCCTTTATTTTCTTCGTAACTCGTGAACAAATTACGGTCTTTGTAGATGTGAATGGTTGCTCCAGTATCAAACCACCAATCATTACCATTGCCGCTAACGGAGTTCGCCTCTTGCACTATAGCCAAAAGCGAGTCTTCGACCACATTCACTTTTCGTTGTATCTTCCGTAGACGGCAGTTTCGAGTATAGTGGTCAGGTTTAGTATAAAAATAATAAGCATCTTTCTTTTTGTTGTTGGTTTTGGAATGATTTTTCTTCTTAAATTGTGTCTCTTTCTTTGGCTTTAGATTATCAGTAATTTCAACCTTATTTGCTTTAGAATGGGATTTGTTTACGGATTATCATCTAGATTGCGTTTGCGAGAGTCTTCTTCGGTACGAAGATGATGTTGTAAATCGTCTAAATTATAATCCGTTTCCACATGCTTCATCCTTTTCTTATAATCATTCCAACTATACGAAAGTCTAGAAATTATAAGTCCAGTAACAAAATATTCAGGGAGATCAATTCTAGCATCTTTAAGTTTTAACCAACAGTAAGATTTCGCTTGCTTGTCCAATTATGGACTTATTGGTGACCATTTTGAAATCCATAATAGAGTAATAAGAAACTTTTTATTACTTGCCTCGGATATGCGGTACTTATTCTCCAAGGCAGTCCAGAGTGTCTTCGCTATTTCCAAGGTCCTATGAGCATTGTAGACTGGGGTAGATAGCGCATTCAGAATATGGCCTCTGCACAGAAAATCATGCTCTTTGCGCTTTGCACGTTTAGCCTTTAGAGCAGCATCATTCTTATCAGTTTCCTCCGGGATTTCTTCCAAGTCATCTTCCAAAATGTAGAACAACTTGACGGTGACCAAGAAAAATTTCATTGTCCCTTACCAACGAATGAAATTGTCGCCATCAAAACGCTCTAATCGAGTTAGATGCTGATTCATAACTTGTAGAGCGCTCGAAACTTCCATGGTTGAAAAATATTGTCTAAAATTTGTTGGGGATTTTGCGGTTCGAAGCGAATTTGATGGCGATTGCGATGAAGATAATGCTATACTTACAACTTCAAGGATCTATGGAATAGATTCTTTCAAACAATAGTTCAACCCACCAGGTACGAACGGGTTATCAAACTATCGACTTTCAGGATTCAATGAAGCCTTATAACAGTGTAATCTGATTCAAAGTTTGTACGCCTTTGATCCGACCAAGAACACTTTAGTATTTGATATCTGATGATGCAATATGTAGAGAAAGGAATAAAGAAGAAGAAGAAGAAACAAATCTGCAACGATTCAGCGTTTGCAACACCTTATAGGCGTTACAAAATATAGAGTAATGGAAGTGCAGCGATTAGCAACACTTCCTTGGCGTTGCAAATCTGCGTAGAAAGAAGAAGAAGAACATGAATTAATTTCTAACACTGTCTGGGCGTTGCTATTTATAGATGTGAAGAGGCATCCATTCGTAAAGGGTTGTGTCCCTTCCCAATGTTTCAAAACCGTTGCTAACAGTCACATATATTTGAATTGAAACATCGCGTCTATTCATTTTACAACGTTCAGAGAATGTTAAAAATTTCCAGCCCTTTATTTAAAATCAGAAATTTTGGTTATGGGTCCTTAACGGGTTGAAATCTAACCCATTACTGTTTACATTTGATCCAAAAATATTTTCGGATCTGAACCCGAAACTCGTACCCGGCCCGGTTCGGTCGGACGGACGGCGGCGGCGCGCATGTGGTGTTGCATGACTTCTTTACTCACAACAAAGCAAACATGTGGGAGCCCAAGACCCCAACATCCATATGAGAAAGTTATAGTTATACAAATATATTGTATAATTTTCTGACATGTAGGACTAATTGATTTCTTCTTCCCTCTTTAATTCTTCTATTCCAAATCAAAACCCAAAGCCCCAAAACTATATTTGAAAATTTTACAACAGTCTCCGCCAATTTTCAAAATAAGAAAAATAAATAAATAGGACGGCTGAATCACTACAATGACTTCCTACATACCCAAGTAGGATTAAGCCTATGTGGTTCTAAGATCAAGTTTTGCATCATCGTAAAAACCAACACATAAATAAAAGGCATCTTTTGGATTTGAACCTTTACTTGGTGCAAACGATTCAAAGCCTTATCGAGATTCTATGGTGAACGTATCTTGAACCAAGTATCCCTAATGATAAACTGAAACAATCACACACGTTTATTTCCTTAGGTAAAGTGTTTTGTATTGCTCAGCACGTTAATGGTCATGTGCTTAAATCTGGTTCATGAGCCTACTTAGAAAGCGGTCTTACTTTCCTGGGAAACAACCTGATTTCCATACTCATATAGGTAAGTCTCTTAAGGTGTTTCTGCGATACACCTTTTAAGGTTTCTAGACTTATTAAGAATACATATCCATCCTTTGTTCTTGCAGAATCCAACACTAAATATTATGGGATTATTGATTTAGTGTTCCATAATCATTCTCTATACTTGTTGATATCCATTGAACTTTGTCTATCCTTTTCAAGGCATAAGTTGGGTTTCTGTTAAGGATGATCAACCTTCGTTCACAGACCTTAGTCCCATTTCTTATGACTTTATAGAAACCATTGTCTTTGGAAGACTCTTTGCAAGTGGGTCAGCTACGTTTTTTCTTCGTTTCCATGTAGTCAACAGTTATAAATTCTCTTTTGAGTAACTGTCTCACCATTTGATGTCTTAGACTCACATGATTAGACTTCCATTATATGTCTTATTAGACACATTGTATATCGTTTCTTGATTGTCACAGTTAATCAAGACTGCTGGAGATGGCTTCTTTCATAAAGGGATTTCCATTAATAAATTCCTAAGTCATTCAGTTTCTTTACATGCATCTGCTAATGCAATCAATTATGACAACATTGTTGAGTCAGAAATACAGGTCTGCTTCTTGGAAGCCCAAGACACAACAACGCCTCCTAATGTAAAGATCCATCCATTCGTAGACTTGGACTTGAATTCTACATTGTTCCAGGTTACATTACTATATCCTTCTATCACAGCAGGATATCCTTTATAACATAAACCATATTCAATGGTTCCTTTCAAATAGGCTAAAACTCTGGAAATAGCTTTCCAATGTTCGAAACCTGGATTACTCGTAAATCGACACAATACACTTATAGCATGTGCGATGTCTGGTCTAGTGCAATGCACAGCATACATAAGACTTCCAATAACACTGGAATACTTTAGTTGAGAGATAGTGCGTCCAGTGTTCTTTTCTAATTTAATACTAGGATCTAAAGGAGTTGGTGCTGGTTTGTCATTTAATGACCATACTTTTGTAGGAATTTCTCTATGTAATGAGATTGAGCTAGTAATAGCTCCCCCTCTTTCCTAACAATTTTAATTCCAAAAATTACATCAGCCTCTCCTAGATCTATCATATCGAATTTAGAAGGCAGAAACTTTTTAGATTCATTCACACAGGATATATTGGAACCAAATATTAGCATTTCATCAATGTATAAACATATTATAATACTACCCTTGTTATGCGATTTGCTATAAATACATTTATCATCATCATTAACAATGAATCCATATGACAGTGCAACTTTATCAAATTTCTCATGCCATTTCATGGGAGCTTGCTTCAGGCCATAAAGAGATTTCACTAATTTACAAATTTTCTTTCTTGGCCTGGGGTTTTGAAACCTTCAAGTTGTTCCATATATAGATATCTCTTCGTTTAAATCTCTATTTAAAAAAGCAGTCTTTACATCCATTTGATGTATGACTATTTTATGAATTGATGCAAGTGCAATGAAACAGCGTATAAAAGATATGCAAGCAATTGGAGCATATGTATCAAAATAATCTACTCCATATTTTTGCTTATATCCCTTAGGAACTAATTTGGCTTTAAACTTATCGATGGATCCCTTTGTATTCAACTTTTTCTTGAATATCCATTTACATCCTATAGATTTAGCACCAGGAGGTAAATCAGTTAAAACCCAAGTTTGGTTTAACAGTATGGAATTCATTTCATCATTGATAGCTTCTTTTTAGAAATTAGAATCTCTGGAACTCATAGCCTAAGAACAAGTTTTGGGATCGTCATCGACGTTCATTACATATTTAGTCACATTAAGGACTTTGTTCTTATTGCCTTCTACAAGATATGTAATGAAGTCAAGACCATAGTCCTTCTCTATTCTCGCTCTTTTACTTCTCCGTTATTCAGTACTATCATCTGGTATAGATACTTCCTTGCTGTTTTGAGCAGAAGCATAATCATCGTCATTGATATCATTAGCCACACTAGGTTCTGGACTAGATGATCTCAATGGGACCTCAACAGTTTGATTTTCAAAAAATTCTACATCTACAGATTCGATAACTTCTAAGATGTCAAGAATAAGGAATCTATAAGTTATACTATTAAGTGAATATCCTATGAAAACACATTTAAATGCTCTATTTCCTAACTTTGGTCGTTTAGGGTCTGGTTTTCAAACATATGCTAAACAACCCCAAATTTTAAGTCTAGTTAGGCTAGGTTTCCTATTAAAATATAATTCATAAGGGGAAATATTATTCTTTTTTAGTGGAACTCTATTTAAAATATAACATGCAGATAACACATCATCACCCCATAGGTTATAAGGTAAATTAGAACTTATGAGCATAGCATTAACCATTTCTACTAAAGTTCTATTCTTCTTTTCAGCAACACCATTTTGTTGTGGTATATATAGGGCAGTACATTAGTGAACTATACCTTGTTGTTTACAAAACAAGGTGAATTCATTTGAGAAATATTCACCACCACGATCTGAATGTAATATTTTAATTTTAACTCCTAATTATGTTTCGACCTCTACTTTGTAAATTTTGAATTTATCAAAAGCCTCATATTTAGTTTTCATTCGATATACGTATGCATATCTAGTATAATCATCAATGAATGTTATAAAGTATTGGTTACCACCAGAGGTGATATGACTTTTTAAGTCACTCGCATCACTATATACCAAATCAAGCAAACATTTTTCCTTTCTACGGATTTAAAGGATTTTCGGTGTATTTTTGCTTGAACGCATATTTCACATTTAGAGATGGTATCGAAATCACAATCAGAAATTAGTCCTAATTTATGCATATTTCTAATGGAATTATAATTAACATGCC
This sequence comes from Allium cepa, assembly GCA_030765085.1. Classification (NCBI taxonomy): domain Eukaryota; kingdom Viridiplantae; phylum Streptophyta; class Magnoliopsida; order Asparagales; family Amaryllidaceae; genus Allium; species Allium cepa. The sequence goes on from CM060941.1 coordinate 230,111,513, forward strand.
CTAATCTACTAAGCCATAAATTAATAGAATCAACAATATAAACATAAGCTTTCTTTATTAGATTCAACTTAATCATGCCTTTACAAGAGTATCCTTGTCCAATGAATCTACCATTCTTAGACAACACAAGCTTATCAGACGCATACACCATCTTAAACCCTCCTTTGTTAAGAAGGTATACAGTGACCAAATTCTTACACATGTCAGGTACATAAAATACATTGATTAACGTAAGAACTTTTCCAGAGGTGAAAAGAAGTTTTTAGTGCCTTTTCCCAGAACTTTGCTTGAAACTTTATTTGCTCCAGTAACTTCGTCAGCTTCTCTTTATTTTTTCCGTAACTCTTGAAAAAATTACGGTCTTTGCAAATGTGAATGGTTGCTCCAGTATCGAACCATCAATCATTATCATTGCCGCTAACGGAGTTCGCCTCTTGCACTACAGCCACAAGCGAGTCTTCGACCACATTCACTTTTTGTTGTTTCCTCCGCAGACGGCAGTCTCGGGCATAGTGGCCGGACTTGTTACAAAAATAACAAGCATCTTTCTTTTTGTTGTTGGTTTTGAAATGATTTTTCTACTTAAACTATATCTCATTCTTTGGCTTTAACTTATCAGTAATTTCAATATTATTTGCCTTAGAATGTGACTTAGTTTGCGCATTATCATCTAGATCGCGTTTGCGAGAGTCTTCTTCAATACGAAGATGACGCTGTAAACCGTCTAAATTTTATCTATTTCCGCATGCTTCATCTTTTTCTTATAATCATTCCAACTATGCGGAAGTCTAGAAATTATAACTCCAACAACAAAATATTCAGGGAGATCAATTTCAGCATCATTAAGTTGATTCACCAATAGTAAGATATCGCTTACTTGTCCAATTATGGACTTATTGGTGACCATTTTGAAATCCATAAAGTTAGTAACAAGAAATTTTTTATTACTTGCCTCGGATATGCGGTACTTATTCTCCAGGGTAGTCCAGAGTGCCTTCGCTGTTTCTAAGGTCATATGAGCATTGTAGACTAGGGTAGATAGCGCATTCAGAATATGGTCTTTGCATAGAAAATCGTTCTCTTTGCGCTTTGCACGTTTAGCCTTTAGAGCAGCATCATCCTTATCAGTTTCCTCCGGGATTTCTTCCAAGTCATCTTTCAAAATGTAGAACAACTTGACGGTGACCAAGAAAAATTTCATTGTCTCTTGCCAACGAGTGAAATTGTCGCCATCAAAATGCTCTAATCGAGTTTGATGCTAATTCATAACTTGTAGAGCGCTCGAACCTTCCATGGTTGAAAAATATTGTCTGAAATTTGTTGGGATTTTGCGGTTCGAGGCGAATTTGGTTGCGATGAAGATAATATTGTACTTCCGACTTCAAGGATTTATGGAATAGATTATTTTAGACAATAGTTCAACCCACCAGGTACAAATGGGTTATCGAACTATCAACTTTCAGGATTCAATGAAGTCTTATAACAGCGAATCGGATTCAAAGTTTGTACGCATTTGAATCCGACCAGGAACACTTTATATTTTATATCCGATGATGCAATATGTAGAGAAAGGAATGAAGAAAAAGAAGAAACAAATCTGCAACGATTCAACATTTGCAACACCTTACAGGCGCTACAAAATATAGAGTAATGGAAGTGCAGCGATTAGCAACACTTTCTTGGCGTTGCAAATCTGCATAGAAAGAAGAAGAAGAATATGAATTAATTGCTAACACTGTTCGGGCGTTGCTATTTATAGATGTGAAGATGTATCCATTTGTGAAGGGTTGCGTCTCTTCCCAATGTTTCAAAACCGTTGCTAACAGTCACATACGTTTGAATTGAAACGTCGCGTCTATTCATTTTGCAACATTCAAAAAACGTTATAAATTTCCCGCACTTTATTTAAATTCAGAAATTTCGGTTTTGGGTCCTTAACGGGCTAAAATCTAACCCGTTAATGTTTACATTCGATCCAAAAATATTTTTGGATCCAAATCCGGAACCCGACACGATTCAGTCGGATTGACGGCGGCAGCGCACGTATGGTGTTGCATGACTTCTCTCCTCATAACAAAACAAACATGTGGGAGCCCAAGGCCCCAACATCCACATAAGAAAGCTATATTTATACAAATATATTGCATAATTTTCTAGCATGTAGGACTAATTGATTTCTTCTTCTCTCTTTATTTCTTCTCTTTCAAATCAAAACCCAAAGCCCAAAACTATATTTGAAAATTTTACAACATGGATCACGTATTAAATATACTACACCTCATAATGGAAGTTAACAAAGTAGGAATCGTTGTAGGTGTAAAGTGAGTCAGTCTTATACTTTGATATTTATCTTATGCCAATTGATTTACAGGAACATGATTTACTATCTTAACATATGCAAAATGCATCTGTAACTTTAAGTTCTATCCAATAGTATATAATTTGTAAAATATAATCTAACTAATGTCATATTTCCATGGCAATATACATGGTATTGAAACATGATTTATTACTTATATTTTATGTTGAAACCAAAAAAAGTTAATTGTTATATTAAGAAATTTCTGTAATTGAGGGTAAAAGATACTACTTAGATTCAAATCTGAATATTGTCTTAACTCAAGTAGCATGCATTATTTACTGCTAACATGGGGTGTAGCAGTATTGCTCGTAAAGCAGTTGCAGTTTTAGGTGCTTGTTATAAAACCTAAGGAGATGATACAAATTATAATTCAGTTCATGTATGTTGTGCCTACGTCATATACTATACTGTGTAAAAACCTAATATTTGACCTTGAAATATTTCGATTTTGTATGGACATGTTAAAAGAGTACTTATTTCTATCCGTAAAATACAATTATGTTTATGTTAAACTAATAACAATGTGAACTTTCATTTAAAATATAGGGTAAAATATATCATTCTCTGAGATTGCAGCTGAAACTGATCCATCAAGGTCCCTAGAATTTCAAATGCAGATTAGGTAGCCATGTTGAACAGCTTAAAAACTAATCTCAGTCGGAGATCATTGCAAATCACTGCAATAGCACATTCAGGCTAACATGTTAATTAAGGTACTCGGTGTGGAATGTCTTCCCAATTGGATAAAGTACTAAGTGGACTGACTGTAATATTGTCTGTTGTCCAAGCTGTGGTTCACAGAAGCTACAGTCTACATTACCTGCAATATGCACAGAACTGCAGAAGCAATGTCTTAGTGAAAATATTTATTTACGTAAAAAATCACTTAATCAAATTAAGTGTTTTCTTAGTTGGGTATCCATCACGTGTTCCTACAGTTAATGCGATATACCATTTTTCAATTATTTACCGTTGGAAAAAAATGAAAATGAGTAAATTTACCTGCTTCCAGTTCGTTCAGTTTGTATAGTTACTTTGTTCTGCATTAAGCATAACATTCATGACTTCCATCTGGTTCTGTAAAAGGAAACTAAGGTAGTGCTTGGCTCGTTATCTTTAGTTTTGAATTTTCGCCCATACGAAATGCACATGACGCATTTATATTGTTGAAAACGACACATTTAGAAAGCAAAGTTTGTTAGAGATGATGCGGGGAGAAGAAACTAATTATATTTCATACAAATGTTCTTCCTTGCAAACAACACAAAATGACCACATATTTATAGTGGTTTACATACCCTTACAAATAGACACGATCTTTTAGATAGACACTTCTTCACTCTAATGGACACGGCTCTTCACTCAATAGACACGACTCTTCACCTTATTATTAATTTGAGTTAATTCTTAAACAAATTCCTCCCTTAAACTCAAACATTTTCCAACCTTCATTCCAATCATAATCTTACAATTTTCGAGCCGCACTTTTGATAGCGGCTTTGTAATATATCTGCCACTTGATCACGGCTTGCAGCATGACTTATTCGCACGTTGCCTTTCTTCACATATTCTCGAATAAAATGAAAGCGAACATCTATATGCTTGCTTCTTTCATGGTGCACTGGATTCTTTGCCAACTCAATTATTGATTTATTATCGATTTGTATTTCAATTGCTTCGTACTGCTGGGGTTTTAACTCATATAACAAATTTCTCAACCATACTGCATGGCATACACACAAAGATGCTGCCACATACTCTGCCTCACATGTTGACAATGTCACTATTGGTTGTTTCTTTAAGAGCAGCATGAAAGCAGTATCTCCTATATAGAAGACATATCCTGATGTGCTTTTTCGATCATCTACATCTTCACACCAATCGCTATCAAAGTAACCCACCAGCTTGTATTCATTTGTCTTAGAGTAGAGTAACCCGAGTGACTCCGTTCCTCGTATATATCGAAGAATCCTCTTAACCGCCTTCAGATATGAATATTTTGGCTCCTCCATGAACCGGCTTACTATGCCGACACTATAATACCGTAGATTTTCAATCAAACTTTGGTATTTTTTTGCATCCACTCGATCTCTTTCATCAAATTTAGAGAGTTTCGTACCAAGTTCCATCGGCGTTGCTACTAGATTGCACTCTTCCATCTTGTTCTTCTTCAAAATGTATTTTGCATAAGCCTCTTGTGACACAAATATTCTATTTCTTCCTTTCCTGACTTCAAGACCAAGAAAGTATTTCATTAACCCTAAATCTGTCATTTCAAACTCTCGAGTCATGGCCTCTTTATCTTTTATCATCTCCACATTATTCCTTATGAATATTAGGTCATCAATATAAAGAGCAACATATATCAAGTTTCATTTTTCTTTTTTCACATATAGTGCATGCTCGTAGGGACATTGTACGAACATGTTGTCCTTGAAATAGGTGTTAATTCGGGTGTTCCATGCACGAGGCGCTTGCTTTAGTCCATATAGTGCCTTCCTTAACTTCAATACCTTACTCTCCTCCCTAGCTTTCATGTACCCTGGTGGTTGCTCCATGTATACTTCTTTTCAAGTATACCATTTAAAAATGCTGATTTTACATCCATTTGATAGATCGACCACTTGAATTGTGCTGCTTATGATATGAGAAGCCTAATTGTTTCCATTCTCGCCATCGGGGCAAAGACTTCGTCATAGTCGATCCCCGCCTTTTGTTTGTATCCCTTCGTGACTAGGCGTGCCTTATACATTCCTATCTCACCGTGGGCATTCACCTTTTTCTTATATATCCATTTTACTCCTATGGGTTGATATCCTTCTGACAAATCCACCAAGTCCCAAGTTTCATTTCTACCGATAGCCTTCATCTCTTCATCCATCGCAGCTTTCCATTTCTTATCTCTCACTGCTTCTTCAAAAGTAATATTCTCAGCATCTGCCAAGAGACATATCAAGTGTATTTCATCTGCTGACTCGTATAGGTCTTGCAAACTTCGCATCTTTGGTTGCCTTGACTCTTCTTCATCATTAGATATTTGAGGTATTATTGGTGTGCGTATCGATGTAGTAGTTAATAATTCTTCTTTTTCTTCCTTCTACATCACTTCCATTTGGTTGTTCCAGTCACATGCTTCATTCACCTGCACATCTCGGCTTACAACCACCTTTTTTTCAATTGGGTTGAATAACTTGAAAGTTTTTGTCTTTTCATCATATCCAATGAATATGTACTTCTTGCTCTTATCATCTAATTTGGCTCTTCTTTGATCTGGTATACGCGCATATGCCAAACTATCAAATACTTTTAAATGCGATACAGTTGGTTTTTGTCCGCTTCAAGCTTCCTGTGGTGTTTGATCTGCCAAAATCGCATGTGGACACCGATTTTTCACATACACTGCACATTGTACTGCTTTTATCCAGAATTCTTTCGGCATGCCTTTGCTTCTCAACATTGATCGAACCATGTCAAGAATAGTTTGGATTTTTCAGCCACACCATTTTGTTGAGGTAAGTATGGTGCGGTTAAAAATCTTTTGATCTCTTATTACTCACAATAGCTTGTGAATGATGTTGACATATACTCTCCACCTCTAACTGATCGTAAGGCCTTGATATAAAGACCGGTCGTCTTCTCTACTAATACTTTGAATTTCTTGAACATTCCAAGTTTCTCGGATTTTTCTTTCGAAAAATAGACCCCCAAGTCTTTCTGGTGCAATTGTCAATGAAAGTGATAAAGTACCACTTCTCGTTGAATGACTTAAGTGTGATCGGGCTACATATGTCGGTGTGTATCAACTCTAGACACCTCCATGCACGATAATCAGCCTTGTTTTGAAAAGAATTTCTTGTTTGCTTGCCGAGCACACATCCCTCGTAAGATTTCTTTGTGTAATTCATGTCTGGTAAACCGTAAACCATATTTTTCTTTACTAACTCTTTCAAACCGTCATAATGTAAATGTCCGAAACATAAGTGCCACAGTGAGGCTTTATCCTCCACGTTGACTTGCAAACACATTTCTTGCACTTTTTCCAAATTGAGTTTGAACATTCGATTCTTGGCATCTCTACATTTGCAAGTAAATAGCCATTTTTGACCTTCAAATGTAACATACGATCTTTCATGAAAACTGAATACCCCTTCTCTAATAGTTGCTCCATGCTAAGGATGTTGCTCTTCAGTTCAGGCACGTAATAGACATCTTCAATCGACCCTTCTTTGCCATCCTTTTGAGAAAAACATATTTTGTCTTGACCTTTGACTTGAACTTTTGACGCATCTCCAAATGACACATGTCCATCTTTTACCTTTTGCATCTTCACGAAAAGGTGTTTTTGTCTGCACATATGACTACTAGTACCGGTGCCGAGATACCACATTATATCGCTGTTAGAAGCATTGTCCTTATAGGCCATCAAGAGAACACTGTCGTCTCTTATTTCTTCTTCCGCAACCAGATTCGCGTTTTCTTTCACCTTTTTTCTTGGAATAGCAATCTTTTGCATAATGCCCATATTTGCCACAGTTGTAGCACTTAACATTTGGACAACTTGACCGGCCACCTCTTCCACGACCAAGTCCTCGACCATGCCAATTTTGTTGTCTCGGCTAGCCTTTTTCTTCGGGATTGTTTTCAAATCCACGGCCTCCACTGCGGCCAAAACCACGACCTCCATGACCGCGTCTCCTTCCTCGATTTTATTGTGCATATATCGCCTTGTCTTTCTTAATACTTGCCTTAGCTTGTAAAGCCTCTTCGAGTAGCTCTTGTTTTTTTTTCATCCTCCGTTGTTCACGTGCTTCAAGAGAATCTACAAGATCATCGATGGTCATTTCTGCCAAATTCTTTGACTCCTCAATTGTGCATACGATGTTCTCGAAATTGTTGGTCAATGATCGCAAAATCTTCTTCACAACCCTTGCATCGGTTAGGTTTTTTCCATTGCGTTTGAGTTGATTAACCACTGTTTGGACACGTGTGATGTAGTCAGATGTTCCTTTCGATTCTTTCATTTTCATCGCTTTCAATTCACCTCGAAGAGTTTGAAGCCGTACTTGTTTAACTCGGTCGGCTCCCTTATAGACATTTTGTAAAATGTCTCATGCTTCCTTCGAATTTGTTGCATTTGTAATTTTCTCAAATCCCGACTCATTCACTGCATGGAATAGGAGGTAGAGAGCGGCCTTGTTTTTCATACGCATTTCTTTTAATGTCTTTAACTGCGTTGCAGTCAAGTTCGTAGCATTGTCTGTTTCTGTGTAGCCATTTTTTACTACTTTCCATGCATCGTGCACCTAGCAAAGCACGCATCTGAATGCTCCAATTATCATAATTAAATTTGATTAGTCGTGGAATCGGTACTTGTCCCAACGATAAACTCCCGAAATTAGTCATAGCTCCGATATCAATTTGTTAGAAACGAGGAGGAGAGAAGAAACTAATTATATTTCATAAAATATTTCATACAAATTTTCTTGCTTGCAACCAACACAAAATGACCACATATTTATAGTGGTTTACATACCCTTACAAATAGACACGACCCTTTAGATCGACACCTCTTTACTCAAATGGACACGACTCTTCACTCAATAGACACGACTTTTCACCTTATTATTAATTTGAGTTTATTTTTAACAAAGTTAACATACAAAATAGAAAACAATATTTTTATTTTCCGTATTTTGAAAAATAACACAAGCACGTGAAACAATCTATTCTTCCATAGTCCCTCTATCCTTTTCGTCCTCCCATCCGTCTTTCTTACATCCCTTCCGCCGTCTCTCCATCCTTTTCATATTTAAGACACATATTGAAAATCGAAAATACAAAATTCGTTTTTAAACCAAACACTACCTCTATTTTTTAACATAGCACGAAAAATATATCACAAATTAATGTGAATCCTGGAATTGTATATTTTTTTAGCCTAAGCCAGGTATGCATAATATATTATTGAGTAGCATATCCTTGTAAAAGAGACTTGGTGAATGTTGAGTACAAATACAAACGTCTTTCAATGCAGACAAATCAACTGATGTGCCTAATCAATTGGATACAATCTATATTTTGTGTAATATATGCATTGCTTACCTTATTTAGGGTGTACACGGCCAGTTCGAACCTCTGCTATGCACATGGTGTTCTCGATTACAATACGTCAATTAAATAGTACTTTAGTGTAAAATGGTTATATTTCTTTGTTTATTTTCATAGCTTCTTAAACTTTCCTTCACTTGTAACCAAAAGCACATTTAGAGTATCTATATAAGAATTAATTAAACTGGTATATAATTAAAATTCTAACTGTTTCTTTCGTTAATATTCAAGCTATACATATTTTCAATGAGGTTATGACAAACTTTGAAGGAAAACGAGTCAGATACTAAAAACTAAGCCTTGTAATAAAATTTGCTGCAAGTGCATAAATTTTTGTTAGCATGTTGCACTGGTAAAGTAATAAATATACTTGCTACAATCATGAAAATTTTCACTGATGCTATTGGCTGAAGTTTATAGTCTGCACATTTGAACTTCTAACGAAAGCATGGGAAACACTAGCACCACTTGCGCCAGACCTGCTAACAAATACTTTTAGAAACATGCTATCTTCGAACACTGAGAAGTTGGTGGGACAAAGATTAGTATCAGACACCAAACTTCAGAGAGTAGCATTAAATTGAACATTAATATTTATATCTACTAAATAAAAAAGCAAATCGATCTCTTATGCATACGTAGTCTGAATTAAAATAAACCTCGTTAGTCTCTACGAAATAAATGTACAGTGCAGCAAGAACATACCTATGTCGCATATTTGACGTCTCCCAGATAGGTTCATAATGAATATTTATTTTAAAATGTAACTAATATCCTTGAAAATAAATAGCAACACCGTTGAAATAAAAGGGAAAAAATAGCCAGCAGACTTTAATGATAGAATATTTCGTGCAATAAGAGCTGGTTACTGTTAATACTAAGACTCTAATAACACTCTTTGTAATTATCTTTGTTTGTCTTCTCGAAATGTTTTTAGTAAAGTGATTATTAGTCAGAGCATTTCATAAATATTATTATTTGGCAAATATATTTTATAGCTCCAATTAATGTACTTCTCTTCCTGACAACAGTTTTCTGAAATTTTGATTCGTGTTGTATGCTTTGCAAGTGAAAAAATGCTATTATTTTTGGCACATTAATTATGCATCGATGCATTTTATTTCGTGTTTGAGGATAAATCCAGTAGTCTGTATGCTTTAGAGTTTTCAACATATCCTACAAATACACTTTTCAAGGTCTTTGGACCAAGTTTAGTTCGTTTCGGATCAGTCACCCTATAGAAGCCAATACCTCCCCACATCTTTAGATATCTTAAATTAGGTTTTCGACCATTTTATAGTTCGTAAGGAGAAACTTTAGTTTTTCTAGAGGTGATTCTATTGTGCAAACGACATGCAGACAGTAATGCTCACCCCACAAGTTAAGTGGTAATTTGGCATTTAACAATATAGAATTTACCATATCAACCAAAGTTCTGTTTTTCCTTTTTGTAAACCCGCTTTGTTGTGGCGTGTAAGGGGTTGTGTGTTGATAAATAATCTCATGTTCTCCATGGAAGTTAGAAAATTCAATGGAGAAATATTCTCCTCCTCTATCACTACGCAAAACCTTTATTTTCATATAGTTCGGATTTTCAACTTCTTTTTTATAGCGTTTAAACATGTCAAAGGCTTCATCCTTATTTCTATGAAAATACACACATGTATTTAGAAAAATCGTCAATAAAGGTAATAAAATATCTTTTTCCACCTCTGGTTAAAACTTCATTTAATACATATATCAAAGTGAACTAAATTCAAAATTTTCGAACTTCTTTCAGCACTTGGGAATGGTTTCCTCATAATTCTGGCTTGTATACATATTTCGCATTTATCATGCATATTATTTGAAACGAAAATAAAACCATATTTTGCCATATACTTTAAAGATTTATAATTTAAATGTCCTAACGTGCATGCCATAAAAGTAAAGAATCAGCGGTATAAGCAGAATATTCTTTCATTTCATTAATACTGAGTTTGAACATCCCATTACATGCACAACCTTTACCCACAAACACGTCATTTTTGGACAGAATTAAACTATCAGCCTCCAAGACTGTTTTGACACCACTTTTGCATAAGATTGATGTAGAAACCAGATTCTTTTTAATATCAGGAACGTGGAGTACGTTAGTGAGAGTTATCTTCTTGTTGGAGAAGTGAATTTCTACATTTCCTTTTCCCAGAATCTTTGCACCATTTCCACTTCCCATGAGCACCTCTTGTTGATCTACAATCTCCGTATAGGTTTTGAATAGGCCTCTATTGTTGCAAACATGAATCGTTACACCGGAATCGAACCACCAATCTAAAGATTTTGTTTCAGCAATAGCCATGTGCAAGTCAGTTATCATGTCGATTTGTAAATCTGAAACCATAGCAACGATTTCCTGTATTTCCTCGGCATCAACTGTATTTGCATAGTTTTCATTTTTCTGTTTTGGAGGAGCCATGCAGTCACGCTTATAGTGCCCAAATTTTCCACAGTTGAAGCATGCCTTATTCCTTTTGTCTTTTAGATTAGAGTCGCTTTCCTGCTTGCTCTTTTTGTTTGGTTTGAAATTCTGGTTTTGGTTTCCTTTTTTTTCTTTCCAGAAGTCGCGTTATTAACAGTGGAAGAAGGGAAAACACCATCATGAATTCTATTTTCTTCCTCAATTCGTATGTGCTTTTCGATCTTTTCCAACGTGAGTTCTTCAGTCATATGCAAGAGATTTTTGCGATAGTTGTTGTTCCAACTTGGTGGAAGCTTTGCGATTATAGCCCCAACTTGGACTGATTCTGGAATCTGCACCTTTAAGTCACCAAGTTTGCTAACCAGAACTTCCAAGTCATGCATCTGATCCATGACTGAAACATTGTCTATCATTTGAAATTCAAAATATTGAAGAGCGAGAAACTTATCTGTTTCAATTTTCTCGATCTTGTATTTTGTTTCCAGTGCATCCCAGATTTCTTTAGACGACTTCATTGGAGTGTAAATATCATATAAGTGGTCTGATAAGGTATTGAGAAATGTGGCCTCGACATAACAGATCATCTTCCTCGCACTTTAGTCTTTGCTGCCTTAATTCGTTTGTGTCTTTTTCTGTTGGAGGAGGCATCACATGAAGGTTTTCATCGACCACGTAGGAGACCTTTAGAGTGGTAAGAAGGAACTTTATTTTGTCCTGCCACCGTGTGAAGTTAGTTCCATCCAGTCTATTAAGCTTGACAAAGTCCTAGTTCATCAGTTTGAATGTAGATTCTGATCCCTTTTCCATAGTGAATATTGCTTTAAGTTTGTTGAGGAGTATGCAACATTTGAGAGGATTTGGTTTTGAGGCGCGTAATCGTTGTCCTTAAAGCAATAATTGCCCCTACTTGTTTAGAGTTTGCTAATGGGTTGGAAGACAAATTGGTTCCCAGGATACAACAAAAACTGAATTCAAAGATATAGCAATGTCTGTGGATTCAACGAGATTTTATTAGTATGGAAGAAGATAAAACAAATGATTATAAAACAACAATAGGGGAGATGCTTATATAGCATACGAACAGTTGCTCTGGCAAGGGACGCGACCATTGGAGAGATATAACTATTGTCCGAATAGTAGTTTATTTTTCAGAAGGAAAATTTTAAATTTTGAAAAAAAACGACTGCTGGCAGACAGCAGCAATACCCTTTCCGAACCCCCTCTCGCACCCGCACACATGTAAAGTGCTAAGTGCTTTCTGAGCATGCGTATTATGGCAGTGCCCCCTTTCTCTTCTCCCTTAGTCATTTCAATTATTCGAACATGTGATGCTTCACATATATACTCAAATATTGAAACAACTCTTCCCGATGTGGGACTAATATACTTGCTTCCTCTTCATAAAACAATCTCCCTCAACACATCAGCATACTAGCAAACATATTAATTATATTTTGAGAAAATAACTTCTAGAGTTCAACCCTAAATTACTGGATGCACAATAAGTACTCTCCAAATTATTGGCAAAGCAGATAATTGCATTGTAACCATGTACAGAACCACATGCCAAATTGAAAGGTGTCATCGAATAAGCAGCACAAAAGTATAAAAATTCATTGTTTCGACCAATAAAGACATCAATAAGTTGTGCTTAACTACTTATAAGTATCCTCAACCTACGCTATTAATTTGTATCTATTCTTTGATGATCTTATTATGTACATTAAGTCTGCTATTGTGTTTAACTATTGATAAGTACCTTCAAACAGTCATGGTACTAAAATGCTACGCTTTTTAGATGCTAATGTGGAAAAAAATATGCTATGAAGCTTCTCGTGTCAAAATAGTAAGTCCAGGCTAACAATTATATTTCAATCCATCATTCCATATTGCATACTAAATCGTGTCGGTACACTGATCAAAAATGTGACATGAAGAAATGGGTGCAATTGCTACTGTAATTACAGCATCCCAAAGACAATCAAAATGCAGAAGCATCAAAACATAGTATGAACATATGATAGAAAAGAAACAAATAGGACGAATGAACTAAACGTAGGGTTTTTACCTCAAATGGGGCGTTCAAGGCCTGAGCGAACCGGTCAGAAGGAAGAGAGGAGAGGCACACGAAAAAACGATGTAGGGAAATGATCGGGAATAGCCTATGTTGGAAACCGACTGTTGACGATTAGCGGAGCTCCAATCACCTGCTCGAAGAGTTACGTGACTCCATAAACACATTTAGGGTTATGTTATGCTCATACATTTCGTCAAACACCTGATAGGCATTCGACTGAAACAACATTTCAACAAACACTTTTTGAAATAAGGCATCCCTATCTACTTCGGTTAACTGGAATGAAGGAGGACGATGTGGGAAGATTAGAAAAGATGCAGATGCAATATAAAATCAACTGAAGCCTGAGATTGCAACGGGCAAGCCAGTTTGAAGACTGTGCATGCTGTGCACGTGCACACATGCACAGCTTATTTTCTTTTGCAGTCTAAGTGGTTACGTAACTTAAAAGATAATCAGGTGTATTAGTTAAATTTCCCTGCAACAGCTAGTTTGATTTGGTCTACATGATCAATACTATAAATATATGGGAAAAGCTATGTAAATATATATGTATGTGAAAATTTTATAAACAAACTTACAGTTTTTCTCAACAGTGTGTTCTCCTATTTTGTTGTTGCTCTTATTTCATCTCTTTCTTGTGTTCAACTTATCTAGTAATTTGAATCCATTTCCACTCCTCATTCTGTTTGCTAACCACCACAATATTCTAGCATTGCATCACCGCTTATTCTTCATACTTCAGTCTCCTGCATTGAGTAATTCTACCACCTGAAAGCCTTTGTTACACCTACTTCCTGACCAATTTTATCCCCCGTTGATCATTCACCATGACTTATACCAGAGCCCAAACTGCCAAGAGCAAGGAGCCTATCAATTTGGTATCGGAGCCACTTGGTGAGCATAATACTGACCCTCACCATCGAAACTCATCATTGGATGACAACTCTGACGATAGTGGAGATGCCTTACCACTGACTGATTCTGTCAATCTTGAAGAACCATCACAACAAGAAAAATGGCAGAAGCAAGATCTTATTAACGATAGAACTACACTATCGCTCAAAAAACTAGAGAAAACTTCTAATGAAATATCAGTTGGGTTATCAAGAAACACCCAAGGCATTCAATAACTTCACGAAATGATGGTAATTTTTTTATGAAATCAAGGAACTAAAATCTCAAAAACGTCATGAAGGAAATTCAAGAACGGACATCAACAGATCTACATCCTCACCACAAACTTCTACTCGGCAATATAGATCTAATGTTTATGTTCTACCAAACAATAGACCACCAATTATGTCAAGACCAGATATATTCAATTTTGACTATTCCCTTCGAAGATTTCTACTCATCATACCATTCACTCTGTAGACACTACAAGAATCAAAATAAAGATGGGTTTCCCACAATACACGGGTGAAAATAGAGTAATTGACTGGCTTCGGCAAGTAGAACGTTTCTTTCAATATAACAAAACAAATATTCAAGAATGGGTTCATATTTGTTCATACCATCTTAAAATGAGGCACTATAATGGTTCTACAGGTACTCACATACTATTACAGATTACGATCAATGGGCGTTTTCTATAAAGTCATTCAGGTACTTTTAGTACCGATGATCTTGATAGACCATATGATACATTTTCATCTCTAAAACAAACCACCACTATTATGCACTATGTTAATCAATTTGAACAGCTTGAAGGTTTAATAGAACACATTACACCCACTCATCTTTTACAAAAATTCTTAAGGGGTTTAAAAGAAGAAATTAAATTCGATGTTATAGCTGCAAACCTCATAGATTTTGATGCAGTAGTTTCTTTAGCAAAATTTTTGAAGTAAGATGGCTTTAAAAAAAGAAAACCAAAAATAAATTCTTTTTCAATTTTTTAGATACCAGTCAATCTTTTTCTCAAAAACCTGCCTCTAATACTTCTGATAAATTCTCTAAATTTAAAAAACTTTCACCTTGGGAATCACTGGAAAAGAAAACGAATAACATAAGTTATGGGTGTAATGAAAAATATCATTTTCGGTCATAAATGCAAAACTAAACAAATTCATATTATGGAAGGAATCATACATTTAGGACAAAATTCTGATATTGAAGAAGAATCATCTGATGATAATCTGCAACCACCTAACTCAAAGGTTGACCAAGAATTAGATAAAGTATTATTTTCAATTTCTATTAATGCTCTATTAGAAATCCCTACACTACACACTATTAAAATAAAAGGCAAAATTACTAACAAATCTGTTATTTTGTTGATTGATTCTAGGTCAACACATAACTTTATTGATAATAAATTAGCATAGAAATTGAACCTACCAAGACAGCGAACAAAACCATATGAGGTGCAGGTGGAAAATGGTCAAAAGCTCCAAGGTAATGAATTACGTTCTCAAATTTTATTACATTGTCTTAGTCAATTGTTGTCCGGTGCGCTTGGTTAGCTTATCCACAAGCACGACCCAAGGACTAACCCTAACTCAAAGGTTGACCAAGGAGGTGCTCCAACTAGGCCTTTTAGGTGGGAGTAAAGGCTTGTTTAGTGCCTTGGTTAGGCCATAGCATGGCGGGACCAAGGGCTTACTCCGTTCTTGCTACGGTGGTTCCCCATCTAGGCCTTATAGGCAGGACTGAAGGCTGGTCAGTGCCTTGGCCAGGCCATAGCATGGCGGAACTAAGGGCTTACTCCAACCCCCCTCCAGAGAGTGCCTTGACCTGGCCATAACGTGGCGCAATCAAGGGCTTGAAAATACTTTACCATGACCATAGCGTGAATCGGATAAAGGATTACTCTGTCCTTCCTCCAAGAGGTGCTTTGACATGGCCATCTCGGCGTGGACAAAGGTTTTTTGACCATTTAAGGTAGTTTCTAGGTTTAAGGAGAATTCTACTCCCAACTATGTGGATTTTTTCTTAAAAAGGTGATGCTTTATTCGTTTATTGTGAGAAAATACGGTCGTAAATGTTACACATTCCACGTCATAAGAATCATATTTTATCTGTTCGACATAATTTGTAAGCTTCGGGAGGAATTACCTTGCACACGATTAGGGGACCCTCCCAGTTTGGTCTTAGTGATCCATCCATGATATTTCTTGTGTTTTCCATTAGCCTTAGGAGTACTAAATCTCCCTCTTGATATGATCTTGTCTTTACTTTCGAGTTGTAGTATTTCAAGATTCTCCTTTGATATTCTATAGTCCGAATAGCCGCTTCATCTCTTAGTTTATGTATTAAATCCAATTATTCTTTCTTCAATTCTTGGTTTGGATCGAATGCATATGCAATCCTTCGTGTGAGGATACCATAATTTTGACTGGCAACATTGTTTCATGCCCTTATGTTAGAGAGTCCTTTTGTTTTATTCAATCGTTTTTTTCAAGATAGTCTTAATAGTCTTGTTTGCTGCCTCAACGACTCCACTAGCCTTTAGATGTGCCATGGAATAAAAGCTTTTGATAATTCCGTTCTTATGGAAAAATCAAGAAAACTCTTCACTTTCAAATTATGTTCCATTGTCAGATATAATCTTCTAAGGAATCCCAAATCTAGTAATGATGTTTTTAATGACGAATCTAAGCACTTTACCAAAAGTGAATTTGGGGGGTGTCTCCGCTTCTACCTACTTAGTAAAGTAATTAATGACCACTATAGCATATCTTGCTCCTTCTTTGAAAATTAGCAATGGTACAATTAAGTCGATTCCCCACATATCGAAGGGCCACAGATTAGAGATTGGAGTTAATTGGCTTGGTGGTAAGCAGGGAATCTTCGAGTAATTCTGGCATCTTTCACATTTCTTTACATACTCTATAGCTTGACCTGTCATTTGAGGCCAATAGAAACCTTGTTTTGTTATTTTCTTAGCCAACTTTATCCCATTGAAATGGACTCCACAAAATATTTCATGCGCTTCCAACAATAATTTCATCCCATCCTCTAAACTCACACATCTTAAGTAAGGAAGGGCATATCCTTTCTTATAAAGAATTCTATCCATCATTGTGAAGGTCGAAGTTCGTCATATGATTTTTCTAGTTTCCAATTTGTAAGATGGTAATATCCCATTAGTAAGATGTTCCATAATAGGTGTTATTCAAGTGTCACCCTAACAATTATCTACCTTTGGATGATTGGGCTTCTTGTATGGAATTTCTTCATTAATTTCTCTTTCTTTTCTTTCTTGCATCATGGCTTGGAATCTAGTTAAAACCAGTAGTTCCTTCCCTGTTTTAGGTATTTCCACTTCGATGTGGGGGTTTACTTGATACCCTACTGGTACGATATGGGTTTCTGAATCTCCTCTTGAGCTAGCCAATTTTTCTAATGAATTCACTTGAGAGTTATCTTCTCTTGGGACCTAGTGTGTAGAAATTTTTTCAAATAATGCAAGCATTTTTAGCACCTCTTAGCATATAGGGCTAGTTTGGAATCTTTAGTCTGATATATCTGTTTTATCCAATTCACCATTAGTTGAGAGTCGCTAAAGATTTGAACCTGTGAGATTTTAAGTTGCAAGGCTAGAGTCAATCTTGTCACCATCGGTTCATATTCAGCTACGTTATTTGTTGCAGCAAATCCTAGCTTCATTGCATATTGCATGCAATGCCCATCGGGTGTGATTATGACATACCCTTCTCCAGCTCCCTACTCATTTGGTGCCCTATCCACAAATAGTTGCCATTTGGGTTTATGGTCCTTCTCTTTCTCTGACTATTCCTTAAAAAGCTTGTACATTCATTGAAAAAGTCTGCTAACGCTTTCCCTTTAATTGATGTTCGTGACTGAAATTCAATGTTATATTAGCAAAATTCAATTCCCCATTTTACTAGCCTCCCTGAAGTCTCAAGTTTACTGAAAACTTATTTGAGTGGAAAGTTAGTCAATACTCTAATTGGATGCGCTTGAAAGTATGCTCCGAGTTTCCGTGTGTTTGCGCAAAAAATGGGCAAACACCTCCAAGTCGTATGAGTTAGTTGATTTTATGTTGTTTTTAGTGACTTATGCAAATATATGAAAAGCAGGGACTAAACTGTAAAATACACACAGATTTATAGTGGTTCGGCCAGAACGTGCCTACGTCCACTTTATATGTTATTCTCCTTTTTCTTTCAGATTACAAGTACAAAGCTTTGCATACAAGTATATGAAAGTTGTTTGAAAGTTCCTTCTGTGCTTGAGCTCTCAAACTTCTCCGCCATTGTTGTACCATTGCCCCTCTATTTATAGAGTGAGGCTGGGGGCAGGGGTCCTGGATGTATATAGCTGCTGGTGGGCCTGGGCTGAAGCAATCTAGCCTGCCACATCTGGTTCGGCGGAGCTTGGTTCGGTCGTAGCTGGGATGGTTGGACCGGTGGTAGGTTGGTCCGGTGGTAGGTTGAGTGGAGTGTTGGTCCGGTGTGGGTTGGTTCGGTGTGGGTTTGGACCGGTGGAGTTTGGTCCGGTGGAGGTTATTCGGTGGAGCTCGATCGGTAGTACATGGAAGTGTGGTTGGTTCGGCTAGGAAGGGAAGTGGGGTTGGTTCGGTGATGAGTTGGGAATGCCGAATGCTTCTATATTTGGGAGTGCCGAATGAGCTCTTGTATTGGGAACGCCGGATGAACCAAGGCATCTTGAATGCCGAATGAGACTTCGCTCTACATTGCCGAATGAAACTTTAAACCTTTGATACCGAATGGACTTTTGTACTTGAGTCATGAGTGAAACCCCAGACTTATATACACTTGATGACTGCTTCTTCTTGGTTCGTTCGTGGTGGAAATGCACACAACATTGATATTCCAGTTTTGACCAAAAATGGAATAACACTTTGCCCCCCAAAACATGCCTTGCAATAGGAAGGCGTGTTTTGTAATGCCATGAGCTGGATGTTCATATCCTGTTGATGTCCTTGCGGTAGGAAGGCGCATTTTGTAATGCCATGAGCTGGATGTTCATATCCTGTTGACAACCTGTAAAGAGCTTGATATTTTATATGGCCCCAAATGACGACCGTTTGGGATCGAGCTATTTGGGAAGAAGCGCGGCCGTTCATGGTCAAGCGCCTAACTTCAAATGACGACCGTTCGCGATCGAGTCATTTGAGGTGAAGTGCGACCGTTCGCGGTCAAGCGTCTAAATCCATGCGACGATCGTTCGAGATCGAGTCATTTGCGGCGGAATGTGATCGTTCACGGTCAAGCGCTTTACTTCAAATGACGATCGTTCGGGATCGAGCCATTCGAGGTAAAGTGCGACCGAGCCCGGTCAAAGGGCGGACCTCAAATGGCGACCGTTCGCGATCAAGCCACTTGGGGTGAAATGTAACCGTTCACGGCCGGTGCCGTTCGCGGCAAAAGATGAAATGGGACCGTTCGCGGTCAAGCGCCTTACTTCGGATGACGATCGTTCGAGATCGAGCCATTCGTGGTAAGGTGCGACTGTTGGCGGTCAGGGGGTGGACCTCAAATGGCGACCTTTCGCGATCGAGCCATTTGTGGCGAGATGAGTTGTGTCGTTCGAGGCGAGTTTGTGACTCTTCGAAGTCGGTTGCCGTTCGAGGCGAATTGTGACCGTTCGAGGTCGGGTACCGTTCGAGGCGAGTTGTGATCGTTCGCGATCGGGTGCCGTTCGAGGCGAATTGTGACTGTTCGAAGTCGGGTGCCATTCGAGGCGAATTGTGACTGTTCGAAGTCGGGTGCCGTTCGAGGCAAATTGTGTGTGCCCGGGGGGGACTTAATATTATCAGTGTCGAAGTTATTATTTGGGGGAGTCTCCGAATCAAAGACTTCGGCAGTTCGCTGCCATGCAAGAGGTGCTCGTGGACCGTTCGCGATCCAACGGGCATACAAGTAAATTTTTCCATAGAATTGTAAATGTTAAAGCAATAATCATATGAACCTTACGACAGAAATGTCCAAACAGGAAGAATTTAAATGTTCAAATCATAATCAAAGCAAAAAAGCAGAATGAAGATGTCAAAGCGCAAACTCTTACTATAACGCGGTTGGTAGTCATTCAGAGCATGCCTATGGATCGTGCACGATCGCTCACATGTATAAATGATTTAACCGCGTTAGTGAGAGGATTGCAACTTGTTCATCGTTATTTTAATCAAGCAATCAATGGATAATCAAACGGTGCCCCGATCCAGGGTCACCTCTAGTCGATGTAGACGGTGGTCGCTCTGGCTCCACTGCTGGAGTTCGTCTCCTCACATACTGAAGGAGCATACCGTTCCTGATATGCCCTTCCACCTCGTCCTTCAAATGTCTACAATCATTAGTGTTATGACCGTTTAATTCATGGAATTCACAAAACTTATCTGATTTTCTTTCGTCAGGAGTTGGATCCCTTCGCATTGGTCCACGATACGGAACCTGCTCCTTGGTATCCTGGTAAATTCGTTCCAGACTCTCATTCAGCTCAGTGTGAGTGGTGAATCGCGACTCTCTCCGTGGCCGCTTTGACTTGTCATCATTATCCTCAGCCTTTCTCTTTCCTTTGCCAGTCTCCGTACCCTTTCCAGGTGGGTTTCCGCTCTTGATTGCGTAAACATCAACTTCTTCCTCTCTTTCTGCACTAGCATCTTCCAAACGCAGAAACTTTTCAGCCTCATGATAGAACTCTCCCAGATTCATAGGCGGATCCTTAGTTAACGAATTTTTGAACTCTGTACTATCAGCTATTCCAGATACAGCCGCCATCATGACCATGGATGGATCTGGTCGATCCACTGATGCTGCTGCCACATTAAATCGCGTTAGAAAACTCCTCAAAGTCTCTCTAGTTTTCTGCTTCAAGATTGCCAAAGTCATCACATTCTTGGGTCTCGCAATATGAACCCTGAATTGCCTCATGAATCTCTCGGTTAAATCTTCCCATGTTCCTATGGAGCCACTCTCCAGCTGCCTAAACCATAACGCTGCAATGTCCGTTAAATACAATGGAAAGCACCGGGCCATGACCTCCTGTGATGCCCCCAGCACTTCCATGTGCCTCATATACTTTGTAAGATGGACCGCAGAGTCTGTCCTCCCATCGTACATCTCTACTGACGATAACTTGAACTCTGGTGGATTCCTAGCCATCCTAATCGCAGGGGAAAAAGGACTCCTGTTTACATCTTCCAAGTCTCTGTTTACTAAACCGCCTCTCATAGCTCTTCTAACCATCTCTGCTAATCTGTCATTGTCTCCAAGCTGTAGTCCTCGCTCACTGCCTTCGACCTGCCCCCCGATTCCGCGAGAGTTTTCATGTGTATGCCTCCATGGTTGAACGTTCATTCCTCTATTGCTACTAGGTGGCTCGGATGCCCCCATCTCTCTTCCCGGGGTCGGATCAACATGCTCTGCATGAGTGCCCCCTAGCTCTGGTGCTACGCCAGATGGTCCTGCTCCGTTCTGAACTCCAGTTGCTCCTTGGTTTTGTGCTCCAAGTTGCCCAATTTGCTGAAGCAAGTTCTGGATCATCTCTTCTTGTCTTCTCATCATAGCCTCCATCTCATCCCTGGTGATGAAGGCTGAAGCTTGGTTTGCTCCTGAGGAAGCCTCTTGACTCCCTTCCTGTTGACTCTGCTCTGGCCTTGGCCTTCTGCTTGATTGTCTCGCCATGACTCTTCCAAATCTGAAGCTCTAAACTTTCAAATTCAACTTCCAAGCGGTAGAATCCTTGAGTTCAACTCTCAGTGAAAGCACCAAAAATGTTTGCGTAAAAAATGGGCAAACACCTCCAAGTCGTATGAGTTAGTTGATTTTATGTTGTTTTTAGTGATTTATGCAAATATATGAAAAGCAGGGACTAAACTGTAAAATACACACAGATTTATAGTGGTTCGGCCAGAACATGCCTACGCCCACTTTATATGTTATTCTCCTTTTTCTTTCAGATTACAAGTACAAAGCTTTGCATACAAGTATATGAAAGTTGTTTGAAATTTCCTTCCGTGCTTGAGCTCTCAAACTTCTCCGCCATTGTTGTACCCCTGCCCCTCTATTTATAGAGTGAGGCTGGGGGCAGGGGTCCTGGATGTATATAGCTACTGGTGGGCCTGGGCTGAAGCAATCTAGCCTGGCACATCTAGTTCGGCGGAGCTTGGTTCGGTCGTAGCTGGGATGGTTGGACCGGTGGTAGGTTGGTCCGGTGGTAGGTTGAGTGGAGTGTTGGTCCGGTGTGGGTTGGTTCGGTGTGGGTTTGGACCGGTGGAGCTTGGTCCGGTGGAGGTGATTCGGTGGAGCTCGTTCGGTAGTACATGGAAGTGTGGTTGGTTCGGCTAGGAAGGGAAGTGGGGTTGGTTCGGTGATGAGTTGGGAATGCCGAATGCTTCTATATTTGGGAGTACCGAATGAGCTCTTGTATTGGGAACGCCGGATGAACCAAGGCATCTTGAATGCCGAATGAGACTTTGCTCTACATTGCCGAATGAAACTTTAAACCTTTGATACCGAATGGACTTTTATACTTGAGTCATGAGTGAAACCCCAGACTTATATACACTTGCTGACTGCTTCTTCTTGGTTCGTTCGTGGTGGAAATGCACACAACATTGATATTCCAGTTTTGACCAAAAATGGGATAACACCGTGCTGTCTGTATCAAACAGTATGCTAACTTTTCTATGACCGGATATCGAACCTCGGCATCCTTCAATCGTCTGCTTATATAATAAATGGCAAGTTGAGTTTGATTCTCCTATATAATCAGCACTGAACTAACCGTGTGTTCTAAAACCGCCATATTCAAATATAGATTTTCTCCATCCTTGGGGCTGGATAATATTGGTGGACTTTCTAAATGATTTTTTAATTTTTGGAAGGCTTTCTTACAATCTTCTCCCCATTCAAAATTCTTTCTCTTTTTAACGATATTGAAGCAGGGGATGAATTTATCGATTGCCTTGGAGATGAATTTGCTTAGGGCTGCAATTTTACCATTCAAGATCGTTACATCTTTGCTCGTTTTGGGCTTTACCATGTCTTTGATAGCTTGGATATGGTCCGGACTGGCTTCGATTCCCTGTGCACTAACGATTTAACCTAAGAATTTTTTGGAATGCACTCCAAAAGAACATTTCTAAGGATTCAGTCTCATTTGATACCTTCGTAACACTTCAACATTTCTTTAAGATCCTTAAGGTGATTCTCAACTTCATGAGACTTTACTAGCATGCCATCTACGTAAACTTCCAGATTTATCCAATCTGTTTCTTGAACATTCTATTGACCAATCTCTGATAACTAGCTTCCATATTATTTAGCCCAAAAGGCATTGCTTTATAATAGAAAGTTCCCCAATCGGTAATGAAGCTTATATACTCTTCGTCTGGTTTGTACATGGGTATTTGGTTATACCCTGAATAACCGATCTATTCTGAGCAACGGATAATAATCTTTCAAGTATGCTTTGTTCTTTTCAGTGTAATCGACGCATATTCTCCATTTTCCATTTTCATTTTTTACCAACACTGGATTTTCTAGCTATTTTGGATAAAAAACTTCTCGAATGAATCCATTTTCAAGCAGCTTTTTAACCTCTTCTTTCAAGGGTCAAATCAAACCTCATCAAATTGCCACTTCTTTTGTCGAACGAGGGTCACATGTGGATCAATATTTAGTGCATGGCACATAAATGTTAGATCAATCCCGATCACATCTGAATGAGTCCATACAAATACGTCTTTGTTAGCTTTAAGGAAATGAATTAAATCCGCTTTCAAGTCGTCCTTCAGTTCCTTTCCCACTCTAACAATCTTGGCCGAATCAGCTGGATCTATACATATTTCCTCGAGACCCTCTATATCTCTGTTTCCCCACGATAATCTAATTCTGTAATGATCTCGCTTTCTTTTATTGAGTTGGCATCAGTCCCCTTCCTTATGTTCCTAGATGAGATGTACCTTCCAAATACACTTTTATTTATTTTATTAGATCTTATTTTTGCTTCAAATGTTGGATGCAAAAATACATCATCTAAAGGCTGAAAAATAGCGCAAGAATATAATAAGAAGAGTACTCCCTTTTATATTAATCAAGAGTGGAAAAATACATATCGTGGGTGCTAAATTGCTCTCCCCGAATGGTACTCCAACTTCTTTTAGTTAGGAATTTCACCATCATGTACTTCGTTGAGACAAAAGCATCCATCTCATCCAACGTAGGGCGGCTAAAGGATGCATTGCAATATGATGGCTAATTGATGATCATAAAAAGAGTTTCAAAAATTCTACAGCATGGCGGTACTCCCATTTATACTAACAGCTCTACTTGCCTCACTGGAGTTGACCCTTTATTATTGAACCCAAAAATAGGTTCAAGACTAGGCTCTAGCTTATCTTCAGGAATGCCCATTTGATCAAAGGCATGCTTGAAGATGACTTTGACTGCGCTTCCAGTGTCAACAAGGATCTTGGATAGAGAGCCCGATTTGAGCAGTGATCATAAAAGGGTCATTATGGGGGTGATGAATTCCCTTTTTAAGCACTTGGAGAGTGATGACAAGATTCGGCATCTGTATATTAAGCCGTGGATTTTTAAGTGGGAACTCCTCTTGGATAGAAAATATTTTTTCCTTAACTTCCTTGATATATCTATTTTTGGCTCCTTTACTAGTTCGCACTGGATGTGGTTCCCCGTGAATCACGTCAGTTCTATTCAAGGGTGGACTCAGGTTTAATGCATCTTCATCTTCTAAGTTATTCACAGTAGTATTAGGGAACTTTCATGGTCCATCGCTGGTCCAGGGTGTTTTCTGTTGGTCCTGGATGAATTCTTTTAGGTGTCCTTCACGAATTAGCTTTCGAATAATTCCAGCCAACACTCAACATTCATCAGTTTTATAGTTATTCGCTTTATGATAAGCATAATAATCGTCCCTTTTTTTTACTCAGGGTAGTTTCTCGCCTTGAATGAAGTTGGAAAGTTAACCTTTTCGTTTGTTGTGGCATAGATAAATGTCATTGGCTTGTTCGAAGCGATTGAATTAGTATTGGAATCCTCCTACCTCAGCCTCTTGTGTCCTCGGTCAAACCCAAATCTTCCACTCTCCTTCCTAGGGTTAGCTTTCTTCTTAGCATAATACAATTCATTCATTCGAATAAATCTATCAACTTGGAAGTGAAAGTCTTATAACTCTTTACATATATAAACAAAGAGCTCTTTCCAAAATGGTGTATTTTCTATCAGTCCCGAATGCACTGCAATCAGCTTATCCATATCGTTCATGTCTTTGGATTTCAATGCCTTTGTATTGAACCTTCTAAGGTAGCCACCCAACGATTCTCCTTACCTTTGTTTGATGTTTGTCAAAATAGTATAATCAATCATGGGATCTTTGCTTATATGGAATTGAGCAGAGAATTCATAGGAAAATTGCTTCCATAAGTAAATATTCTTCTCTCGATACCGACGGTGCCATTTTGCGGCAGCTCCTTGAAGGGTTACTGGGAATATTCTGCACCGCACTACCCCAAAAGCATTATATAGATATGTTTGGCTGTCGAAAGCCATCAATGGTCATTGGAATCAGTAGTGTCATGATATTTCATGATTGGGATCTTGATATGAGATAGAATTACTGCTGGCTTGATTTCATCAGTAAACGGAGCTACTCGTTCATTATCATTCACTCGCTCATCTAAAGTTCTTTTCCACTTTACGTTTAGCATGTCTTTGACAGCTTTCTCTGCCACATCTTTCGAATAAGTTCAGTGTCCTGATAGCTTTTTTGATTTGAGATGTATTCCTTTGAAGTTGAGCTTCCAGATTGCTCCAAAGATTTATCTTGTATTCTACCTTGATGATCGACTTTAGTTGCATGACATTATTTTTTCTTTGATGATGTTAAGTCGACCTTGCTCTTACCTTCATACGTATGAGCTTTCAAGTTTCTCCTTGGGGAAACCATCTCATCTCCTGTTGTTGGTTTAGTAGTTTTAGAAGATTTCTGAGACAGAGCTGCTTTTAGAAGCTCTTGCATTTCTAGTAGTTATTGCTCTAAATGCCTTATCTTGACTACATTATCATCTGGTTGTGCTGGAGTTGATGGGTGCCCTGGCACCACCCTTTCCAGGTTGAAAGTTGGAATAATATTTTCTTCCAAAACTGTTTTTGTATTGCCTCCTCATACATTGGATTAAGTCTATCATTTTCCTACAAAAAATCAACCATTCTATAATTAGCCTATAAGAAAAGTACGAGGTCGAAGGTTCAAGTCCTCCTTCTAGCGTCAAAAATGTTGACAAGAAATTTAGTCAACACCTCAAAGCAAAGTTAATGAACGAAACAATCTCTTCGGAACCCCTTTCGAGTGAGTCAAAAGGGTCATTATACCTAAAAAGGGGAACCCTTTCGAAGGTATAAATTCTACTGCCATGAAGATGGTTCCTTCGAAAGGATTTATATGTTTTAAAGTATTCAAGCACCTTTCAGTGGACTCCTCTCAAAGGATATGACTTCAATGATCACACAGTGAATCCCTTTGAAACCTCCTTCGAATGAATCGAGAGAGTCTTTATGCCTTCGTAGGGACTCAAAACACAACATATATAACAAATCAGAAGTAGATTCAATTCTCTATGGAATCTTATCTTGGATAAATGATTCAAGTTCCATCAACTTGATAATATTGGATTGTCATCACCATATTAATTTAGTATCATATGGGCTTCAGATGTGATGATAATATGTTTCAAAATCAAAAATACAAGTAATCTCTATAGCATTGCATATGTTATATAAGGGTTAGTAAGATAAGTGAGTATCATGTGCAGTTTCTCATTAGTCAAGCTAATGGCCGAAATGATCTTACTCATATTTGAAATCGATGTTAGATTCGTGTATCCTCTCATTTTTATTTCTCAAAATTGGATTAAAATTAAGAGAATTTTTCCCAAATTGGTCTACGGTTACAAGAAGTTGATTTTGCTAAGAAGTGAGAAAGAAATTCAAGTTCCCTTCCTAACTTGAACCCTAGGGTCGTATTTATCGACGTGGACTATCTCCTCCCGTATCCATCCTTTCGAAGCTGTTGAAAGGATTTTCTCCCAACCTCCCGCACTCATCCTCTTGCCTTTTTCCTTCCGCTTCCAATGTTTGCACCAAAATTGGACACAACACTCTTCGAATGTGTTTGAAGAGATAAAATGAAGAGAATAGATGTAAAATGAAGCAGATCTAACAAACACACCAATAAACATATAAGAAAATATATAGAAACACAGAGTTTTAGAGTGGTTCGGCGTATGGCCTACATCCACTATGAAATTGATGATTTTGTTGACTTTAATATGCCGACTACAACTTATTGCAGCAGATTACAGCAGATTATAATGTTGAAATTCGTGTACAACAGCAACTATGGAGTACAAAATTGGATTCGGCAGAGTCTGGACGTAAGAGAGCCAAAAGATCCCTTTTCTGTAGGCTCTGGGGTGCTATTTATAGGCGTAGGAGGCCAATATTTCGCTCAAATCTCGGAAGACTTTTTCTGGCACATGGGGGGCCCACGCAATCGATCCCACAAAGTTTCGGCCCGATCCGTGATGGATATGAACGAAATTCGTATCCATCAAGATTTGATCCAATCGAGCTGAAATTTGGTATAAACCTTCCTTAGGTCGCATGCAAGCTCCTGTGAAAATTTCATTGCATTTGGACTTGTGGATTGTGAGATATGATCGATGCAAGTTGGAGTTTTTGGGACCGTGATCGATACGTATGAATTTCGTATCGATCAAGAATTGATCCAATTGAGCTGAAATTTGGCATGAACATTCCTTAGGTTGCCAGTAAGCTACTGTGAAAATTTTATAGCATTTAGACTTGTAGATCTCGAGTTATGATGGATGCAAGTTGGAGTTCTTCGATTCGTGATCGATACGAACGAATTTCGTATCGATCAAGAATTGATCTAATCGAGCTGAAATTTGGCATGAACATTCCTTAGGTTGCCAGTAAGCTACTGTGAAAATTTCATAGCATTTGGACTTGTAGATCTCGAGTTATGATGGATGCAAGTTGGAGTTCTTTGGTCCGTGAACGATACGAACGAATTTCGTATTGATCAAGAATTGATCTAATCGAGCTGAAATTTGGCATGAAAATTCCTTAGGTTGCCAGTAAGCCACTGTAAAAATTTGGTGGCATTTGGACCTGTAGATCTTGAGTTATGATCGATGCAAGTTTGGATTTCTCAACCGTGATCGATCAATATCTTGAGCATACGAACTCCGATTGATTTGTAATTCAAAATGTTGGCTTCATTAGTTTTTCTTGTCATGTCATATCAATTGTAGCTCGATCTTGACTTGGAAAAAATTTACCGATATCCATAGTAGACCTATGTGTTGACGGTCTCTAGGACGAACCATCATTGGTTTCTAGTCAAGTTCTTGGTGTCACGGCCTTGCCAAAAGGCAGGATAACATTTGCCCCCCAAAGTACGTCTTGTGTGAACATGACGTGCTTTGAAAAGCTGTCATCTTCATTCTGGAAAGTTCTATCCAATTCACTGAGTAGTTGCTATCTTTTCATCAAAAGATGTTGCCTTTGGTTGATCTTCAGTGATGTAGATCTCAAACTATTGATTGTCAATGATCATGTAGTGTTTTGTTGTAACTGAGTGTTGAGCACTAGCGGTTTTTTGTTCATCGTTTTGATCGTCATCGGGTAAACATTCAATTCCTGGTAACTTTGAGAATTGAGTGTTAGTTTGGCATACATGCACATATGTTAGCCTAACACCTATTCATGTTTGCACATTTGCGGGTCGTCATCAAGTTCTTTAGTTTTTGTTTGGATTGAGTTTGTATCGATCCTCTCCTGGATCGAAGTTAAATTTGAGTTGTAACAACGTTCGATGGTTGTTTTAAGTCCTTCCTTTCGTATCGATCCTCTCCTGGATCGATTTGAGATGTTAGAATGTATGCTTCGTATCGATGGATACGTAATTTGGGTCTTGGATTGATGGATACAAGTATAATGCTTTGTGTCGATGGAGTCGAACGATCCATACATAATCATGCAGTGATGCTTCGCGGAGGATATGCCACCTTTCATTCCCCTATTCAATAAGAATTCCCCACATTAAATAGTATTTGATAGGAGTCATCCATGACCCCTTTCCTGGATCCATCTCTAAGATCTAGTCGATCTTCGTCTATCAGTGCTTGGAACAATAAGTATTTCAACTTGGACAATGTCTATTTGTCGCGCATTCCCATAACTGGCTAGCTTGGCCATTGATTTGGTCTTTGTGTTTTGTTCTTTGAGGATTTGTGTAGTGGTGTAATACTTGAAGTCGGCTAGTATCTCTAGGATCCAATTGAGATAAGGAGCAAGACGTTGCCCCCTAGTCAGATAGTCCTCCCTGACTTGGCATATTAACTAGAAATCATATAAGATATGTAAAGTTTCTATTCCTAGTCTTCTTGCAAGTCTCGGCATGGCGACCAAGGCTTCATACTCAGCTTCGTTTTGTTTCAGGGAAGTTGGGTTTTAGGGTATAGCAGATCGATCATTCCTCAGGAGTAACTAATACGACTTCGATGTTAGAAAGATGATTATTGGAAGTTCCATCTATGTATACTCTCCATCGGTTGGATGGTTCTCTACTATTCTTCGGATAATCGTCTGATGTAGTGAATTCAGATATGAAGTATGCTAATGTTTGACCATGGATATCTCTCTGAGGGAGATAAGTGATATCAAATTTGCTAGCTCGATATTCCATTTGAGTAACCTTTCAGACATCTAAGGTTGCCATTGGACCTATCGTAACGGTTGGTCGATACAAATATTAGCAGGGTAAGCTTGTCAATGGCTAGCTTTCATCATATACTGGTCTTTAGATTAGTTTCTATACATTTAGCATTGCAATGCTTATGGCGTGTGTTGACATGACCCAATTAAGGTATAGATCTTCACGATCCAACGTCTTGGGTAGAATGGGAGGTCTCTCTGAGCGATCTATCAGAGCTGCTTGGTTTCCTCGGTATATGGATGGCTCTAATCTTCAGCATTTTTTGACAGTAGCCTCAATCCCACGAGAATCGATGACGAAACCCGAGAATTCTTCTTATACAATGCTGAAAGAGCATTTCAAAGGATCAATTTTCATTCTATAGTTGTTGGGGAGCACTGGATATGTTTGCTAAGTCATCGATATGGTCATTCGATGATCGTGACCTCACAAGCATCTTAACCGCATATACTTTCATCGATCGGCCGATCTGATTTTTGAATGATATGTTAATCGTCCTTTGGTAAGTGGCATAAGCATTCTCAAGTTTGAATCCATGGATTGCAACATAGCATTATAGGACCGGGTCGATAACGAAACAGTTGTATTCCTGGTCTGGGACACGTTTCAATATCTAATTGTATTTGAAATTTCGTGTTCATGGATGAGAGTAATTCATGTCTGATGGCCGGGTCAATTAGTTGGTTAATCATTGGATGTGGAAAGCTATGCTTTACCATGCCTCGTGCAAATCTGAGTAGTCGGCGTACGTCTACAACTCTCCATTTGTTTCTTTCATAAGTAATGGATTGGATACTCATTTTGGGTAGAGGACACCGTGGATAAACCTACTGGTTTTGTGTAGATTCACCTCCTCCTTTAGTGAAGCAGATCTTTCTAGATCCATGTCGCTTCGTTTTTATTCACCGAGACATGCATCGGGTTGACATTTATTGCAAGGTTCTCAATAGTTGGTGAGAGTCCATATATATATATATATATATATATATATATATGAGATCGAGTACAAGCGGACATATCAAATTCACCTGGAGCAATGCCGTTGACTCTTGCATCATCATTGCGAAGAGTTGTGATCTGATCTACAATACTTGCGATGGGTTGTAGGCACTTCATGTGCTTATTTTGCAATAGTAAATGATCATGCTTATATGGGCGTCGAATCAAAGGCTCAATAGAGTTTAGCCTTATATCACGCGCTACAGCATAGTAATGTACTTGTGTTTCCGAGCAATGCACTTTCCATTCAATGTACTCGTGATCCATTTGTAACGACCCGGCTTCCAAATACCAGGAAGTCGCATCGTTAAGAAGAAAGAAAGGGATAGAAAAGAGAAAGAAAGAAGAGAAAGAAGAAAACAACACAAGAATCTCAACAGCGGAACGAATAAATTATATTAATAACATAAGTATAACATAGTATACACCAAATATCAGAGTATACAGACATATACAACACATACTAGACAGTTATAAACACCTGTCTAGTTATTACAACTCAATACATATCAGAAACACTCAGAGATACCAACACAGCGGAAAACTATATAACTATACGCGGAAGCCTCCTGCTCCATTTGCTCCTCCACAATACGTCAAGCTAACTTGAATCCTAACCTGAATTCCCTTGGCTACTCGTAAAAATTTGAGTACCCAAGAGTTAAAGAAAAACAGAAATAACTCCGGGTCAGACATGGGTCTGGTATGAGTAACAGGTTAAAGTTGCTTAACTTTGGAAAAACCTTTTGAAAGAAAAGTATCACGTAAGACTTCCCACACATAAACATGAAAAAGTTTTTACCTTACGCTAACCAAAACATTTGATAGGAAATCTGATGATATTATAATAGTGTCTAGGGTTTTCAAGTAAATAAGAAATAGCCTAAATTGTTACATTTATTAAATTCCAGCTACTAGCCACAAAAGTGGGTAATACAATCAAAACCGTTGGCACTTATTGGATTTTGGATTCCATACAATGGCAGGGCTACTGGGGTATCGCCCGTCACAGTATGTGGCCTAGATCACCGTACCGAGGATTACTCTCAATCCCCTGCAACACAAAGCCGGACCCGTTCCTTACTGAACAGTTCCGAATAAGACAACCCCGACGGTTGTCATGATCAACCGTCCACACAGCCGAAATATAAAGGGACCTCTAGACAGGGGTAAATCTTACTCTCCAGTAGGTGCGACCCACGAAGCCTTGCTGCACCTCCCTTGTTTTAGCCATTCCCGGTTGATGAGGCTTGAGGCTACGATTTACCTTTATATGACACATCACTTAATATGCTCATCGTCCACCTGACGATGTTCTGAAAGCATTCAATCCATACAAGTTCGTTCCGGGTTCGAACGAAACCGAAGGCATTATCTCGTTACACTCATTTTGGAATCACCCTCAGAGTTAACGACAATAACCCTTGCACTCTGAATCACCATCTCAAATCTATAAGTACTATTCCGTCAAACTCATTACGGAATCACCCACAGAGTTATACTGACGTATAGCCCTTACACCTCGAGTCTTCACTCGCTCCACTGGATTAACGACCTAACGTTAATTGGAATCGATGTGGTTTTCAGATGTCCAAATATGGAAACCCGATTCCGGTCTCATGAAATCCAAAGCGTGTCTTTTAGGTCCAAGTTGTTTTAAGTTTAAAACAATTCAATTCATTATCTAAATCTACACAGATAGATAATTCACAACACAATAGATAATCAACCTTATAATTATCAACAGATAATTCATATCATAATCAGATAATCCATATTATCATCCAAAAGCAATCAATGCATCTATATCACATACACTACTCATCTCATAACTGAGATTACAAAGCATACCAGGCAACCAATACCATTCATCAAACATAAGCAACTATCTAATGATCGCACCTTCTATAATTAATTTAGAATGAATTAAATTAATTACTCAATCTCTAGTTAATTTAAAATGAATTAAATTAATTACTTCATCATTAAAATTCTGGTTAACTTAACCATCCATTGATTTCAAATCAATTTATAAATCAAAATTATTAATTAATAATTTAAAAAGAATAACGCAAATATTTTGTAACATATTTTAATATACAAACTTAAGTAAGGATGAATTTTAAACCAATAAAATATTTATCTTACATATTTAAAATCATATAGTATTTTATTAAATACTTTCAAAAAAATTAAATCCAAAAATAAATCACAATTTCTATTTTTAAAACATTATAATTATGCTATACTGATTTAACTAAAAACAACTTGTCTATTTTAAAATATATATATAATAGAAAACAATTTATTAACTTATTAATAATAAATTCACAAATTAAATATCTAAATAAAGAAGATTATAGAATCAACCCAATTTATTAACAAAAATTATCAATTCAATATAAATATAAACACAGATTATTAAATTTATATTGTCCAAAATTCCAGGATATTACACCATTGCTCATTGGAAAGGTCAGAATGACGATCAGTTGCCCATAGGTCCGGGCATCGATTTGATGATTATGTCTCTAAGCATCTTTTCGGTCGCAACTTCAAGTTGTTATGAATACTAGGCACAAGCTATGGGATTGAGTAGTCGTATCCAGCTCTTGGATGATCACATTCATGCCCCCAGTCTTGGGTCGATGGACGTATTATGCGAATGATCGAGTCAAGCTTGTGCTGTATTTATACTGTAGTCCAAGCTATAAGAGTCAAAGCTGTTTGATGAACAATCAAATTACATTCAGCTTATTTCTTGTGCGTGCTCCCAACTCTAGGGAATATCTCGATAAGTGGCAAGGTAGATAATGCTCGCTTCAATTTCGCACTCTATCCCGTTGAACCATGATATCAAGTTAACCGATGGAAGGCTGAGCTATGCCATATTCTCCATTCTATCCTAGTTCTTTCGTCTAGGTAGAATACTTCATTGCCTTATCGACATTCGCTTTGCTACTTATGTCGTCATGCTCCGGGAAAAAACTGAAGAATGAATCGTCCAATTAGATCCAATATAGGATTGATGATTTCCTTGTCTAATCGAGGGTAAGAATCGGTGCGTGGACAGTTAGGTTTCGCTCGTCGTGAATAGCTCGTTTAGTCAGATCATGGTAAGAGTCAAAGAATGAATGGCCGCATTGCATTCTTTTGGAGTTGGGTGATCAAGCATGTTCGTTTCGATTTACGTTCTCCCGTCAGATCTAGGGATAAAGTCAGCTCAAATGCAGTCAGGTCATCCAGTCTCATGCTCTTCCTGACGGATTGAAGGAAGGCGACGGAGGATGTATGGTCAAGACACACTCATTCGTGGTTTTATCCATGCTTTGGTGGTCGAAGGTATTCGATGGGCGCTCATGTCACATCGATTTGTAGTTGAAGAGGATCGATATTGGTCATCGATTTAGCGACACAATGTAGAATGCACGGACCTCATTGCTTATCGACCCATTAGTGTGATATGAAAGGTGCAGATTGATATTTCCCGTCGATCCAGCGGTACGATATAATTGGTTTCCCGTAACTTCGAGAATCATTTTGATTGGTTAGCATTAAGGTCTTCTTGCAGTCGTCGCCTTAAGTTGTAAAGGACGCTAAGCTAGCAATGTAGTGAGTCAACTTTCTCTTCTTTCAGTGATTTGTTTTTCTACTCCCAGTCAAGGGTAAAAGTCGAAGTGTGGTCAGTCACATTACAACAGCTTTAATTAGATGCCTCTCCCACTGAACTGTAGGAAGGAGTTGATTGGCGGATGGTTAGGTCACATCCGTCCATGTTCCATGTACAGCCCGCCAGATCATTGGCTAGAGTTAGCGGATGAATGGTCGTGTCACGTTCATTTGCGGTAGGATGGGTAATCACATCCATTTAGAATAAGACGTTCAGCTAGGTCCGTTTTGCGAATCTACATCTCCCTGTCGAATCAAGGAAGAAATTTTGTCTTGTTCGGTTGGAGTGCACCCTTATAAGATTATGTTATAGGTCCCATGCCGGGGATAACCGTTGATGCGTGAACGGTCGTGTCGTTCCCGCTTTGTGCTAGATGGTCGGATCGCATCCGGTTTTTTATGATAAGTGTGCCCCCATGCTAAGGGAAGAGTTGGAAAGTAGACGGTCAAACCACATCCGCTTTTGGTACTTATATTCCAATCCATGCTTCGAGGATTGGAGCTGGTTGATGGGTGGTATGTCACACCCATTAGGTCTTTATACTCCAGCTCGTGCTTTCGGGACCAGAGTTAGTTGATGTTTACAATCCAGTTCGCACTCTGATGTTTACAATCCAGTTCGCACTCTGGGAATATGGAATTAGTTGATGGGTGGTTAGTCACA
Organism: Allium cepa; assembly: GCA_030765085.1. Taxonomy (NCBI): domain Eukaryota; kingdom Viridiplantae; phylum Streptophyta; class Magnoliopsida; order Asparagales; family Amaryllidaceae; genus Allium; species Allium cepa. The sequence continues at coordinate 230,146,608 of CM060941.1, forward strand.
CCCATTTGGCAATTGTGCAGTCCGCGCTTTCAGGACTAGAGTGAGTCGGTGTTTTATATTCCAATTCATGCTCTGGGAATCTGAAGTTTGTTGATGTTTATACTCCGGTTCGCACTCTGGGAATCTGGAGTTAGTTGATGTTTATACTCCAGTTCACACTCTGGGAATCTGGAGTTAGTGGGTGTTTATACTCCAGTTCGCACTCTGGGAATCTGGAGTTAGTGGGTGTTTATACTCCAGTTCGCACTTTGGGAATCTGAAGTTAGCCGACCGATGGTCAGTCACATCTGTTTGGGATTTTTAGGAATTCGTTCGCACTTTGGGAACGATGGATTTATCGGGATCGTGGATGGTTGGATCACATCCACCCCGAGTTAACAAGCGAGGTCGTTAAATGGACGGGTCCATCCTCCTCAAACTTGGTTAGGATACGGCCGAAGTCGTTAGGCGGACGTGTCCACCCTCTCCGGGACTGCATTTTTATGTTTATACTCCAACTTGCACTCTGGGAGTTTGGAGTTAGTGTTTATACTCCTGTTCGCACTCTGGGAACTTGAGTTGATGTTTATACTCCAATTTGCACTCTAGGGAAGTGGAGTTAGTGTTTACACTCCGGTTCGCACTCTGGGAATCCTAGAGTTGATGTTTATACTCCAATTCGCACTTTGGGAAAGTGGAGTTAGTGTTTATACTTTGGCTCGCACTATGGGAACCTAGAGTTGATGTTTATACTCCAACTCGCACTTCGGGAATTTGGAGTTAGTTATAGGACTGTCGTGTGTCGGTCCAGTTCAGCCTTCAATGTGACGGCTTGCCCCTGAGCTCAGGTTTCACTTAGTGAGTGGCCGGTCGAGCTGAGGAAGAGAGTTGAAATGATGGCTCATGATGGTTAATGAGTAAGCAGTCAGTTGTTGATGATTGTAAATTGAGGGTTGGCCCTCGATGAAGTCGGTTTAAGGCACGATTGTTTTGTGGAATCACTGACGCAAACTGGAGAGTGAATGGTCAAGTCATATCCATTTTAAACATGTGTTCTTAAATAACCCCAAGTGTCCAATGCAGGATTGGATGCATGGACGGTCACATCACGTCCACCTTTGGTGTGATTTCGATTTTACTGGGCATCAGAAGAAGCATAAGTATTTTAGCGAACTTCAAGTAAGAAATGGAGAGTGCATTGTTGGGCAGTATAACTCCAAGTATTTCTCAAACCTCCTAATTAAATTGCATAGGCGTATGGGTGGATGGTCGGTTGCATCCACTTTGTACTGGAGTCCCGACCTTGTCAGTCTCTTCTGCTTTAATGCCCTGCCCCCAAGTCAGGTGCATATAGCAGCCGACGAGTGGTTGAATCATGCTCGTCATGATGATACCTCGATGATTTGAGCATAGTCCACAGAGGTTGTTTTGCATCCATCCTTAAGTACTCGGTTACCTGCATCATTTGCAAGTAGTTTAATTCAAGTCGATCATATTTTGCAACATAAATCAAATAGAAATAATTTAAAAGAGATCGGATTAAATCTCATTGATAAGTGAAGCAGCGTCGTATGCTTTCTACCGCACTTCAGTCCAGCCCTTCTCGGTTGGAAGTCTAATGCAAGTGGTTCAGTTTGATCAAAGTTCTTGATTCATAGGGATCGTAAGTTCCCGGCCCTTTGTTTTACGGGGCTAGAACATATTGTGAGAGCTATCCTTTCCAGAGCAGCCTTATGGCGTTGGCATCCTCGGTAGCCATCTAAAGAAGAGGAGCTTATTGACTTAGAGTATGGAGTAGGTTTCCTCCTTATCTTGCGACATTGATTTTTCATGTAGTTCGTCAACTCAATATTAGATACGATATAATAGTGCAGTTGGTGGTGGTTATCCTACAGTTCTCTTATCGAACTGATTGACGGTCTTCTTTGAGGCATAGGGGGAGACATCTGGATTTGATGGCATTCATCACTCTTCGTGGAATCCATGCATCATTCTCACATCATATGATAGTGTCAGAGGTTGAATTTCCATAGTACACTGACATAGTTAGCATGCTGAATTTTCGCTAGAAATTCTGCATGTAGATGGTTTTAATGAATAGGTCCCGACTGGGAAAGATTCTATGATCAACTTTATCAGATTCATTATAAGGCTACAGGGACTGTAATACTAGTGAATGACGTATTCCCAGTTGCCTAATGTTCGAGTGGTTGGTAATGCCGATTGGATGGTGAGTAGATTAAGATAGGCTCATAAATTGATGATTATTTCTAATTTTCGCCAGGAAGGAGTCCCGTATAGCGTATTAAGGAAGTCCTCTTGAGATTGTATGACATGCTTTTAGTCATATAGACATGGAGTGATTAATATTGTGGGCATTTGAAGATGGTTCAGTGGTGACCAGCTATGCTTTGAATTGGCAGAGTAGACAGGGTAGGGTAGTCGCCATATTAGTCATCGTATCATAGTTGTCAATTCAGGAGTTTTAAAAGCTGGTCAATTAGAGGAAGTTGCAGTCCAACTTGTTGATACACGAAGATTTTTGATCAATGACAATGTATAAAGTAAGAGATATATGCAAAATAGAGGAAGATCAATGAAATATAAACTTGAGTATGATTTTTATATATATAGGTTTATTTGTTAAAATCTATCCTCAAAAATTGCACAAACACAAGAACACATTCATTATACTTCAATTTTTCACTGTGCATACTTCATTTCTTCATAATGCATAAATTCATATGTCAGTCGACTGAACTGAATCTACCAGTCGACTGAACTGGCAAAAATGTACAAATATGCACAGTATCAGTCGACTAAATTTTCTGCACAGTCGACTGAAAATTTTCCAGAAAGATTCTTACTATAATTTCAGTCGACTAAATTTTCTGCACAGTCGACTGAAAATTTTCCAGAAAGATTCTTACTATAATTTCAGTCGACTAAAATTCATGTACAGTCGACTGAATTTGAACCTGCGAATTTTGCATGAAAGGACACCTTCTTCTTCCCAAGAGTTGCGACCATTCCTCAATAGAAATGGAAGCTTCTCTTATCTACAACCCTTGACAATACATGCATCCTTTTTACAACTATAAATACATGATTCAAACATCATTCAAGACATCGAATTCTCTTACTCTAATCTATCTATTTCTTGATCATATTTTCTAAACATTATCAAAGCAATCACTACTCTCTTTGCTTGAATCACTATTTATATTTAATATATTTGATTCATAGCAAATTCATAATTCCTTAATCTTCACAAACATATTTCATATTCTTGAGGATAAGATTATAGGAACATTGTACTACAATAGACTCATTCGTGTTATAAAGAACACAACTAGTCAAAACTTGTTTAGAATTGAGTTGAAGTCCTCTTCGATAGTTGAGGCAAGAAATCCTGTTCGGTTGTTCGGGTAAGTTGTAAACCTATTCCTCCGGGTGAAGTGAGGGTGTTAGTTAGTAAAATTCCTAAGTGAAGCTTAGGGACTAGACGTAGGACGAGAGGTCCGAACCAGTATAAAATCCTGGTGTCTCCTTGCATTTACCTACTTTATATACCTAGACTATTTCATTATTCCATATTACACGATCCTACCATATAGCCTCTTTCAATTGGTATCAGAGCCGGGTTGTCCTATAACCATAACACCGTTATTAGACATATTGATAATATGGAAAATAACGCAAGTACAAGTACAACTTCTGCCTATAACTCTACATTTGCCGAAGGACGATCTACTCAAAGACCCCCTCTTTTCAATGGACTTAACTATAACTATTGGGCTACAAGGATGAGGATTTATATGCAAGCAACTAGCTTCGAAGCATGGAACGCCACTCAAGTAGAGTTCGTTGCAACCGACTATCCTACATGGACACAAACTCAGAAGAATGAAGCTAGTGCAAATGCCAAAGCAATGAATATGCTATTTTGCGCCTTGGATAGAAATGAATTCAACCGAGTTAGCATATGTACTACTGCACATCAGATATGGGATACACTTAGAACCATACACGAAGGCACTAATAAGGTCAAACAAACAAAGATCTCCATGCTAAAGAATCAATTCCAAAACTTTAGAATGCGACAAAATGAATCTATCAATGACATGTATTCAAGATTTCAAGACATTCATCATACCTTAATCGGATTGGGAGAAAAGTTTACGGATTTTGATATTGTATCTAAGGTTCTAAATTCACTCACTGATGAATGGGAAAGAAAGGTGCTAGCAATCGAGGAAGCAAACGATCTATCTTCAATGAAACCAGAAGAATTAATTGGAAATCTCATGTCATATGAAGTTAATATGCAAGCTAAGAAAGATCAAGCTCAAGAAAGAAAGAATGTTGCTTTTCACGCGGAAAAAGAAGATTCAGAATCGGAAGATGAGGATTTAGCATTCATAGCCAAGAATTTCAAAAAATTCTTAAAATTTAGAAAAGGGAACAAAAATGGATTCAAAAAGAATTTCATGAGTAAACCTCCTTCCTCAAATATAGAATGCTTTAATTGTCACAAGAAAGGACACATGCAAAAGGATTGCCAAGAACAAAAGAAGGAAAATCAGAAAAGTTTCAACAACAAAAACAAAAAGGATAAATTCAAAAAGAAGGCATTCTCTATAACATGGGACGATTCAGATTCATCTTCATCTGAAAGTGATAGTGATAGCGACAATGAACAAGCAAATGTATGCTTCATGGCTCAAGATTCTGAGGTAAGCAATTTAACTTTCGATGATTTAATTGAAGTAAACACTGAACTTTTAAGCACAATAAAAAGTCTTAAAAAGAAAATTAAGGAAATTCGTGAAAATCAAAACAAAGCTGAGTTTGAAAGAGATATGTTACATGATGAAAAGAAAATTCTTGAAGAAGAACTTGAAAAAGTTCAAGAATCTTATTCAAACTCAGAAACTCAATTATCACTTTTAAGTCAAGAAATTGAAACTCAAAAGACTAAGAATGATATAATTGCTTCTGAAAATCATGAGTTAAAAACAAAAATTAGACAAGTTGAGTTAGAAAACAATAGTCTTCAAGCTAGATTAGATAACATTACTAAAAATGTTTCTAACTTTAATAAAGGAAGAGAAAATTTATCTAAAATTTTAGAAATTCTCAATCCTCTTCAAACAAACATGGATTAGGATATAAAAAGGAAGTAAAAATTTCTAAAAATAAAAATTTTAAAAATTCAAAACAACAAATATTACTTCAAGAACCTATTCAAACAAAAGTAGAAACCAAGATAGTCAAAATTTGGATTCCAAAGACTAACAATATTTTAATTAGGAATAAATATATTAAAACATTTATAGATAATGTTCACCATAATAAAAACTATATTTATAAAAAGGATACTAAACCAAATTGGGTTTGGTTTCCTAAACTCTAATTTTTTAGGACCCTATTAAAAGGTGGGTACCAATAATTTCATATCTATTTTCAGGTCCCACTCAAAAAGAAGAAATGAATATTAGACAGTGGTTGTTCAAAACACATGACTGGAGACAAAGATATGCTTACAAACATAACATACTTTGATGGTGGCTCGGTTACCTTCGGAGACAATTCAAAAGGCTATATCATTGGCAAAGGAGATGTGAACAATTACGGTACATCAAAATTACCTTTTATAACAAATGTTTCATTAGTTAAAAATTTAAAACATAATCTACTTAGCATAAGTCAACTATGTGACAAAGGCTTTAAAATAATTTTTTCGGATAATAAATGTAGTATTTTTGATCAAAACCAAAATCTTGTTTTTGAAGGAAATAGAGATAGAAATATTTACGTTTTAAATATGAATATTAATCATAATACAAGTATGTGTCTACTTGCCAAAGACAATGATCCTTGGTTATGGCACAAAAGATTTTGTCATATAAATTTTAAAACTATTAGAAAACTTTCTAAAAATAATTTAGTAAGAGGTCTAACCAAGATAAACTTTAAAATAAATAATCTTTGTGATGATTGCCAAAAAGGTAAATTAACAAAATCATCTTTCAAATCTAAGAAAAATATTTCGACTTCACAACCATTAGAATTATTACATATGGATTTATTTGGACCAACACAAGTTCAATCCATTAATCATGATCAATACGTATTTGTAATAGTTGATGATTTCTCAAGATATACATGGACTATTTTTATGAAAAATAAAAGTGACACTTTTGAAAATTTTAAAACATTTGTCAAAAGAATTCAAAATACTAAAGACTTAAAAATTAAAAATATTCGAAGCGATCATGGAGGAGAATTCGAAAACGAGGATTTTGAAACTTTTTGTAAAAAGAAAGGAATAAATCATAATTTTTCATTTCCTAGAACTCCTCAACAAAATGGAGTTGTAGAAAGAAAGAATAGAACATTACAAGAATGCGCAAGAACATTATTAAATGGATGTTCCTTACCAAAACATTTTTGGGCAGAAGCCGTTGCTACTGCATGTTACGTATTAAATAGAATATCAATTAGACCACTAACTAAAAATACTTCTTATGAACTATTTAATAACAAAAAGCCAAATATATCGTATTTTAAAGTATTTGGATCAAAATGTTTCATTGTAAATACAAAAGATCAATTAGGAAAATTCGATCCAAAAGCTAACGAAGGAGTTTTCGTAGGATACTCAGAACGAAGTAAAGCATATCGAGTATTTAATAAACATACAAACATAATTGAAGAAACTTTACATATATCTTTTGATGAAAATTTTAATAGAAATTTAAGTATAAAAGATGATGAAGAATTAATAAATATAGAAGAAACAAATCTTGAAAATAATAATTTAAGATCCCCTCCTAGAATATTACGAGATCATCCAGCTCAAAATATTATAGGAGAAATAAATTCTCAAGTTAGATCAAGAAATCAACTAAATCAAATGGGTCATGTAGCTTTCATTTCATCAACAGAACCTAAAAATCCTAAAGAAGCATCAACAGATGATTATTGGATTATTGCTATGCAAGAAAAATTAAATCAATTTAAACGTAACGACGTTTGGGAATTAGTTCCCCGTCCTAATAATCAATCAGTAATAGGAACAAAATGGATTTACAAAAATAAAGTAGATGAATTAGGTAATATAACAAGAAATAAAGCTAGACTAGTAGCACAAGGATATAATCAAGAAGAAGGTATTGATTTTGAAGAAACATTTGCTCCCGTCGCAAGACTTGAAGCAATTCGTATACTTTTAGCTTTTGCATGTTTTCACAATTTCAAACTCTATCAGATGGATATGAAAAGTGCATTTTTAAATGGTTTTATTAAAGAAAATGTATATGTAGAACAACCTCCTTCATTTATACACGAAAAATATCCAGATCATGTCTATAAATTAAAGAAAGCACTATATGTCTTAAACAAGCACCTCGTGCTTGGTATGAAAGCCTTAAAAGTTATTTATTAATTTTGGGATTTAAAATTGGAAAAGTCGATCAAACACTCTTTATTAAAGATACTTCAAAAGACATTTTAATAATTCAAATATATGTAGATGATATTATATTTGGATCAACGAATGAAAATTTATGCAAAGAATTTTCAAATATAATGACTAAAGAGTTTGAGATGTCTCATATGGGAGAATTATCATACTTTCTTGGACTTCAAATAAAACAATTATCAAATGGAATTTTTATAAACCAAGAGAAATATTGTACAAATTTAATTAAACGTTTTAGAATGGAAAACACTTCAGCTAAACCTACTCCTATGAGTACTACTACTCATCTCGATCGAGATGAAAATGGTAAAAGTATAGATCAAAAATTATATAGAAGTATGATAGGCTACTTACTTTACTTAACCGCAAGTAGACCAGACATAATGATGAGTGTATGCTTATGTGCACGTTTTCAATCTAATCCTAAAGAATCACATTTAAGAGCAATTAAACGAATTATACGATATCTTAACTACACTAAAGACTTTGGACTTTTTTATCCAAAAGAGTGTACATTTGAATTAGTATCATTCAGTGATGCTGATTTTGGTGGATCTCGAACAGATAGAAAAAGTACAAGTGGTACATGTTATTTTATTGGAAAATCACTTGTATCATGGTTTAGTAAGAAACAAAATTACGTCTCACTTTCCACCTGCGAAGCAGAGTATATATCAGCAGCATTAGCTTGTACTCAAGTTATATACATGCAACAAACACTCAAAGATTTTAATATAAATTTAACAAATTCTACAATATATTGTGATAACACTAGTACAATAAACTTATCTAAAAATCCAGTTAATCACTCTCGTACAAAACATATAGATATTCGTCACCATTTTTTACGTGACAATATCGAAAAAGGTATAATTAATCTAGAACATATTTCTACCGAAAATCAAATTGCCGATATATTTACTAAACCCTTATTAGAAAATTCCTTCATAAAACTTCGACGATAATTAGGGATAATATCCTTTAAAGATATAAATTAAATTTACAGTAGATATATACATATTTCAGTCGACTAAATTTTTTTTTCCAGTCGACTGAATACAAATCAAGAGTTATTCTCAGCTTTATTATAAACCTCACATTTTTTTAACTGATTTATTAATAACATCCTTACATTTTTAACAAAATTTTCCTTAATCATTGAATATTTATGTGGTTACAAATCTTAGCTAAACAATAACCATTAATTGTTTAGTCAAATTCTATTATAAATTCTTAAAAAATTAGTTTTTTAAAAAACATCTAAATTTTACAATTAAAAAACTTAACAAACTCAAAATATCGTCTAACAACTCCTACTCTCCAATCAACATCACATCGTCAAGCAAAAACTCTCAAACATCACCAAAACTCCCCACACCAACACCACCACATGAGCCGATGTATAATTGGAAAAATTATCGTACTGGTTACACTCCAGAAACCAAGAAGGCTAAGCGCGGACTTTTTATTTCTCCGGACACGAAAAGAAAGATTGATGAGATTCATCACTTTCAACAACAACAGATTGACCTTCAACGAGAACTATACTTCGAGCAAAAGATTACAGCTAGACGTTTGAACTTCCTAGAGCAAATTGGCTTACGTTTCTGTGGATCAAAGAAGAACGAAGTGGCTGAGCCCCTACCTCGACCCGTCAATTCATTTGATCCATCTTCATCTTATCGTACACCAAACGATCCCGTCAATCCATGGATGTCTCCTAAGACACCACAATATAGTCCGAATTCATGGGATAGAAATTACATGAAGAATGAAGGAAAGAAGAATCCAAGTCCTTCTCAAAAGAAATAATTCAAATATATTATTTGTAACTATTTTTTAAAATAAATTGTTTAAATTCAAAAAGAACCTGAAACAACAAAAGTACATGATTCAGTCGACTGAACTTATAAGCCCAGTCGACTGAATGCAAACAGAAAACATTTTTTCATATTTTCAGTCGACTAAATATTTCTGCACAGTCGACTGAAACTTAACAGAAACTCTCGGGAAAATATTCAGTCGACTAAAATCTCTGTTCAGTCGACTGAATTCAAACCTAAAAAGTTTCGATCTACAATTCAGTCGACTGAACAGACATTATCAGTCGACTGAACGGCCTTTTCCAGGTAAAATTCCCTTTATTTACATCAGTTTTTCACTTCCAAAATCACTTTTTACATCTTCTTCCCCAAATTTCCCCAAAACCCTAGATCTCAAATACTTCCAATCTCCCTCAAATCAAAAGCAAATGGCACCAAAACGATCTAGAGCTTCATCCTCTTCATCCTCCGAGCCCATTGATGCTCAAATTGCTCAATGGCTATATGATGAAGTCGCCATAACACGATGGAACAAGATGAAGAACTCAAGAATATTCGAGCATTCCTTTGTAGATTTCCAAAGTCTTCACACCTACAATTTCCAAGAGCTCACTGATCGAGCAGGCTTAACTCCTCTTCTTGATTTGAAACGGAATGACATTACCATAAATCATATTATGGTCAAGTTGTTCTACGCAAATCTCAATCTTGGACACCAAACTCCAAGGAATCCAAACGACAGTGTTTGGAGCATGGTCTGCGGAAAGAAGGTTTGGTTTTCTTTGGATCGAATAGCTCACATTTTAGGGTCAACTAATATCGGAAGGAAACTAGAAGAAATAGAGTTCAATCCACAAATTCGTGATAACATAAATCACCAATTTATGGATGATAATATAAATTTCCGAGATCTCAAGTCTACTTCTCTTCGACCTCGAGCAAGAATTCTACATAAAACTCTAATGAGAACGATCACTCCTCGCACGGGCTCATATGAAATCGTTTACCCAATTAACTATCGAGCTTTATATGCCATCTTTGGCAATATTAAAGTCAATTGGGTACAACTAATCCTTGATGAGTTTCTCTCATTTCATAATGGTAAAATCCGCATAATTTATTTTGGAGAATATATCATGCGACTTCTCCTCAATGTTGATACACCATTACCGGATTCAGAAAACACAATGGTCCATTAAATAAACCATCGGACCACAAGCCTTATGCAACTCCCTACTCGACCTCCTCGATTCATATCACTTGCCGAATGGGAAGCTAGGCGTCAAGAGCAACAACAACAACCTCCGCCACCTCAACACGAAGAGCATTTCGAACAAGAAGAAGAAATTCGTCTTGTTGACCCGACCTACTCTATCAACCAATCCTTACGAATATTATCAAGAAATCAACAAATTCTTGATAATCGTCTTAAAAAGGTGGATAATAAGCTTGACAAAATCAAAGGATTTTTTAATAAGCTTTGGGACGCTATCTCGTGCTCAAGCACCACTACCGCTTCAACATCTCGTGGCAAGCGTCCTGCACCAACATTTACATGGACGTCATCCGAGGAGCATACCAGTAGCAGCACAAGCGGAGCTAGTGGTGGACAAGGAGGAAGAGCTTATCGACCATCAACAGGAGGACCAGTCATTAGAGAACCAGGAGACAGGGAAGGTTCTTACGATTGGGATAAGGATCAGTAATTTATTTAAGTTGTTGTTCTATTATGTTTCTTGCAACTATGACATTTGAACTATTATGTTTAATGCATTTTTTATGCAATTCTAAGATTCATTCTTTTTGGTTTAAAGTGATTGTTTTAATACCATGCAACTACGGTTATTACTTCCTTTTTGTCGATGACAAAGGGGGAGAAAATCTATGGTACTAACTTTGTTTTGTAGGAAAGATACGTGTACACATTCAGGGGGAGAAAGTTTAAACATCTTTAGAAAATCAAATATTGTCATCAATCAAAAAGGGGGAGAATGTTGATACATGAAGATTTTTGATCAATGACAATGTATAAAGTAAGAGATATATGCAAAATAGAGGAAGATCAATGAAATATAAACTTGAGTATGATTTTTATATATATAGGTTTGTTTGTTAAAATCTATCCTCAAGAATTGCACAAACACAAGAACACATTCATTATACTTCAATTTTTCACTGTGCATACTTCAATTCTTCATAATGCATAAATTCATATGTCAGTCGACTGAACTGAATTTACCAGTCGACTGAACTGGCAAAAATGTACAAATATGCACAGTATCAGTCGACTAAATTTTCTGCACAGTCGACTGAAAATTTTCCAGAAAGATTCTTACTATAATTTCAGTTGACTAAATTTTTTGCACAGTCGACTGAAAATTTTCCAGAAAGATTCTTACTATAATTTCAGTCGACTAAAATTCATGTACAGTCGACTGAATTTGAACCTGCGAATTTTGCATGAAAGGACACCTTCTTCTTCCCAAGAGTTGCGACCATTCCTCAATAGAAATGGAAGCTTCTCTTATCTACAACCCTTGGCAATACATGCATCCTTTTTACAACTATAAATACATGATTCAAACATCATTCAAGACATCGAATTCTCTTACTCTAATCTATCTATTTCTTGATCATATTTTCTAAACATTATCAAAGCAATCACTACTCTCTTTGCTTGAATCACTATTTATATTTAATATATTTGATTCATAGCAAATTCATAATTCCTTAATCTTCACAAACATATTTCATATTCTTGAGGATAAGATTATAGGAACATTGTACTACAATAGACTCATTCGTGTTATAAAGAACACAACTAGTCAAAACTTGTTTAGAATTGAGTTGAAGTCCTCTTCGGTAGTTGAGGCAAGAAATCCCGTTCGGTTGTTCGGGTAAGTTGTAAACCTATTCCTCCGGGTGAAGTGAGGGTGTTAGTTAGTAAAATTCCTAAGTGAAGCTTAGGGACTGGACGTAGGACGAGAGGTCCGAACCAGTATAAAATCCTGGTGTCTCCTTGCATTTACCTACTTTATATACCTAGACTATTTCATTATTCCATATTACACGATCCTACCATATAGCCTCTTTCACAACTTAGAAGCATGATCATCAATCAACTCTAGTTCTTGGAATATTAGCTAGGTTCTCCAGCCTCTGGGAGCACCAGTTGAGTAGTATTTCCTTACCCATTCCTTGACTGCTGTAACCCCCTACGTCTCGTCCAGTCATGGAACGATCAGAATGTTCCTCTACCAAGTGGAGTTTTGAATTAACTATACGGGCGCTTTGCGCTGCGGCAAAAAAAAAATTTAGCCCCTTTTTAGGAAATTTGGATCGTACCCGAAAATAATTTTTTTTGTGGAAATTTCATCATCGTTCTCGCTAATGTTTGAACGATATAAAGTGTTATTTGAGCGTCGATATGAAACGCACACGGCTAAGGTTCGGTCGATTTTGTATCCATTAGTAAATAGCCATTCTTCGTATCGATCAGGATTTCGTATCGATATAATTTCGATCACTATTCGCATCGATCTGATTTCGTTTCGATCACTTTTCGTATCGGTCGTTGTTGCTCCAACTTGATGGATACGAACAGTGGTTCTGTGATGGATACGAAGTAATGTTTACTTGATGGACACGAACTAACGAGCCCCGATGGATTCGAACAAGGTCTTCCAGGATGGATACGAAGTGGTACATCCAGAACGATTCGAACGGATGCTTGGTGAGGGATACAAACAAGATCGATGCGAAGGGAGCCGCTTTTGGATGGATACGAAATAGCACTTCCCGATGGATACGAAGTAGTTAATAGGTGATCGATACGAAAATACCATATTTTATGGATACGAAAATGACCATATTTTCTGGATACCAAAACATGGATACGAAAATGACCATATCTTCTGGATACCAAAACATGGATACGAAAATGACCATATCTTCTGGATACCAAAAGATGGATACGAAAATGACCATATCTTCTGGATACCAAAAGATGGATACGAAAATGACCATATCTTCTGGATATGAAAATGACCATATCTTCTGGATACGAAAACGTGGATACGAAAATGACCATATCTTCTGGATATGAAGACATGGATACGAAAATGACCATATGTACTGGATACGAAATTCATCATATTTTCTGGGTTTGAAAATATGGATACGAAAAACAACATCTTTTCCGGATTCGAAAACATGGGCACGAAAAACAACATATTTTCTGGATTCGAAAATATGAGTACGGAATTCATCATTTTTTCATGGATACGAAAATATGCATATGAAAAACAGCATATTTTCTGGATTCGAAAATATGGGTACGGAAAACAGCATTTTTTCTAGATTCGAAGATATGGGTACGGAATTCATCATATTTTCATGGATATGAAAATATGCATACGAAAAATAGCATATTTTCTGGATTCAAAAATATGGGTACGGACTTCATGATGATATGGTTCCTCTTAGATCTGGAGCGATCTGAATAGAATAGAAGGAACCACTAAATAATAGATCTGGATCTTCTCCTTATATTTATGTAATCCGATATTGAAAGTAGATCCAAGGAACGGGAGAAAAACTTGGTTTTTCTCAGTGAAAGCACCAAAGTGTTTGCACCAAAATTGGGCACAACACTCTTCGGATGTGTTTGAAGAGATAAAATGAAGAGAATAGATGTAAAATGAAGCAGATCTAACAAACACACCAATAAATATATAAGAAAATATATAGAAACACAGAGTTTTAGAGTGGTTCGGCGTACGGCCTACATCCACTATGAAGTTAATGATTTTATTGACTTCCATATGCCGACTACAACTTATTGCAGCAGATTACAGCAGATTATAATGTTGAAATTCGTGTACAACAGCAACTATGGATTACAAAATTGGATTCGGCAGAGTCTGAACGTAAGAGGGCCAAAAGATCCCTTTTCTGTAGGCTCTGGGGTGCTATTTATAGGTGTAGGAGGCCGATATTTCGCTCAAATCTTGGGAGACTTTTTCTGGCACATGGGGGGGCCCACGCGATAGATCCTAGAAAGTTTCGGCCCGATCCGTGATGGATATGAACGAATTTCGTATCCATCAAGATTTGATCCAATTGAGCTGAAATTTGGCATGAACCTTCCTTAGGTCGCATGCAAGCTCCTATGAAAATTTCATTGCATTTGGACTTGTGGATTGTGAGATATGATCGATGCAAGTTGTAGTTTTTCGGACCGTGATCGATACGTATGAATTTCGTATCGATCAAGAATTGATCCAATTGAGCTGAAATTTGGCATGAACATTCCTTAGGTTGCCAGTAAGCTACTGTGAAAATTTCATAGCATTTGGACTTGTAGATTTCGAGTTATGATGGATGCAAGTTGGAGTTCTTCGGTCCGTTATCGATACGAACGAATTTCGTATCGATCAAGAATTGATCCAATCGAGCTGAAATTTGGCATGAACATTCCTTAGGTTGCCAGTAAGCTACTGTGAAAATTTCATAGCATTTGGACTTGTAGATCTCGAGTTATGATGGATGCAAGTTGGAGTTCTTTGGTCCGTGATCGATACGAACGAATTTCGTATCGATCAAGAATTGATCCAATCGAGCTGAAATTTGGCATGAACATTCCTTAGGTTGCCAGTAAGCTACTTTGAAAATTTGGTGGCATTTGGACTTGTAGATCTTGAGTTATGATCGATGCAAGTTTGGATTTCTCAACCGTAATCGATCAATATCTTGAGCATACGAACTCCGATTGACTTGAAATTCAGAATGTTGGATTCATTAACTTTTCTTATCATGTCATATCAATTGTAGCTCGATCTGGACTTGGAAAATTTTACCGATATCCATAGTAGACCTATGCGTTGACGATCTCCAAGACGAACCATCCTTGGTTTCTAGTCAAGTTCTTGGTGTCACGGCCTTGCCAAAAGCCAGGATAACATCCATAGCTTCAAAGGCGGATATATGGGTCTCTTATTATGCTTAGATTCTCCATCAAAAATGCACTAACAATGGATATTGTTCCAACATTCTCCAATACTACTTTCGTGTATTTCTAGAACCTTTCGACGCCTTTGAAAGACATGCTTCTTTTAGTAGTGAAAGGGTCAAGGTTCCCTATTGCATTGTTTGGATGTAAGCAGAAGCACTTCCAACTCCTTCTTCTCTTAGGAAACCTCTCCTTAGTTGCTTTGGTCAGGTGCAAATCATGATGAGTGATTATTTAAGCGAGCGAGGAAGTGCTTTCAGATGGTTTAGAAAGAACCTGAAGGTGACGAAAGGATCATTGCGAAAGGTCACTTGGTCGGATGTAAAGTTTTCTTTATGCTTGCGGAAGGGCCCAACTGTTTCAAAAGGCTTATCTCTATTTTCGAAAAGTACACTTTGGCAAAATGTCCCTGTGTGGAAGATTAACAGTGGCAAAACCAACTATTTCGAAGGGTTTGGTTCTTGTGTGCAAGCCTATTATTCGATACCTTCGAAATGTGCTTCGAACTCATACGAGACTCTTTCATATATACGGAACCAACTGCGTTGAAAAGATTAACTGAGGTGGAAGGGTAGCTTTGCCTCTCTTTCGACTCCTTCGAAAGCTCTTGTTTTACTTAATACTTGTAGGATCATCAGGTGCTTGTGGCATCAATCTAACCTCTTCAAAAGCTACTTCAATGCCTTCGAAACATTGTTTTTGAATCATGGCGAAACCCTTCTTTTCAATTCTTGCGAAGCTTCTTCAGCACTTTTATGAGCCTTCTTTCATACCTTTGTTTTTAAGTGAGTTTTATAGTTAACAATATCTGTTGCCAAAAACTATAAACTATCAATATATAATTAATAAAATCACAGTTTAGTAATAAGAGCTGAAGTGCTAAATGAGCAATTATATGCCTATATTGTTTTGCTAGCATGTAGTATTAGTTTGCATGAAATATTAACATCTATAATGCATACGGTTGTAGATAGTACAAACCGTTGTAGCATAACCAAGATCATCCCCATTATTAGTGCCCATAACACACATACATACATACATATACATACATGCATACATGCATACATACATGCATATGTATGTATGTATATGTGTGTGTGACTAAATTCATGTTTGACTACAACTATTTCGTAAAACACTATGTGCATATAATGTGATAAGCGAGAAACTTGACTAGCACTTTATTCACGTAACAAATTCATTTAAATTTATTCTGTACGGAAATGATTACCAGAACTTATGATAAAGCTATTGTGTTGTTCGATATAACAAGTTTATCAAAATAATCCGTGTGCGTAGCACGGGGTTGCACTCGTTTGTTATCCAATTAGTCCATCTATCTATTATATCGTTACAAACAAAATTCAATATCTAACCATATATCTTCTCCCTTCTAATTCAACAGCCATGAATTGGAGATATAATTATTTATGACGACCATAATAATATCAAGTATTGTTGTCATATGATAAATACAACAAATTAATTACTTTTACTTTTGATTAACTTGAATTCAAGATAATTAGAGAATTAAATTGAAATTCAATTTATGAGAGAATTAATTACATATTAAGTAAGTAGATCGCTAATTATGTGATCGATTATTTATTTATTTATTTTCTTTTATCAACAACATTTTAGGTGCATGATAACTATAGAAGCTTCTACTGTTATATAACATCTGTTACAAATAAAATCAAGCCATTTCTTCTTTCTCGCGTATTATAACAAATTTTGTTTCTAATTTTGTTCTTATTTGTCTAAACTATGAATTTTGGTTCCTCCATTTATTTCATAGGAAGTTATTGGTTTGTTAACACATGGATATCAAGAAATCGTAAGTCTGTTATATAATCAAATTAAAGTAAAGCTGATCTTTATTTCATTCTAAAACATTAGTATGTAAAAAAACAAGCTGGAAGAAAAGCATTACATGTGAAGTAGAAGATTATTTAAATAATTAATTTTATATGTATTTTGGTAAAAATACAGTGTATAAGAAATACTTATGTACTGCCTCCGGTAAATAATATTAAAATTTATTTTTATTTTTATTTTTATTTTAAATATGTGTTTTGGAAACATATTTATTTATAATACCTTTGGTGTCACACTTTTTTTGTGTTAGTGTGAACTGCTAAAAATGCCCTTCTAATGTTACTTAAAAATAGGACTTAACAAATAACTTTTTTATAAATTCAAACCGTTCCTATATAGATATTACCAAATCTTAATATCACATAAGAAAGGGATCTATAAACAAACTTCTTTTGCAAGTTTGTACTTTATAAGTTAATAACACTAATAAAAATTAAAACTAACAAAAATTTAGATGTTGCAACATAAAAATAAAAATTCAGACTAATTACACATGATTTCAATGAAAAATACGGTAATATATTTATGCAAATCATTTTCTCTTGAATGTGTTGAAGATTTATAGTTTGTAGAAAAGCAATTCACGCGTGAAACACATATAAGTGAACTATTGTCATATCAAATATTATTATCATGCAAAAAACAATTTGAACAAACTACTTATAATTTTGATCTACTCGAGTTCAAAGTACTTTGAGAATTAAATTGTAATTCATATTAATAAGAGAACTAATTACATGTTAATCTTTTTTAGTGCTAATAAACACTTAATATGCAATCGATTAATTAATTTTTAGTTATTTCCATTTGTCATTAACGTTTTAAATGAAAACTCTATAAGGGAACATGTAATATGAAATTTTCTGTAAATAAATAATTATAAATTAGAGATGAAGTTATTTAATATGGTTATAAGTGAACTATTTTAAATAGCAAGGGTGATATCAAATATTATTAGTATGCAGTAAATAAAAAGAATCAGTTGCTTTTAATTTTGATCAATTTGTATTTAAAATAATTTGAGAACTACATTGCGGTTTAATTTAATGAGAGCAATAATTACATGTTAAATATTTTTAACTCAAACAGTTATATAATTAATATGTAATTATTAACTCTTTTTATTTATTTCCTTTACCAATAATCAACAACATTTCAGATGCATAACTCAACGAGGAATCATGTTACAAGAAGTGAACTGAATCAAGAAATGTTTCCTAGATGTGAGAAATGTGCGTATTAAAGATAAATAATGACATAGGAGCTCATTGTTTATTTTTTAACTATACTTTACTTTCCTTTAATAAGATTAGTATAAAATTAAAATTTATGAGTATAGGCACAGTTATAAATAATATTCTTCAACAGACCTACCGAACTAATATTAAGGTAACATTTGCTTATGCTTTAACGTTAGCACAAAATTTTGACATATTTGCTTATGTTTGAAGGAAAACAACATTTATCCAGTACATTTTAAAATGCAATTATAATTTTTATCTTACTAACAATGCTCTTGGCTTACAAATATTGTATTTTATCGATGTTGGGTGTATAAATAATAATATTACAAGCATTTATAATGACATATAATTACATGATTTTTCAGTGGCTTGCTTTGTTGATTTTATTTTCTTATGCTATTCAGTCTAATAGCTATTTTCGATGTAATAACATCTAAAGTATTTTTATGTGTATCCATAAATATTTCCCATGGTGATAATTCCTTTGCTTTGAATTATGCTAAATTTTATATTCATTCATTTATTATATGGTGGAATGATTATTTGAGGTAAATCGTAGAATTATTTAATTGTTCCAGAAAATAGACTACGATATTCTTGAGTGGTAGCTTATTTGGTCATGATATTAGATTTAATAAAGAGGTGCAATGATTGATGACCAATGACAAAATTAGATCAACTTGTCAATTGTCGAAAGTGGAGGGAGTCTCTGATGCGCTCGCTCAGTAGTTTATGAAATCATCCAGTTTACCTCAGTGTTCAAAAATAATAAAGTACACAATATTTATCATTTATTTATATTTCTCACATTATAGTATGCTATATTAATTAAAAATATAACCTTTGAAGCCACTGAATATTTTCTAATTTCCATTAATATTAGTTAGTGTAAGTGTACTAATGAAAATGTTAGAATGTTGTTTATTTATACCAATTTCGAACACTATTTCACACTTAGCATTATTTTCTTATTCCATATATATGAGACACTATTATCATATCGAATGTATACATATCTGAATTTATAATCTATATAAGACGTACCTATATTGAAGGTTATGCATTGCTTAAATTAAAAGGCATGCTCAGTACTATCAAGTAAGGAATAGTTGACAATTGATGTTAATGTTTGTGGTATAAATCTATTGTTCTTTAAAAAACCGCTATACTATGTGTTTTTTAAAATTACTAAAGCGAATTTATTCGTAAATGCGTGCCATCGTTGTTAAGAAAATAAATTAATCTAAATAAATTCAATCAACAATCAACACTTTCATCTTTATATGACTAAAATCTAAAAATATACCACTAAATAGATTATTAAATTGCGTGAACCTCATGCGCATAACACCGATTCACACCAGTCTTACGATATGGAAGTGGTTTTTTCTTTTGAACAATTGCACCCGGAAGTTGTTACCTATTAGGTTTGTTTGCAACTTTTTTTTTAGTGTAAAATAAAATTATACGAGTGATCTCTTCTCCTCTGCTAGAGGATCGCTTATTTTCCTAACAAAAAGAAAAAAAGGTAAATATTTGATATCGCATACAAAATGCAATATTTGCATGTAAAATGCAAATATTTGCCTAATGTGCTCTGCATCATGACTATTTCCACAAAAATATTCAAAAAACCTTTTTTTTTACCGGAAGCTGTAATATACGAATCTTATTTGACTAGATTTGTGGTTTAACGATGAAAACAAAATTTCAGTAAAATGATTAAACGATTCAAACGACTATCATCGTTATGAATTCACGAGAGGGTAAGGATGCGTTTGCGACGAACATGAACAGAGTATTTAAGTGGGGCATTTAAGCGGGGAAAATTGGTGAACACAGAATGCATTTGCGGCTACGAACAAGGTATTTGAGCAGAACATTTAAGTTGTGATTTTTAATTTAATTGATTTGTAGTTGAGCATTTAATTATTTGTTTTTTTAAAAATAATATGTGTAATAATTTGCAAAAATAAATAAATAAATTGAAAAATTATAAATTGCTCAGATTCAATTCAAATCAACTACATAATGTAGAACACTTTGATATAATCACAATACAAAAAACCGCTTCTCAAACGGACTTCATTTGTAAAAGTTATTAATTTTAGAAATTTATAAAAATTTACATTTATTAATTAACTTAATTAACACAACTGAACGGGCTCAAACGCACCAAATTTTGTGTTCAGCTGAGCGCACCTTTTATATGTTGGTGTCGGACGCATTACAAACGGAAGTGTGCTAAAATTTGGCTGCAAACAGCCTCGAGATTATTATGAAGGTGACTACAACCGACAACAAGGACCCAAATTTTAATTTTATTTTTGTTTTTTACTGGAAGTTTGAAAATGAGAAACCCTAAACTTAACTGCCACTTTTATTACGAGTGTTACGGCACACGCCTTGCGCGTGAGTTATTTTTCTATAAATTATATTTTTTTTAACACATTCAAGATGAATGATTTATCTAAATATTTAACCATATTTTTGTCATTAAATCATGTGTAGTTAGTTTGAATTTTATTCAATGCTGCAACATTTAATTTTCTATTAGGTTGAATTTTTATTTTTATTATTAATTAATAAAAATCGAGTTTATAATTTTTTTTGTTCGATCATGTTTTTAAGTGATTGCAAGATTTGGTAATATTTATATATAAATGAGCATTTTGAATTGGTAAAGAAAGTTTATTTATTGGATCCTATCTTTTAAGTTTATTTGATAATACATGTTTTGAGACATTTTTGGTAGTTCACGCTTACACCAAAAAGTGTGACACCAAATGTATTACAACTATTAATATATATATATATATACACACACACACACACACAAGAAAGATACAACCTACAATTCGAAACAATATTGGGCCTATAATATTAAATATTAATAAGCCCACAAGCAGCCTTAATTTCAAAGAACCCAATCAAGATTACAGTAACAAACCATTTCAGATAATCTAGACCGTATAATTAAGATCGACCGTTGATCATAAATCCAAGCTCAACTTCTCATCTATTGTTCTAGGGTTTTAAGATCTCATCATCCAGCTCTCAAAAATTTGAAACATCAAAATCAAATTTGACTGAGATATTTCGAATTTATATCATATAAATAATTTTGAAGTAAAATGGACAAAAGTATGCTTGGAGACATGGGGAATCTCCCTGAAGAGGACCAGATGCGTATGGCTTCCATGATCGAGCAGCTACAAATTCGCGACAGGTCTTTCTTTAAACCTTGATTTAATTATCTTTTTTGAGGTATCGGTAGTTTATTTCCATCTGTTGCTGGAATTTGAATATTGTATCAAGTAGGTTGAAGTTGAACTGGATTGTGTGAGCAAAGAATTTTGATATGAATAAGGTTACATAGTGTTGTAATAATGTATTTTTTTATATTAATAAGCAGCGTTGTAATCATGTATTTTCGATTAATTAGCGCCTGTAACCGCCAATATTTAGCTGCTGAAAGATTATAATTAATTCAAGCCGAGAACATGATAATCTACAAAATTACGTGGTCGCTTGATACATCTAGGATTCATTATGCAACACTATACGTGCAATGTGAATTTTGGTTACAAGTGGTTAATAATTTACTGTCAAGCTTATAGGCTAGTTCCAAGACATTGTGCCACAATTCCATGATCAATTCCCAGTGACCTCATGATGCTTATGGGCAAAACATGTATCTTAGATGCTTATCACACAAAACTTGGGTTAGAAAAAAAAATTATTTTCTATAAAATTGTTGAAATTCATGCAGGCTTGCAATAGTTGAATATATATATTTTGGTTTGCATCAACGTTTTTTTTGGTGGAAAAGGGCTTGTCTGATTGCATGTAATAAACTTGCATGTTTCAACTGTTCAAAATTAGATGTTTGTTGTTGCAATCATGATAATCATCTGCTTGAAGTTCATATTTTATCACCGATAATTCATCCACTTAATTAAGAAAGCTAAGAGAACCTTTGACAACCTAAAGTAGATGTGCTGTTTCTTTAATTAAATGCATTTTTCCTTTTATGGAGTCAAAAAAAAAATGCGGGAAAAATATTTATTCATAAAAGAGGTCAAATCCGCTTATCTAAGTTGGAATGAAAACTTGTTTTCAACTACAATGCAAAAGTAGTTTCCAATGGTCATTTATTTTCACACATCCAAATCCAAGGTTTTCAAAATGGGTTCTAATCATAAAAGTGTAAAGTTCAGACTTTATTCAAACCAGATTTTAATCATGAATCATAGTTCAAGAGATTCAAGATTCAATGTGTATCAATGTATGCTGATATTTTTTGCTCTACGTAGGTTATTTAATGGCATTAAAATATGCAATTTATGTATTTGAGATTGATTTTGATGTTAAACTTCTACATCTAAACCTAAAACTTAATTTCTTTCTTGTTACATCTTTATTTTGAAACGTATAACATATTTGAATTGTAGACTTAGAATTATATTGTTATCCGTCTTTTGTCAAAGCCATAAGCAGGCGGATTCAACCTAACTAGCTTCACGATTATCGAGGCTGGAATCTGATGGATTCAGTTTCGAAGGATGAAGTTCACTTGGATATGTCATTTGGTGAAGAAATTTAGAGGGGGAGGGTTACACGACTCGGTGTGGAAGATAAGCCTCGATCGGCACACCTCCCTTTGATTGGCATGAAGCCTCACTCGGTGCACCTCCCCTTAGTCTGGACGATAAGCCTTGTTCGGCACACCTCCTCTCGATCGGCATGAAGCCTCGCTCGGCACACCTCCCCTCGAATTGGAAGATAAGCCTCCTTCGGCACACCTCCCCTCGTTCGGCATGAAGCCTCGATCGGCATGAAGCCTTGCTCGGCACACCACCCCTCGGTCGGCATGAAGCTCCGCTCGGCATCGCACCTCGTTCGGCATCGTACCTCGCTCGACATTAACGTCGCTCGACATTGAACGCCGTTCGTCATTGAACGTCGCTCGGCATCGTGATGAGGTGGGGATGACCCGACATTGTGGCTCGACATAGTGGCTCGGCATCAGCTATATGGTGACATGGGTCGGCATCAATACATGGTCCGGCGGTAGCTTTGCTACGAGTTCTGGACTAGTCTGCTTCGATATCCAGATAGGCTCGCTTCGGGTCAATACCTGGGTAACTTTCGTTCGACATACCAACTGCTTAGGGTCGGTCAACATAATGAAGTAGGGTTTTGCTATGACCTTGGTGAGTTCAAACTACTCAGGAGGCCCAACAATTCGATTTTGCCTATAATACAACATGTGGGTCTGCAGATGTAGATCTTCTCTTCTGCTCTCGGACTTTCTACTTTCTAAGGCTAAGGTTAGTCTACCATTTTGTAAATGTAATTTATTCTAACATCAATAAAAGAAAATTACTGGAGTGGACGTAGGCCGGAGTTAGCCGAACCACTATAAAATCTGTTGTTTTTTACTGCTTTCATTTTTGTTTTATTGTTCCTCACTTTATTATTCTCTGCATACTAGTCATCTGCGATCTGTGA
This sequence comes from Allium cepa, assembly GCA_030765085.1. Lineage (NCBI taxonomy): Eukaryota > Viridiplantae > Streptophyta > Magnoliopsida > Asparagales > Amaryllidaceae > Allium > Allium cepa. The sequence goes on from CM060941.1 coordinate 230,170,545, forward strand.
TTGTGAACTGGTGCTTTCATCGACGATTGGGTGTTTGTGACCAATTTTGATGCAAACATTTTGGTGCTTTCACTGAAAAGGCAATCACCCGGGACTTTTGGAGCTAAGAACTTGGATTCTGGGAGACAATGGTTAGACCATCAGCAAGGAAGCAAGTGACAGAAAGGAGTAATTGGGAGGTAAATCAAGAGGCTTCCTCTGAAGCTGGAGCAGGTCAAACATTCATCTACATCACTAGAGATGAGATGGAAGCGACGTTGAAAAGACAAGAGGAGATGATGCATTCACACAATTTGCACAAGCAGAAAATGCAGGAGCTCAGATCCATAGAGTTGGATCGGAAGCGCTTAACCAGCAAGTATAGAGAATGGCTCAGTAGGCGACAGCCCCCAATCAACAGACGCCTAACAATCTAGATGGACCTAGACTCGGGTCACACCAGCAGGAAATGCTAGACCAATCCATGGAGGGATACCAGATGACGCTGTGCAACCCAACACCAACAGGAGTGCGTGAGTACGAGATGAGGAGTATGTGCCTAAATTTCCTCATGAACTTGGGGGGCAGACCAAAGGCAACATACAAGGATTACAGGTTGGCGACGACAGACTGACAGAGATGGTTAGACGAGCTATGAGAGGTGAATTGGTAAACAAAGACGGACGATGTGAATAGGAGTCCCTTTACTCCTAGTATCAAGCGAGCTAGGAACCCACCAGATTTTAAAGCTACAATCATTGGAGATGTATAATGGGAGGACGAATCCTACGGTTCATCTGACATAGTATATGAGGCATATGGAAGTGCTAGGGGGCATCAGAGGAAGTCATGGCCTGATGCTTCCCATTGTATCTGATAGACATAACAGCACTATGGTTTAGACAATTAGAGAGCGGTTCCATTGGAATGTGAACCGAGTTGACTGGGAAGTTTATGAGGCAGTCCGGAGTTCACATTTCGAGACCTAAAAATGTGATGAGTTTGGCAGCGCTAAAGCAGATAACCGTGGAATCTTTGAGGAGCTTTCTAACGCGATTCAATGCAGCGGCAGCATCGGTGGATCGATCAAATCCATCCATGGTCTTAATGGCAGCTGTATCTGGCATAGCTAATGGAACAGAGTTCAAAAATTCATTGACAAGGGATCCACCTATGGATCTAGGGGAATTTTATCATGAGGCCGAAGGGTTTCTACGATTAGAGGATGTAAATGCTAAAAAAAGGAAGGAGAAGGAGATAATGTTTATGCAGTCAAGGGCGAAAATCCTCCCGAAAAAGATTCAGGAACTGATAAAGAAAAACGGAAGGCCAAGGATAACGACGATGGACCAACGCGATCACGAAAGGAACCGAGATTCACCTCTTTTACGGAGCTGAACGAGACTTTGGAGCAAATCTACCAGGATACAAGGGGACAGATTCCTTATCGAAAACCAATGAGGAGGGATCATACCAGCAATGAAAGAAGGTAAGACAAGTATTGTTTATTCCACGAACTAAACGATCATAGCACGAATGACTGTAGGCACTTGAATGATGAGGTTGAGGGACATATCCGGAATGGTTTGCTATCGCAATATGTGAGAAGGGGAACAACGGTGGAACGAGAGTGGCCACCATCTGCACCAACTGGGAACGGCTCAGGATCGGGGCGTCAGCTTGTCATCAATTGATTGAAATAATGACGAATAAGTGGCAAACTCGACACCAATGCAATTAAGTCATTTACACATGTACATGACCGCAAAAGATCCTCAGGCATGCTCTGATACGACTATAAATTGCATCAATGTATGTGTTTGCACTTGGACGTCCTTGTTTTGCTTTAATTTTCCATTTCTCGTGTTTGGACTTGATTTAGTTTGACATTTCCGTTGAAAGACTCATCTTGAATGAAAATATGCTATTTGTGATTCCATGACGGCTAAACCACTTACACATGTATGAGGTCGCGAACGGTTCTTAGGCATGCTCTGAGATGGCGATAAACCGTCACAATAAACAGTTCAGAAACTCATTCGAACGTGAAATCTGACATTAATGATACTAAGTCCTCCATAAGCACTCACAACTCGCGTCGAACGGCACCCGACCGCGAACGGTCATAACTCGTCTTGAACGGCATCCGACCGCGAACGGTTACAACTCGCCTCGAACGGCACCCGATCGCGAACGGTCACAATTCGCCTCGAACGACATCCGATCGTGAACGGTCGCAACTCGCCTCGAACGACACCCGATCGCGAACGGTCGCAACTCGCCTCGAACGACACCGGACCATGAACGGTCGCAACTCGCCTCGAACGACACCCGACCATGAACGGTCGCAACTCGTCTCGAACGACACCAGATCTCGAATGATCACAATTCGTCTCGAATGACACCCGATCGCGATCAGTCACGATTCGTCGCGAACGACATCCGACCGCGAACGGTCACATACTACCTCGAATGACATTCGATTCCGAACGATCGTTATTCGCGGTCAGATAAGATTATCAGTTTCTTTGCAGGTCATTAACATGATACGAACGTCCGGCTTATTGAACTATAAAACACATCTTCCAATAGCAATGCATGTTTTGGAGGGCAAAATGTTAATCGACCTTTTGTCAAAGCCATAAGCAGGTGGATCCAACCTAACTAGCGTCACGATTATCGATGCTGGAATCTGATGGATTCAGTTTCGAATGATGAAGTTCACTGGGATATGTCATTTGATCAAGAAATGTTGGGGGGTGCACGGCTCGGTCTGGAAGATAAGCCTCGTTCGGCACACTTCCCCTCAATCGGCATGAAGCCTTGCTTGGCACACCTCCCCTCGGTCTGGAAGATAAGCCTCGTTCGACACACTGCCTCTCGAATTGGAAGATAAGCCTCCTTCGGCAGACCTCCCCTCGGTCGGCATGAATTCTCGCTCGGCACACCTCCCCTCGGTCGGCATGAAGCCTGCTCGGCATCGCACCTCGCTCGGCATTGTGATGAGGTGGGGATGACTCGGCATTATGGCTCGGTATAGTGGCTCGGCATCGGCTATATGGTGACATGGGTCGGCATCAATACATGGTCCGACGCTAGCTTTGCTCCGAGTTCTGGATTAGTCTGCTTCGATATCCAGATAGGCTCGCTTCGGGTCAATACCCGGGTAACTTCCGTTCAGCATACCAACTGCTCATGGTCGGTCGGCATAATGAAGTAGGGTTCAACTATGGCTTTGGTGAGCCCAAACTACTTAGGAGGTCCAACAACCTGGTTTTGCCTATAAATACATCATGTGGATCTCAAGATGAGGATCTTCTCTTTTGCTCTCTTACTTTCTACTTTTTAAGGCTAAGGCTAGTCTACCATTTTGTAACTGTGATTGATTCTAACATCAATAAAAATGAAATTACTGGAGTGGATGTAGGCCGGAGTTAGCCGAATCACTATAAAATCTGTTGTTTTTTTACTGCTTTCATTTTTGTTTTATTGTTCTTCACTTTGTTACTCTATGCATACTAGTCATCTGTGATTGTGAACTGATGCTTTCATCGACGATTGAGTGTTTGTGATCAATTTTGACGCAAACATATATCTTGGTATTTTTTCATTTTAAGACGGTCGAATGATTTTTTAGAATGTCCGGTTTTAGCTGATTTTTTAATCTGATATGAGACATGAATTTTAATTCGTGAGATTCTAATTGAAACGGGATTCGGACAGTACATTTTTAAGATTTTGATAACAACGTCAAAATTAGCTTGTAGAGTTTGGCTTTTGAAAAGTTAAAAGGTTACTCTTAAAAGTCTATGCAAAGGAGCCTAAGAAAGATAAAAAGACAAGCCACGTTTGTTTGAAGTGCTTCTGAAATGTGACTGCAACTGTCTAAATCTAATTTCACTTAAATACATAATGTTTTTGCAATAACATTCGGAGTTGCAATGATCTAAAAATGTACTGCTATATTACCATCGTATTGTTATATTTGCATGTTGCTTCAAATACATGCAATCAGATGCACCATAAATGTGAACGAATAATGGCAAATTTTTGTGGGGGGATTAGTGAATGGTAACTGGGACACAATTCTATGTCTTTGCTGAAAGGCACAATATAGTGACAACCAATTTGTTCTCCACATTAGATGCAATGCCCGGTGTTTGATGATATTTGCATTTCAATCAGTGTAAGTAACTCCATATTCTACTCATTTTTTTTGGCTGCACTTAGTCCTGGCCAGAGAATATATTTCTATAGAACAGTGAACTGTCTAGTTATGTATTAGGGTTACGTCAAAAGTTGACAATATATTTGGATTACATAACAATTCTACAATGTACTTAGGATTACAAGTAATGTTGAGGTTGGTTTTCCTATATTTAGATGTTCCGAGTTGAGTTAATTACGCACTCTGCTATTAAGTCTGTGGCTATGACATCTAGTATTATGTTCTAACCTTTCCACATGCATACATATATAAATATATATGTTTAATATCAAATGAATCAGTATGCACATTTGTTTTCTGTTTTATACGCACTTAAGTGAAAGTTAGATAGAGTTAACCCTCACTAGCACTTGAATTCCAAATTGACACAAGTGTATCTGTCAAAATCTGTCTAAATTATAGACAAGAGAGAAAAATGGTACAAGGAAATTTGCACACTCATTCTCCTAAATTTTTTATGCATATGCACATTCTAAGTTGACAGTCAATAGTTGTAATAAAGTATCTTTGATGACTTATGCGCTGCGGTTTGTAATGGGTTAATAGTTTAAAAAAATTGAGGTCTATATGGTATTTTAAAAACTATATCATCTGGAAACTTCTAGATACAGATGGTTACTGTGGGATTTAGAGATGAGAGATGAAGGCAGACTACACACATAAATATGTGTATACACACACATATGTATTTAGATACGTAGCTTCTTTATATATACCTGGTTCCATTGTAAAGAATAAAATGAATAAAGCTAATATAAAAACATAAATAAAGTTAAGCCATAATAAAAATTTATATTTGAACGGTATTGTATATTTTCTGAATTGAATCAGTAGTCCACTAAATTCTGATAAAGGATACAAAGTCCAAACGAAAATTTCGAGCATAATACCTTAATTATAGATTGATATGTTACAAAATATTTACACACTTGTAAAATAGCAAAAAGTAACTAATTGCAAATGGCTCATTTCAGTAAAAGGAAGGGGAAAGAAATATAAATCTGTAACCTCAGAATATCATGAAAATAGAAGGGTTATTTATTTGAAAACCAATTAAACTGAAAACATGATGTTTGAGAAAAAAATGACAATAAATGTTGGAAAATTCAATTGAAGCGTCAAACAATACAATGACGTTTATAACTAAGATTGAAATGAACAAATTTGTTCATATTTTATTGACTATTGACGCATGTGAAACAATCAGAAACCTCCTTATTCTACAATTTGATTCGACGTTATGCAACTGTAAGGTTAACAATGATGGTCACTCGGTTGCAATAGAAGCCAATGATGCTCCCTGTAAAGTTTAATGGAAAAAGAAAAAAAAGACTTGAACTCAAATTGAACCGATGAGTCTTGGACTGGGTCTGGATGACGATATGTACATTTTAAACCCGACCCAAACCCGTGAAAGGAACAACGGATTAAGGATCTTAAGGCTAATTTAACACTATAGGGGAGGGGATGAATAGTGTTTAATGAATTCTAAGACATATATGAACTAAATTGAAATTATGATACAAACAAATGCAGAACTTAATCACAGAACAATCACAGAATCAAACACAGATGCAGAAAATAAATAAAAAACAGTAAAGGGAAAGAACATACCAGATTTTATATTGATTTGGAGTTACGTTACATCCAGTCCTGTGCCAAGGCAGACCACCTCATACAGATTTTTATTAAACCAATGTCGATATTATACTCCTCAATTTATAAAGGCGTTGAGGTACCCTCATGTCTCACGAGTCTGGGGTAAACTCTTTTGATTTACGGGCCACAGGATTATCCAATTGATTTCTAGGCACAACCACATCTTATAGAGTGATTCGATAAACTTTTGATTACAAATTGATCCTATGACTCTGAATATCACTTTGATCTTCGAGAGAGAACGTAGAATCAAACAAGAATGAAATTTTAATTTGATTCATTTGAGAATTTGGCAGAATTTTGGCACGATCTTAAAAATATGATAATTATAAAACATGGATTTTTGGAGAAGTGAAAAAAAAATATGAATTGTATGTTAAAAAATTCGTTTGAGATGGCTATTTATAGAGTACCAACTGTCATAACCATTTGTGAAGAGATTTAAACGAATAGACACTTCTTTTGAAAATTGAAACTTTTGAAATCAACGGCCACCATGTCGACATAAGGTATCCCATGATGTTGACATCCCCTTGTTAAAAAATAAATGAAAAACGTGTTTTGAAAATGGTATTGAATTGAAAAGAAAATGAAATGACTCTGGAGTAAAATAAACTAATTTTACTATGTTTTAAAACACAAAAACAAAGAATATTTTAAGGCTAACATTTTTTTTGAAAATCATTTGAAAAGATAGTTTCAAGGCTAAAACATTTTGAAAAGCCGTTTTGAAAATCGTTTTTGAAAAACCATTTTGAAGCAGTTTTGCAAGTTTCTTCCTGCAGAATATCTCGTCACATCAGGACTCGAGAACCTGTACAAAATCAGGATGTTCGTGGATTTATAATATAAGCCACTTGTCATAGGTTTGTAAGCTACTTGTCATAGGTTTGTAAGCTACTTGTCGTGAGTTTGTAAGCCACTAAGAAGGTAGAAATGAGGTCCATCCCAAATGAAATTCGAATGAAAATTTACATGCTATTATGAAGTTTTAACAAAAACTAGACACGTACCTTGAAATCTTGATCTTGATACTTTAGAGTCTTCAATCTTTGAGTCTTGAATCTTTATACCGATCAGTCTTCAGTAATCAATACCTGCATATCTATATATCCTGCATATTGATATCTTTCTAGACAATATTGTTAGTTTATATTTTATAATAAGATAGTTAAAAATGTTGTCATCAAAACCAACATCTCAATTCCTAACAATCTCCTCCTTTTTGACGATGACAACCTGTATTTATAAAATATACTTATATCATAACCCCCCTTACTCCAAGCATCATAACCCCCCTACTCCAAGCGAACTACTATTTTATAACTTCCTCCTTTGTCATCAACGAAAACTCCTAACTAATAAAATCCCTGAACTTGTTATAAGATAATCAAGCATAATAAAATAGAGTAAACCATATATAAGTGTAATAAGTGTAATCAAATCAATCACCAGCCAATCATATTTACAGTAATTATTTAATCCAAACATATATTCAAACCATACCAAATAATTTAAATTAATTAAGTTTAAAATACACCAATCAAATCAAACAAATATCATACAGAATAACTAGACATTTCTTGGTACTTTTACCCATCCATCTTTTCCAAAGATAGGGTCTTCTTTAATGACATCCCATTCTTCTTTATCTTTATCGAGAGTGACTGGTGGAATGCCTTCGAGATCGTCCTTGTTAGTTTCTCTTGTTCCTTGATCGTCTGTGTTTGACTTAATTCTAAGTGACGCTGATTACGAAGTATGTATGTAAGAATATTCTTGAAGGAAGTGAGAGTTTGTTCAAGATTATCACTTAGATTCTTAATCAAAGAAGGCATAATTCAAGAAATAGAAAGAACTATAAAAGAGTGATTAGAGATGAAGTTTGACAATTTATTCTGGAAGAAACGGATATAAATAGGGATAGAAAGTCGTTTGAAATGAATAGACATAAGTTAGTTACATGAAATTAAAATTTAAAAGTGTAACTAGTTTCTGCCCATTGGATGTCGACATGGGGGATGATACATGTCGACATGCCTCTGCCTAAAGTGACATTTTGCTTTGTTTTGAATAATGTTAACAAATCTGTTAAACTAAAATTTGTATAATATAAAAACAAGCAATTACTGAGACAAGTGAACAAGAATAATAGGAATTGAACGATTTCATTAATAATTCTAGTTAACATTACATAAGAATATAATATTAATTAAAATAAAGAAACTACAAAGATAGAACTTAAGATAACATGAGCTTAAAACTAGTTAGATGAAGATGAAGATGAAGAAGATGATAGTCCAAGCTTTCTACTAATTTTCCCAAAGAACTTGTCGATTTTAGTGGAAATCTTATCCATTTTCTTACTCATTGATCTTTGAGTGTCTTTTGATTTTCCATTATAATTCTTTTATTATTGAGAATGGTCTTATTGGATGGATTAACGGGATTAGTTGGATATTCTATACTTTCTAAGGAGATTTCTTGATCTTCCTCTTCCTCCTCCTCAATTCACATTCCTTCATCTTCTTCTTCTTTCTCCATTTCTTTCACTTCTTCATGAACAAACCTTTCTTCATTTTCCATAAGTGTTTCATATGGTTGAGACACTAATGGAATTTGCATAAGCGAAATGTTTCCATGGTTGAACATTTTTCTAGTTGTTAATTCTTTCATTTTAAAATCAATTCCAAAGTAATTGAAAATTCGAGTAAAATAAATTTCATGGTATAATGTGTTTTTCACCCATGGTAAAGTTCTTGGACCTTAGCTCATCCAAAATAAGTTGAGCACAATTAATCATAATTTTCAAAAATTGCAAAAAAAGCTTTGCAAATTTTCAAAGTCGGGTTGTTGTAGTTTCCCGATCTTGGTATAAGAGTGTGTTAGATAAAAAGATTAATAATTCTTGCTTTTGGACGAAAACAACGATTTTTGAATTCAAAATTGTCATCCCCTTAAAAAATGTGATGAAATGTCTCTCGATCATTTTAATTGATTTGAAATTCCGAGAGATTCATTCCGGTATACTTGCATCCCAAATATTTCCTAAAATTTCACAGTCCAAAACAATTTGTGTTCCTTTAGCACTACTCCAAATTTGTCCTTCTTCCCCATAAAAAAACCGCGATTCAAATTCGCATAAAACATCTTAACGAGGTTTGGATAACATACAAAATCATTTTGTTTGTTATCAACTAAACTAAGAATAAAATATTGTTGAAAAAGATTTTCAATTTCATAAAAAGGAAAATCTTCAAAAATAGCAAATTTTCCCGTATGAGTTTACCAAAGTTTACATAGTTGATGTAAGCTTTGATAGCTTCTGGGTCATTAAAAAGAAATTTTTTGACAGATTTTGGAAGCCTAATGGTGTTAGGAGTGCTTGAAGAAGCAATTGAAGAAGTTTGAGAGGAGTTGAAGATAAGTTTGAAATTTGAAATGAAAGTGAAAAGCGATGATAAAGAGAGTGACTATGATCATATTCTTTGGTCAAGAGGCATCTTTCCAGAGCATTGAAGTTGGTGAAAAAGTGGAGGGAAATTCAAAAGTTTGAATTCAAATTTTGAAATCAAATTCTGAGGCATGTCGACATGGGGTATCTGGGTATGTCGACATGTGCCTATTGATTCAAAGGAAAAGTGTCTAATCCTATTTTCTAATGACTATATATATTATATCCTATATTCTAATTATATAATTTCTATGATAACATTAAATATAATAGTACTTAAATATTAATAATTTAATATTTAAAATATTATTAAAATAATATTATTTTTGAATTTAAAATTCAAATTTCAAGGGATAAATTTGAATTTAAAATTCATGGAATTTAATAAAATCAAGCAAACAAACATGCATCCATTCAACCAAGAAAAATTAAAAATAATGTAAATGCGTACCTATTTTTAGATCCATACTTCCATCGTCGTTTGATTCATGAATAGCAGTGAAATACAAATTTGAATTTTCCGTCTTTTTTTCATCGTCACCGGATGATGAGTCTGAGTCATCAAGAGTTGTTGTGAATGCTTTTTTTTTTCCTTGACGAATCATTGTTTGGAGGAAATAACTGTTTATTTGGATACAGACAGTTTTTCCTATAATGCCTGACTTTATTGCAATTGTAGCATCTATCATTGTTGACGTTCTCTGTGTTACTTGAATTCCTTTGATTATTTCCTTTGTAATTATTCATTTTTAGGAATTTTCGGAAGTTTCTTGTCTTGAAAGCAATCTCCTTATCATTGTCTGGTTCTGAATCTTCAGTTGGTGCATTGAATGCTAATGACTTCTTTTCTGTAGCCTTGTTTTCTCTTCTTTGCAGTTGAACTTCATAAGACATCAGATTCCCAATCAATTCTTCTATTTTCATTAGGCTGATATCATTTGCTTCTTCGATTGCAAATGTCTTTTGATCCCATTCTGGAGTGAATGAATTTAGAATTTTTGTGACTTGGTCTTCCTCCGAAAAGCTTTTTTCAAGTATAATTAGTGAATGAACAATATATTGAAATCGACAATACATATCGGAAATGGACTCATTTGCATGCATTTTAAACAATTGAAATTGATTAGTTAATACGGAAATTTTTGTCTGTTTAACCTTGCTTGTTCTTCATAAGTAATTTGCAAAGCTTTTCAGATTTCAAATACAGACCTACAAACGGACACTCTATTAAACTCATTCCCATCGAATGAGCAAAATAATATATTCATGGCCTTTGAGTTATTTTGTACAACACCCTTTTGCTCAGTAGTTCACTGGGCAAAATTGGTAGTTGGTTCAATATACTCAGTTTGTGTGATATTCCAAGTGTCTAATCCTACTGACTATAAATAAATTTTCATTCTACAAGCCTAATGTGCATAATTACTGCCATTGAAAAATGGTGGTCCGACAATAGACTGACCTTCTACAAATGAACTAGTGTTAGGCATAATAGAACTAGTGCCGAGTTGACATTACCAGTGTTGGTAGCCATTAAAACAATTTTCAAGTTTCAGATTATGAAAACTATGAAAACCAATGCTTTGATGCCAATTGAAAGGAACAGCGGATTAAGAATCTTAAGGCTAATTTAACACTAGAGGGGGGATGAATTGTGTTTAATGAATTTTAAGACTTATATGAACTAAATTGAAATTATGACACAAACAAATGCAGAACTTAATCACAGGATCAAACACAGACGAAGAAAGTAAATAAAAAGTAGTAAAGGGAAAGAACACACCGGATTTTATAGTAGTTCGGAGTTACCTTACATTCAGTCCTGTACCAAGGCAAACCATCTTATATAAATTTTTATTAAACCAGTGTTGAGATTACACTCCTCAATTTATAAAGGCTTTAGGTGCCCTCCTGTCTCACGAGTCCGGGGCAAACTCTTTTGATTTACGGGCTACAAGATTACCCAATTGATTTTCAGGCACAACCACATCTTATAGAGAGACTCGATAAACTTTTGATTACAAATTGATTTTATAACTCTTAATAGCACTTTGATCTTCGAGAGAGAACAGAGAATCAAATAAGACTGAAATTCTAATTTGATTCACTTGAGAATTTGGCAGAATTTCGGCACGATCTTAAAAATATGATAATTATAGAACATGGATTTTTGGGGAAGAAGAAGTGAAGAAAATATATGAATTGTATGTTAAAAAATTGTTTGAGAAGGCAACTTATATAGAGTACCAACTGTCATAACCATTCGTGAAGAGATTTAAACGAATAGACACTTCTTTTGAAAATTGTAACTTTTGAAATCAACGGCCATCATGTCGACATGAGGTATCCCATGATGTCGACATCCCATTGTTAAAAAAATAAACTTGTTTTGAAAATGGTATTGAATTGAAAACAAAATTAAATGACTATGGAGTAAAATAAACTAATTTTGCTATGTTTTAAAACAAAAAAACAAAGAATATTTTCAAGTTTGTAAATCATCTGAAAAGATAGTTTTAAGGCTAAAACATTTTGAAAAGCACTTTTGAAAATCGGTTTTAAAAAAACCATTTTGAAGCAGTTTTGAAAGCTTCTCCCTGCAGAATATCTCATCACATCCGACTAGAAAAATTGTACAAAATAAGGATGTTCGTGGGTTTGTAAGCCAATTGTCGTAGGTTTGTAAGCCACCAAGAAGGTAGAAATGAGTTCCATCTCAAATGAAATTCGGAATGAAGATTTCCATGCTATTATGAAGTTTTAACAAAAACTACACATATCTTGAAATCTTGATCTTAATACTCTAGAGTCTTCAATCTTTGAGTCTTGAATCTTTATACTGATCAGTCTTCAGTAATCAATACCTGCATATCTATATATCCTGCATGTTCATATCTTTCTAAACAATAGTGTTAGCGTATATTTCATAATAAGATAGTTAAAAAGGTTGTTGTCATCAAAATCAACATATCAGTTCCTAACAACCCGGACCATCCCAATCCCAAAGTAGTCAAGGTGAATAGGTGCAAAAAAACACGTGCTTTTTTGCGTTTTCTGTGCGCTTTTCCTGCTAAAACTGCAGCTAAAAACGGCTATCAAATACAGTTTTTTGGCAATTAAAAATTGTATATATGTGCAATTTTGAGAATAAAACTTCATATGTTCATCGTAAACCGAAAATGTATTGAAAGGTCGTCGTTGAACTTAAGTCTACAACAACAACAAAATATCGATTCTTTTTTCAAATAAAACAGAAGCGTGTTTTTTTATAGCTTCGCGCCTTGTGCGCTTTAGAGGTTTTTGCCTTTTTTGCGCGCCTTGTGCGCTTTAGAGGTTTTTGCCTTTTTTGTGTTTTGATGATCACCTGTGCCATGAGTCCCAAAAAAGCCCATCAGATGCCTTGTGTTTTTTTTGTGTCTAGACACGTCCACTGCCCGACCGGAGAGACCTGACCAAAAACATAAAAATATATGTATTTTAAACGTTAATTTCCAAACGGACTTGAACCCCCAAAAGGTATAGGTTCTAAATTGTATGGCTTAGACTTTGGAGTCTTTAGATCCAACAAAACTTGACCCGTCTAGAGCCAAGATCCACCGGGTAGGGTCTGGGGCCAACATATCTATATTTCTCTTAAATTGTGTGTATCCCTACTCCTAAAGTAAACACGGTCCCCACTTTAAGATTAAAGTGCAAATTTTTTGCTACAGTGCATCATGTGTGGATCTTACGCCCCAAAAATAGGAATAAGCTAAATTATTTTCATGTAGGCATCTAACTCCATTTACCTGATGTAGCTACTGTCAGAGTAATAAACAATTTGTAAAATACTTATATCGAGAGAGCAAATCCTCCAAGCCCCTTTTTAGTTGTCGCCATGTGCAAAACAAATCTGCACAATTCATTTAATTATTTTAGATAGTAAAAGTTATAAAAATCAAAAGAACGTAAGGGTGGATTTCAAGGGCATATGTGAATAGTGAAAAAAATCAAAGGATTATTTTTGGGTATCCGTGAACAAGTGTTTACCACATACCAAAAGTACGAAAAATTATTAAAAAATTTCAAAATCATTGCAATCCCATCCTTAAATTATATTATTTGAGCTTAAATATGTCATTTATACCATTTTAAAAACACCCATAATTAGCATTACGATTGTAAAAAAAAAATGAGAAAAATATTTCATATTCTAGTTCACCTACAAATATATGCTTCGCTTTTATTTATGCGTGCCTTCTATTTAATTTGTTTTTTGTTTTCAAATCCCCTTTTCTCATTATGCAAATGACACCAATTAAATTTTTACATGCAGTAAGAATATTTTAAAAACAAGAATGTTACAGAAATTATACCATAAACATGAAGCACATCAGTATAAACAGAAATTATACCATAAACATGAGGCACATCAGTATGACAAAAAGAATAACCACCGGATCAATTTTACAAAGAACAAACATGTAGAGATAGACATCTTAAATATGTCCTGGTTGTGAAAATAGTTTCTCCTCAGACGCATGTCGAAACATATCAAATCATACACATATGGTTCGAACTCAAGTGTTCATCCAGCATTTAGTTTATAGAACAATCAGGTTAGGATAGGTTCAGAAAAGAGTTAGTTCATTTGCATGAAAAATAATTTTGAAACATGTACTTGGAAGGGTGGAAAACGTAACATAAAAGCTGGCATATATATACTTTGACTAACAACAGTTTCATGTGTTACAGTGTATTCAGTTTATCTGATTCAGTGTATTCAGTTTATCTGATTCAATTTATTTCGGAGTAGGAAGTAAGAAGAATTTAGGCAGTTACAAAAACTTTGTACAATAATGCAGCAAGTCTGAACATGTATAGTGTAACAAACATATCAACTTCCTATCAATGTACAAAAGAAGCACATTTCGAAAAAGTGAGTGAGTAATAAAAGCTCGAGTTGTAAGAAAAAAAATGTGCATCAAACAGGAACAAAAATTGTCGCCCTGGAAACAAAATTCAGTTAACTGAAAGCATTTATGATTCTAAAGAATAAAGAGTGAAAAATAAAGAACATAATAAACAAATAGGAAATAGGCAAACGTGGTTGGCAAGTATGATGTCATGCAAATCACAAATAACATCACATAATCATTGAGTAGGCATTAATGAAAAAATAGAAAGTGAAAGTCAATTATGGCGGAAGTATACATCATAGATAATACATAGCACTCAAAACTTACTGTACATACCAATTTGTCACAAAATATTTTATTAGACGAAAAATGTTTAGTTTGTTATTCTTTAATTGGATTTCAGTGTATAAATAACTTTATATGCAGAACATCAATTGACTATAGTTAGACTAAATCAAATATGTATAAAATATAGTTTATAAAGTATCCTGTTTCTGTTTGGTGAAGATCAAGTTGTATTGAAGTTAAATATTCTATGAATTTAAAAAAAAGCTACTACATATAGCAGTAAATTGACTAAATGTATTTGAGATGATAGATTTGAGAATAATGACATTTTTAACACCAAAAGAAGCAGGTACTTGTTATCATGAATTGTGTATGAATGTTAATATTTGTTTTCAAATTATTACATCCATTCTACCGTGCAAAAGTTATGCTGATAAATTAAATTGCTAAAAAGCTTTCTAACACAATGGTTTCAATCTTAAACAAGTATGGATATATTTTAAACCACGAAAGATAGCACAACTGATATCAAAGAACGATTTTCACCATTTGTGGTCTCGAGCCAAAGAAGAGGTGTTAGTTCCATTCATCTATTGGTTAGAGAGCGATGTTCATGTAACCAAATTCAGAATACTATTATAGAAAACTGAGCTCTCTCAAGCTTTGGAAATCAAATACTGACTTATGGCCAAGTCAAAATCGTGCATGCAACATAGAGAATTAAAAAAAAAATTGAAATTAGTAAAAGAGAAATCTCAAATCACACTTGATCCATGTTCACATGTCGGAAAACTATCTGACTTTGGCCAATAATCTTTCCTGGATTCATAGAATTGCAACCTTTGATGTTGAAATAGATGAGATTAACAAAACCTACGAACTGAAGAGCTCTGGTTAAATCAATTATTTTTCTGAATTATTTTTTTGATTATTGAAATGGTGGGAATTATAGCAAAGAGGAGAGAAGAGGAAGTTAAATATTCTAATCATTTGAATGTGTGGAGAGAGGAGTTATTGTAAATAAGAGAGATGAAAAGGAAATTGGATCTATCTGCAATATTGTGTTGTGATGCGGTTGTTATATTTTAATATCTTGTTCGGTTCTTTTTTTGGTTACGTTAGTATGAGTTATGTATAGAGGTGTTAACCGATGATGTATTGTTTTGATTACCACTTGATATATGTCATAATTTTAAATCTGGTGCGTTCTTTGTCTCTACCGTTAAGTGAGCAATTTTATTATATACGAGCGTTACGGCACGCGCTTTGCGCGTGATCGTGGCACGTGCTTTGCTCGTGATCGTGGCACGTGCTTCATGCGGAAATTATTTTTTTGTAAGCTGTATATGTTTAACACATTCAAAAGGAAATGATTTGTACGAATATTTAGTTATATTTTTGTGTTGAAATCATGTGCATGTAGTTTGAATTTTTATTGCTAGGTTGCACTGTCTAATTTTTTTTCTTTAGTTTTAATTTTTATTTGTATTATTAGTTAATAAAGAACTATTTTGTAACGGAAGTTTATTTGTTAGATCATATTTTTAAGTGATACCAAGATTTGTTAATATATTCCTAGAAAGGTGGTTTAAATTTGTAAAGAAAGTTTAATTGCTAGATTCTATTTTTAAATGATATTAGAGCGTCATTTTTGGTAATTCACGTTGACATAAAAAATGCGACACCAAAGGTATTTCAACTATCATTAAAGATTTATTAGTTTTAATTTTTATTTGTATTATTAATTAATAAATACGATTTTGTCATGAAAATTTATTTGTTTGATCCTATTTGTAAGTGATTTAAAAAAATAATTTGTTAATATATTCATAGAAACGCGGTTTGAATTTGTAAAGAAAGTTTAATTGTTATATTCTATTTTTAAGTGGTTTGGTAATTTACGCTGACATAAAAAATACGACAACAAAGGTATTACAACTATCATTAAAGGTTTATTAGTTTTAATTTGTATTTGTATTATTAACTACTAAAGAACACTTTTGTAATGGAAGTTTATTAATTTGTTTGATTTTATTTTTTAAGTGATACTAAGATTTGTTAATATACTTGTAGAATGGTGGTTTGAATTTGTAAAAGAAATTTAATAGTTAGATCCTATTTTTAAGTGATATTATAAGGACATTTTTGGTAGTTCACGTTGACCCCAAAAAAGTGTAACACCAACGATATTACAACTATTAATTATATTATACATAGATATAAGTAAAGGAAGGATCCGTGGCTTCCTTGATTATTTTTTCCCTTTAGCCATTAGGTTTGATGGATGAATTAGTGGATGGATTCCAAGGAAATGCTAAATACTCTCACGGATTTTATCATTATCCTCTTTTTTATGTCATCATCGAATTCATCCACTAATTTAAAAAGAAAAATCCAATGGCTGGTAAGATTATATATGTGTGTATGCGTAGTGAATACATGTGTATGTATAACCATGTGGATTTTAGGGCATATGGCATTGAATAGTGAAGCATGTTAACTTGACCAGACGGTACAATTATATTCGTATATTACTGCTTTTGAAGATATTGTTTAAATCAACTATTAGTTTATCAAAATGGACTTAGATTTAGAATGTTTCTCATAAAACATCAAGATTATAAGCGGATGGTTTCTAAAATAACGTTTTGGTTATGCCTTTCGTAGTCAGTAAACGTGACCATTTCCAGCTGAAAAATGACTTCCTGATCATTATCATCCATTCTGTTGGGAATGTAAACTTTACTCATATATCATATAGTAATTTACTATGAAGGGCTTCATGGATGGCTGACTATTCTGTTCTTTTTTTTCAATTTGGTGAACCAGTTTGAGAATGTACAATTCGTTGGTGGAGAGATGCTTTGCTGATTGCGTCGACTCCTTCAAACGTAAAACACTTGATAAACAGGAAGAGACGTGTGTACGCAGATGTGCTGAGAAATTCTTGAAACATTCGATGAGAGTTGGGATGAGGTTTGCTGAACTCAATCAGGGTGCTGCCACTTCCGATTAATTTTCCCTTCCTGCTTATGAATTTTACTTTCTTTCTTTCACATGGATTATGACCCTAGTATTTCAATTGCAACTCGGATTATCGACTGTAGCAACCTCACTTGAAAAGAGGTTTATGACTGAATTTTGTGAGTCTATATTATTATACTTCATTAAAAAGTGTTGTAATAAACAGAGGAATTTGATATTTTGTGAGCGATTGAGTTAAAATTATCATCATTCTTTTGATCAGTTTGAATTCAAAAGGGTTCAATTGTGAAAGCAATCTTATTTGATATTTAGCTGATATTATAGGGTTCAGGTGCCAAATTTGTCAACCCCTTGTAGCTATCCTTTCAAAGCTTTGTTCCCTTCTCCGTCATTTTTTTCTCGGACTGGTTGGGTAGGTAACATCATTTTATTACACGTTCTCAAATTGTTTTTTGCTTTCGGTTCTCTTCTTTCTGCGAGAACGTTATCCCCTTTTGCATCGTTTTATCTTCTTCCAAGTTTACGTACTATTTCAGTCTATTTTTTCTTCTAGTTTTTTTTTTTAATTTATTTATCGTCTTTTTCTTATTTATGCTTTATTTTTCCTAGTACATGGATCTGTGCCACATGTACAACTATGTTGTGCTACAATCGGTCTTTCATTTGGTTTTTTGATAAAGAAGTTATGCACAATTTGTACTACTTTTAACATTGTTCCCATTGAAGCGCAGATGTTACATTAATCATAAAGTACAATTTGTTTTAGAGGTTTACACAAGTGGATTTTAAATTAAATACCTAGTAGCTGTTTGATTGGAATTTGCTTGGTTATTTTTAAAAAATATATTTCATTATTATTTTTAACAAAATCGAACTCATATATATATATGTATGTGTGTGTGGGCGCGCGCGTAAAAATGATACATAGTTTCTATATGATATAAGTTATTGTTCTGTAAATTTAATCATTTAGTTGACCGCCATGTATGACAAAAGTGATACAAAAATAGTGTAAAACCGAACTTAGTAGCTATTTGATTGGAATTCATACTTGGTTATTTTATAAATTACAAAATTGATACATAGTTTCTATTTGATTAAAGTTGATGTTCTGTAATTGTAGTTATTTATTTGCCTGTCATGTATGACAAAAGTGATGTCAAAATAATGCAAAACTGATAACTAGTGGCTGTTTGGAGTTGTCGCTTACTTGCTTTAGAAATTATTTTGATTGTTATTTATATCAAAGCCGATACTTATATATTTGCCAAAAAAAAAATAAAAAATAAATAAAGGACAAATTAAAGTAAATAATCACTCATAAGGACACACGCATAAAGTTTTTACCGTAAGGACAAAGTTCAAAGTCCAGATACAATTTAAAACAGAACAAAAAATTTCATTCGTCTTTCTCCTCTTTGCTTTCACTTAGAATTTGATGAAATTTTGCTCGAAAAAAAGCATCGCAAACCATAAACAAATCTATATCTCCAACACGACCGCACTAATCGACAGTCGACAAATAACAAGCACAACAATCGACAGTCGAAGAAAACCTAGCTACATCGAAGTGGAGCAACAAAGTGAAAATCGAAATGTCGAATCATTTCCAACAGTATATATTCAAAAAGAAAATGCAATGATAGAAGAGAAAAACCTACATTTAGTGGAAATGATAGCAAAGTCAATAAAGAGAAAATGCGACAAGTTAAAACTTAGAAAACCTACTTCAATAGAAAAGGAAAAACAAAATTGTGAAAAAAGAACAAAAGGAAGACATGAAAAAAATATAACAATTGAAAGCAGACAAAAAATAAGAGAAAGTATACCAGAGAAGGCAACTGATACTGTAAAATCAAGTATAACAAAGTTAGTATAGTTTTATTATAGTAAGATTGATTTTTTTTTTTGCACAGAATAAAGAAGAGAACATGCGGCAACAAATAGCTGCAGAGAAAACAATTGAAGAAAATATGCAAAAAAGAGAACGAAGAAGAAATGAAAAAACGATCCAAAAGAAAATACAAAAGAAACTGAGGTAATTGAAATTGCAAAATTATGAAACTAACAGTAACAATTTCATATTGTTAATTGTATTCTAATATTATCAAAAATGTTAAAAAGGAAAAATCTCAGAAAGAAGAAGGGAAAAAAGTTGCAGATGAAGAATCGGAAGAAGAATAATTCAATTAAGTAAAATTAGAAACATTATAACTTTATAACATGATAGATATTACAAAAATAATATCTGTAAATCATTTGGTAAAAGAAAATGCTAATAATTACAACAAACTGATACCTACTTACAATAAATGTTGGGTGTGTTTCCAACCCCATCGAACCAAAAGAAAAGAAGGAACCAACACCTCTACTAGCCCATCGCCGAACCAAGGCAAAGCCATTGCCACCGAGCCAGGACAACACCATTCAAGCATCGGTCCGGCCTCACTACCGGTCCAATCACCACATCTCCATACCGGACCAACCACCACCGAATGGACCACCACTGCCGAACCAACTACACCCGGACCATCTCTCTGCCGAACCAACCTCCCCCATGCTCTACCGAACGACGTGCCACCGATCCAACTTACTTCACCTACCACCGGACCAACCCTCGCCACAACTACCAAACCAAACCAAGACCGAACCAACCCTCTACACACCACCGAATCAAACTCCACCAAGCTCCGCCGAACCAGATATGCCAGACCAGATTGCTTCAGCCCAGGCCCATCAGCAGCTATATACATCCAAGACCCCTGCCTCCAGCCTCACTCTATAAATAGAGGGGCAGGGGTACAATAATGGCAGACAAGTTTGAGAGCTCAAGCAAGGAAGGAACTTTCAAACAACTTTCTTATACTTGTATTTAAAGCTTTGTACTTGTAATCCGAAAGAAAAGAGAGAATAACATATAAAGTGGACGTAGGCACGTTCTGGCCGAACCACTATAAATCTGCGTGTCTTTTACATTTTAGTCCTTGCTTTTTACATATTTGCATAAGTAACCTAAAACCTTGAAAAATAACATATAATCAACTAAATAATACGGATTGGAGGTGTTTGTCCATTTTTTGTGCAAACATTTTTGGTGTTTTCACCGAGAACTTGGAACTCGAAGCTTCAGCTTCCCTCATTCAACCTTCTTTCCCAATAACACCCTTCATTGCCTAGGAAACATGACTTCCAGGCCGAGAAAAGACGCCAACAAGGGAAAGAACGTTGCAACCAGCAGCGCTCCAGATCCAGTGGATTCAGATCAAGAGAACCATCCCACTACGACAGCAGATCAGGCAAATCCAACAGCCCCTGCCGCGGAACAACCGGCAGCAATCACTAGGGCAGATCTAGACAGAGTTGTGACTGAAGTAACTAACCGCTTCGCATCCCAACAAGAAGCTTTGGTGAACCAACTCATGTCACGCTTGAGGGATGCCGAAGAATCCAACCGCAACACTGAATCATGTGGTGAGTCTCAATCTGGAGGATCTCAGAGACAGCAAAGGTCTTCCCTCTTCGAAAAAGCTATCAACAGGAACAACAGTGATAGGGGCCGCACCCGGACTCAGCCCGAACTCCGACTCGAGGAAGCGCTTGGAACCGAACCCAATAGGGGAGGCACCAGGCGAGGGTCGGATGTAGCTGAGCCAGTCATGCCACCTAATCATAGAAACCCCGCTGAACGGAGCCGAGCTAGAACCCAGCCCGAAGTTGACCCCATGGAAATGCTCGAAACAGAACCCCGCAGGGGAAGATCAAGGCGGGGGCAACTGTAGCTGGTCCTAGCATGCATCCGAGTAGCCAAAGACAGCCACTGGATAATGTCAGAAGTGATAGGCTATACCATCCCTACAGGTCATCCAGACGAGATCGATCCCGCAGGGAAGAACCAAGCTCATTCTTGTCCGCTCCAAATTCTGATGAAAGAATGGCACGATTATTCAGGGAATGCGTCCGACGGGAGCAAAAGGAGCGAGGGATAGGCGCTAGGGTAACCAGCCCTTTCACCCGCGACATTGAAACCGCCATCACCCCTCGAGAGTGGAAAATGCCGACGATGGAACCGTACAAGGGAACTTCCGACCCCGTTGTACACTTGCAGAGATACACACAGCATATGCTCATGAGCGGGGCAACGGAAGGAGTATTATGCAAATGCTTTTCACTATTTTTAGCAGACCTAGCTACCTCCTGATTCTGCCATCTACCCCAAGGATCCATCAGTTCATGGGAAATGTTGAAGGAAAAGTTCATTAGCCAGTTCCGCATTCATGTGGAACAACCCAAGGATGCTTATTCTCTATCCAATGTCAAATAGAAATCCGGAGAGACACTGCAACAATATCTAACCCGGTTCAACGCCGCAGCGGCCGCAGTCCAAGATGCCGATGAGAAACTCACCCTAATGGCCCTCTGTAGTGGTGTGCACCCAGATAGCAAGTTCGCTAGAAGACTAACTAAAGAAAAACCAGCAACCTTGCCCGATTTCTTTCATGAAACTGGGAAGTACATGAGACTCGAAGAGGCTGCCACTGAAAGGCAAACAGGACCACAGGCTAAGACGGCCCATGGAAACGCCCCTGCCGCAACGAAAGACATTCGGAGAAACGACTCCAGAGACAATGCAGGGGGCAAGAAGGGAGAAAAGCGCTTGTACCGACCAGGACCGAGATTTGACGCTTACACTCTCTTGAATGAAACAGTCGAGAACATCTTCCTGGCCACCCAGGACGAACTCACATACAAGCACCCCCCGTACAAGAAAGAGTCAGATCGCGCAATCCAGTCCGAAAAATTCTGCCGTTTCCACGAGTCTCATGGGCACGATACCAATGAATGTCGCCATCTCCGAGACCTAATTGAAGAACACATCAGGAGAAAGAAATTAGAACGCTATGTGAAGGGACATGACAGGGCCCCAGCTCCTACCAAGGAAAACCCAGGGCAGCTCCACCTAGAGACAGGCGGAGGAAATCGCAACACCAGCGGTTCCAGCCAAGAGAAGATAGTGGTCCATACAATATCAGGAGGGCCACACATCGCTGACAAGAGCTGGGCAGAAATGGAAAGATATGGAAACTCACTCAGAAGCGAGGGAGACTGCGTCAATTCTGTTATGGAAGAATGCCACCCTAAGCGGAAGGAAAGTAATGATATCACATTCAACGGGCGCGACCTAGAAGGAAGGCAATACCCTCATATGGATCCTATGGTCATCTCTGCCTGGTTCGGTCCAGCCAAAGTTTTCCGAATCTTAATAGACACTGGAAGTTCAGTAAATATCCTATTCAAACATGCTTTCGACAAAATGAAGCTGTCAATGAAGGATGTATCCCCCTGTAACAAACCACTACACGGTTTCACTGGAGAAGCAAAGATGCCCCTCGGACAATTGGATCTCTTTGTTGAATTGGGAAGTCATCCCCGTTCCGCCGTTCGGAAACAAACATTCGTGCTAATAGACAACCACTCGGCCTACAACGCCTTTTTAGGAAGACCAGCCTTGTCCGATTTCCAAATTGTCCTTGCCTTATGGTGCCTGAAGATAAAGTTCCCAATGGATAATGGAGTGGGAGAAGTAGAAGGGGATCAAGACGCCGCTCGGGATTGCTATGTAACCGAACTTCGCAATAACCGCAAGAAAGATAAAGGGAAGAATGCAGAGACTACTCTCTGCATGAAAAGCTTGGAAGCATAGCAACTAAAGAAAGCCCCTCCTCTTCGATATACAAGTGATCCCTTCAACGAACTAGATCTCAGGGACGGAGAGGAGGAGGCCACCGCCGAGCCTGCAGAGGCTATGGAATTCGTATCTGTAGACAAACATGACCCAAGTAAACCGCTGAGAGTCGGATCTCAGCTAAAAAGAGAATTAAAGAATCAACTCATTGATTTTCTTCGCCACAACATGGATGTATTTGCATGGACGCACGCTGATATGACCGGAATCTCCCCGGACATAGCATGCCACGCACTAAACATCGATCCTACCAAGGTACCGGTAAAGCAAACGAAGAGAAGTATGGGGGCAGAACGATCAGCAGCCCTCGAGGAAGAAGTAAAGAACTTACTTGCCAATGACTTCATACGTGAAGCCATCTACCCGGAGTGGATCGCCAACCCGGTACTGGTAAAGAAAGCTAATGTGAAGTGGCGAACATGCATCGATTTCTCCAACTTAAATGACGCCTGCCCGAAAGACTGCTTCCCACTCCCCCGAATCGACCAACTCGTGGACAGCACTGCCGGACACGAACTTTTATCCTTTATGGACGCATACTCAGGATATAACCAGATCCCTATGCACGCCCCCGATCAAGACCACACTAGCTTCATTACCGACCGAGGATTGTACTGCTACAAGGTAATGCCGTTTGGACTTAAAAACGCCGGAGCTACTTATCAGCGCCTCGTCAACAAGATGTTTGCAGAATTGATAGGACGAACTATGGAAGTTTATGTGGATGACATGCTGGTAAAATCAAGAAAAGCCAACGATCATGTAAGCCACCTGGACGAGATGTTTCAAGTACTTCGCAAATATGGAATGAAGCTGAACCCTCTAAAGTGCTCCTTCGGAGTGTCATCAGGAAAGTTCTTGGGATTCATCGTCCATGCCAGAGGGATCGAAGCGAACCCCGAACAAGTCCGAGCCTTGCAAGATATCAAAATACCATCCACTCGGAAAGAAATGCAAAGCCTAAACGGGAAGGTGGCCGCCCTAAGCCGGTTCATCTCTAAAGCAACTGACAAATGCATTCCTTTCTTCGAAGCCCTGAAGAAAGACAAAGGAAAATTCGAGTGGACCGACGAATGTTCAGCAGCCTTCCTTAACCTAATCGAGCACCTCCAACGGCCACCAGTACTCTCAACGCCAAATGAAGGCGAAGAACTATACCTATATCTTGCGGTGTCATCCCGTGCCCTAAGCGCCGCTTTGGTAAGAGAAGAAAACCGCACACAACGGCCAGTGTACTTCATAAGCAAGAGGTTCATGGGAGCAGAAACCCGGTATTCCAAACTTGAGAAACTGGCGTACTGTTTACTAATCGCATCAAGGAAGCTGCGACACTATTTCCAGTCTCATTCCATCAGAGTTTTAACCGATCAACCGCTAAAACAAGTGCTCCATCGCCCCGACACTTCTGGGCGATTACTTAAGTGGTGCATCGAACTAAGTCAATATGATATCACTTACCATCCTCGCACCGCTATCAAGGGGCAAGCCATAGCTGATTTCATTGCCGAATTCACTACTAGCGAAGGTAGGGACCAATCTGAAATAGCAGAAGATATCAAGTGGAATCTCTTCGTAGATGGAGCGTCGAACGAACAAGGCTCGGGGGCAGGCGTTGTGATCATCACTCCCAGGGGAAGAAAGCTGCGTTATGCATTAAGGCTGGAATTCGCTGCCACCAACAATGATGCCGAATATGAAGCAGTAATAGCCGGATTAGAACTCGCCCTGGAGATCGGAGTCAGTTCCTTATGTCTTCGCAGTGATTCGCAACTCATCGTAAATCAAATACTAGGGGAGTTTCAGACTCGAGGAGAGCGGCTCACGGCATATCTGAAAAAGACCAAGCAGCTGCTCAATCAATTGGATCACTACTCGATCAAACACATTCCCCGAGAAGAAAATCAAGAGGCCGACGAACTGGCAAAGCAAGCTAGCATGGGAGATGATACCACTTCTGAAACGATAACTGTCTCAAGGCTACTAACCCCGAGTTTTGAGCAAGTAAACCTGATAGCTGCAACCAAAGAAGAAACATGGATGACCCCTACCGAGAATACTTACAAAACGGCACCCTACCAGACGGGCGAAATGTAGTTAAGAAAATTCTAAGAAAAGCTTCCCGCTACACGATGCAAGAAGGCATCCTCTATCGGCGCGGCTTCTCTAACCCCTTATTGAGGTGCGTTGCTGGAAGAGAAGCCAGGGGAATTCTATCCAACATCCATCAGGGAAGTTGTGGAGACCACACCGGAGGGCAGACTCTGGCAAAAAACATACTCCGATATGGATATTTCTGGCCCACCTTGAACAAAGATGCCTTAGACTTCGTCAAAAAATGTGACAGATGTCAGAAATTTGCCAAAATCCCTCGACTACCAACCAATGAAATTACTCAGATGACCAGCCCTTGGCCCTTCGCAATATGGGGGATTGACTTAATTGGCGAACTGCCAACGGGCCGAGGCGGAGCCAAATATGCTATAGTGGCAGTCGACTACTTCACCAAATGGGTGGAGGCGGAACCTCTAAATAAAATATCTTCGGCAAAAGTTATCAACTTCTTAATCAAAAATATTCTGTGCAGGTACGGAACACCACTCAAAATCGTATCAGACAATGGACTTCAGTTTGACAGCGAGGAATTCACCGACTGGTGCCGAGAGCACGGGATTCACAAAAGCTTCTCATCCGTGGCTTATCCCCAGGCAAATGACCAAATAAAAGCTGTCAACAAAATTCTCAAAACCTTAATCAAGAAGAAACTTGAAAAGTCGAAAGGCGCCTGGGTGGACGAACTTCCTACGGCACTTTGGGCCTATCGCACATCTTACAGAACTTCAACAGGGCATACTCCCTTCTCTTTGGCATACGGATCAGAGGCTATGCTCCCAGTTGAAACTATAGTGCCCTCTCACCGTAGGATCCACTACAACCCGGAAGAAAATGAAGAACTCCTCCACATGTCTTTGGATCTAATTGAGGAGAGAAGAAATGATGCAGCACTCAAAGCAGCAGCTCACAGACAAAAAGTGGCAGCACTATACAACTCCAAAGTCAAACATCGCAGCTTACAAGAAGGAGACCTTGTCCTCAAGAGAATCTTTCCGCGCCCCGGGGCACTGGACCCCATCTGGGACGGACCTTATGTAATTCATAAAGATCTCCACAACGGAGCTTATATTTTGTCAACAGTGGACGGAGAGGTGTTCCAGAGGGCATGGAACATTCGACACCTCCGTCGATACTTTTCTTAACTTGTACTGCCCATATGAAGTGAATTAACAAAGAGAATCAGTGGACGTAGGCATTTTCGTGCCGAACCACTTTAAAAAAAAAAAACTTGGCTCTTGTTAACTTGTTCCTTTATATCTTGGCTACTTGTTAAGCTTTATCCTTTGCTGTTGAACAAAATCCTTTGCAGATGACATTTCAATCCAGAACTTCACAACACAACTCCACCTGGACAAAATCTAATAGGTACGCTGCGCTCCTATGCCCTCGCCAATGAGACACTTTGCTCCGGTATCCCTCTACCGCGAGTTAACTCATTGTTTGCCTCGGCCCTTAAAGCCGGCTGTAATGAGCCGAGTATAAGTCATCATAAAAAAGGCCGACTATAGCCGATGGCAGCTCATTACAGCGATTCGGCTCGCCGGCGACTGTGAACCGATCATAAGCCCCAACATAAGGTGTGGCCAGCCAGGGGCAGTTCACAGTTGACGATCGGCCCTCACGCTAGCCGGCCATAGTAAATCGAATAATACCCACGATTACGGGCCATAATGGCCCGGGTAGTTACTGTGCGCGATCGGCTCCGATGTTAAGTGCGGCTGTGGTAAAAAAGAAAACTCCCCGCAGTAGGCGTAAGATGGGTGACAAATGTCTCCAAGACCCACAGCTAGGGAAAGTGACTACAAAACCCGTTTGCCACGAACTTAAGCACATCGACGGCCTTCCGTGACTGGAAGTTTTACTTTTCCTATATTTCAATTTCATTTAAAACTTTTCTCCTATTCTCTGTAACGGTGCTTGAAAGTACAGGACATGAAATAGGGAACGTTCTCTAATGGGAACAGAAACTTACAATCGGATGACGAGACACTCAACAGAATTCCGTGCTTAGTCTTACAGGATGCACGAAATTGCCGTCTATGGCCAAAACATGAAGGGCGGTACCTTCTACTTTTATACATTAATGCATAGCTGCAATTCGTATTTACACATCACATTTACATTGCAAAATGAGAAAATTATGCTTTAAGCAAAAAACTTGGCATCGGACATAGTCAAGTCACTAGTAACATGCAAAGTTACATCACTTACACAGCACAACAAAATAGCAATAACATTCCAATACAAAGGAATCAGCTTATATTATGAAATTACAAAACGTCATTCATCACAAACAATATTATTACAGTTACATCAATGTTTTGTACTAACATGAACAGCAATAAAAAGAAATCAAAAGGTAACCAGCTGTATTAGTGCTAACCACTACACCTCAGAACCAGCTCTCCGAATCTACTTGGTCGCTGGATCGAAACTCCCAGCGTGTTGACCAAAGGTCCCACCTGTCCAATTCAGAAGAAGAATCCATCAGATAAACAGCGAACGATCAAGTTATGAAAAGCTAAAAAGGGAAAACTCACCGACGCCCGCTTCTTGGTACTCATCCCCCAACTGCACACCGGCTTCCTCCGCAGCAAGCAGCCGCATGCCCTCCTTCACCGCTACCTTCTCCTCCTTTGAGAACTGGGCGGTTACCACGTCCATCCTGAATGCCGCTCCACCTTCCTTATCCGCATCGCCCTTGGCCTCCTCCAAAGCCCGGAGATATATCCTAGCCATGATCCGGGGGTAGTCATCCATCCAGGATAGATTGCCCTGCTTCCAAGTATGGAAGTACATATCCTGCAACATCTCATCCATCATCCCCTCATTCTCCTCAAACTCCCTCACCCGGGCCTCGGAGGACAGCAACTTAGCGACGACAACATCCCTCTCCGATCGATATCTCAAGCGGTCAGCCTGGAGAGACCTCCTCATTTCCTTCATCTCTTCCTTTAGCTTGGCCTGAGCAAGCTCTGCGGCCTCAAGCCCCCAGCGAACTCTTCAATCCGCTCAAGATCCGCATTCCGAACCTCATCCACCGTCGCAATGGCCATATCAATCCGCCCCTTGCAAGCAGCCTCCATTTTTCGTAATTCTGCCCTGCTGGCCTTTTCCAGATTCTCCTTCAACTGCCTGGAGGCTGCCTCGTGCTGAGAGATCTGAATAGCCTGATCGGCAAGCTGTTTGGCCTGATCAGAAACCTGTAGCCGCAGCCGGATGTTAGCACTCCCAATTTCCTCCCCAGCCCTAGCCAGCCGAGCATGATGCTCCATCAATTTCTTGATCTCCTCCGCGACCCGGTCCATGTTGGCTTTGGCTTCGTCCCCCATGGCAGCTATCCGAGTAGTGAGAAGATCCAGATCTAGAGACTTAGCCTCATCAAGAATCCGAACCATGGGATTGCGGGGAAGAAGATGCTTGCCCGTGGCCTCGTCAAATAATATGTCCTGGGAACTGGGGTCTAAATCCGGGTGGCCGGCAAAGGGATTGCGAGGCACGTCGGGGCGCCTTATGCAGATAACGGTAGGATTTTCAGACGGATGCGGGGAGGGAGTATGCTCAGCGTCCTCCTCCGTGATATCATGAATAGGTTGAGGAGGAAGCTGCGGACCGGGTGAAGATTCAAATAAGGAACGCCTCCTCTTCCTCTGCTGGATACCTTACTCAATGACTCCAAGAAGAGGACGATATTTAGCTACATCCCCGGAACGGCCAGTTGGTGGCTTCGGCTTAGTAGAAGCTCTCATCAACTTGAATTGCTCAAGGCGGTGTCGAACGTCTGAAGTTTTGGCCACCTCGCCTGCCCCTGTAATAAAGAACAAGTGTTACAAGCATACAATGGTCCATAATTCGAGAAATATGTTAAGTTAAAAAAGAATGAGAAAGCACATCTATTATACAAACCCTGCGGAGGAATAGGATCCTGCAATAAGTCCTGGATTTCATCCCAGGACGGGAGCGAGCCATAAAATATTCCTAAGCTCCTGTCATAAATGGAGTCTGAAGAAGTCAAAAGTTCACCTTGCACTGCCGGAGTCACCCTAGCTGAGGAGCTCTTAGGGGATGGATCGGCGTCAGCCCCGGCCTTGCCAGTCTTCTTCGCCTTCTCCGCCAAATCCGGTTCTCCCTCCGATTCCCCGAAAGCTTGACGGAGAGCCTCATCCGTCCACTCCTGAAGCTCCCCCACTTGCCCGGAGGTCAAGGCACCAGCACCACTACCACCCTGTCCTTCACCTTCTCCATCTCCTCCGCTCTCCTCTTCGTCTCTTTCCTCCTCTCCACCTTCCTCCTCCGGAATATCTAGACATGTACTGGGAGAGGGTCCATCAGACTTCTTAAGCTTCTTTCCCCCAACGGCTGGAGGCACCGAGAAAGGTCTCTTCTTGCTACTCTTCGCAGTAGCCCCATCCTTACCTTTAGCAGCCCTCTCCTCGGCTGTATCTCTCTGTTTAACCACAGATTGATGTGGCAAAATCAAGTTATACTCCAGGAGAGTGGCGTTCCTGATCAGGTAGGAGGCCGACCTATCCCTTCCCGAAATGACTTTTATTTCGGTAGCCATCCGAGCCAAGGAGTCAGTCTCCACGACCGCAAAACCACCTGTCGTTAGCAAGAAATAAAAGCATATAAGAAGACGCATTGTGATCGGGACAAGGAAGATATAAATGAAGTTCAACTTACAGCCGGAAGTGAAAACGCGGAAAGAAACAGTGTCATCCCTAATAAAAAACCATTCCTTCTTGAACATGCTGAACTTCGAGTACAAGTCTAGAACAGGCTTGAAGGGCACGGCCGCTTCCAAACTGATATATGGAGACCCCTTCTTGTAGCCTCTCAAGTTGTACAGATACCGGATCTCCCGGTTGGAAGGGGGACGCCCATATTTCCTCTGAAAGATGACGAAAAGACTCACCAGAATGGCATAGGAGTTAGGCTGAAGCTGGAATGGAGCCACCTTCAGATATGTGATAAAGCTAACTATCCAAGCGTTGAGAGGCGGGATAGCACCACACATGCAATGATATCTGCTATACGCAAAGTACCCTTCAGGAGGGTCATATGGCATAACCCCCTCTCCCGGCAACAGCATAAGAGCCCTGTCAATCCCGAAGGAACGAGAAATGACATCAAGCTGCTCCTCTTTGAGGGAGCTCGGAAAGCAATCAGGGGGAGAGTTTAGAAGCTCTTGGGGACCATACCCATCTACTAACGACCTCGGGGCAGGTCCATGTCGCGCCGGTCCTGATTGGGCTGGGGGCACGGAAGAAGACTCCCCCCTATCCTTGGACTTCTTACTATCCGATCGAGTTTCCGCTTTGCGAGACATTTATCTGCGGCACAAGAAAAACATGGTATTAGAACAAGAAGTATGGAAATCTAAGCAAGCAGGTGAATATAGGATTAGTGTTCCACGCAAGATTCAAATATGTAATCTCATTCGGCATAACCCATTCGGCATAAAATCCATCCGGCATTAAGGGTTTAAAGATTCGTTCGGTAGTACATCACATATCTTGTTCGGCATATCACATTCGGTCTCGCTCGTGTTCATTCGGCGAAGGAAAACATACCTGGTTCGGTACTAGTTTGATTCGGCACCTGCTTGATTCGGCACGTGTATTCGGCACTTATTTGATTCGGCCCTCAGACTGATTCGGCTCTCTCTGATTCGGTAAGGAATAACTAAGGGGTGTAACCCCTATATATAGACAAGCGCAGAAGCACCGGACCAACCGGTTCGGCGCTCAAAAACCGAATGAAGCTATCCAAACCACGAGAAAACAAAGCGCGACATATGCCAGCAAATGCCACACTTTGGGGGGCAAATGTTGGGTGTGTTTCCAACCCCATCGAACCAAAAGAAAAGAAGGAACCAACACCTCTACTAGCCCATCGTCGAACCAAGGCAAAGCCATTGCCACCGAGCCAGGACAACACCATTCAAGCATCGGTCCGGCCTCACTACCGGTCCAATCACCACATCTCCATACCGGACCAACCACCACCGAATGGACCACCACTGCCGAACCAATTACACCCGGACCATCTCTCTGCCGAACCAACCTCCCCCATGCTCTACCGAACGACGTGCCACCGAACCAACTTACTTCACCTACCACCGGACCAACCCTCGCCACAACTACCGAACCAAACCAAGACCGAACCAACCCTCTACACACCACCGAATCAAACTCCACCAAGCTCCGCCGAACCAGATATGCCAGACCAGATTGCTTCAGCCCTGGCCCATCAGCAGCTATATACATCCAAGACCCCTGCCTCCAGCCTCACTCTATAAATAGAGGGGCAGGGGTATAACAATGGCAAACAAGTTTGAGAGCTCAAGCAAGGAAGAAACTTTTAAACAACTTTCTTATACTTGTACTTAAAGCTTTGTACTTGTAATCCGAAAGAAAAGAGAGAATAACATATAAAGTGGACGTAGGCACGTTCTGGCCGAACCACTATAAATCTGCGTGTCTTTTACATTTTAGTCCTTGCTTTTTACATATTTGCATAAGTAACCTAAAACCTTGAAAAATAACATATAATCAACTAAATAATACGGATTGGAGGTGTTTGTCCATTTTTTGTGCAAACAATAAATAACAGTCAGTATCATGTAGTGAAAATCATTTGGTAAAACAATAATCAGTATCATTTAGTTGAAATCTGATACTTACAACAAACTGATACCTACTTACAAAAAATGATACATACTTGAAAAAAAATGATACATACTTACAAAAACTGATACCGACTTAGTACAAACCGATACCTAGTTACTGCAAACTGATACCTACTTACTGCAAACTTAAAATCGTTACATATTTGACTGAAGATATTTCACTGCAGCTAATACCCAACCTATGGTTATGTTTTAACATAATTTGTTTCACAAATAACTTATTGTCTTCATTTTGAAATAATAGGATGATGATGTTTTTGTTAATCC
This sequence comes from Allium cepa, assembly GCA_030765085.1. Lineage (NCBI taxonomy): Eukaryota > Viridiplantae > Streptophyta > Magnoliopsida > Asparagales > Amaryllidaceae > Allium > Allium cepa. Next base: position 230,202,849 of record CM060941.1, read on the forward strand.
ACATTCAAAATGAATTAAAGGCAGATCACAAACAGAACAGCAGAAAGTATTAAAATCTGAAGACAAAAAGCATGAAACTGCTTATAGATGTGGATTGCAAGCAATATTCAAAACGGTGAGAAAAAAAATGCTCTATCCAGAAAGCAGATGGACATATTGAAGAACATTCCTTTCTACAATTTCTTTAGAGTTTTTATGAAGAGAAAATTCTGATGAAAGAATGTAAAAAGAATCAACACAATTTGGATGCTTTATACCAATGCTACTCAATTGAGGAAGATGCATTCTTATTTGCTAAAGAAAGAATACAACAAGAGATATGAGTTTGATTTTTGGCCTACCATTAAAAGGAATTAACATTAAGCCAACTCAAAAAATGACAAACAAAACAATTCTAATGCAGTGCAGAAAATTTGCAAAGAGAAACTTTGGCAATTGCACTTATACAACAAGGAATGTTGTGGAAAAAAGAATAAAGCAGGAAGTGGAAAGAAGAAAAAGGAACACGAAGAAGACTTGCCACTGTTAATAGTAATCGAAATACTATTAACATCCTTCTTCCCAAACAATCAGCAAAAGTTAAGATGAGAAATTATACCATATGTAGAGACAATGTAATTGGTTTTTTGGCCACTAACGATAGAAAAAAATTCTGTAAATTTTTCAAGAAGTTCATTCATAAGCCAAGAAATATGTCGAGATGCTACATGCTTCCATTGGTATGATAAATTAATCAAAATATTATTATTTGATTTTTTTAACAAACATATCTAATCAATTCTTTTAATGTTAACAATATTGCATTTGTGAGAAATTGCATCTCATTCAACAAAGACAACATTATACTATAGCTTTACCCAGATTTGCAAAGTGGGACTTAAGGAAACTAAAAGACAAAGCAATCAAAGAAGTTATTGATAATGTGAAAGAGGGCGATGTAAGCTAAAATTCTATTTAATTTTTGTTAATCAATATGCTTTAACTCTTATGTAGAATAAAGTTTAATTATATATCCTTTTTTCTATAACATAAAACTGATACTACAATAAGCAAAAACTGATAACATATCATTACATACAAATAGTATTAGAAACATAAACTAGAATGCAAAAACTAATACCATATGTTTACTTGCTTGAAAATGATACCAATAGTATCAGAAACTGATACTATAATGCAAAAAATGATACCATATGATTACATGTTTGAAGCTAACTGTAGAAGTATCAAAAACTGATACTAGAATGCAAAAACTGATACCATATGATTTCATGATTGAAATTGATACTAGAAGTACAACAAACTGATACTACAATGCAATAACTAATACCATAGTTTTACATCCTTGAAACTGATACTAATATTATAAGAAACTGATACTAAAATTCATAAACTGATACCTTAGTTTTACATGATTGAAGCTGATACTAATAGTATCAAAAATTAAAACATTAGCTATTTGTTTTATCATAGAGTATTTCCTCTTTTCGTTACAATAAAATACAATTGTCATTGTAAACTGAAATCATAGATTAAAACTAAAACAAATTTTCCAATACCAATTTTATAGTGAAAGAAATTACAAATCTCAGCCCATATGAAGAATGTCTACTTCAAACAGTAACTGTAGAACAAAATTTGCCCAAAATTCAAAAATAAAGAATGGAAAAAAAGAAAGTTTGAAGAAATCGAAGAAAGTGCACATTCGTTTGAGGAAAACATAAGCGTTGGGATCTTCCAAATGCATATAAAAGATTTGGAAGAAGAAGCAAAGAAAAAAAAAGAATTGAAAGTTGAAAAAAAGGAGAATTAAAGCAGAGCAAGAAGTTTTGAGTTTGAAAGAAGAGTTGAGAGAAACTAAGTTGAAGTTGAAAGAAATTGAAGAGAAAAGATCGTAGGCTGAAGACAACACCAAGAAATTTGAAGTTGATTTGAATGATAGTAAAGAAAACAGTGAAGAGAAAAATGAAAGTTTCAATGTACAAGGCGACAGTTTACAAACTGAACTAAATGCAGATACTTTTGCAGAAATGGAAATAGGAAGAAATGAAGAAGATAAAGAAACAAAAGCTGAAGAGTTTGTACAAAAATCAGCAGATAAAACAGAACAAATGGAGAAACATATGCCCATCGAAATAGAAAGTGAATTGGATAAAAAACCAAAAAATGAAGAAATACAATGTGAACATGAAGAAAAAACAGACTCCAACTGCAGTGCATCAAAAAGAAGAGTTGGAAAAAGAAAAGTGCAGAAAGACAAAACAAAAGATACTCAACATTTTGAAGTGGATATAAATGTAAAAACCAAAATGTACCGTACAACGTTTCAGTGCTTGACTTTACCCCTCCATCTTTCAAACTTTACGACACGCAAGAGTTTGAAAATGAAAAAACTGAAGAAAAAAAAAGATGTAAGAAAACTTGTGCAATCAGCTGCTAGAAAAGGGAAAGAAACAGTGGCAAAATCAAATGACAAAAAAAAAATCAAAGCAACACAAAAAAGGACAGCTTCTTATATTTCAAAGGTTGAAGGCAAGAACAAGAGTGAAAAAACAATGTGACAGCTTTGAATATGAGATGAAACAAAAAAAAGTTGCAAATAAACCAAAATCCGAGAAAAACGAAGATGTTGAAAAAAAAGTGCACGAGACAACTATCCAAAGCCACTTGCAGTGATAAAGCGTACACTTTCAGAGACATGGCTTGGACATTGCAAATGTTTGATCTATCTCAATGTTGAGCAACAAAACGTGTTCAAAACTTCCTTTTCATTGATGACATCATCACAAAAGTAAGTGTAAAATATGTGTATTAATATTAAATAAGAAATTAAGTTTATCCAACATATACAAATTGTTTTTGTTAAAATAGTGTAGTGACATGGGAAGATAAGGTCATAATCAGAGGAGGTTGTGTCATAACAAAAAAGGCACTAAAACGCCTACTAGAAGGAAACTAGACAGATGGGCGTGTACATAATTTTTTTTCTTCTTACATCAAAACTGATACCAAACTAAAAGCAAAATTGATACCTAAATCCACAGCATGCTTAAATTGACTTGATGCTTTATTATTTTTATCAACATACACAGCCACTATTAACATTAGTGATACTACTTACTATTTAATATTGCTTCACCAATAAAAAAACTCATACTTTCCTGATTTTAATCCAGATTATAGACTGGTATATTTCAAGATGTGGACTGGAAGAACGCAATTATTCTTTCGCAACTACAATGATGGTAAATAAAACTTTAATATCCAAGTATGTAATAATTGCTTCATTTATTAAATCATAACTTATTTTCATATTAAGTAGAAAGGAATTGTGTGTGATATAAAGAGTGTTAAAAAAAATCTTGTCCTCTCTATGCTAGAATCCATCGTACATGACAAATTTGCTGAAAGTACATATTTTCCTTTGCATTGTGAAAACTACTGGACATTAGTGACTTTAACATACCCAACAATGCAATGATGCCATGTTGATTCTAACAGCTCTAGAAGATTAAATGAAAGAAACAATCAATTCCAGTTTAAACGAAGCTATAAAATTGGTATGAGATTTCTCTTTCTTTTAAAAAAATTACTTATTACATATAAAAAAAGGTGAATATGACCTAACTTTTTAACGTTTTGTCTTTATTAGAGATAAGAAATAGAAGAAATGCTCAAAGAAATCTGGAAAAATAATAACATAATAGACATGGAGGTGAAACTAGATAATATGCATCAAATAAAGTGTGCATAGCAAGCAGAAGACACATAAGTTTTTTTTGTGGTTAAAGTGATATCTACTGAGAATAAAATGAACAATACAATTGAAACTACCATTCATAATCAATTGACAGTTGCTCATTATTCAAACTTTCTGCTTTTTTGCATTATAATATTTCACACATACTTCTATACATCACTGTATGCCTTTTATATTTAATTGAATCTGATTCGTAAGAAAAATATTGAAAAATATTATCTCTCAATTTCATAAATATTTAGTTCAGAAATAAACAGTTACTACAGGAAGAAAATTGATACCTACATAAAAGAAATCGACATCTACATAATCAAAAATAAAACAAAATATTTAGCAAAAATATCTTAAAATAATAACTACAAACACAAAAATTCATACAGAAATTAATAATAAGTGTGCTAGTAAAACTGTTATATGTTTTAATTCAAAGCATACTATATGCTTGTATCATTATCTCTGAAATACAATGTTTTGTATTGATTATAAACTTGTTAATACAACTAATGCAAACTGATACTAACATTGCATTTTGGTTTTAACAAGCTTGATTATGGAATATTTGTAATGATATTCATCATTTCACCAAACACAAACAGAATACCAGTAAAACTTGAAAAGAAGGAAATATTATCCACAAGAGCAAAAATTGTACATGCAATATTGACAAATGATGAACACTGCTAGTGTCTGTCTAAATACATGTCAAGCTTAAAATAAGAAAGAAAAGAACCGAATTTACATTGTGTTGTTTCACAATTAAATTTGGTACTTGTAAAGTATTGTAGTTCTGTTGAAATTTGTACTTGTGAAGTAATGATGTTCTGTTGCAATTTGATACTTATAAAGTAATGATGTTCTGTTATTAAAACAATGTTGCTATTACTTGTAAAAAAATATCGATCTCCTAAAATGATATGTTGTGGTTGGTGCTCTTTTCTTTTCCTGCTGTTTATATTATAACAAGATTATATAGTGTATGTTCTATCATGCAACCATGGATCCCACATAATATTATCAATTTTATGACGCAACTATCAGTTGTATAATGATATTATCAAATTTCAATACAAAACAGTAACTGAGTATCACTTCTTATGACTAATAGTATCAGTTTTGCTAAAATTGACACTAAACATACTTTATGAAACAACAATTAGTGCTGGTGTTAGTTTTTGTTTACACCAGGTATCATTCTAATTTTTATTAGTACTGGTGTCAATTCTAGCACGTATTATACTATACGAAACTGATACTAAAAACCAACCAAAACAGATGCTAAATCGTTTATATCCAATCAAACAAACATTATCTCCAACCAAGCTAACTGATATTGATACTGTAAAAATTGATACCAAAACTTGTAAAAACCGATACTTGTAAGAACTTATAAAAACTGGTACTGTAAAAACTGATACCAATACGAAAACTTGTAAAAAAAACACCATAACCGATACTGTAAAAACATATAACTGATACTAAAACTGATACTACATTTATAGTAAATTGCTGAAATTAAAATCAATTTGACAATATGCTATACTGAATACAAATAAATAACAAAAGATTCAATTACAATAAACCACCAAAACAAGTCACACATCCACTTATTAATCTGAAAATATTCAAAATGTAAAATAAATCATATCCTCTTCGAAACTTGACAATTCCATTTATTATGACCAAACTGCTTGCACTCGCCACATCTGTTTTGCTTGTACTGAAAACAAGAAAATCCTCCTTTGCGCTTGACTGATGGTCTACCAGCGCCACGTTTCTCCTTTGGTGGCTTGATAACATCTTGAATGCTATCATCAACAATAGGCCTATCATAATTTGGAATATGATTTATAGCACTGGCATAAGAACATCTATAAGCATCAACAGTGAAATAATTCTCGAAAAAGTCATATATAGACAACTTAGACTTGCTCATACGCTTTATAGCATGATCACAAGAAAATCCCATAATTTTCCATTGGTTGCAACTACAAACCTGTTTCTTTAAATCAACACAATGAGAGTTTGAAGATTTCACTTCAAAAGCCAAATCAGAAGATTTATATACATCCCATCCAAATGCTTCTTCAATCAATTCACCAAAACGTAACTCCATAGAAGGGCAAAGACTTGTTCTCCATAAATGATGCTCTTCTCATCTTCTACCCATTTGTTCCATAATCTTAACACGAGTACCATCTAAACACGAAGTAATAGGCAATGCTCATTCATCTAAAATCGAACTATCAAAACTTTCTACAACATTTGAACTATATTCACCATAACGTTTTCTTGGAAAAAATAAATCCACCCACTTATCAAATGACTTATCCTTTAAAAAATTCACATCAGCAACACCACCAATTTGACAGAACTTAGAATGTGCTCCTTCAAATTCATATAGATTAGAAGCTCTAGAACGACACATTTGCATTTTTGCCTTTTACCACTGAAAGAAGACTTTGTTCCGGATGCAAATAGCAATAACTGTGATAAGCTGAAGGAAAAATGTCACAAACACCTGAAAGCAAACCTTGGTGGCGATTTGACATAAAACCAAAGTACGGTCTTCTTCAAGCATTTTATTAAATGGTCAAAAACCATGTCCAACTATGCACATTTTCTATAGAAACTACACTCATAGCTAAAGGGAAGAAACACGCAAATGCAAAAGAAAATTAGTAAAAAAAAATTAAAATTAGTTATGACCATAAATCTGAAATAATTCATGAAACTGCTACTAACAGTAAAAAAACTGATACCGAAAACCTGATATGACCATTATAAAAATATTGATAACCACGACATTATGCACATTAATCTTCATTCTAACACAACAAAGTAATGAACATTGACATATATTATGATACAAATGAAATTTCAATACCACACAACTATATATGATACCATATATTAACATACTTGAAACTGATACTAACATTATATATAACTGATACTAATCTTCTGCTAAGCTGTATGAAATTATGATACCAAATACAAACTTACAATTCAATACAATGCAAATTTTGATACTAGAAACTTGCTAAATGTAAACTACATATCTTAAAACTGATACAATCATAATACAAATTATGATAACAAATTAATATTAATGCTAATGCCAACTATTATGATCTCAATGTAAATAAATCAAAACTGAAAACAATGACATACCTTGATCATCATTTTTTGCAGTAGCACCTATCAACACACCAGGACGTCCCCTCAAGTGAGTAGCATCTAAGTATATCATAGGACGACAATACTTGAAACCAAGTAAACAAGTGCCAAAAACAATAGCCACCTCTCAAATTCATTACTACAAGGATCGCCATCCATATCAACATAATTATCTGGATTAGACTTCTTTACTGCTTTCAAATACCGACTCAAATCATTATAAGACAAAGCATCATTACCATGCAACTCCACTAATGCAAATTGTTTCCCATGATAAGCATAACCGTAAGACAATTGAAAATTGTATTCTCTTCTAAAATGAATTATAATATCTTTAGGCTTTTTACTAGGACAATCACGGATCTCGTCAATAATCAACGATTTAACTAACGGACTAGATATATGTGGATTATTCACATTTCTAAGACCAGCCCCACAAGAATGATCAGCAACCATATTTCTCATAAAAAACTTCTCCAATTCTCCAGAATCACAAGAACCATGAACTTTGAAAAGACAGCCATCCTTATATGAAGAACAGATTACAGTAACTCTAGCATAATTCTTTAAAAATGCTAATCCATATCCCTTTTAAATTTGATATACCATCAAAAAATTTCAAAAATGTTCAGCTCCTCCAAAACAAAAACCAACAAAATCAGAAATGCACAATGTCGACCCTCTCCTCAATATATCTTTTAAATACTTTTACCATTAACCACAACATTTGAACAGATAGATACAGTAGAAGATAAAGAAGCATGAGCATTAGATGAACTTGAAATAGAAGCGCCATCAACATATTCCAATTTAGATCTCTTAACCTTAACAGTAAAACCAAAGAAATAATTTTTCTTGTATAACTGAAAACAAATTATACTCTGGATATCAGAATCAGTATCAACCATAATAACTTTGTCCTCAAGTATATAATAAATCTAAATAGAAGGAGTTAATTAAGATCAACATCGGCATATCTCATTCTTCAAATCATACAAAGAGTAATCGATAGACAATCGAGTGCTAAAAGTGTTATTATTCAACACAAACAGACAAAGAAGACTATTACCACCACTGCTAATTTTTTTTAAAAAAACATTAGTAAAAATATTTTCAATTTAGAACATTTTTTTTCCATTTCACAAAACTGATACCTAATTACTGATAATAAAAAAATGATACTAATAAAAAATAATAATGATATCCAGAAACTAAACCTAAAATATGATACTTTTCCACTCTATCACAACTTTATATACAACCCAAGCAATGACACTTTCCAATCATACCAACATCAATGCAAGATAAATTAAATGTAAAGCATATTAGAATACAACACTGCATAAAGAAATGAATAAAAAAATCCGCTGCTGCTTCCAAAAGTTGCAATAGAAGAACGAACAAGCAATTCGAAAAACAACACTACATGTAATTTGTAAAAATGAACACAATTAGAAATCACAGACAATTATTTTTAACTCTACTAGAAAAATAACAAAAAATAGAATAATATAAGCATACCTAGTTAATGCAATTTGAAGAAAAACGAGATCATATTAGAAATATGAAAAGAAAGAGATCGACAAATGCGCGTGAGAAAAATTTGATCGATGAACTACAATTATCAGAAGAACGAAATTGAAATGATCGAACGAGATGGATCGATATTTCAATGCAAGAGGGATATTGGATCGCGATAGAAAAAATTGATTAAAAGGAAGAAGAAGAAGAAGCGCACGAAAGTGGGCTGAAAGGAAAATACGATAATTTGTCATTTACATGAAAATATTAGTGGGCTGTCCTACATCCAAAAATATCCTAAAAATTGTCCTTGAGGAAAATTTCATGTTTGCAAAAATGATCCTAGTTTTTATTTGATATAAGTTGACGCTCTGTAAATTTTCCCCTTTTAGCCATTCATTAGACTGTCATGTATGACAAAAGTGATACCAAAATAATGCAAAACTGATGCCCAGTAGTCATTTGTTTGAAATTGATATCATTTGTTTGAAATTGATGCCTAGTTACTTTATAAATTATTCTGACTGTAATTTATATCAAAACTGATACTAAAATATATGCAAAAACGACACCTAACATTGATACTAAAACTGTTAATTATTTTATTTCAATGCGCCGTTATCTCTTAAATCCAATGTTATATATATTTTCCCCTACATATAATGTCACAAATTCGAACTAGTCATGGATAAAATTAATATTTATTTTTAGCTAGAAAGTCTTGAACAAAATTAAGGTCTTGGGTTTGGATCTCAACCATGATAATCTTTTACATACTTTTGATCATTTTCCATTTTTAGTGCTATTTCTGTTCTTGATATCAATAAATCACTATCAATACTTAGTTTACCTGAGACCTATGTCAAATGCACACTTTATTTTTATTTTTATTTAATTTTACTTTATGTAAATTTATAATTTTTTCATATTTGAAATTAAAATATATCTTCATCTAATCATAATTAAATTTGTATTTTTTAAATTGCATTTTGTATGATACACATTTTTTTATTATATAACTGCAAGCTTCTCTCAAAAAAATTGCATTTTGTGTGATACTCATTTTTTTATTATATAACCGTAAGCTTCTCTCAAAAAATTACAACTGTAATGTGTATACACACAAACATACATATATGGGAAATTTTATTTGAAGGCCTTCTCAGTCCAGGATAATAAGTTACGAGAACAGCATTCCAGAATAATTAGTAAGGATAAATGATAAAAGAAAAATATCATTGAGTATCACTTTCATTTTTTTGTAGCACTTCAAAAATGATAATTTCTTTTACCCTTTGTCTTTGGAATTAATTTGTCATTTCGATCTCGTAATCATATTTGGAATTTTCTTGTAGCACCATTTGATATTCCACAATCAATAATGTCTATCCTTTATGTAGTCATCGCTTGTGGATCTCAATCTACCAAATATCGTTCGAGAATTAATGAAATGAGAAACTTATATCAGGACTAGCTTGGCGTGAGAGACCTCTACAACCCGGATATTCTCACATATGTTAATACGAGGGTAAAATCTAACTCCAAACTTGTAGAGTTAGCTAAACTGTATTAATGTATGTGTTTGCCTACCCTACCTCATCCATAATGTTACTTACAATATTATGTAAAACATGCATAAGTCTCAAAGTAACCTCTACATTCCTCCTAATTCCTCAAAAGTACGTTTCACATATCTACATTACCAAATTCTATTCTAGCACTGCTATCTTTAAAAATTAAATGGACTAAAATGATATCCATTCAATATTATAATTTTTAAACATTTTTCATTACTACGTAGAGCACATACGTGGACTATGACATATGTAGTCTGAAAGCATGGTTTAGGTACCTATCATGGACTTTCCATACGAGATCAAAAAGTTTACCTCATAGGTGCTCTACGAGGTTAAAATGTTTACCTCGTAGGCACTCTACGCGATGGTGGATATATTTCAATTGATTTGAAAAAAAATTGAGGGGCCAACTCAGCAATTTTAGAGGTTCCAATAGCCCATTCATTTGTATAACCTCCATACATTTACCATGTCCATACATTTCATATGCACATGGCACTAAACCTTTTGCTTTATACGCCATGATATATCAATCTACCAGCTTACATGTTAGGTAGCATATCACCAATGATCATAAAATCACAAAATTTCATGAAATGATGTAGCTTATCAAACTTATCACCTCACATAATCATCAAAACATAGAAGCGAATCAAAAGTCTTTTAGACCTGCCACCTCAAAATCTTTATCCAATCTCTGAAATGAATCAACGGCTTATTTGGAATTTTACAATTAATTATAATCTAACCGCTAGAGTGTACTTATGTGTTCTCCTCACTTCAGGAGTCTGAGGATCATAGTATCTAGGGGTGAATGAAGGTTGGTTTGGTATGGTTTGAAGCTCAAACCGCTTCCGCATCTCATCAAACGGTTAATCAAAAATCATTATACTAATCTTTTAAACGGTTTGGTTTGGTCCGGTCCGGTTTGAACCCGTATTAAATATGAAATAAGAAAATTAATTCCATCAACAATCAATCAACGAAGGCAATTGTGTGAAGCTTTTACACTTAAATGTTAAAAAGCACAATGTTATACTGAAATGAAAGGTTAGTTCTTAATTACATGAATATTTCAATTTGGCATTTAACTTTAAGTGGGATTTTTTTAGTAGAATAACCAAAGATCAAGTTTAATCAATGCATAATCATTAAGTAAAATGAGTAAAATAAGATTATAATTAGCATTTATCAAAAAAATAAGATGATAAATATTATACTAAAACTACAACTTCTTCCTTTATGACAACAATTATTATTAATATAACAAAAACGTACATTGAAAATAGAATATACATCGTTAGAGTCCAAAATGAGATATGAGTTGTGTTAGGGTTGTCTCGCATGTTTGATGGAGGAACGGCGGTCTGGATTGAAGAAAAGTCCCACATCGCTAAATAATATGGAGAAGTGGTGTATAAATATGGGTTGGTAGGCATGTAACATTAGGGATTCCTTTTATTACAACAAAGTGTGTGCCAACCCATATGCGTACGCCACATGCGGGAGACGGGGATCTTGGTCCGACCGCCGTTACACAACAGTGGTATCAGAGCCGAAGGTTACGGACTGGGCCATGCAGACACGGCAGTACTCTCAAAGGTTACCGCAAGTGGATGCGCGTCAAGGGGAGACTGTTAGGGTTGTCTCGCATGTTTAATGGAGGAACGGCGGTTTGGATTGAAGAAAAGTCCCACATCGCTAAATAATATGGAGAAGTGGCGTATAAATATGGGTTGGTAGGCATGTAACATTAGGGATTCCTTTTGTTACAACAAAGTGTGTGCCAACCCATATGCGTACGCCACATGCGGGAGATGGGGATCTTGGTCTGACCGCCGTTACACAACAAGTTGCTTATATTTTTATCATAAAATTACAAGTGTAAATTTTTGGTTCAGTCCATTTTAATATGGTTGATTCAATTGTCTAAACCGCAACCGAACCATATCGATGCAGGTAGGTCCAATTTGAGATATTTGTTTTGATTAGAAGATTCAGTGTAGGCGGATTTTTATAGCTGTACGGTTTATGCCCACCACTAATAGTATCATTCTCCACCTCAAACTATGAAGTTTCCATGTTAAAGGCTCCACGAACGTCATGGGCCTTGCATCGAAAGCAACTATAAGTCGGTCGCTTTGTCATATGTAACGGTGAGCGAGCGTCTACCATACTGATACCCACACGAGCTTCTTAATCAGAAAATAACTTCCCAAACACATCAATGAGCCAATCCTCACAAACTTAAAGAGTTAATCTTCTTGTTACATCCCCTTGACCCTCTCTACCAGTCAAACATCTCAGCAATTATAGATCATCACATAGCAATGGAAATTTATCTTCGTCATACATGTAAAATGAGTCAAAAAATGTCTCAAATCAGAATCATCCAAAACATTTATGAAAAGACCATATTAGATCAAGTGTTGTATGCAATGCATGTTTTAAAAAATTTCATATAGTTGCACGAGGTCATTTGTATAATTGTGAATAAACTTTTAATGGTATATAAAATCATATTTAATATAATCAAGATTTGATTTTGAATAAGTATATCAATATTTATTTATTTTATTTCATCATTATTTTTTAGCAAAGCCAGCGAGGTTGACTAAGCCCCTACCAGATTTTATTGCAACAAAACAATAAAATGAAATGATTCGAGACAAACTTTGAACCAGAGTAAAATGAGTACACACTAGGAGAAACAAGAAAACAAACACACAAAGGAACAACACAAAAAAGAGAACTAAGATAAAATTAAAGAGAAATCAAGCCCAAGCAAGAGCACCATTAGGGAACTTGGATGATGTTCTCTTTAATTGCATGTGATTTCTACTTTAATCTCATTCCATAGGCATTCCATCGTTGTTTTTTGTTTTAAAAAAAAAATAGAATTTCTTTCCTTCCATATTGTATCAAGATATGTCTTAGTAACCGTTAAAATCAGTCTCGACCTTGTTGTTTTCCATTTAGTAGCTTTATAAACCCTATTCCACTCAACTTCAGAGGGAAAACAAGCAGTTCCTCTTCCTACTTTCCTCATAATCTTCGACCACAAATTTTACAAAGAAGGACATTCAAAATATAAATGGACAGAGGACTCATGATGCATATAGCAGAAAACATAATCTCTAGAACAAGTCATACCATAACCATATAAAATATCAGTAGTTAACAAGGCAGAGTTACGCACCTTCCACATTATTAAATTTTCTACAGGGGGAGGAATCAGATCTCCAAATAATGCCAGACCATTTTTTTGCAGGCAAGGATACATTTCCTCGAAGAAGATGATACACAGTATCAATAATATGAGGTTTGAGATTCTGGGAATTTGGCATTAAGGTCTGAGCATGGAAATGTCTGCTTTGAATGCTCTCCCATAGGAGTCCAATAGCCTGACTGCTGATATATGGGAGATGAACTATCCCATCATTTACATAGTCATTAGCCTTAGCATGATAGTGTATTCCAGTTTGTTGAAGTTGCCGATAGGTTAAAACTTTTGATAATATGATTCCTTTACCAACCCAAGGTTCATGCCAAAAGCTAACTGACTTGATGTCAGTAAAATGGGTTTGAATATGGGGGTAAGAACAAGGTTCTAAACCCTAAAAGTTTCCTCCATGTCCAATTACAAGATTGAGGTACTTCCATATTCCAGAAATACTTTCTCCCTATGCTATAGTGCCACACCCAGTTAACCCAAACATTGTCCTTCCTATTCATCATGTCATTGAAGTGCTTGCTAAGAGCTGCAATGTTCCATGTTTTTATATTGAGGATACCCAGACCTCCCTTGTTAAGTTATGCTTCAAACCTAGAGGAAGAGCAAGGTAGGAGTTTCCTTGAGTGCATTGATCTAGTTCAAAAAAATCTGAGCATGGCAGATCTAAATAACTTCGGCAATTTTCCAGGGAGAATGATTGTACGAGCCCAACACACCATCATGGAGAAGCTAACAGACTTTATAAGAACCAACCTACCAAACTGAGAGAGTTTCCTGTTGGACCAACAGTTCAACGAGGAAGTGCTTTTACTATACAAAGGTAAGCAGTTAGCTAGAGTGATTCTTTTGGTTATCAAAGGCAGCCTCATGTACTTCATGTCTCCAACCATACTATTAAACCTAATAGAGTGATACAAAACATTAAAAAGGCTAACGGAAACTCCAAAGAGCAACATATTGGATTTATTCAGGTTAAGTCTAAGCTCGGTAATCTTCTAGAAGATATCTAAAGTTTCAATATGCATGTCAGAGAGGAGTACTCAGGTTTAGTAAAAAATAGAACATCATCAGTAAACATAATAGAGGAAACTTGCAACTGACTATACTTGGGGTGATATTTAATAAGCCTATTAGTGTATTTCATTAACAACATATTATCGAAAACTTCCATTATCAATATGAAAAGATAAGATGAGATAGGATCTCCCCGATGAATTCCTCGTGTACTTTTTTTAAAAACCCACTGGTCTTCCATTAACGATAACAGAGAATGCAGGAGATGAAATGCACATGTAAACCCAAGCCACAAAAACCTTGGGGAAATCCATCTTTTCCACAGTCCTAACGATTACAGACTAACGCACACTATCATATGCTTTAGAGGTACCAATTTTTAGAGCTGCCGCATGGGGGAATTAGTTTTACAATAGCCTTTTAATAACTCTTGTGCAAGCAGAATGTTATCCAATATACTCCTCCCTGGCAAAAAGGCTGCTTGGCTTGAGGAGATAAGTTTAGGGAGGATAGCAACAAGCCTAGTTGCAAGAATTTTTGTAGTACATTTGTAGACCACATTGCAGTAATTGGTCTATAAGAGGAAATAGTGGTTGGGGTGATGGTCTTTAGGATTAAGGCAATGCTGGTGGTATTGACCTCTCCAAGGAGTTTGCATTTATCAAAAAAATTATGAATAGCCTTGTAAAAATCAAGCCCAATCACATTCCAGGTGGAGATGAAGAAAGTGAAATTGAGACCATTAGGCCCACCTGCATATTTCTGGTTCATGGAAAAAGAGTCTTTTTTATCTCTTCATCAGTCACTTTGGTGATCAAGGCAGTGGCTTCATTGTGGTTAATTATTGGAAGGTTGAGGGATGAGATTAAGTCCAATTCAGGGGTAAAGTCAGAAGCATTACCAAATATTTTATTAAGGTGATCCACAAAAGCTTTGTCAACAAATTCTGGAGTAGAGTGCAGATTGCCATTTTCATCATAAATGGTATGGATATGGTGCTTAGCTTGCTTGACCTTGATAGATGCATGAAAGAAAGCAGTGTTCCTATCATCTTCCTTAATCCATTTGTCATGTAGCTGCTGCCTTTTCATGCAAGCTTAAATATCCAGAGCTCTATTAAGTTCACGGAATATCCTATTCTCCTCTTAAGCTGTTTCAACCTTGTTGGGATGTTCCATCATGTAATCATGTGCATTCTTCAACAGTGTCCTATGGTTAATCGACATGAGACTATCAAAACCAAATATGCTGTGTGCCCATTGCCTTAAAGCCACTTTAATATTCTTGATTTTCTTGTAAAACTTGAACATGGGGTTACCATAGTATGAATTAGAACAAGCTTGCAAAACAATATTGTTAAAATGAGGATGCTTAACCCGAGCATTGTAAAACTTAAAAATTCTCTTTTCTTTGTTAATAGGGAGCCTAAAGTTTAAAACTAAAGGAGAATGATTAGAAGGAACCAGTCGAGGTAAGAAAATAGAAAGGGAAGACCAAAGAGATAAGGAAAAAAATTCAAAAAGGCATGATCAATGGCAGTGAAGGTACGAACTCTACTTCTACTTCTATTGTTCCAGGAGCATTTAGCACCTGATCTGGAGATGAGGATGAGGTCAGAGTCAGACAAGGCAATATTAGAGTGGCAATGTCCAAAGGGAGAAGAGGAAGACCACCCATGTTATCTTCAAGTTCAAGGCAACAGTTGAAATCTCCTAGCACAAGCCATGAGTGGGAAGATTGTCTGAGGGGAGGTAACAAATTAAGGAAGTTGTTCCTTGAGGCAAGAGAATTGTCAGCATAAACTACAGTTAGATAGAAAGATGAAGGGGGGGGGGGGTGATCAGTTTGGATATGAAGGTGGATGTGTTGCCTGAAGGTTAAGATGGTTGTTAAAGTTAAATTAAAGGGATTGAAGAGGACTAGGATTCTGCCGTATGGGGCATTTTCAAGGTTGTGAAGCATAGAACAAGAAGGGTTGATGTAGTTGGTAGCTTTGATGGATAATGGTAAGTTAAGTTTGGTTTTAAGAAGTGCGAGGAGACAGAGGTTATGGTAATGGATTAATTCTTTTGCTTGATTAAGTTTTATATTACTATGAGCTCCATGAATGTTCCAAGCTGCTATTTTTTTATTCATTGAGAAAACTATATACAGTGGGGGATATCGGCTTTGCTGCTCTTAGATGAAAGAGATCGTGTTAGCCTTCTTAAGTTTGAGATACTTGGATTTGGGGACTTGAGAAGTAGAGGTTGGTAAGGCTTCCTGCCTGATGGATGGGTTTGCAGTAATGTGTGTCGTAGGTTGTGTGTCTTGAGTGTGCTACTCTAGTTGATCAGGGGAAACCCAGCCAGGGATTTTGATGAAGAAAGTATAATCAAGGGTTTTTGCATTGATTAAGGGAGAAGAGGGAGAATGGGAATTATTTTCTTGTTCATGCATTGTTACAATAATTTTTGTTAGTTGTATTTGAAGAGACGAGCACCGGTCGGACTAATTTGCTGGTGATAGCAGGATATCAAGGTTGGCACGGGAAATTGAACGAATCGCTTTGGGCTGGGAATTCAAATCCTTCCGAGCTGTCTCAATTATGAGTGAAGGCATGTTAACAGAATTGGCTCAGGAAAATGAGTGTGTTGCTTCAGGCTGGATCGTATTGCGCCTATTATCTTTTGTATGTTCACTTTGTTTAATCTTTATTTGCAATCAAATAGTTTACAGATAAAGAAATAGCAATGGTGATTACAACAAATCTTCAAGAAAGCTCTAATCAGTCTTTGGCCTCTATTTCTATCACACCCGAGCCTCCTCCTCATCTTCCCCTATCTTCTTCATCTACTCTCAAAGGGGTACAACCACAAATCGACAGTGAGGGGTTCCTATTGGTTAGGAACCGCCGCTTTAGGGAGAATCCTCCTCTTCTTCAATCTAAACCGGCCCTTCAATACAAGAATCATTACAGCAACATTCAAAAAGACTCAAGAAATAACCCAAGTTTTCAAAAGTCAAGAATTGATTCTCGGGTTCCATCAAACTCTGGTATAAGATCTCAGTTCAATCAAAATGCTGCTGATAATCAAGGGCAACGAATGAGCAAACAAGGGATTTTTTCTCACAAAATATCATCATGGGAAGATTTGATTAAAGAAGGGGGCTTCAACCAGCAATGTACCCTGAAATATCAAGCTCCATTAACCATTAACAATAAAAAAATGGTGGTGATCAATGAAGCAGTCAGCAAGAGAACGGAGTCCAAGTGGGGCTGCTCAGTGATAGCTTATGTCTATGGTAATAGGCCATTTTATCATCATTTTAAAGCTTTCGTTCAAAGAACTTGGAATCCCACAGGTAATTTCGAAATCTTTACAAGAAACAATGGTTTCTTTATTATAAAATTTGCTGTAGAAAGTGATTGTGAAAAAACAATCAATGGGGGTCCATATTTCATTAACGGAAAGCTGATTATTCTGAAAAATGGAGTTCTAAAATATCTTTTGATAAAGATCTATTAAACACAATTCCCATTTGGATCCGTTTACCAGAAATTAGTTTAAAATTATGGGACAGTGAAGCTTTTGGAGCAATCGCTAGCACTGTTGGTACACCTTTAAAAATGGATGAGCAAACAGCTAAAGAAAGTAGGTAAGTTACGCTAGAATACTGGTTGAAATCAATGCAAAATCAAATCTTCCAAGTGAAGCTTACATCACAATGCATGATGGAGAAACTATAGTGCAGAATATCGAATATGAATGGGTTCCTCCAAAGTGTATAATCTGCGAATGCTTTGGGCACAAAACCGAAGATTGTTCTTCAAAAAAAGTTTGGAAAGAAAAAGTTAAAGATTCAACTAGTAATCAAGAAAAGGTGGTTCCCGCAGATCTTTTTCAAAGTAGAAATCAAGAATATGTCAGCATTTCTGGTAATTTTAAAACAATAAACTCTAAGCATCAAGAAACTCAAGTTTCTGGAAAAATGGAAAATTCCCTTTCTGGAAAAATTAAATATTTTGAAAACATGAAAAAGAATAATGGTCGTCTCCAATCATCTGATGCTTCTCTAGAGAAATGTTTACCAGATCAAGAAATGACTGAAATTCCAGAAGATGATCCAATCTCGAATACTATTCAACAAGGAGAAGAAATATCTGTAGAAAGTATGGAATTAAGCCTAAATGCAGGAGGCAAAGTCATTACTGAAAGGAATGCAGAAGAAGTCACTATACCGACTTCAAGCATTGCACAACAATTTATTGATAAAGAACTAATCCATAAGGCAATCAAAATTATTCCAAATTCTCTCAACATAGCAAAAAGGAAGAAAAAAGGAAAAATAAAACAAAAAATTTACAGGACATTATTGCTCAAAATAATGAAAACAGCAGAGGAAAAGATGAATTTCAAGAAAAATACATAATGAGAAATCCTAGATGGGAAGAGCATCTTAAAATTCAAGATAAAAAACCTCTAAAAAGAAAAGGGGCTAAATGCTTGGAATTTATGGATGAAAGGAAAGATAAGGAGAAATCAGTGGAGGATGATTCCAGTCTCCCTACTTAGTTGCTGTGATATCCTTTGTGTATCCTTTTATTAATATTTTTATTAATTATGTCTATTATCTCTTGGAATATTAGGGGATTAAACTCCCCTGCTAGAAAATTGGATCTGAGTAATCTAATTTCTTCTATGAAACCTGGTATTATTGGTATTTTAGAACATAAACTTGATGATGTTAATTTAACAAAATTTCACTCCAGTTATTACAATAATTGGGGTTTAGTTAATAACAATATCATGGGTGGTTTTGGTAGAATTATGGTTCTTTGGAAGACTTCTATTTGGAATTTAGACCAATTTTTTCTTAATTTCCAATATATTCACTGTAAATTCTCTAATAAAGGTGGTTTTCAATTGGAAATTACTTTTGTTTATGCCTCTAATAGTGAAAAAACTAGAAATTCCCTCTGGGAAGACCTTGAAGCTTTAAATTTGAATCAAAAAAAGCCTTAGATTATTATGGGGACTTTAATACTGTTTTACATCAGTATGAAAAAAGAGGTGTCTTCCTATACCATTTAAAAAACTTGAATTTCCGAATAACTTCTTTATTAAAACTGGCTTAATGGAAGCAAATATAACTGGTAATAAATTCACTTGGAAATCGGGTATTTTCAGAAATATACATTGCAAATTAGATAGAATTCTTATTAACTTTCTCTTTGCTAATTCTTTCTCTAATTATCAGTGTTTTACTCTCCCTCAATCCACAAGTGATCACACTCCTATTCATATTACTTTCTCTGACAGTAAAAGTCTTAAAGTTAAATCTCCATTTAGATTTGTTAATGGGTGGACTTTTGAAAAAGATTACTCTGATGTGATTAAAAATAGTATTATTACTCCCTGCCATGGCTCTGCCTAATTCAAATTCAAGAATTTTCTTAAACTAACAAAGGAAAATTTGAAACATTGGAATAAAAATAAGAACATAAATGACATCAACACAATTAGGAAAGAATGTGAGTCTCTCCAAAACATTATTGATAATGATAGCTCAGACATGTCTATTGTTAATCAATTTTTTCAATGTCAAAACAAACTAAATAATAGTTTGCTTGTTCAAGCTACCAACATTAGACAAAAAGCCAAGGTGGAGTGGCTTACTAATGGTGATGAAGCTAGCAAATTTTTCTATGCCAAGATGTCTAGTAGAAAGAAAATCAATGACATAGGAAAATTGCTAGATGGAAATGGGAAAATCTTAAATGATGCCTCACAACTTGAGCAATTAGCAGTAGTTTATTTTACTGAGCTATACAACACTGCTGATTATAAAAAGGAGTTCCAAAATATTGAGCCAAAATTTATTCTTAAAGATAGTAGTAAAGATATCCTTCTTGCTCCTATTGTTTTAGATGATATTAAAAAATTTATTTTCAATTCCAAGGATGATAAAAGCCCTGGCCCTGATGGGTTGGGGCAAAATTTTATAAAATACACTGGGATGATATTAAATTCAAAATCTTTGATGCTGTGAAAGAATTCTTTGCTACCGGTAAACTCCTGAAAAGTATTAATCATACTTTTATCACTTTAATTCCTAAAGTTAAATCTCCTTTAGAACTTGGAGATTATAGACCAATTTCATGTTGCAGCTTTATTTATAAAATTATTGCCAACATTTTAAGTAACAGAATTAAAATATTTTTTAAGCACTTAATCTCTAGAAATCAATGTGCTTTCATCCCAGGCAGATTTATTATTGAAAATAACCTTTTGGCTCATGAAATCATAAGAGATTTTAACAAAGGTAGTAAAAACAAAGTTTGTATTAAAATTGATATTCACAAAGCTTTTGACAAGATAAACAGAGCATTTATTATTCACATGATGAATCAACTGGGTTTTCATGAAAAATTCTACAGTCTTGTTAAAGAATGCATTGAAACTGCATCCTTTTCTATTATTATTAATGGTTCTCCTAGTGGTTTTATCAACAGTAATAGAGCTATAAGACAAGGGGACCCCCTTTCCCCATACTTATTTGCTATTGCTATGGAATTTTTAACTATTCAGATGGATGCTGAACTTTTAAAAGGAAATCTCAAGCCTTTTAATAGGGTTTTACCTAGTATTACTCATTTATTATATGCTGATGACCTTCTTTTGTTTATAAATGCAGACTTGAAAAGTGCTAACACCATTAAAAAGCTCTTTGATAGTTTAAAAGAAAATTCTGGTCTTCAGATCAATGAAAGCAAAAGCAAAGCTTATTTCAGCAAAAATTGTGTTAACAAAGAGGAGATAATTAACATTCTCAATATTCAAGAAGGTCATCTTCCTATCAAATATTTAGGGCTACCCTCAGTACAAATCAACTCACTACTAGAGACTGCTCAAGACTTTGTAGCATCATTCAAGATAAGTTAGAAAATTGGTCCAATAGACTCTTATCTATAGCTGGTAGACTTGAACTAACGCACACTGTCATCATGGCTATCTTAATGTATTGGACCCAAACTCACTACATCCCAGTAACAATCATTCAAAGAATTGAGAAAATGTGTGCAAATTTCGTATGGAAAGGAAAACAGCATAAAATTTCATGGGAAACTATATGTAAACCAAAAGAATATGGGGGTTGGGGCTAAGGAATTTCATGGATCTCCAAGAAACATGCAGCATGAAACTCTTTTGGGGATTTGTTGAAGGAAATTCTCTTTGGTCTAAGTGGATGAAAAATAAATATGTTAAGAACAAAAATTTCTGGACCATGCCAACTGAATCTAACAACTCAAGTACTTGGAAAAATATTTTAAAAAGCAGAAATAATGGCACCAAACTACTGGAAAGAAGTTTCAAGGATGGCAAAAATACTAGCCTCTGGTTTGATCCTTGGATCAATGGAAAGTCTTTGATTGGATTATTAGGCTGGAATAACTTACTAAATTTTGGAGGTGCAAATTTAAATGTTGATCATATTATTCAAAATCATACTCGGAATGCAAATATTCACCCAACAACTTCTATTTTCAAAAGGAACATTGAAAACATTGATATTGATATAAATTTGAAAGAAGACTGCTGGAACTAGAAGCTTTCAAATAAAGGCAAATTTTCTTTCAAATATACCTGGAATTTCTTTAAAGGTTTTGACGTAGAATTGGATTGGCACTATGTCATTTGGAACAAAGCAAATTGCCCTAAAATGGCACATTGTGGCTATTTTGCTTTATTAAACAAGTTGCCAACCAGGGATAGATGTAGTAAATGGAACAAAAACAGTGAAACAGGATGTCTGCTATGCAAAAATGATAAAGAAACTGCAGATCATCTTTTCTTTGATTGTGAATTTTCCAGGCATATTTGGCATATTGCCAAAAATAAGCTTAATTTCAACAAATATATTTCAACTCAAAACATCAAGGAAAGTATCAACTTCATAAGGAAAAATCATAAAGTCAAATCAAAGAGATTCAATGAAGCCAGCATCATGCTCACTACTTCTGTTTTTTTTATATGGAAGGAAAGAAATGCTATGCTTCATACCAAAAAAGAATCAGATACAATTCAAATTTGGAAAATCATAGAAGCAAATTTCAAAATCCTTCTTAATAAAGACTTCAGCAAAAGAAATCAATCGCATCCATTTTTCTCTGATAGTAATGATTCTCAAAATCCCGAAACTGTAGTGGAATCATACTTACAAAATGGAAGCTCAATGATTTTCTCCATAATAAATATCATCAGAATTTGAATCTGAGAACTTCCCATTTGAGGAAGGCAACCATCCATGTCTATACCAATTTAGCTGGTGGCGGCCATCTCAACTCCAATACCAGAGATAGTCTCTGCAAGGGAAGTCAACAGAATAAAAATGTAATTAGCTTATATAACATGCAGAATTCTAATAATCATTATTTCTCACCTGATATTGGCAGGAGTCACCGCGCAGCGAGCATTGAGGTACTGAATCAGAAGGTCCCCCTAAATCACGATAAAACAAAGCAGTTAGATTCAAATCTGCATATGGTTGACAACTATCACTACATTAGCAATCTGAATGGCAATATTTATCACATATCTGAGTGGAGTAGGGGGGAAAGTAGCAATTTTTCAAACACTGTGGAGAATGAGACAGTCATAACTGCAGAAAGGAGCAACCTTTACAACAAGACCGATCCTCAGATTGTTTCGGAAGATCAAATCAAGCTTAAAGGCAGCAAGACACACCATATTTCTAACTCCAAACTTGATTTAGATATCAACATCAACTACAACAATTATCAGAGCCGCAAAGATCTCAAAGCCCAAAACTGGGTCAAGTTCATCAACGACCATGGCGAATCGTCCATTATAAAGACTCAATCTACCCTCCACCTTGATCTGGAAGAGAACAGTATCAATCAGAGGCCCAACGACCTCAAAGATCTTAACTTTGATAAGCTCAAAGGCGATCGAGACGACTCTAACCCAGTTAAATTAATGAGGGAATGGAAGCCCCCTTGATGTATTAATCATTTTGCGAATCGCAAAATCATTTTTAGATTCGCCTTGTTTTATTTTTATTTTTTTGGTTGGGGGAGTGTTGTGGAGGCGGTGTGTCTTTTGCTTTGAGACATTAAGGGTTTTTGTTAAATGTTGGGTTGTGTCGGTTATGTGTTTTTACCCGGTTTCATGCTATTGGGCTTGGGCCTAACATTTACTTGTTTCAAAAAAAAATGTTCACTTTGTTTGTGCATGTACACGTGCGCAGTAGAAACAAAAGGTGCACTGCAACTCTTTTTGTCACTGCTACTTTTCCCGATGTCTACGCAATTATTTTCACTATCAGTGGCATAATTAACTACTTCCACTTCCATTGCATCATCTATCAAGTTTTCATTTTCATCATTGTTACAGTCTTGAAGCACATAGTATTTATTGCTCCCTAAATCAATAAAATCAGTTTGCTTCGAACCATCAACATCCTTATTACCTTTTCTTCCTCTATTATTTTTATCTTCATTCAAAAATTCACCTAAGTTCACATTTTCTTCTACTATTTCATTGTTTTCATTCATCTGCAGTGGTGCTTTTGCATTCCTCCTTTTCCCTTTATTTTTTCAACTTTCTGCCATACTTTCTTCTTCCTAGTATTTCTTGCAACGACAGCTGCTTCAATTTTATGATCATTTTTACATTCCATTTCCTTATTTTCCCTTAGGAACTTACTAACAACTATCTTCTTATCAGACAATCAGAACTTCACTATGTTCCCAAAAACTTTACATGACGTACATATTGTTAGAATATAAACTTGATTTATTGAATTACGTTTTATTTTTAATCAAGTAAAGATGTTTCTAGAATTACATTTTATTTGTAATCAAGTAAAGACGTTTCTAGAATTACGTTTTATTTGTAATCAAGTAAAGACGTTTCTAGAATTACGTTTTATTTGTAATTAAGTAAAGGCGTTTCTAGAATTACGTTTTCTTTGTAATCAAGTAATTCTAGAATAATCTATTAGGGCTTATAAATAGAGGAGCTCTCCTCATTTGTATGAATGCAATCAAGCAAAGAAAATAATATTAAATCATTATTAGTGAGAACAAGTTTCTTCTCTTGTGTTTGAGTTGTGTGGATTAGTGAGAACAAGTTTCTTCTCTCTAGTCTCCAACCTTTTTTTTATAAATATATATTCCAACAAAGTGGTATCAGAGCAAGGTTTAGGGATGACTTCCAACAATATGTTGCAAACTCAACTTCCTCGTTTGACGGGAAAGAATTACAATCAATGGAGCATTCAAATGAAAGTCTTGTATGGCTCTCAAGATCTTCGTAAGATTGTTGAAAATGGATACGAAGAACCGGAGAATGAAGCAACACTTTCAACACAACAATTGAATACTTTGAAAGAGATTCGAAAGAAGGACAAGAAAGCTCTTTATTTTATCTATCAAGCTGTGGATGAAGCAATTTTTGAAAGGATCTCTACGGCATCAACATCAAAGGAGGCACAGGACATCCTCAACAAGGCGTACAAAGGTGAAGAAAAGGTAAAGATGGTAAGACTTCAAGCTCTAAGAGGTGAGTTTGATTTACTCAAAATGAAAGAAAGTGAATCGGTGGAGGAATTTTATAATAGAACTATTTCTATTGCTAATCAACTTCGAATCAATGGTGAAGAAATTTCGGAAAAAAGAATTATTGAAAAAATTCTTCGAAGTATGACAAGGAAATTTGAGTTATTGTTGCTATTGAAGAATCAAAAGATTTGAATACTTTCTCTCTTGAAGAATTGTTGGGCTCACTACAATCTCATGTGCTTCGCATCAAACAATTTGATTCCTCTCCTTCCGAGCAAGCTTTTCAAATTCGAGACACCAACCATGGTGGTTTTAGAGGAAGAGGTGGAAGATCAACCCGTGGTAGAGGACAAAGAAGAGGCCAAATTCAAAGTGAAAATTCAAGCCCATCTCAAGGAGGAAGAGGAAGAGGTCGTGGAGGATACAGTGGAAGAGGAAGATGTAACTCTTATAATATTCAATGTCATTATTGTCATAAATATGGGCATATGCAAAAGGATATTTTTAAAAGAATTAATGATGAAAAAGATAATTCTAATTTTCTACATGAGAATTTGGAGACACAAGATGAAAGTACGCTTCTTGCTTTGAATGTTCAAGAAGCTTCTTTTGATGATATATGGTATATTGTTAGTGGTTGTAGTAACCACATGACTGGAAATAAAAGTTGCTTTGTGAATTTTGATGAAAGTGTCCAAAGAGAAGTCAAGACAGGTGATAACAAAAGGCTCATTGTCAAAGGCAGTGGCGATATTCCGATACAGACAAAGCAAGGTACAAATTATATTTCTAATGTTTATTATGTTCCCGATCTTAAATACAATCTTTTGAGTGTTGGGCAACTTTTAAAGAAGGGACATAATGTGAATTTCAAAAATGATTTATGTGAGATCAAAGACAAAACTGGTGTTCTTATTGCAAAAGTGAAGATGACACCAACAAAAATTTTTCCGTTGAAAATTAAAAATGAAGCATTTCCATGTTTTGCTAATATTGTTAATGACAAGTCATGGCTTTGGCATCTTCGTTATAATCACTTGAGTTTTAGCACTCTATCCAAGATTTGCAAAGATCATATGGTGAGAGGCATCCCAAATATTAGCAAACAAGATCAAGTATGTGAAAGTTGTGTTTTTGGCAAGTACCATCGAGATCCATTTCCAAAAGAAAAGGCATGGCGAGCAAAGAATCCTTTGGAGCCAGTGCACTCGGATTTATGTGGACCTATGCGCACAAACTCTCTTGGAGGTAACGGTATTTTCTCACTTTTATTGATGACTATAGTCGCAAGATGTGGATTTACTTTCTCAAAGAAAAATCTCAAGTATTTGAAGTATTCAAGATTTTTAAAGCACTTATGGTGAAGCAAAGTGGTTTTTCTATAAAGACACTTCGATCCGATCGTGGTGGAGAATATATGGCGGAAGAATTCAGAAATTTCTTAAAGGATCATGGCATTCATCATAAACTAACGGTCCGCTCAACCCCTCAACAAAATGGGGTGGCAGAAAGAAAGAATCGTATCATCATGGAACTTGTTCGAAGTATGTTAAAGACAAAAGGATTGCCAAAAATATTTTGGGCCGAAGCTGTGGCATGTGCATGCTATGTTCTCAACCGTGCAGCAACTAAAAGTGTTCAAGGAAAGACTCCACAAGAAGCATGGAGCGGTCACAAGCCATGTGTCTCACACTTTCGAATTTTTGGAAGCATTTGTTACTCTCATGTGCTAGATGAAAAGAGAGGAAAACTTGATGACAAATCTGAAAAATGCTTCTTTGTTGGCTATAGTGAAAGATCCAAGGCATTAAATTATATAACCCCATCACAAAGAAGACTATTATTAGTCGTGATGTAATTTTCAATGAGGAAGAAGCATGAGAATGGAAAAATGAAGAAAAGAGCACAAGTGTCTTGCTTGATAATGATGCATTTGAGCCAATTGAAGAAGAAGTATCGACTCCACCTACTCCACCATCTAATTCTCCTCCAAGCTCATCATTTTCAAGTTCAGAATCAACACCTAGAAGGACAAGACCTCTTGCAAAGATCTATGGAGAAACAAGAAGAATTTTAGAAGATGAATTTGTTGATTTTGCTTTATATGCAACTGCGGATCCAGTTGATTTTGAAGAAGCCTCCAAGGAAGACAAATGGAGACAAGCCATGGATCAAGAAATTGATGCAATTGAAAGGAACCAAACATGGGAGTTGGTTGAAGTAGCTGAAGGGAAGAAACCCATTGGAGTCAAATGGGTTTGCAAGACAAAGTTGAATGCACAAGGCGAAGTTGAAAAACATAAAGCACGGTTAGTTGTGAAAGGCTACAAGCAAAAGTATGGTGTTGATTACAAAGAAGTTTTTTGCTCCTGTAGACTTGGTTGGGAAAGAAGAAGTAGTTGTCAAGCATTGCAAGATGCAAGATCAAATTGCTGATATTTTAACAAAGCCTTTGAAGTTGGATATTTTCAAGGAGTTAAAGAAGAAACTTGGCATGCGTAAAAGTTTAACTCAAAGAGAGGCAAATCAAGTTTAAAGGGGGGTGTTAGAATATAAACTTGATTTATTGAATTACGTTTTATTTTTAATCAAGTAAAGACGTTTCTAGAATTACGTTTTATTTGTAATCAAGTAAAGACGTTTCTAGAATTACGTTTTATTTGTAATCAAGTAAAGGCGTTTCTAGAATTACGTTTTATTTGTAATCAAGTAAAGGCGTTTCTAGAATTACGTTTTCTTTGTAATCAAGTAATTCTAGAATAATCTATTAGGGCTTATAAATAGAGGAGCTCTCCTCATTTGTATGAATGCAATCAAGCAAAGAAAATAATATTAAATCATTATTAGTTGGAACAAGTTTCTTCTCTTGTGTATGAGTTATGTGGATTAGTGAGAACAAGTTTCTTCTCTCTAGTCTCCAACCTTTTTTTTAAACATATATTCCAACAAAGTGGTGTCAGAGCAAGGTTTAGGGATGACTTCCAACAATATGTTGCAAACTCAACTTTCTCGTTTGACGGGAAAGAATTACAATCAATGGAGCATTCAAATGGAAGTCTTGTATGGCTCTCAAGATCTTCAGGAGATTGTTGAAAATGGATACGAAGAACCGGGGAATCAAGCAACACTTTCAACACAACAATTGAATACTTTGAAAGAGATTCGAAAGAAGGACAAGAAAGCTCTTTATTTTATCTATCAAGCTGTGGATGGAGCAATTTTTGAAAGGATATCTACGGCATCAACATCAAAGGAGGCATGGGACATCCTCAACAAGGCGTACAAAGGTGAAGAAAAGGTAAAGATGGTAAGACTTCAAGCTCTAAGAGGTGAGTTTGATTTACTCAAAATGAAAGAAAGTGAATTGGTGGAGGAATTTTATAATAGAACTATTTCCATTGCTAATCAACTTTGAATCAATGGTGAAGAAATATCGGAAAACAGAATTATTGAAAAAATTCTTCGAAGTATGACAAGGAAATTTGAGCATGTTATTGTTGCTATTGAAGAATCAAAAGATTTGAATACTTTCTCTCTTGAAGAATTGTTGGGCTCACTACAATCTCATGAGCTTCACATCAAACAATTTGATTCCTCTCCTTCCAAGCAAGCTTTTCAAATTCGAGACACCAACCATGGTGGTTTTAGAGGAAGAGGTGGAAGATCAACCCATGGTAGAGGACAAGGAAGAGGCCAAATTCAAAGTGAAAATTCAATCCCATCTCAAGGAGGAAGAGGAAGAGGTCGTGGAGGATACAGTGGAAGAGGAAGATGTAACTCTTATAATATTCAATGCCATTATTGTCATAAATATGGGCATATGCAAAAGGATTTTTTTTAAAAGAATTAATGATGAAAAAGATAATTCTAATTTTCTACATGAGAATTTGGAGACACAAGATGAAAGTACGCTTCTTGCTTTGAATGTTCAAGAAGCTTCTTTTGATGATATATGGTATATTGATAGTGGTTGTAGTAACCACATGACTAGAAATAAAAGTTGCTTTGTGAATTTTGATGAAAGTGTCCAAATAGAAGTCAAGACAGGTGATAACAAAAGGCTCATTGTCAAAGGCAGTGGCGATATTCCGATACAGACAAAGCAAGGTACAAATTATATTTCTAATGTTTATTATGTTCTCGATCTTAAATACAATCTTTTGAGTGTTGGGCAACTATTAAAGAAGGGACATAATGTGAATTTCAAAAATGATTTATGTGAGATCAAAGACAAAACTGGTGTTCTTATTGCAAAAGTGAAGATGACACCAACAAAAAATTTTCCGTTGAAAATTAAAAATGAAGCATTTCCATGTTTTGCTAATACTGTTAATGACAAGTCATGGCTTTGGCATCTTCGTTATAATCACTTGAGTTTTAGCACTCTATCCAAGATTTGCAAAGATCATATGGTGAGAGGCATCCCAAATATTAGCAAACAAGATCAAGTATGTGAAAGTTGTGTTTTTGGCAAGCACCATCGAGATCCATTTCCAAAAGAAAAGGCATGGCGAGCAAAGAATCCTTTGGAGTCAGTGCACTCGGATTTATGTGGACCTATGCGCACAAACTCTCTTGGAGGTAATCGGTATTTTCTCACTTTTATTGATGACTATAGTCGCAAGATGTGGATTTACTTTCTCAAAGAAAAATCTCAAGTATTTGAAGTATTCAAGATTTTTAAAGCACTTGTGGAGAAGCAAAGTGGTTTTTCTATAAAGACACTTCGATCCGATCGTGGTGGAGAATATATGGCGGAAGAATTCGAAAATTTCTTAAAGGATCATGACATTCATCATCAACTAACGGTCCGCTCAACCCCTCAACAAAATGGGGTGGCAGAAAGAAAGAATCGTATCATCATGGAACTTGTTCGAAGTATGTTAAAGACAAAAGGATTGCCAAAAATATTTTGGGCCGAAGCTGTAGCATGTGCATGCTATGTTCTCAACCGTGCAACAACTAAAAGTGTTCAAGGAAAGACTCCACAAGAAGCATGGAGCGGTCACAAGCCATGTGTCTCCCACTTTCGAATTTTTGGCAGCATTTGTTACTCTCATGTGCCAGATGAAAAGAGAGGAAAACTTGATGACAAATCTGAAAAATGCATCTTTGTTGGCTATAGTGAAAGATCCAAGGCATATAAATTATATAATCCCATCACAAAGAAGACTATTATTAGTCGTGATGTGATTTTCAATGAGGAAGAAACATGGGAATGGAAAAATGAAGAAAAGAGCACAAGTATCTTGCTTGATAATGATGCATTTGAGCCAATTGAAGAAGAAGTATCGACTCCACCTACTCCACCATCTAATTATACTCCAAGATCATCATTTTCAAGTTCAGAATCAACACCTAGAAGGACACGACCTCTTGCGGACATCTATGGAGAAACAAGAAGAATTTTAGAAGATGAATTTGTTGATTTTTCTTTATATGCAACTGCGGATCCAGTTGATTTTGAAGAAGCCGCCAAGGAAGACAAATGGAGACAAGCCATGGATCAAGAAATCGATATAATTGAAAGGAACCAAACATGGGAGTTGGTTGAAGTAGCTGAAGGGAAGAAACCCATTGGAGTAAAATGGGTTTACAAGACAAAGTTGAATGCACAAGGTGAAGTTGAAAAACATAAAGCACGATTAGTTGTGAAAGGCTACAAGCAAAAGTATGGTGTTGATTACAAAGAAGTTTTTTGCTCCTGTAGACTTGGTTGGGAAAGAAGAAGTAGTTGTCAAGCATTGCAAGATGCAAGATCAAATTGCTGATATTTTAACAAAGCCTTTGAAGTTGAAGATTTTCAAGGAGTTAAAGAAGAAACTTGGTATGCGTAAAAGTTTAACTCAAAGAGTGGAAAATCAATTTTAAAGGGGGGGTGTTAAAATATAAACTTGATTTATTGAATTACGTTTTATTTTTAATCAAGTAAAGACGTTTCTAGAATTACGTTTTATTTGTAATGAAGTAAAGACGTTTCTAGAAATACATTTTATTTGTAATTAAGTAAAGGCGTTTCTAGAATTACGTTTTCTTTGTAATCAAGTAATTCTAGAATAATCTATTAGGGCTTATAAATAAAGGAGCTCTCCTCATTTGTATGAATGCAATCAACCAAAGAAAATAATATTAAATCATTATTAGTGAGAACAAGTTTCTTCTCTTGTGTATGAGTTGTGTGGATGAGTGAGAACAAGTTTCTTCTCTCTAGTCTCCAACCTTTTTTTTTAAACATATATTCCAACAAAGTGGTATCAGAGCAAGGTTTAGGGATGACTTCCAACAATATGTTGCAAACTCAACTTCCTCGTTTGACGGGAAAGAATTACAATCAATGGAGCATTCAAATAAAGGTCTTGTATGGCTCTCAAGATCTTTGGGAGATTGTTGAAAATGGATACGAAGAACCGGAGAATCAACAACACTTTCAACACAACAATTGAATACTTTGAAAGAGATTCGAAAGAAGGACCAGAAGGCTCTTTATTTTATCTATCAAGCTGTGGATGAAGCAATTTTTGAAAGGATCTCTACGGCATCAACATCAAAGGAGGCATGGGACATCCTCAACAAGGCGTACAAAGGTGAAGAAAAGGTAAAGATGGTAAGACTTCAAGCTCTAAAAGGTGAGTTTGATTTACTCAAAATGAAAGAAAGTGAATCGGTGGAGGAATTTTATAATAGAACTATTTCTATTGCTAATCAACTTCGAATCAATGGTGAAGAAATTTCGGAAAAAAGAATTATTGAAAAAATTCTTCGAAGTAAGACAAGGAAATTTGAGCATGTTATTGTTGCTATTGAAGAATCAAAAGATTTGAATACTTTCTCTCTTGAAGAATTGTTGGGCTCACTACAATCTCATGAGCTTCGCATCAAACAATTTGATTCCTCTCGTTCCGAGCAAGCTTTTCAAATTCGAGACACCAACCATGGTGGTTTTAGAGGAAGAGGTGGAAGATCAACCCGTGGTAGAGGACAAGGAAGAGGCCAAATTCAAAGTGAAAATTCAAGCCCATCTCAAGGAGGAAGAGGAAGAGGTCGTGGAGGATACAGTGGAAGAGGAAGATGTAACTCTTATAATATTCAATGTCATTATTGTCATAAATATGGGCATATGCAAAAGGATTTTTTTAAAAGAATTAATGATGAAAAAGATAATTCTAATTTTCTACATGAGAATTTGGAGACACAAGATGAAAGCACGCTTCATGCTTTGAATGTTCAAGAAGCTTCTTTTGATGATATATGGTATATTGATAGTGGTTGTAGTAACCACATGACTGGAAATAAAAGTTGCTTTGTGAATTTTGATGAAAGTGTCCAAAGAGAAGTCAAGACAGGTGATAACAAAAGGCTCATTGTCAAAGGCAGTGGCGATATTCCGATACAGATAAAGCAAGGTACAAATTATATTTCTAATGTTTATTATGTTCTCGATCTTAAATACAATCTTTTGAGTCTTGGGCAACTTTTAAAGAAGGGACATAATGTTAATTTCAAAAATGATTTATGTGAGATCAAAGAAAAAACTGGTGTTCTTATTGCAAAAGTGAAGATGGCACCAACAAAAATTTTTCCGTTGAAAATTAAAAATGAAGCATTTCCATGTTTTGCTAATATTGTTAATGACAAGTCATGGCTTTGGCATCTTTGTTATAATCACTTGAGTTTTAGCACTCTATCCAAGATTTGCAAAGATCTTATGGTGAGAGGCATCCCAAATATTAGCAAACAAGATCAAGTATGTGAAAGTTGTGTTTTTGGCAAGCACCATCGAGATCCATTTCCAAAAGAAAAGGCATGGCGAGCAAAGAATCCTTTGGAGCCAGTGCACTCGGATTTATGTGGACCTATGCACACAAACTCTCTTGGAGGTAATCGGTATTTTCTCACATTTATTGATGACTATAGTCGCAAGATGTGGATTTACTTTCTCAAAGAAAAATCTCAAGTATTTGAAGTATTCAAGATTTTTAAAGTACTTGTGGAGAAGCAAAGTGGTTTTTCTATAAAGACACTTCGATCCGATCGTGGTGGAGAATATATGGTGGAAGAATTCAAAATTTCTTAAAGGATCATGGCATTCATCATCAACTAACGGTCCGCTCAACCCCTCAACAAAATGGGGTGGCAGAAAGAAAGAATCGTATCATCATGGAACTTGTTCGAAGTATGTTAAAGACAAAAGGATTGCCAAAAATATTTTGGGCCGAAGCTGTAGCATGTGTATGCTATGTTCTCAACCGTGCAACAACTAAAAGTGTTCAAGGAAAGACTCCACAAGAAGCATGGAGCAGTCACAAGCCATGTGTCTCTCACTTTCGAATTTTTGGAAGCATTTGTTACTCTCATGTGCCAGATGAAAAGAGAGGAAAACTTGATGACAAATCTGAAAAATGCATCTTTGTTGGCTGTAGTGAAAGATCCAAGGCATATAAATTATATAACCCCATCACAAAAAAGACTATTATTAGTCGTGATGTAATTTTCAATGAGGAAGAAGCATGGGAATGGAAAAATGAAGAAAAGAGCACAAGTATCTTGCTTGATAATGATGCATTTGAGCCAATTGAAGAAGAAGTATCGACTCCACCTACTCCACCATCTAATTCTCCTCCAAGCTCATCATTTTCGAGTTCAGAATCAACACCTAGAAGGACAAGACCTCTTGCGGAGATCTATGGAGAAACAAGAAGAATTTTAGAAGATGAATTTGTTGATTTTGCTTTATATGCAACTGCGGATCTAGTTGATTTTGAAGAAGCCGCCAAGGAAGACAAATGGAGACAAGCCATGGATCAAGAAATCGATACAATTGAAAGGAACCAAACATGGGAGTTGGTTGAAGTAGCTGAAGGGAAGAAACCCATTGGAGTCAAATGGGTTTACAAGACAAAGTTGAATGCAGAAGGTGAAGTTGAAAAACATAAAGCACGATTAGTTGTGAAAGGCTACAAGCAAAAGTATGGTGTTGATTACAAAGAAGTTTTTTGCTCCTGTAGACTTGGTTGGGAAAGAAGAAGTAGTTGTCAAGCATTGCAAGATGCAAGATCAAATTGCTGATATTGTAACAAAGCCTTTGAAGTCTAAGATTTTCAAGGAGTTAAAGAAGAAACTTGGTATGCGTAAAAGTTTAAATCAAGGAGAGGAAAATCAATTTTAAAGGGGGGGTATTAGAATATAAACTTGATTTATTGAATTACGTTTTATTTTTAATCAAGTAAAGACGTTTCTAGAATTACGTTTTATTTGTAATGAAGTAAATACGTTTCTAGAATTACTTTTTATTTGTAATTAAGTAAAGGCGTTTCTAGAATTACGTTTTCTTTGTACTCAAGTAATTCTAGAATAATCTATTAGGGCTTATAAATAGAGGAGCTCTCCTCATTTGTATGAATGCAATCAAGCAAAGAAAATAATATTAAATCATTATTAGTGAGAACAAGTTTCTTCTCTTGTGTATGAGTTGTGTGGATCAGTGAGAACAAGTTTCTTCTCTCTAGTCTCCAACCTTTTTTTTAAAACGTATATTCCAACAAAGTGGTATCAGAGCAAGGTTTAGGGATGACTTCCAACAATATATTGCAAACTCAACTTCCTCGTTTGACGGGAAAGAATTACTATCAATGGAGCATTCAAATGAAGGTCTTGTATGGCTCTCAAGATCTTTGGGAGATTGTTGAAAATGGATACGAAGAACCGGAGAATCGAGCAACACTTTTAACACAACAATTGAATACTTTGAAAGAGATTCGAAAGAAGGACCAGAAGGCTCTTTATTTTATCTATCAAGCTGTGGATGAAGCAATTTTTGAAAGGATCTCTACAGCATCAACATAAAAGGAGGCATGGGACATCCTCAACAAGGCATACAAAGGTGAAGAAAAGGTAAAGATGATAAGACTTCAAGCTCTAAGAGGTGAGTTTGATTTACTCAAAATGAAAGAAAGTGAATCGGTGGAGGAATTTTATAACAGAACTATTTCTATTGCTAATCAACTTCGAATCAATGGTGAAGAAATTTCGAAAAAAAGAATTATTGAAAAAATTCTTCGAAGTATGAGAAGGAAATTTGAGCATGTTATTGTTGCTATTGAAGAATCAAAAGATTTGAATACTTTCTCTCTTGAAGAATTATTGGGCTCACTACAATCTCATGAGCTTCGCATCAAACAATTTGATTCCTCTCCTTCCGAGCAAGCTTTTCAAATTCGAGACACCAACCATGGTGGTTTTAGAGGAAGGGGTGGAAGATCAACCCGTGGTAGAGGACAAGGAAGAGGCCAAATTCAAAGTGAAAATTCAAGCCCATCTAAAGGAGGAAGAGGAAGAGGTCGTGGAGGATACAGTGGAAGAGTAAGATGTAACTCTTATAATATTCAATGTCATTATTGTCATAAATATGGGCATATGCAAAAGGATTTTTTTAAAAGAATTAATGATGAAAAAGATAATTCTAATTTTCTACATGAGAATTTGGAGACACAAGATGAAAGTACGCTTCTTGCTTTGAATGTTCAAGAAGCTTCTTTTGATGATATATGGTATATTGATAGTGGTTGTAGTAACCACATGACTGGAAATAAAAGTTGCTTTGTGAATTTTAATGAAAGTGTCCAAAGAGAAGTCAAGACAGGTGATAACAAAAGGCTCATTGTCAAAGGCAGTGGCGATATTACGATACAGAAAAAGCAAGGTACAAATTATATTTCTAATGTTTATTATGTTCCCGATCTTAAATACAATCTTTTAAGTGTTGGGCAACTTTTAAAGAAGGGACATAATGTGAATTTCAAAAATGATTTATGTGAGATCAAAGACAAAACTGGTGTTCTTATTGCAAAAGTGAAGATGACACCAACAAAAAATTTTCCATTGAAAATTAAAAATGAAGCATTTCCATGTTTTGCTAATACTGTTAATGACAAGTCATGGCTTTGGCATCTTCGTTATAATCACTTGAGTTTTAGCACTCTATCCAAGATTTGCAAAGATCATATGGTGAGAGGCATCCCAAATATTAGCAAACAAGATCAAGTATGTGAAAGTTGTGTTTTTGGCAAGCACCATCGAGATCCATTTCCAAAAGAAAAGGCATGGCGAGCAAAGAATCCTTTGGAGTCAGTGCACTCGGATTTATGTGGACCTATGCGCACAAACTCTCTTGGAGGTAATCGGTATTTTCTCACTTTTATTGATGACTATAGTCGCAAGATGTGGATTTACTTTCTCAAAGAAAAATCTCAAGTATTTGAAGTATTCAAGATTTTTAAAGCACTTGTGGAGAAGCAAAGTGGTTTTTCTACAAAGACACTTCGATCCGATCATGGTGGAGAATATATGGCGGAAGAATTCGAAAATTTCTTAAAGGATCATGGCATCATCATCAACTAACAGTCTGCTCAACCCCTCAACAAAATAGGGTGGCAGAAAGAAAGAATCGTATCATCATGGAACTTGTTCAAAGTATGTTAAAGACAAAAGAATTGCCAAAAATACTTTGGGCCGAAGCTGTAGCATGTGCATGCTATGTTCTCAACCGTGCGGCAACTAAAAGTGTTCAAGGAAAGACTCAACAAGAAGCATGGAGCGGTCACAAGCCATGTGCCTCCCACTTTTGAATTTTTGGAAGCATTTGTTACTCTTATGTGCCAGATGAAAAGAGAGGAAAACTTGATGACAAATCTGAAAAATACATCTTTGTTGGCTACAATGAAAGATCCAAGGCATATAAATTATAAAACCCCATCACAAAGAAGACCATTATTAGTCGTGATGTAATTTTCAATGAGGAAGAAGCATGGGAATGGAAAAATGAAGAAAAGAGCACAAGTATCTTGCTTGATAATGATGCATTTGAGCCAATTGAAGAAGAAGTATGGACTCCACCTACTCCACCATCTAATTCTCCTCCAAGCTCATCATTTTCAAGTTCAGAATCAACACCTAGAAGGACAAGACCTCTTGCGGAGATCTATGGAGAAACAAGAAGAATTTTAGAAGATGAATTTGTTGATTGTGCTTTATATGCAACTGCGGATCCAGTTGATTTTGAAGAAGCCGCCAAGGAAGACAAATGGAGACAAGCCATGGATCAAGAAATCGATGCAATTGAAAGGAACCAAACATGAGAGTTGGTTGAAGTACCTGAAGGGAAGAAACACATTTGAGTCAAATGGGTTTACAAGACAAAGTTGAATGCACAAGGTGAAGTTGAAAAACATAAAGCACGATTAGTTGTGAAAGGCTACAAGCAAAAGCATGGTGTTGATTACAAAGAAGTTTTTTGCTCCTGTAGACTTGGTTGGGAAAGAAGAAGTAGTTGTCAAGCATTTCAAGACGCAAGATCAAATTGCTGATATTTTAACAAAGCCTTTGAAGTTGGAGATTTTCAAGGAGTTAAAGAAGAAACTTGGTATGCGTAAAAGTTTAACTCAAAGAGAGGCAAATCAAGTTTAAAGGGGGGTGTTAGAATATAAACTTGATTTATTGAATTACGTTTTATTTTTAATCAAGTAAAGACGTTTCTAGAATTACATTTTATTTGTAATCAAGTAAAGGTGTTTCTAGAATTACATTTTATTTGTAATCAAGTAAAGGCGTTTCTAGAATTACGTTTTATTTGTAATTAAGTAAAGGCGTTTCTAGAATTACGTTTTCTTTGTAATCAAGTAATTCTAGAATAATCTATTAGGGCTTATAAATAGAGGAGCTCTCCTCATTTGTATGAATGAAATCAAGCAAAGAAAATAATATTAAATCATTATTAGTGAGAACAAGTTTCTTCTCTTGTGTATGAGTTGTGTGGATTAGTGAGAACAAGTTTCTTCTCTCTAGTCTCCAACCTTTTTTATAAACATATATTCCAACAAAGTGGTATCAGAGCAAGGTTTAGGGATGACTTCCAACAATATGTTGCAAACTCAACTTCCTCGTTTGACGGGAAAGAATTACAATCAATGGAGCATTCAAATGAAGGTCTTGTATGGCTCACAAGATCTTTGGGAGATTGTTGAAAATGGATACGAAGAACCGGAGATTCAAGCAACACTTTCAACACAACAATTGAATACTTTGAAAGAGATTCGAAAGAAGGACAAGAAGGCTCTTTATTTTATCTATCAAGCCGTGGATGAAGCAATTTTTGAAAGGATCTCAACGGCATCAACATCAAAGGAGGCATGGGACATCCTCAACAAGGCATACAAAGGTGAAGAAAAGGTAAAGATGATAAGACTTCAAGCTCTAAGAGGTGAGTTTGATTTACTCAAAATGAAAGAAAGTGAATCGGTGGAGGAATTTTATAACAGAACTATTTCTATTGCTAATCAACTTCGAATCAATGGTGAAGAAATTTCGAAAAAAAGAATTATTGAAAAAATTCTTCGAAGTATGAGAAGGAAATTTGAGCATGTTATTGTTGCTATTGAAGAATCAAAAGATTTGAATACTTTCTCTCTTGAAGAATTATTGGGCTCACTACAATCTCATGAGCTTCGCATCAAACAATTTGATTCCTCTCCTTTCGAGCAAGCTTTTCAAATTCGAGACACCAACCATGGTGGTTTTAGAGGAAGAGGTGGAAGATCAACCCGTGGTAGAGGACAAGGAAGATGCCAAATTCAAAGTGAAAATTCAAGCCCATCTCAAGGAGGAAGAGGAAGAGGTCGTGGAGGATATAGTGGAAGAGGAAGAGGTAACTCTTGTAACATTCAATGTCATTATTGTCATAAATATGGGCATATGCAAAAGGATTTTTTTAAAAGAATTAATGATGAAAAAGATAATTCTAATTTTCTACATGAGAATTTGGAGACTCAAGATGAAAGCACGCTTCTTGCTTTGAATGTTCAAGAAGCTTCTTTTGATGATATATGGTATATTGATAGTGGTTGTAGTAACCACATGACTGGAAATAAAAGTTGCTTTGTGAATTTTGATGAAAGTGTCCAAAGAGAAGTCAAGACAGGTGATAACAAAAGGCTCATTGTCAAAGGCAGTGGCGATATTCCGATACAGACAAAGCAAGGTACAAATTATATTTCTAATGTTTATCATGTTCCCGATCTTAAATTCAATCTTTTGAGTCTTGGGCAACTTTTAAAGAAGGGACATAATGTGAATTTCAAAAATGATTTATGTGAGATCAAAGACAAAACTGGTGTTCTTATTGCAAAAGTGAAGATGACACCAACAAAAATGTTTCCGTTGAAAATTAAAAATAAAGCATTTCCATGATTTGGTAATATATTTAATGACAAGCCATTGCTTTGGCATCTTCGTTATAATCACTTGAGTTTTAGCACTCTATCCAAGATTTGCAAAGATCATATGGTGAGAGGCATCCCAAATATTAGGAAACAAGATCAAGTATGTGAAAGTTGTGTTTTTGGCAAGCACCATCGAGATCCATTTCCAAAAGAAAAGGCATGGCGAGCAAAGAATCCTTTGGAGCTAGTGCACTCGGATTTATGTGGACCTATGCGCACAAACTCTCTTGGAGGTAATCGGTATTTTCTCACTTTTATTGATGACTATAGTCGCAAGATGTGGATTTATTTCTCAAAGAAAAATCTCAAGTATTTGAAGTATTCAAGATTTTTAAAACACTTGTGGAGAAGCAAAGTGGTTTTTCTATAAAGACACTTCGATCCGATCGTGGTGGAGAATATATGGCGGAAGAATTCGGAAATTTCTTAGAGGATCATGGCATTCATCAACTAACGGTCTGCTCAACCCCTCAACAAAATGGGGTGGCAGAAAGAAAGAATCGTATCATCATGGAACTTGTTCGAAGTATGTTAAAGACAAAAGGATTGCCAAAAATATTTTGGGCCGAAGCTGTAGCACGTGCATGCTATGTTCTCAACCGTGCAGCAACTAAAAATGTTCAAGGAAAGACTCCACAAGAAGCATGGAGCGGTCACAAGCCATGTGTCTCCCACTTCCGAATTTTTGGAAGCATTTGTTACTCTCATGTGCCAGATAAAAAGAGAGGAAAACTTGATGACAAATCTGAAAAATGCATCTTTGTTGGCTATAGTGAAAGATCCAAGGCATATAAATTATATAACCCCATCACAAAGAAGACTATTATTAGTCGTGATGTAATTTTCAATGAGAAAGAAGCATGGGAATGGAAAAATGAAGAAAAGAGCACAAGTATCTTGCTTGATAATGATGCATTTGAGCCAATTGAAGAATAAGTATCGACTCCACCTACTCCACCATCTAATTCTCCTCCAAGCTCATCATTTTCAAGTTCAGAATCAACACCTAGAAGGACAAGACCTCTTGTGGAGATCTATGGAGAAACAAGAAGAATTTTAGAAGATGAATTTGTTGATTTTTGCTTTATATGCAACCGCGGATCCAGTTGATTTTGAAGAAGC
The DNA here is from genome assembly GCA_030765085.1 of Allium cepa. Classification (NCBI taxonomy): domain Eukaryota; kingdom Viridiplantae; phylum Streptophyta; class Magnoliopsida; order Asparagales; family Amaryllidaceae; genus Allium; species Allium cepa. The sequence goes on from CM060941.1 coordinate 230,243,095, forward strand.
CGCCAAGGAAGACAATGGAGACAAGCCATGGATCAAGAAATCGATGCAATTGAAAGGAACCAAACATGGGAGGTGGTTGAAGTACCTGAAGGGAAGAAACCCATTGGAGTCAAATGGGTTTACAAGACAAAGTTGAATGCACAAGGTGAAGTTGAAAAACATAAAGCACGATTAGTTGTGAAAGGCTACAAGCAAAAGTATGGTGTTGATTATAAAGAAGTTTTTTGCTCCTGTAGACTTGGTTGGGAAAGAAGAAGTAGTTGTCAAGCATTGTAAGACGCAAGATCAAATTGCTGATATTTTAACAAAGCCTTTGAAGTTGGAGATTTTCAAGGAGTTAAAGTAGAAACTTGGTATGCGTAAAAGTTTAACTCAAAGAGAGGCAAATCAAGTTTAAAGGGGGGTGTTAGAATATAAACTTGATTTATTGAATTACGTTTTATTTTTAATCAAGTAAAGACGTTTCTAGAATTACGTTTTATTTGTAATCAAGTAAAGACGTTTCTAGAATTACGTTTTATTTGTAATCAAGTAAAGGCGTTTCTAGAATTACGTTTTATTTGTAATTAAGTAAAGGCGTTTCTAGAATTATGTTTTCTTTGTAATCAAGTAATTCTAGAATAATCTATTAAGGCTTATAAATAGAGGAGCTCTCCTCATTTGTATGAATGCAATCAAGCAAAGAAAATAATATTAAATCATTATTAGTGAGAACAAGTTTCTTCTCTTGTGTATGAGTTGTGTGGATTAGTGAGAACAAGTTTCTTCTCTCTAGTCTCCGACCTTTTTTTTAAACATATATTCCAACACATATTTCAGGTTTCCAGAGAAAGCTTACTTGAACCTGCTGCTAAGATCCATCAAGCAATTTAACATGGAAGCTATCAAGGAGTTCATGCTCTAGACTAACCTCAGCCATACACTTTGCAAAGGAAATTAATTCCAATCTTTCAGTCGATTCGTCCATACATAAAAATATTCCAACTCTCGATGCTAGGCAATTTATACCTATATGTGACTAAGCATATAAAGCAATATTTCTTATTTTGATCCTAACAAGATCAGATCTGATCCTACTATAGCAATTTCCAATATTTTCATCCCATGGTTTCACTGTAAAGAGTTTACTACGCATTATATTGGGGTCAAACTCAATAATTCTCTTCCTATCTTCATCACTTGACAGTTTGAATAAAAAGAGAAAGCCATCAGATTTAACTGATATCGAACCTCTTATATTCCATGTGTTCTTCAAGTAGTAGATGACTATTGAGTAAGATAGTGGCTTATCCAAGAAAAAACCAAATACTTCTTCCATATATTGTTCCCTGCTTGTATAACCTTAGGTGGAGGGACCAGAGCCGAGCCATCTAAGATAAGAGGAAGCATCAAACGGAGGGAAGAGACTAACATTTCTAGGTTTAGATTTATAAAGAGAGTTCCAAGCTGGAGGAGAAGGAGGGAAAGACAGTGGAAGGGGATCAAAGAGACAGGCTAGCAGAAGGGATCGAAGAGAAGGGTAAGGCAGAAAGAGAGACAAGCAAGGAAGGAGCAGAGGGTGGTATGTTAGGAGCAGGAGGTATGGGCAAGGACGAGGTGGTGCAGAGAGGAGTGGTAGGGAAGTACAAAAGGTACGGGGAAGAAACAACAGGATTAGGTGGATTCAAAGGTGAGGGATGGGTACCCATTAAAAAAGAAATATAGTTTTAAATTAATTTGTTATTATTAGTTAGTATAAATTTACTCACTAATATTAAGAGTAATATTTATATTTTCGGATATTATAATAACTAGCGATATGTGTGTGTCTCTGCGCGCGCCTGTGCATTTGCATATGCGTGTGTGTGTATGGAAATGCAAATTTATTGGTATTCATAACTACACCATATATACACATATATTAGTAGCATCCACTATATGCATACATATTGGATATTTAATATATATGCATATTATATATAATTTATTATTGTTGTTATTAACAGTCGATACTAAAATTGAATAATAAGTAGTTTTAAATTTAAATAAACTATTTGAAGCTAACCTAGTCGAATTATCTTAAATTAATCAAAATGTATTTAACATTGGATTTATCATAATTGAAGCTACATTTTGTTTTTGTTGTTAAATAAATTTTTTGATCGTAACACACACAATCATATATATATATATATATATATATATATATATATATATATATTTACACTAATTTTCTAACCAAAATATTTTACAACTAGTTAAAATAGAGTAAAAAGAACTATGCAGGGAATTGTTCAATTAGGGCAGTATAGGTTAAAGGCATGCATCGTCTCTGTTGTGTATAGTTAGCACATTACAAGTACGATGCCCTTCTAGGCTACATCAACTGGGAAAAGAATAACTTCTGGGTACAGTACATAACACACCTCAAATGTCATACTATTCTGTCATATATCAAATAGCTATGGTTCAACCACTAACACTCAACCATGTAGTATAACCCTACTAGGAGCAAAACCTAAATGCACATCAAAGCAATAATCTATATTAAGGCCAAAGGAGAAAATATGCTAGAAATCAACCAACTGAGATTGAGAGCAACACGACTCATCACGTAACGCGGATCTTGACAATGTGGCAGTCATCCAACAACATCACGCCAATTCCAGCATTTCAAAACCAAATCATACTTCCTAGACTAAATTATCTTGTGTAAGCCTAAATGCTAATCTATGACACATAATTCTAGATGACCCATTGAAAGACATGTGGCTAAATCTGAGGACAACAGCAGAGTATGAGAATGATATCATCAATCCATGTGATGTCATTCACTATAAAAGGAAAGGAATATTATAGTAGGAAGGGGATCAAAAAGATTTAGACATAGAGTTCATTAGGCATCTAAACAATACAAGAATCATTATAAAATTCTGTGCTTGTACTATAAAAACATGTAAGAGAGATAGATTTGCCCCATGGACGTTGGATTCCTTAACATCCGCACTATGTAAATTATGTGTTTTGATTTCCTGTAGTTTATGTATTCCTCTTTGTTAACTTGCTAAAAACTAGATAAGTTTAACTGAAGCACTTTAACAAATAATTAATTCGTTGCTTCTTAGTTCTATAAACATCCTACATTACAATTACTTCTGATTTAGGCATTCTAACAAACATTCAACTTGTTACTTCCTAATTGTACATGCATACGGTGATACAGTTAGTTCAAATTGGTGCTGTAATACAAAAATCTAATTAACATTTTGGGCTAAAAGGAGACTATATTTCCCAGCAGAAATTTCCACTTTACACTTCTCAGTTACAAATCTAACCATCCATCCTTAAAATGAATCCATCAACTATTCAAAATTTTACAAATTCTCACATATTCTTTCTTGCTGAAGTGGCACACCACGCCATCAAAGAAAAATCCAAAAATAGTTTTTCCTTAAAAAAACATAGGATCTCTACTTCCACCTACCACATGTAACAACCCGCCCTGAAATGGGACTAAATTTCAACCAAGAAAAGGACCATCGAAACTCAGAACCATCTTAAAGCTGGCTGTTGGTTGGTAAAAAGAAAAATATGGAGCTATAGATGTAATCATTCAGACTCTCATAGTAGAATGATAAAATATAATAATAAAACCAATACACATTTTATTCGAATTTAAAAATGTCATTCAAAATCATAATATCCATAATGTCAAAATTCGACAATAACCGTATATATATCCGCGATATTCCAAAATTACAACATTGTTTTTATTTCATGGGTACATCAAAAATAGCAGAATATAACAAGTAAATAGACAGTCTATTGCGACAAGCCTTATCCACGTCTTTGCCTTCAACATCACCCTTTCCAACATGTGTTGTAATGAGGAGGAAGTCAGAACAACTTATGTCTGAGGAATAAAAATCTCGAGCCTTACTATGTTAGTACTTGGACAGTATAATTTACATAGGAATATGTCTTACATTTATACCTACCATGTAAGTCTTTTCAAATGTATGCCCAAAGGCTTTTCTTAAATTTAAACAAAATACTTTCCAAATACAATCCTAAAACTAACTTTCTATCAATCCAATAACCCACATCTATCATCCATAATGTTCTACAATGTAAGAGATAATACTTAAGTGACTTAATACCTTTTAATGCGGATTAGGTAGACTCTGACCATTTGATACCTTATTTAAGGTGTGTCCACGTCATTTACTATATATAATCCCAAGGCGGACTCCTTACCAGTGCCTATTTAGCTAACATTGCGTGGAATATTTCCAACCACTTAATACTTCCTACTGAAGCTAGCCCTTTCTCGAGATATCCTCTACCGTGCCTAACCCATAACCCTGACCATGTATTGCTTCCAGCATAGAGAAGAGGCGGGCCCTTACACAACAACTTAATACCTTCAATCTTTGAAGCAAGTCTTCGTATTATGAGCCATATCCTACGGTGACGTCTCACATTAGACCAACTATTCATAGTACTGGTAGCCGGATTAGCTGGGTAGATTTACCATATAGAATTTATGACTAACCTCACGTCATCGTAGTTACTTATTATAGGTGATGTCTCACATTAGCTCCAAAGTCACACTATTGGTAGTCAGAGTAGCTGGACAAACTTCTATGCGCTTTTGACTGATCTTGTATCCCTATAACTTAGTCATAATCTATATCATACTCTACATATATTATCATCCACTTCACCATTTTCGTAATCAAGGCCTTATAAGAAATCTTTCTTGTTTTGCCTTTAACATCAATTATCTTCCTAAGGCGGGGTTAATATAACTAAAACCTATTTAACTACGTAATTATATGTTATAATTATACATTGATTACGGTAATATGCACATATAAATACACGCCTTAATTTCTAGGCATGAGAAATATACGCCCTAAACTAGTGTTTAAATGTTAACTCTTTATACAATTATAAATGGCTCATTCCATAATATCAACAATACCAAAATTTCAATATTTATATCCAAAATTCAAATCATTAGACCTGTATATAATAAAAATTTAGAATCAACTTATTACATCAAAATAATGTAATACACTGATAATATAAACTTACAATTCCAGTTTTATAATCTATTCAACTCCTTTTTCCACATAAAATTAAACAAAGGAATTTCTGTTTAATTTATGGGAATAAGCAGTGCAAACTATGAATAAATTCATATCTTATGCACTATTCCTTAATTATTTTTAACCAAATTCAAAAAAAAAGAATAAGGAGTGGAATAGAAGGTAAAATTATCAAAACTTCAAATCTACACAATTTCCTTTATTTTGATATAACAAATTTGAGATTTCAACCTAGAATTGACATTTCGTACTGTAGGAGTTTTGAGGGTTTATAATATGATGTTTTCGCAAACCAAAACTCCCTAAGGCATATCCAACCCAAATTACACTAATCAGTTACTAAAATAGAAAAGCTAATATTTTCACTCAAAGTATATCCCTAGCTTTGCCTCCTTGGATTTGACACGACTTTGACAATGTTTATCAGATCTTTTCTTTTTGATACATATATATAGTAAGGGATTCATATACACATTAGCTTCAGATAATTAAAGGCTTGGAGGAGGAGAAGTTGAGATAATAAATAATAAACAAAGATAGATCTATAGGATTTCTTACCTGAATCCTTAATTAGTTTTTTCCGAATCTTGAAGAGATAAACTGATAGAGCTTCGCTAATCTCCAAGTCTATCTACTGTTAACTTTTGAATTTCATATTTTAAAATCAGATATTCATTTGAATTTGAATTCTATTTAAATTATTTTAAACTCAAATTTCAAACGTCCATAACTTTTTCGTTTGAGCTCCATTTTCAACATATTATATATGAAATAGATTAGAATTTCACCACAAACACAATAGAATAATTTTCATAGCCAAATTCCAACTTTTGCAAAATTTTCATTTTACCCCTGCCTTATTTAATTTAATTTATCCAACTTATCTATGGTTGATTTTACAGGGTCTTACACCACATGTGGAAACCCTATTGTTGAAGCTCTTAACAATTCACATCTAAGATAAGCTATAGAATAGATGGGATTGAATAGTTCATGGTCAAAGGTAAAAGTCATTCCCGGTCCCAAAATGGATCCACAACCCATCGCCAAGTCACTGGCCAGTAAGTCAAAGATCTAGTTGAATAAACAATCACAACGTTAAGAACAGTGCGATTAGTTTTAAGACTGTAGGAGGAAACTTACAAGGTAGGTCCATGCCGATCAAAATAAAAAAATAAAAACAATGCATACATCAACCTTAGTATTCTTGAGATATGCAAGAACATATTAGTATGGAATGGAAAGATGATGCTAGTTCATATTCAAGGAGAGGCTAAGCTAGAGCAAGCGGCAAAGATGATGAAACAAGGTCTCTTAAAGCTAAAATGAAGCAGCTTTCCAAAATGTTTCAACAAACAGAAGGTCGAGCTAGAGAAGAATTGAGTGAACATTATTTATTGAGGAGATCATTGTGATGGAATTCCTCAACAACTTCAAATCCCCAACTGTAGAAAGATATAATGGCTCTACAAACCTCAATGATCATCTTGGTACTTTTTAATACCATATGGACATTCTCAAAATCGTTAGATTAGCCCGTTGCAAACTCTTTCCTATACACATGACTACCACAAAAAAAAGGTGGTTAAGAAGATACAAGTATGGAGAAATCTATTTATGATCTCAATTGTCCATAGATTCTGTTCATCAATTTAACATAGGAAGATACACCTCACTAGACCCAACACATTCTCCTACATAAAAAAAGAAAAATGATTTTCCACATAACTTCATCAACTGATTCAAATCCAAAGCTATGAGAATTAGGTAAGTAGTGAAGAAGCTAAATTTATGGCTTCATAGTATACCATTAGGAAGGATGCAACATTCTAAATAAAAAACCAAAAATCCATGCAAGAACATGAGTGTGTTTATGGATGTGCCAATGCCTATGTCCAAGTCGAAGAAGCTGAGAAATCTAAGGATAACTAGTGTGATATAACTACAGCTAACCTGAATGATAGGAAAATTAGGGAATATATCTATCATTAGTCAATGAAGGGATAAAGGTGGTTTAACTTCACTATATACTCCACTCACTCACGGCGTAGGACATTTGTAAAGTAAGAAAATATGAGCTATATTATAATTGTCCCAATAAGAGAAATAAGTCAAACAAGAATATAGTGGGGGTACATTAGCATTTCCATAGGGAAAACAGACACTATGTTTACAACCACCGCCATTGAATACGAAATAGGGTTGAAAATTCAGAAGGGTTACATAGGAAATTTTTAATAAACATCTACCTCAATGTTAGGTCCATGTTTTAGTGTCGATAACAACCATACAATTACGCTACCAATGCATTTACCAAGGTATTGCAGGATTTATAGCATTATATGAAGAGTGATGCACAAAGAAATAATGTGACAGTGAAGAAATAAACAAAAATGTAGAAGACAAAGTTATAATGGGTGAATGAGCTTTCAAAGCTTTATAATGGAGTTAACAAATCTACTGGAGCTCATATATGTTGCAGATATACTCAAAGATGGATCACAAAATTAAAAAGAAAACTATGCTTATATCAAGTAGTTATTGAGTCCCTTAGAGTCTAGATTTGTTAAATTGCACAAATAATACCAAATCATTTCAAACTTCACCGTAATATCTGTAATATATTGTACTATATTAAATATATTTTTAGAGGTCACAAAGCATGAAAATAGTGAAATGGGATCGAAATAGGGGACATGGAAACCCAACCGGATCAACTCCACACCCTATCCAGTCAACTGAATAGGAGTGACCAAGTGACCGGTCATGCCTCCTTGTAGATGCCTTTTCATGCCGTTACTTCCCACTTCATTTGAAACTTGTTTCTCTTCGTTCTGAAATTGATTTCTCTTCAACCAATGTTTCTTCTAAAGTGGTGTAACCATTTGATTATATTGTTCTCTTTATTTTTTTTTGATATTTTATCATTCAATTCAATATTCAATCTCTAATAAAATATTTTGACCACTGTTTGTTCAAATCCACAACCCATATCATGGTCAAATAAATCTCCTAAGCCTCTACGCCTCCACTCAAAGTCATTTGTGCTAGTTGTAGGATTTGAGTACTACACCGTTGACATATCAATGTATTTAGACACAACAAAATTGGATTTCGACAAGCACCTTTATCGAAGTGGTAATTGATTCGGCTTTGGTGCAGGATGTCACAAGTTCGAAACTTTCTTTCGAACGTTTATTTGACATGGGATATGTTGTCCCAATGATTTGTTGTATATAAAGTACCAGTTCAAAAAAAAAATAAACAAAATTAGATTTCATACTATGACTTAATTATTGAAGTTTGACAAGTGGAAAGAGTTGATGTCCTATTATGGTGACCTAAGGTGGGTCGTTGTGAAGTTTTGTGCGAAGTCTAAGGGATTTTTGAATCTAACTCGGTTGTTCTAGCCACTAAAGAAAACCGTTCCTTTATGTAATGTGAAGGTGAGGGTTGTTTAGCCAAAATTACATAGTGGGTGCTAGGACTGGACATAGGACAAGAAGACTAAACTAGTATAAATCGACTGTATGATCTCTACTTATATGCATTTGACCATATTCTATATCAATGATGTAAATTTTCAATGGTATTAGAGTTATAACAGGTAGCACCGAAAATTCATTTGGTATTAGATCCTGGTATTCCGTCGATCATAATAAAATCATAGAATAATGGCCAATAAGAGAACAATATTCAATTGAAGCAAAGCTAGCAACATTGACTGAAATTCATGCTACATGGTTGCTGTTGACAAAATATTGCTAGTATAGAGTCAATAACAAGTGACAACGAGGTGCCATAACTTAATATTGCTGACTTAGTTAATTCTATGGTCATATACATGATGAGTACAAGCACATTAACAAAATACATATTTATTTATTACATCAGTTAAATAGCACTAAATTAGAAGTAGTCATGTTAAATGATGAAAAAGAGTTTTTAAAATAAATTTTATTAAATCCACAAAATTCCTTGAAAATTTGAATTCTTAACTCTGCATATTAAATGGGAAACTAAAAATATCAAAGAAGAGAATGTTAAATCATCACAAGAAAATTGTGAATTACGTTTTACTCTAAAATCAGTTCAATAAGAAATAAGCAAATTCATAGCAAAAATTCATGATTTGAAACTAATTTTGAAATCGCTCTAAATAAATCAAATTCTCGATTATTGTCTTGAAAAAGAGAGTTATCTTGAAAAAGAGAACTACTTTAAAATAACGAGAATTTGAAATTAGTTAAAGAAATCAATATTATAAAAGATAAAAATGGGATTTTTGAGAAGGAATTTTGGGTCTATAAGGAAAATTTTAGTTAAATTAATGAAAATTTTACAGTTTTATTTAAAAGTAAAAGTGATTTTAATTTAGTTTTGTCAAATTCTAGATCTTCAAACGATAAAAGCGGTTTAGTCTATACCAGGGCTAAAAGTAAATATAATACTGGATATGCATTTTTGTATAATAAAAATATTAGTGGTAGTACTAAAACTGAGTTAGTTTTTGAACCAATTATTGTCATAGTAATACTTCATTCATAGATGATAAATAATGTTTCTCAATTTTTAAATCAATAGCCATCAAAATGAAGTTATGAGTGTCTGTGAGTAAGAATAATAAAAGGTTAGATATTAACAATTACGTCAGCAGTGAAGATTATATTTTGAAATATACAACCACACCCTCTTAGGTGCTGTTCCCTAAATCTTAGAAAATATATATACATAAAATATATCATTGTTCCCAAATATTTACATTATATCTGATACCCTGCATATCTTATGTTAAATTATATTTTATTTATATATATTATGTGTGTGTGTGTGTGTTATAAGGCTACAAGCGCACCTATTTTGATATGGTTCTTATCCTCTGTCTAACCCCTGGACCATAGCATAAGGAGTAGGTACCAAAATATGAATATTATATATTGTAGGTACAAGAAGATATCAATTTTAAATTTTGGATGTCTCATGTAATTGATGGAAATGTGAGCTTTTATGGAATATGGACATCAACAAAAGTTAGTAAATCTAACTCGTTTATGTTAAGTATAAGATTTGGGTTGGTCAATTAAACTTTAATTTGAATATTATTGGGCTTTGATTTTTGAAAACAATTTTAGATACTAATAACCAAGAAATTTTTAGGAAATAGCAAATGTAAAATACTTTGAATAACTATAATGCTCCTTATATCTTAAAGTTAAATATTTATATATTTCTCACCTATACTATTTTTCATCTCCTTTTGCTATTGACAATAAGAGAGAAAAATTGTGTATATTGATGGAGGAGTGCATAGATATAGGGGGAGCATATATTGAGGAGGAGTAAAATAATTTTTTTGTTTTTATAAGTCATGTGGTTCTCATCATAAAAATAGAAGAATGTCAGGAACACGATTTTAGAATTTTGATGATAACAAGCATGTGAAAATGTAATTACTAGAGTGAACAAGCTTTCAAAGATTTATAGTGGAGTTAAAAAATCTACTAGATTACATATATGTTGAAGATATACTCGAAAATGGAATGTAGAGTCAAAAAGAAAAGTATGTTTCATATACCGTAGATATCAAGACCTTTTGATTATAAATTTGTCCAAATAACTCCAAAATTCATCTAGTCTCTAAAACATACTGTATTATTTAAAAAAGGACAAACAACGATAAAACATGAGCAAAAAAAGCGATAGAGAGGCCCAATCAAGTCAACCATATCCCTTAATTGGTCAACTGGTATGGATAACTGGTTAAAGGGTTAGGAATAAGGGGTCGATTGGTTATGTTCCCCGTAGATGCCTTTTGAAGCTATTAATTCCCTTTTGTCTGAAACTTGTTTCTCTTTATTCAAAAATCGATTTCTCTTCAACTAAGGGCTCTTTTATAGTGTTAAACTATAAGAAAAGTTTGTTTTTTTAGCATAAGCTAACAACATTTTTGAATAGGTAGCCGTCAAAGATAATGGTTAGGCGGAAAATTAGTTAAATCAATGTTGTTCGTGCGCTATCTATTAAATTTATTTCATTTCCCTCAATTTCTACGGACACCTAATTAAAAAAGCTTTCCTAAAATTTCAGTTCCCTAATCCAAATTTCATTACATAATCTTTGTCCTCCGAAATAAAATTTCATTATTAGTAGCTTTCATCACCATCTGTAGTCGCCCCATTCCAGTCATCCCCGTTGTAGGCTCATCGATGGAAATGAATCGCCAACCTTCACCGCCATTAATCCTAATTCCCGCCGTAGTCGACTGTTTCGTCAATGGAGGCGAATCAGCAGCCATCATCGCCAACAGCCACTAGCCTTCATCCTCTAAGTTTTAGAGTAAGTTGTAGCCTTGGCTTTATTTTTATAATTAGCTGATTATCTACAGTTGCACACTTTTTAAGTTTATTATTACATTACATAAATGCATAATTATAGTCCGCATACCATCCTGGAGATATTATACTTATTACTTTATAATAACAAGTAGATAATATACTTAAATTTTCCCTCAATTTAAAACATTTGCGTCGTTCGTTTCATGTTATTGTTTGTTTGGTTTTCTACTATTTTTTATTTATATTGAATTTTCTATAGAATTAAATTATTTAATAAATTTTTAGACATAGTTTCTTGCAAAATTAAACTAGTTTTAATTGAGAAAAGTTGCAAAATTAAAAACAGTAATTTTTTTATTCATCAAGTTATACCTCAGTCGTCCGTGGGTACGACGAAGTGGAAAAGAGGCTTGGGTTCTGGTAAAAAAACCCAAGTTCGATTCCTACCACGCGCTTTCCTATCCTATATAAATTTACTGGAGGGTATAGGGGCTTGGATCATCGGACGGCTTGGGTTAAGCATTTTCCAAATTAATCTGATGCCCATTTCATTTTTCATGTGTTCCAATTTCCTTGAACCCAACCCGCCTTCTATTTTTTGTCTGCACAAAATATCCATGGCATTTACTTGTTTTTCCTTCCATAGAAAGTTGAGACGTAAGCGTTTAATTTTACTGATAGTTGCACTAGGAATTTTAAAGCATTACATCTAACAGTTCACTATAGGATATTTCGTTATTTGATTAGTTCAAAATGGCTTGCTAGACTTGTAATTTGGTCTCCCAACCCTCAACTCTCTATTTTACCTTATCCATAAGTACATTGCGGTCTTTGTATCTAAGACTGATGCATGATAAAGGGATTCCTAGATATTTAATAGGAAGTGTCTCTTGTCTAATATTCAAGATTAAGGCAATGTTGATGCTAGAAGAAACACATCCTCCAAAAAAGATGCTTGATTCATCTCAATTTAGTTGAAACCTTGTATTTTTATACATATTATCAAACACTTCTTTTATAACTTCTACTTCTTTTGGCCTGGATCCTTGTATTTTTATACATATTGTCAAACACTTCTTTTATAACTTCTACATCTTTTAGCCTAGCCGAAGATGAGAATGTCATCTACATAAATAATATACGAGATTTGTTACTTATGGGTTGAATTAGCTTTAATTGTGCCGTTCTACTTTCTCCTCTATGAGTAAAGTGAAAAATTCCATAAAAAATGTGAATAAGATTGGGGGACTGGAGGTACCCTTGTCTTAAACCATTAAACTTTCAAAAAACCTACAAGGGCTGCCCAAGCTAATAATGGAAAAACTTGGAGAATTAACGACCTCGCTAATAAACCATTATAATCTAACTAATTTATTATAATCTAACTAATATATATAATATGTGTGTGTGTCTATATATATGTATATAATATATGTATGTATGTATGTATGTATGTATGTATCTTATTAATTAAATAATATTCAACTAGTTTATTAGTTAAATTATACTTAATTAATTTACTATATTATTTTAGTTAACAAATCAATTAAATTATTTTTGAAAATTAAAAAAATATATTCATCCTAAATAGTTTAAGATGCATATTAAATATAATGTTTATAGTTTCATACATACATACAAACATATGTGTGTGTTTTATTAAGTTACATTTAATTAATATCTATTTAATAAAAAATTAATTCGTATAATTTTTAATTAAATAATTTAATAGATTCTTAAATATTTATTTTCAATTTACCTTAAACAATTTGATATATATATATATATATATGCACATATATATTTAACTATAACATATATATGTCTATATATGTATATATACATATATCAGTGTATGTGAGTTATTCCAATTTTAGACCAAGCAACTTTCAAACGATTTTGGACGTCAAGATAAAGACGAAGTGGTTCAAGAACCCGAAGGCGCATTTGGAAGAGTAGTGGAACATGCTTCAAAGGATTAGAGCGTAAGCTACACTAAGAGAAGTGATTGGTATCGACCACTTTTTAGGTTGGTACCGACTTGATTTTGTGCATTCTAAGGCACTTGGAGCCATGATTGATGGAATGTTATGGAAACTGATTGTCCTAGGGCCTATTTTTGGAGAAGTAAGTGAAAAAAAGAGTTTTGAAGAAGATGACAAGCACAAAAGGTGTCAGATCCTCTCAGCAATGACTTGATTTCTAAAGTAAATGTGCTTGAAACGTTGTGGACCGAAGATAGAAGGCCAAGTGAAAGGAGATGGCATGATCTACCATCATAAAATCAGATCGGTACCGATCACTTTTGATCGGTATCGAGATGATTTTATTGGCTAAGAGATTTCATCACTCCTCCTATATTCTCATATCTAAAGTTAGACATGGTATTTCGAGATGCGATGATTTCTTTATAGATAGCAAACATATGACAACTCAGAAAGGACTTTGTGCAGTTCAACTTCTTCGCTCTCTCTATATGCAATCATGTCACAAAGGAAGCAACCTTTTGCTGTTCTAAACTATTAGATGAGCAAATCCCTTGTACTTATGATAAAAATCTCTAAGTAATAACATTAAAGTGGACACATGCCTTAGATTTGTCAAACCAATATAAAAATTTCCTGTGTTTCTTACTTTATTTTACCATTCATAGATTGTTCTCTATCTTTTAATTTGTCTCAAGGTGTTGTGCTGCTTTTTGGATTAACATTTTTTATGCTTTCATTGCATAGGTCTAGATATCTATTGTGGACTAGAGCGTCCAGAAGTTAGACCTAGATGGTTTTCATCTAAAAGTTTGAAGCAATTTCATATTGGATCAATGGCACCAACAAGGAACCCTGATGATCTAGGGTAATCGTTAGTGGAGATGAAGAAGCTTCCCACCATGATGAGGTGGCTAACACAAATAAGAGTATGGTATTGATGGAATTGGTCCAGGGCATACATCTAAACACAGTCTTTGGGAAATGGCCGAGGATGAAGAAACCAACAACTACAGAGGAGTTCCACCGAAAGAATAACCAACTCTTGCATTTAGAAGAAGAAAGTTAGTTTTTTTAATAGACTGGCGGTGAACGGTCAAAGAAAGTAATTCAAAGCAACGTGGCTATCCAACGGACCGGAATGAGTGTGTAAGAACTCGCATTTTAATAGGCCCAGTTTTTCGACTATTTGAAAAATTAAAGCCCATTAGGATACAGATCATTGGTGTTGGTAAATAAACATAAATATATCATAGAGCCATCAATAAGAACTCATAATGGAGTAATAAATTATAATAAAATATATACATACCGAATAAGGCTAATACCTTATAACCAATATCATTCCTTGGATATTTAGAGCCTTGTCAGTGAAGAGCATGCATGAGGAAATCCTTTTTCTCACCATTCTTTCCTTGTGCCAGTTCCTGTCCTTCTAAATCTATCCTATTGGTTGTAATGAGGAGAAGATCAGAATAACATTCTTGCGACTAGTAAATTACATACTTTATCCATAATTCTAATGTATGACGATTGGTTTCCATTATGTGTTATGTTAATTATTCATAAATTAGTCATTTTGACTTCATAAACGTGTGCAATACGTCTAACCTACCCTAAGTTATGATGTGTGTGTGTGTATATATATAAGCATCGTTGTCTCCCATGGATAAGGATACATCACCCACTACTAACTACAACTACGCACCGCATTTTTCATCCACAATAGTGACTAGGACGTTTTTTCCATGTACACAAGGTACCTTACATTGGTGCCTAATAATGGTATTACAGCTAATTATCCCTATCACTAACTCATCTCATAGACTTATCTAAGCATTAACTAGCCCACATCCTAACAAAAACAAACAAACAAATTTTGAGGCGACTACATATCCCATACGAAACCTATACTAGTAGGAAGTGTAGTTCATATCCAGGCATAATCCAAGTCTTTCTAATGACCATTATAGGATTGTTGGCACTCTCTACCTATGTGTACAAACCTACTCCTCGAATACATGGTACCAAAAATACTGACATAGCGTCAAGCTTTCGCCCACCGTCCAATTTAGATTGCCTAATGTAAATCAGGGAAATGCCCACCTAGTTACTTAGTACCTTGTGTTGGAATTGAAGCATACTCTAATTGGCCATTTAAGACATCAAATCCAAGGCAAATCCACTTTGGTATATTTTCTAAACCTATACGAGAACATATATCCCCATAGCTCCTATAGTTGGAGATATCTCACATTAGTACAATGTGTACACAACTACTGGCAACCCCTTGTGGAGGGAAAACTTCTGCTATGTAACATTACTGACATCTCATCCCAACCCATACTAATGACCGCATCATTTATAATTAACCTAAGTATTAGGCTAGATCCAAATAATCCACACCCCACATAAACACATTCTTGAGATCATATAATTTAACCTGAAAAATTATTATATCTCCTAAGTTCAATTATTAGTATTTATTACTTACCATGAACTTACTTCTTATTTCATTAATGTTTATAAATATCATTTACTAATTCTTTTCCATTAACAACATTAAGCATCATTACTGCTTCTTTTCATTTAATATAATTAAATACGCTTCTTTCCTATTAATACAGTTAGGTATCATTTATTGCTTCATTTCTATTAATACAATTAAGTATCATTTACTGCTTCTTTTCTATTTATACCCATTTTAACTTGATTAATATAACTTCCCTAATGCTTCAATTGATTGTCTTAATCATGTTTAACACTTTTTATTTATTTCCCATTTTATATTTAATCAGATATTTTTAATCAACAATGGGATTGTTGTTGTTGTTGTTATTTCTACTTATAACACTTTAGTCTTACATTTGGGTATTCTACATTTTAATGCATGGGAATTGTATCTTCTCTAAAATGAAATGTTATCACTGCAACTTTGCATAAATTATCTAAAAGAGCAAATGTTCTATGTTTGGAATTACAAGGAATGTCTGTTCTTATTTTTATCCAAATAGACAGTAAAAAAATATGGTAATCTCTATATTGCACATCTCTTTCCTTAAAGAATATTCCTTATTATTTCAAACAAACACATTCATATATAATTGTAAAATTTGACAACTTATAGAAATTCACATAGAAACATTCTTCATTCTAATGAATTAAAATATAAAATTAAATCCCAATTAAATTTGAAACAATACTCAATTCAAGTTTAATAACTTATAACATTCAAATAACAAAACCCGAAATTAACATACAATCTTATTTATGACTTATCTCATACGTTTTGGGACTACTTTCACCCTTGCATTCCAGATTTAGGTATATACAACATTTAATCAAAATTAACAATCTATTAAATGTATAGGCAAGAATCTGAAGTTCATTATATGTATTTTAAGCCTATAATTACTTAATTTGTATTCAAACATATAATTTCCTACTTACATCTAAGCTTTCAAATCTCCAGATCTAAATCCGTTCTCCTTATTTGGCTCCCTTTCTTTCAATCAAAATATGTATCTAAAGCCCATACATACTATTACAATTATAGATCTAAGAAGAGATTTGAAATAAGTGTAGTTTAAATTTAGATCTATAATTTACCTCTTCTTCACAAAATCGATTCACCAATATTCTTCTTTTATTTTATTTTCCACTACTCTACACTTATATATATATATATATATGTTATCAATATTATCCACAAAAAAGTGATGGGCTAGGTTTGTATTTACAGGCACATGAATCAATTCTGTCCATTAGATTTAATCTTTTAATTCTAGACAATTAGATCGAGGTTCATTCTCAATCGTCAAACACCACCGGTCGACCAGTCAATGGGGGCAGTCGACCGTTAGTGGTCGACCAATCCCTATACTGATGTTGACCGGTTAGCATGATTTAATTAATGTGATTTTTTTCCTTTGATAATTTATTTCCTTTAATGAATTATTTTCGATTTCAAATCTTTAAATGTTAATAAATTTTATATTTGAATTCTGATATAAAACTTTATATTTGAAAGTTGATCAGAAAATCGCCACGAACATAATGATGCATATTTCGTAGCCAAATTCTAATATTTGTAAAAATTCTACTTTTGAGCTTTAATAAATATTTATTAATTCTTTTTAACTAAATATTGTTTAATTTACTGGGTGTTACATTCTCCCTCGCTTAAAAGAATTTTGTTGCCGAAATTCCGCAAGGACCGAATCATGTAACATACCATGCAATTATTTCTAAACTATATAATCAATTAATGCATAACCAATTTTGCAGCTAATCATGTACAAGTGCATAGTGTATTAACACATATAATATGTATGCTGAACAATATTAAACCAGCGCCTCTTATATGAATAATAAAACAATGAAAACAACCTATGTATACTTTATTTCTATATGTATGCAAGTTTTTAAAAATAAAAAAAATCCATTTTCACACAACAATTTCCATACTTGTAAAGATCTGGATTTTCGACCCTCGAAAATCGATACTTATATGTCCACTTTATCACATGCTGAACATTCAAGTGCTGAAAATACCGATTTATTAAGGTGAAAGAAGAAGGTAGAAGAAAACTAAACAATACAGAATCTCACAACGCAGCAAATAATATATAATACAAAAATGATCTTTAAGGAAACATCTTTATTCATATATACAACATCATAGTACACTAGACTTATCCTAAATTTGGACAGTTATAGACATCTGTCCTTTCATTGACAAACATATAGACTCTATAATACAGCGGAAGAAAAATACACGTGAATACGTATTGACCATCTAGCTCCTCTCCAACTCCAAAGTATCCAGTTAAACCTAGGAAAACATGCTAAGTCTGACCCGAGCTTTACATGGAATAACGCCCGGGTCAGTGTAGTAAACCAACATGAGTAAAACTCATTAACAAGCATCAACCAAACTAATTTCTACATTTGAAAACTCTTTAAACAAAGGTATCTCGTAAGACCACGCTACATATAAAAATTGACGGGCTTTTACCTTATGATAACCAAAACATTATCAAAATCTAGTGATATTATCATAATGCCTATTTTTAAAGTAAATAGATAAAATAGCTAAAATACGTGCATCTAACGTTCCAACATACTAGGGTCTACAATTGAAAACATAAGGCACATACTTGAGAATGGATTCCAACTAACAACTAGGTTACCGGGGTACCTCCTGCCACAGTACACCTCTTGAAAAATATATCGAGGTCGTACCTAATGACCCCTGCCAATACAGAATCGGCCTACTCCTTGCTGGATAGTACCAAATATATCGTCACCCCGGTTGCTTTGCAACCTTTAACCAAGTGCTCCCACGTACACAACTTCATTGATGATTGTGTATACATCCAGAAGGGTGATGGTATATCCTAATGTGTGCGACCCACATAGCCTTGCTGCATATCCCATATTTTAGTCATTCACGATTGATGAGGCTTGAGGCTACGTTTTACCTTTCTGAATAGCAATCCTTCTTGAAATGCTAACACTGCCCTCCACGCATCAATTTAATGCCAACATTCATCCATACAAGTTCGTTCTACGTTTGAATTGAACCAAAGGCACTAACTCTAATACATCCATTTTGAAATCACCCTCAGGTTAGTGGCAGTAGCCCTTGCACTTCAAAGAGCACCATCTTCAATCATCATCAAAATGTCTTCCACTCGAACGTACATGTTGGTTCGGAGTGGTTTACAAATATAGATCTAATCTCGATCTCTCTGTATCAACAACGAATAATTTTTGGTTGACTCATTCATGGTTCTTTTGGAAGTAAGTTTTCGATCCCTCATCGGGGAACTTGAATTTACATTCATTCTTCCTACGTCAAATTTGGTCAAGCTTGATAGTCGGTTATTTAACTATCAATAAACAAAAAACAACTAATAAGCCTCAAAAAATATCTTTGTTTAATAAATCTTTCTCAAAGACATTCATATACTTATCTTTTTGACATAAGTATATTCATAAAACATTTGCAAGATTTTCCATTGCCAAATCTTTTAAAAGGATTTAACTACATTATCTAAATTGGAGAAAAGGATAATTCTAAGCACTATTCCTTTGGTGTTAAGTGTGGAACAGATGTTCCATACCACCATTTTATAAAAGTCAGCCTCGAGAAACATAAACCTCGAATTCCTATTGTAATTATTTTTAATAAATTATTTTTTAAATTTCCCTTACCTATGAAATTATTCTGCTTTAAGCCAAACCTGTTTATAAAACATTTATTAACCTCCATACTCATTTATAAGATTTTTTATAAATATTCGAGCCGGTTACATAAACTTCTTTATAAACGTTCAAACGTTATATAAAACTTCCCATTATAGGCATTCAAATCCATTTATAAAATCTTTGTATAAACATTCAAAACCATTTCTAAGAACTCTTTTTATGAATACTCCAAAATTATTTATAAACTCCTTTATATAATATTCAAAAGAATTGTCAAATCATTCTTCAAATAAAATAACCTTGAAGTCCATTTTAAAAGAAAATGAAATATTAACTTTCCAAAACCAAACGGAGGCGTAATGACTACAATGGATCATTAAATTTGGGTTTAATTTATCTGAGTTATATTATGGATATTGCTTAACATTAGATATGTAAGGAATTCGCACATAACATATTAGCAATCATAGGTAGATGTCAAGTTATAGATATACATACATCCATTATCGGGTGTAAAAGTTTTACATATAGAAGTACATTCCATATGCTTATGTTATCATGACCCACTTATTGAAATTAACTTCCTTGTATTTATCATGTTATCGATATTCAACATTTTATAGTCACTACTTTAATTCATTTGGCTACTTAATGGTCCAGATAAGAGATCCTTTGATTCAAAATCAATTAACTTGAAAGAAGATTGATTTAAAATATAACCGATTAAGTTTAAAAATAGCCTTTGAAAAGATTAAAGTATATTTAGTTAGCTTAACTCTAATTATATCTTAACTAATCATAATTAAATAAAGATTAAATCATAATTAAACTTTAATTAACTTAATAAACTTAGTTAAGTCCTAATTAACTTCTTAATGCATCTTAGTTAAGGTTTAAACAATTCATTATTAGTTAAACCCTAATTAATTAAATACTCATTTAATTAAATAATAATTAATTAACATATTTAACTTAATTAACTGTTTAATTACCTCTTATCTTCATTAATCACTAATTAAATTTTTTATAAATCACTAATTAATCATTAACCTTCCTTAAGTGTTACTTAGCCATAGTCACTTACTTAATTACTAATTAACTGCTAATTACCTTTAAATATTTATTAAATAATAAAAATATTAATTTAACTAAACTTAATATCGTTTAATATTATAATTAACTTTGGAAATTTTTTTCAAAACCATTTTAAAAGAAAATGTCTTAAAACGAAAATCGGCAATTTTGTCGAACTGTGTCTGTAGTGACTATCGCTATAAGCGTAGCTCGCTTAAACATACTTTAAGTGAAAAAAATTGCTTATTATTTCCTATTTCATGTTTAGAAACATAAATTTTAAAGTTTTTCAGACTTAGGAACAGAGACAGAAACTTTGAAACAATTTTCAAACTTTAAAACAAGAAAACATAGTTTTTGATTTTGAATCGGATCTCACGCCCGTCGCAACACATAAAGTTGTTAACTTAGTTTCAATTCAACATACTTTGGTTCTTAGATCAGAACCATACATCCATACTACCATAATTTTAGAATCAAAATGAAACACATTTATAAACATAAGGTTATATGCTTACTAACTTGACGACATCACATTCAAATCTCAAATTCAGTACCAAAAATAGCATCCATCAAATCATCATCAATCAACCTAATAACCATTCAATTTTCTCATCATATTATCACCACAATAACACATCATAATGAATTCAAATTTTTTTCCAAAACAAAGTAGTTGTACTCACCGAAAATCTTTGAAACTTGAAATGTCTTAGATGCACCAAAAATATGTCACCTTCCACTTGATTTTTGGACATACTACTGTCAGATTCTAAAAAGCAATCAAAAATAAGTTTTAATTTTTTTTCTCTACAATTCTAAAAAAAGAATCACTTAAGTCAGATTGCGTTTCAGGTAGATATAGTCAAAAGAAGAAGAGCTACTTTCGGACCTGAATTTCTGATTTTAAAAGTACGTTGCAAAGAAATGAAATTTTGATAAAGCTTAAAATTAGAAGAAGTGACAAAAAAAAGTTGCTGCTACTAAAATTTTATACGAATTGAAAGAAAGAATATCTTGATTTGGCGTAAAATAGAGGAAGTAATGGCCGAATAAAGTGGAGGAAAAATGGAGAAGAAAGAGTTTTAAAACAAGTTCGCATCTTTAAAACAATTCAAAACAATTGATTTTTTTTCAAAATAAACTTAAACTAAAATAAGAAGCCATGAAACAAGAAGAAAGCTTTAGGGAAATGAAAATGGAGACATAAATAAAAATAAGGTAAAGTGGATGTGTATTTATAGACAAAATAAAGTAGGAAAATTACCAAACTAACCTTAGATAAAAGTATCCTAACACGTTATTATTTTGACAAGTCATATCACCATATTCCTACCCCTCATATGTCGCATCCCTCCCCTCTCTAGTCACATCCTCTAGCTCATGATGGATAATGATGATAAGACTAAGATATGATAAGAGATAATGATATATACTTATATATATATATATATATATAAGTTACTATTTTTAAAACCATGACTTGTTACATCACTTGCTAAACATAATTAACATAAGATAATATACTATTAAGTTTATTATTATATGGTTAATTAACTCTTATATATATGTGTGTGTATACTGCACAAAGATGAACAACGTTTCTGACAACTTTTTTTGTCGAAAAGTCGAAATTCTGAAAAACGTTCTTCGCTCACATTTTTTATTTTTCTACGAACTGTCTATTTTGGTAAACAAATTTTAAACAAATTTTACTATCATTATTAAATAATTAACATAAGTTTATTTGTTAATAAAAACCCATTCATTTAATATTTAAATTTAACTTGAATTTCCAAAGAAATATATAAAACCGATGATATCAACTATCGAGTCATAAATACATTTTATTTTCAAAAAATAAAATAAACTATTTATTTCATAATATTGTTTGAATACATATTAGTGTATGAATCTATTTCCATGCACGATCCTTATTGTTTAAAAGTAATATTATTGATAAAATGATTTTCGATTGTTTTATCGATATTTTACTTAGGACGATATTTGCAAATTTTCAATATTTTACCTAGGTAATTTGTTCACAAATATTTTTCCCAAAAAATAACTACTATTATTTACCACTTAAAACATAATTATTTCTTACTTTCAAACCCTTATCTAATTTTTTTAAAAATAAATATAATCTATCAAAGTGATAAATTTACGGGTCGTTATAATACTTCTATGAATAAGAGTATAGTTCAACCAATTTTGAATCCAATCTCTACTGTCCATTACCTGACATACAATTTCTAACATCTAAAATTTTGAAAATCTAGTTTTCCTAAATCTATAATATTACGAAAGAGAAGGAATTTAGATGAGAAAATTCCATATTCCACTCTTTTTTTGTATACCAATTCCACTGTACCTTAAAACCTTCTCCTTTTCCTCCAAATCTTTTCCAACTTTTCCAAGTAAATTAGCACAAGGAAATTTGTTTTTATAATTTTAAAATAGAGCTATTTCAACATATTTTTTTTCCACTATCAACAAGATATGGAAAAATAAATTCCAAAGCTAAAACAGTTTTTTCCCTTATCATTCTCAATGTTTTACTTACTATCACTCCTATTGAAAAGTAAAATTCATATCTGCTAACTCGTCGACTTTCCCTATTCTAAGCATGTGGTATTTCTAAATCAGAAATTTTCTCCTTTTGCATTTAAAATCTTTGTCAATGAAATTTGTGAAATAGTTGGAAATTTTATAAAATAAAATTCACTTTTCAGAACTTTTTCAAAAGTATTTTATATTCTAAAATTCAAAGATTTTTGAAAAATATATTTCAAAAGCATTTGTTTTTAACTTTTCAAAACAAATCAAGCCACATCCTAACGCAATCGAGATTCAATTAATGGTTTTAATGCCTATAATTAACCTTAGCCTATTATATAGTAAATTTTCAAATTTCGAAAACCATTTCTTTTATTTTAGAACAACAATCAGCACACAAGTACATTTATATTTTTCAACTTTTAAGGCATAAAGATAGTGACACGTGGTCCTCTAACAACCTTTCCCTATCCTTCGACTTACATTATTTGCATTATTAAGTGTCTTGAGATTTCTTACTTATACTGTTTTCCAATCTATATAGCCGTCAATTCAAAAAATTAACACAAAAATACATACATATTTTTATAAAAACAGAGACAACTAGTTTTTATACAAATAGAGACAACTAATACTTACAACCCAAATCCTAAAAGAAATAGCTACTAGAAGTATCCCTTCAACATCGACTGTTATTAATGAAGTTGTGGCCTCATCACTTCTTTCTCAAATAAAACGGACAATTTTAGTATGTTATTCTACCATAACCCACTTATCTTAACTTACTTCTTGGCTTCTCATAAATATGGTCCATCCATTACTTCAATATTACAACCAGTTATATTTATCTTCTTTTAATAAAAATCTCTTGATAGTATTCTTAAATTTCTATATTTATTTTATTTATCTTTGATCCTTCATGTGATTATATTCTAGGGCTCGCAAAAATGTTCTTTGATATCATTTCCCATTACTTTGTGGGTTCTTCTTATAGCCTTTACATATGTCTAATAAAACATTCTTAAGTTCATACCAATATCCCTTAAATTCTATTGGGATTCTCTATTGCTACTCTATGAGCGTTCATAGTTATTTCATTCATTTCCTTAACCTATACTTCGTCTTATCTAGGTAGTCATTCCTATCTACTTCATATCAAAGTTGGTTTGATTTTGCCAGTCTTTATAAAATTATTGAACGTCACAATCATGAAGTACTTAACCTAAACCTTTATTTTCAAAATGTAAACTATAAGCTTTTTATTAAATTCAAAAATTGTTTGGGTTCTAAAAGGAGCCAAGAAAAACTCCTTATTGTAACTAATTTTATTGTAGGTGTCATAACTTTTAGGATTTAGGAAGTAAATTTATTTATTAAGTTCAAAAATCAATGTTGGCAATTTAATTTAAAAAGATCATTTTCTTTAAACAACATATTATTTCCTCTTTTTCAAATAGTAAGAGTCAAGTTTTTATTGCATGAACAGTCATTCAAATCAATTTTTCCTTCAAAGCCTTTTCATTCTATTTACTTCTTGAAAATTAGAATTTTTTAACTCAAACCATTTATTAAGTTTTTCATTTTGAAAACTCAATTGTTATAAGCCATTTTTCAAAGATGCGCTATTATAGTATTTCTAAAACATTTTTTATAACTTTAAACAATAAAAATAAAGTAGACAAGGACAATTTCATTATACTATTTTCCTATTATCCATGCTATTTTCATTTTCAGCCTTAGCGGAGACTCTAATAGCATTTGACGGAACTTTTAAAAGATATGTGCAATTACTGCACATATTTATGGAAAATAACCATTTTTCCTTTGTCTTTATCCTATATTATTTCTAATTTGATTACTAACATTATTTTAAAATATAAATTTCTAACATTGTTTCTATTTAATTTTCTTAATACTACTACTATTTAAATTTCTTCTATCTAAATTGCTCCTAATTAAATGGCTTCTCTCTTTCCCTTTGATTCTTTTCTTCATTGTAGTGTGTTCGCCTAGTGCTTTAGCCATTGGGTTTTTTGTGTATAGATCCATTTTAGTTGTTTTTCCCATTATTTTTCTTATACGGGAATATTCTTCGTACTTTCTCTATCGGGTGTTCTTACCTTTCCATTTAATTTCTATTCAAATTTTCGTTGCACCATAGCATTTCTATCATTTTCTCTAGCAGATGCTTTCGCCCTTCGATTACCCTTTTACCCCATTTAAAACTTGTATCACTTTCTATTGTCCACCTCTTAAAAGGATTTTAAAACTCAAAATTCACAAAATTGAAAAATCATCGAGCCAAATATACACTATATTTTTTTGTTTATTTCAAAGGAAACTCCTCTTTATTAAAACCCTTTTAACAGAATTTTTTTGTTTACACAGTTTTAATTTCAACTAGAAATTCTATTTAAATAAAATGCAAAAAATATTTTATTTTGTGAAATTTCTAATATTTATTTATTTATCAAAAATATGGTTTTCTACTTTTAAATAAATCTTTTAAAACCATTTTAAATATTTTTAAGAAAATTTAAAACCTTTTTTATTGAACTTTTTCATATGGTGTCGGACTTAGAGTGGGTTTTATTTGTCCATTCTTTTGGACTTTTCTTATTTTCCACTTAATTTTTGACATATCTTCATTCAAAATATAGCAGAAATCCGACTAGCATCTTGGAGCGATACTACATGCTTTCCTTCGAGAACTTGGTCAATTCTTACGTTCGAATATCTACAACATATAGATTCTTTATTTCCTATTTATCTGGATCTAATATATATGGCCACTCAGCAATCCAACGGGATCTCCAACTATAGTGCAATCTAGGTCCAACAAGGAAGTCTAGTACTATCCAGCTTCGAGGACCCTTCTATACGTCGCACTCATGCTCTTCTTAAGTTAGCACCTTTCATTACGACCTATCTCCGATGGGATGATTGGGATATGTGTATATTTTTAATTCTATTATCGTTCCAACTCAGAGTTTCCTTATCCATTTTTTAAATATAGTCGCAACTTCTATAGTCGAAATTTATTGGGTTAGGCATATATTATATATATGTATGTATGTATACATATACATACACATACACATATACATATACATATATAATTATAGGTAAAAATACAAATACGTTCACCCAGTGTATCCTAATTCTTATGATCGATTAACCTACGCTCTATTACCAAATATAACAGCAGATACCTTAATGGATCCGGTTTTCCAACTAATCGAAAAACCAAAGCCCTTTAGGGTACAGACCGTTTACGTTGGTATCCTAAAAAAATATCAAAGAGTTATCGGTAAGGGCTCACAAATCGGTAAGAGGTCACAACGAAATAATAAAGAATAATAAAACATTCATATACCGACTAAGGCAAATACCTTGTAACCAATATCATTCCTTGGATATCTAGTGCCTTTGTCAGTGCACAACATGCATGAGAAAATCTACCTTCCCACCATTCCTGCCTTGTACCGGTACCTGTCCTTCTAAATCTATCACGCGTGTTGTAATGAGGAGGGAATTAGAACAATGTTCTGGTGATAGATAAATTACATAGTTTATCCATAACCCTGGTTTATGCTGATTGGTTTCAATTACGTGTTATGTCTATTATTCATAAATTAGTTATTTTGACTTCATACATGCATACGATACATCCAGCTTACTTAAATTATGAAATAGATATATACGTCTATATATAAGCTTCACTGTCCCCAATGGGCAAGGATGCATCACTCGCTAGTATTCGCAACTACATGCTGCACTGGGCATCCCTAACAATGTTTGGCCGAATTTCCTGCGTACATAGGAGAACCTCCCATTGTTGCGTAATAATGAAATTACAGCCAATTAGATGTATTGCTAACTCATATGAAAGATTTATCTAAGGGTTAATTAGCCCACTCTCTAACAACCACAAACTAACAAAATTAGAGGCAATTGCATATCCTATACGAAAACTACACTAGCAGAAAATGTAGTCCGTCCCAAGGCGTAATCCAAGTTTTTCTAATGATTACTGCAGGACTGATGATGCTCTTAACCTATGTGTACAATCCTACTCTATGACTATATACTACTAACGGTGATGACATAGCGCCAAGCTTTTTCCCACTGCCCAATTTAGATTTGCTAACGCAAATCATGGGAATGTCTACCTCGTTACTTAGTACCTCATAAACCTAATTGGCCATTTAAGATTTCAAATCTGAGGCAAACCCACTTTGGCATTTTCCCCAAACTTATACACGAACGTATATCCCCACGGGTCCTACAGTTAAGGATACCCTATGTTAACTGGCTTTTTCAACCAAACAAAAATCAATGGAAGTTAGAACGACAAGAAGAAGATGAAATGAATCTAAACTTTGGAATCACACCTAAGGCAAGAAAACAATTCAAGAAAGTTTCATCCAAGATGGAGCTAAGATAATAACTCAGCATCGAGTTATTTGGCTCGATACCGAGTCATTTTTCTCCTTCCAATCACTTTTCAATCTTCATACATCTTATGCCTTACTCCATCTAATCATGGTCAAGTGGTTTTCTATGAATTTGGATGACCAATTCCAAGGGTTGAAGAGAAGAAAGTCAAGAAAGCAGGATAACTCAAGCGATTATGGAGCACTCATTAGAATTAACCAATAATCGAAGAAAAGAGCATAAAACACATCAACTAGAGGATAAGAGAGCAGTGAAAAAAGTTGAAACGATTTTCACTTAAGCAAATAACTCGGCATCGAGTTACATGACTCGGTATTGAGTTATTTATTAAACTTGGTTGCCTCCAAGTTCTCTTATGTGACCTTGGGCCGACATCTGGACTTTACTGCTAGCAGGCTTCTGACCCAGTATATATGTTTCCCTATAAATACATACCATGGTGTAACCACATAAGATCTTCTGCCTACTCTTTATTCTTTACTTTAGATTGGGACTCCATGTTCGTCATCATCTTTCTCCTCACTATACTCACCAAGGCGGCTACTCTTAGCAGTTGTAGGCCAAAGAACTTGTCAGCTTCTTGTACTTATAAATATAATTCTCTGTAATCACATACAAACTATCTCAGATCCATAATTAATAAAACTACAAAATGGACGTAGGCCAGAGATGCCGAACCACTATGAAAACCTTATGTCTCCCTATTCTATTCTTTTTATTTTCAATACTAACAACTGATATAGGTCCTACTGGTTCCCTCAACTCAATCTTAGTAATTGATCCATTTTTTGCGTCAATATTTTAGTGCTTACACCACGAAAACTAAATCCATGCTTAGATCTTGTTTGCTATTGTGTATTTGGAAAGATCCAGTAGTTGGATCCAAAAAACTTACTCAAAGAACTTGAAAAGTTGGTAACAAAAAGTCATGGCGCTAAGGAGATCTAATAGATCCTTAAGAGCTGTGGATGGTGTGGATGAAGGGAATGATCACCAAACTGAAGTAAACCATCAATTGATAATGCTGAGATCCCCTACTCAACAGGAAGTTGTTACTAGAGTAGTGCTTAACAGGATGATCAATAAATTTAACTAGAAGTATGTTAATAGTCAAAAAGCTTTTATGAATAAGATGGACGTGCTACTAACCTTGTAGTTACCAACAACAAGAAGAGGTAGAGGAGAAACTTCTTCTACAGTAGAACAAGCAAACTCTTTGGTTTTTGGCTTAAATAAAAAAGATGGAAAGGAAAAGTAGAAAGCCAGAGTCATCGGCACTGTAAAAGGACTTGTACGAGGAAGCAAAAGCGCTACCCCCATAGTAACTCGATATCGAGAAAAAACAACTCAATACCGCCCAAATATCGCACTTGATGATGCTCAAGAGGGATAATGGTGATGATCGGTTGCATACCGGTGTTAATGGACAAAACGCTATACCTAGAGTTCAAACTGCCACAAAACGTCAACAGAACTCTACAAGAGTGGTACACCCGAAGAATGGAGAACCTAGACTTTAATCAGAAAGCAAAGATTGTTTGCGGAGCCAAACACTCAGTGTAGCCCCTCATAATTGACTTGTAGATTACCATACCAGCGAGGAGTACATTCCTAACAAGGTCAAATGTTTATGGAGGAGAGAAGAGGAAGGAAAGATGAAGACCGAGGTTCTAAACCAAGCCGAACTCCATTTAATAAAAAAATCCAAGAGAAAATATCTTGGAAGTTAACCATGTCGATAATGTCATCCTACAACGAAACTACTGATCCCAGACAACACTTGCTCAAATATGAATAGCATATAGATGGAGCTAGAGCCACGAATGTTGTTCGTTGTAGATGTTCTTTATTTTCTTTGAACAAGTCACTTCGATGTGGTTTATCAGGCTTGCACCAAAATCCATATCAACGTTTGATGAAGTGGCAAAGAAATTAATGGAGCAGTTCGGGCTCCACATGGCACTACTGAAGGATGTTAGGTCATTGGCTGGCTTGTTACAAGGTCCAAGGAGTCACTTAAAGCTTTCTTGAACCGATTTAACATTACTGTTATAGAAGCTAGTAATCCAAAGAAAGACCTTGTATTCATGGCACTTATCTGGGGTATTTACCTAGACATAGATTTTGGTAGGTGGATAAAAAAGAAGCAACCCACTACCGTAGATAATCTTGAAACGCAAATAAGTTTTTGAGGCTGGAAGAAGCAAATATGGTTGAAGGCAATCCAATCGATGAGCAATCGAAAGAAGTGATTCAAAGTAACGTTATGGTCAAACAGAATGGAAATAGTTTTAGAACTATCGCTAAAAATGCAATTAAGGCTTCAAATTAGAAAAGGAGGAATCAGAATGCTGATAGGTGTGACAGGTACATGAAGCGTTCAAGGAATCTAAGACCCATTGACTATATGCCGTTGAATTACAGTTTGGAAAACATCTATCTTGCCACTCAAGGAACTGAGTGGTATAACAAATCACTCAAGAGGGAAGCGACCGAGTAGTAGAAGAGGTCAGGGAAGTATTGTCACTTCCACGAAACTCACAGACATAACACAATTGAATGTCACAATTTGAAGGATTTAATTGAAGAACTAATAAGAAACAACAAGCTCCATTAGTATGTAAGAAACCGCAAAACCACAAACAACCCCCAAGGGCAAAATGCTTAAGGAAATCTGCCTGGACCCAATTGAGAAGGGACCAAGCGAATACATGGAAGATTGGTTATAAACACCATTACTGGAGGACCTCATCTAATGCAGAAGAGTTGGGTTAGGATGGAAAGATATGCTAGTTCTTTGAAGCATCACCACAGGAGTGTTGCTATGTTGTTGAAGATGTAGCTTCGGCCAAGAAATAGAGGAAAATTACGGATGACAACTGTGTTCAATAATCGGGCAACAAAAAGTGCAGAAGCACCGACTCTCGTCTCTATGGTGATAATGGACAGGATCGGGCCAACAGTCGTGCATTGAGTATTGGTTGACAATGGATGTTCGATCGACATCTATTCCGAAAGGCTTCGACCAATTAAAATTAGCACGAAAGATGTGATCGCTTGCAAAACAAGGATTTAGGAATTTATAGGTGAACCTAAATAGTCGACTGGGGCAATCGACCTATCTGTAGAACTCAAAGGAGGACGGAGGGCCGTTCCCATCCAGACCTTCGTGATTATTGATGTATATTTTGCTTATAATGCTTTCTTAGGCCAATCGGCCCTTGGCAACTTTAGATTCGCTTTGACTCTATGGTGTCTCACTATGAAATTCCCAATGAAGAATGGGATAGAAGCAGTAGGAAGAGGAAAAAGTGATGTAAAGGAATCCTGTGTTGCTGAATTACAAGAAGCTAAATACCATGAAAAGGGAACAAATGCATAGGAAGACTCTACACATTCAAGAACTGCAAGCATTGAAATTATAGAACCGCCCTGGCTCGAGAACCATAGTCACATGGATAAGGCTATTACCCCTAGGAAGAAGAGTTTATAAGAAATGCGAGTAGCACCGTTAGAGATTACAGTGGATGTCCCTATCGATATGGATGACCTAACTCGGGTCTTAAGTACGTTCCCAGCTTGGAATCAAGGTGGAAAGGAATTGATGAACTTTCTTTGTGTCAATCTAGATGTGTTCACTTGTGCGCATTATGATATATGCGGCGTATCACTAGAGATAGCATGTCACACACTTGATATTGATCCTAAGTTCACGCTAGTAAGGCAGAAGAGATGCAACCTAGGTCTGGAGCAATCCATTGCACTAAAGGAAGAACTGGATAATCTATTGGCCAATGGCTTCTTTCATGACGCAACATATACTGAGTGGGTTTCCAACCATGTGTTGGTCCGAAAATCAAATGGAAATTGGCAAACTTGTATTGACTACTCAAAATTGAACAAAACCTTCCCAAAAGATAGCTTTTTGTTGCCTAGGATCGACCGGCTTGTTGATGGAACCGTAGGGAATGAACTTATCTCATTTATGGATGCTTACTCGAGGTACACTCAGATTGTGATGCATGAACCTGATCAAGAGAACATTGGCTTCATCATAGACTTGGGACTATATTGCTATCGTGTAATATTATTTGGTCTAAAGAATGCCAAAGCTACCTACCAGAGATTGGTGAATACAATGTTCAAAAGCCAGATCGAACGAACGATGGAAGTTTACCTAGACGATGTGCTAGTGAAGTCACGGGTGTATTGAAACCATTTGGATGAGACCTCACAGATGTTTGAAATTCAATAGTACATAATGAAATTAAATCTGCTAGTGTTATTTCAGCATTGCTTTTGGAAAATTTCTTGGTTTTATTGTGAATGCAAGGGGCATTGAGGCCAATCCCAAGCAAATTGATGCCTTACGAAATGTTAGAGCCCTGACAATGAAAAAGTTGTTACAAAGCCCGAACGGAAAGATTTTTGCATTGAGTCGATTCATCTTTAGAGCGACGGAGAAGCGTATACCATTCTTTAATGCATTAAAGAAGGGTAAGAAGAACTTTGAATGGAAACAGTGCTTTCAGAGAATTATTTAAACATATGAAGACATCGGCAGTTTTGTCTAAATCGGTGGACGATGAGGACTTATTCATTTCCTTGGCGGTGTCTTCCCCTGCAATAAACAGGGCACTTGTGCGTGATGAAGCTAGGGTTTAATGACCTATGTTCTACTTTAGCAAGCGATTTACTAGAGATGAATGGAACTATTCAAAGTCGGAAAAACTGGCATACTTCTTGTTAATAGCATCTAGGAAGCTATGACCGTATTTCTAGGCTCATCCAGTCAAGGAGTTAATAGATCAACCTTGAAACATGCGCTTCATTGACTCGAGACTACAAGTTGGCTTCTAAAGTGGAACATTGAGTTGAGCTAGTGCGATGTTACTTACCACCCATGAGGAGCGATTAACGGAAAGGCATTGGCTGACTTTATTGCCGAGTTCACTATTCGAGATGGCGAGGAGGAGGGCATAATGACCACGGTATCCCACTGGAAATTGTTTGTAAATGGCGCGCCAAATGAATTCTGCTCAAGAGTGGGAGTTGTGCTTGAACCTCTCGAAGGATGATCAATTTGCTATGCATTAAAACTAGAATTCCCTGCCACTAACAACAAGATGGAATATGAAACATTGTTAGTAGGACTGAAGATTGCAAAGGAGTTAGGAATAAGAACTTTGCAAATCTACAACAACTCCTAACTAGTTGCCTACCAGGTTAAGAGAGAATATCAAGCTAAGGTCATTAAATTTTCCCCTTACTTATGAAAAGCTTGGGAGTTAATCAATGAAATTGAACATTGCACGACAACCCATATTCCCAAAGAGGAAAATATAAAGGCCGATTCCTTAGCAAAGCTAGCCGAATTCGAAGAAGCACAACTGATGGGATTGGTTCCAATGGAACTACTGACTGCTCCTAACATAGATCAAATGGATGTTGATTGGGTTCTAGAGACTATAGAAGAGATAGAGTCATGGTTAACATCAATAAAGGACTACTTACTCAGGGGAATACTCCTTAGAGATGGAAACAGGTGAAAGAAACTCCTTCGATAGGCACCATGATTCATAATATAGGATGTAATGATATACAAGAGAGGATTCTCCTCTTCTTTGCTCAGGTGTGTAACCAAGGATGGCAATAGAAAGAAAGATCCTCATGGAAATTCATGAAGGCAGCCGTGGTGACCACACCAGGGGCAGACACTGGCAAAGAAGATATTGCGCTATAGATATTTCTGGCCAACAGTAAACCGTGATGTAGCAGACTACGCCAGATGGTGTGATCGATGCCGGAGATTTGCAAAAATTATGAGAGCCCCATCTTCAGAACTTACGGAGATGGTCAGTTCTTGGCCATTTGCAATTTAGTGAATCAATATAATCAGTGCACTACCGATAGCAAAAGAAGGAGCCAAATCACTATCGTTGCATTTGATTACTTCACAAAATGAGCTAAAGTGGAAATGCTCCATGATCGTTGCTAAGAAAGTAATTAATTTTGTAATGAAAAATATTATTTGCAAGTTCAGAGTACCGTAGAAAATTATCATAGATAATGGGACTCGGTTTGAGAGCGATGCGTTCAAGGACTTTTGTAAGCATTACCAAATGGAGAAGAACTTTTCCATGACAGCGCACCCATAAGAAAACGGGCAAGTGGAATCAATAAACAAATTAATCAAATCCAACATAAAGAAGTGGCTGACTGGAGTAAAGGGTAGTTGGATTGATGAACTTCCACTTGCACTATGGGCTTATAGGACAACATAAATTGGTGACTGGGCACTCAGAATTCGCCTGGGTAGATAGTTCGAATGATATGATCCCAATGGAACTGGACATCCCTTCTCATCATAGAATACATTTCAATCAAAGAAAGAATGAACATCTTTTGCTCGAGTCCCTCGACCCACTCGATGAGAAGGAGGAGGAAGCTGAACTGACAGTTGCTGCTCACCAAAAAAGAGTGGTGCTCCACTTCAGCGCCAAGGTTCACAATCGTTCTTTTGAAGTGGGAGATCTTATCTTGAAATGGATCTTTCCAGGTACAGGAGCACTTGGCCCAAATCGGGAAGGACCTTATGTGATTGACTAGGAGCCGAGACAGAATATTCAAGCTAGCTACAGTAGATGGAGTTCCCATCCTACGTTTTTGGAACAATGACTCGCTACGACATTATATCTAGCTTACCTAATTTTCACAAATAAGTCATCCAGGGACACTGAGGGGACTATAAATAGGCAGGACTTGCCATCAGTCCTATTTATCAATATAGTTATCTTCTTGAACCAACGTTTTAACGAATTTCTTCATTAACCCTAAAGTATAAAGAAAGTGAATATGGCTAAGCTAAAGTAATTCTAGGCTATGTTGCTAGGATGGAGTATGCACCATATCGAATCAATGAAAGTCTTATGCTTGTTCAACATTAAGCTAAAGCCATGTTGCATATCATATAGGAGTCAATAATTCAAAACATATAGCGCAATAAAACTCAATATTATAAAACTCAATATTATGGTTGCTTTTGAAATTCGTAGCACATTATGATGTAAGAATCACAAATGCTTTGGAACTTGAAAGAAAGCAATAATTCAAGTAATCTTGTTCTTATTCCAAATAACGTTGAATGTATAATGTCTTATGTGCAATAGTTTAATTGCTACAATCGGCTCCAAATCTCCAAATCAATTTAGAGTTACAAGATTTTAGAATGTAAGAAAAAAGATAAGAATGATTCCTTTCTCCATTATCGCTAGGTCCGTATTTATAAGGGTTGAGGGATGTAGCATTGTTGCCACGTGTAAATGCAGCATGCTTGGCTTTCGGCATTGATATTGATGGCACATGCCACTATATCCTGGTTAGCGATGAATTTCGAAATGGTGTGCTGGCACTTTGTGTTTATATCACCTTAATAGTCTTTATTTATGATATCCGTTATCAGCATTACTAGATGGTTGATAGAGCACGATATCACTAAAGCACGACACTGGTAACCGTGTTCATTTTTTTAGCAAAGCCAGCGGGGTTAACTGGGCCCCTACCAGTTTTATTGCAAAACAATAAATGATACATAAGAAAAGAAAAAAGAAGGAGAAAAAAAACAGCTATAAAGCATAAACAAAAGTCATGCCCAAGCACACATCATATCATGAGGGTAAGTAGTATGACTGTTCACCAATTGGCAATATGTGCCAATCTTAACTTCGTTCCACAGCACCTCCCAATTCTTACTTTGGCCTTCAAATACTCTTGCATTCCTTTCTCTCCATATCACAGACATGTAAATTTTCAAACAGACAACAAGAATTCTGCCACCATCAGTTTTCTTCCTTGTAGCTTTGTAAAATAAATCCCAGACAGGCCCAGATTTAGCAGTAGCAAGATTGATCCCAAGTATGGAACTAATCCTAACCAAAAGATAAAGCAGGGCAGGACAATCAAAGAAAATATGCTGAGGAGTTTCTTCAAGCATATTACAAAACATACAGGAAGAAGAACAACCCAAACCATATTTGTTCAAAACACTTCTGGTAAGCAAAGCTTGATTAATAACTTTCCACAACATCAAATTATCTTTAGGCTGAGAATCACTAGTCCAGATCACTGAATACCATTTAGAAGCAGCTAAAGGGGAAGTAACAGTGACAAAATAATAAACTCCTTTGATAGAGTGTGGTTTCATATCCCAAACAACAGATTCAAGTTGTCTAACAGGAATGTATTTCTGCTGCATCTCACACCACAGTTTCCTAATTTGTTGGTTTCTATTGTTTGGTAGCACAATTTTACCATCATAAATATATTCATTTGCCTTAGCATCAATATGAATCCCTGACTGCAAAATAGTATTATAGTCACATAACTTGGACAAAATATTCCCTTTACTAACCCAAGGTTCATGCCAGAAACTAACAGAGGAATTTGCAGTAACAGTATATTGGATCATGGGTAAGTAGACTTCTCTCAGTTTCAACCAATTTCTCCATAACTAACTACTATTCAGCGGAATGGCCATACACCAAAAGTTCTTATTCTTAAAATTGAAATGCCATGTCCAGTTGACCCATATGCTGTCTCTCTTGTTGATGAGATCATGAAAATGCTTGCTAATTGCTGCAATATTCCACTTCCTTACATTTAAAACACCAAGACCACCAAGATTTTTAGGAGTTTCAAATTTAGAAAAGGAACAAGGCAACAACTTCCTATTGTGGATACTACCAGCCCAAAAAAATCTATTCATAGCTGACCTAACTAGAAGCACTAGTTTGACTGGGAGAATCATAGATCGGGCCCAATACACAAGATAGGAGAATGCTATAGATTTTATGAGCACTAATCTTCCACTCTGGGTCAAGTGCCTATTATCCCATGCAGTCATTATGGAAGTAACCTTATTAAAAAGAGGAATATAGTCTGCTTTGGTAATTCTTTTAGAAATTAAAGGAAGACCAAGATACTTCATGTCAGTGTCCATACAAGAGAAACCAATGTACTGATGTAATGCAGCAACATGAACTTCACTAACACCAGAAACTAACATAGAAGATTTATCATGATTAATAGATAGGCCAGTCATATTATAGAAATCTTTCAATGCCTCAGTTATTCCAATCATGGAAGGTAGCTCAGGTTTAGTAAACAGCATGACATCATCAGCAAACATAATAGATGTTATATAATGTTGAGAACACTTTGGATGAAACTTTATTATCTTCTGAGTGTATCTTAACCGAAGAATAATTGTAAATACTTCCATAACCAACAAAAATAAATAAGAAGATATAGGGTCACCTTGTCTAATGCCTTTTCTACTTCTGAAATTACCCACAAGTCTACTATTAAGAACAACAGGGAAAGAGGGGGTGGAGATGCACACATATATCCATGATACAATTTTTTTGAGAAAACCCATCTCAGCCATAACCCTAACAATTGAATCCCAGTGAATAGAATCATATGCCATGGATATGTCAATTTTAATAGCAGCTGCCGGAGTCACCTTACTTCTACTATAACCTTTCAATAATTCTTGAGTAAGGAGGATATTATCAAGAATACTCCTAGAAGGAATAAAGGCAGCCTGGTTACTAGAGACTACAGAGGGTAGAACATTTACTAGACGAGAAGCAAGAATTTTAGAGATACATTTGTATAGTACATTACAGCATGAAATAGGCATGTAAGAGGAGACATTAGTTGGTGGATTGACTTTGGGAATAAGAGCAATGTTAGTGCTATTAACTTCACCAAGTAACCTGCAATGTTTGAAAAAATTATGGATTGCTTTACAGAACTCACTTCCAAGCACACTCCATGTAGAAATAAAGAAGATCACATTTAGCCCATCAGGCCCACCAGAAGATTGCTGATTCATGGATAAGAGAGTTGTCTTAATTTCCTCATAAGTAACTGGACTAATAAGGTTTGCTGCTTGCTGACAAGATATGGAAGGAAGAGCAAGAGATGAAATTTGGTTAATATCTGGGATGAAACCATCAGTATTACCAAGAAGATTAGTGAAGTGGTCTACAAAAGCCTTATCAATAGAATCTACAGTGGAAAATAAGGTACCATGAACATCAAAAATACTAAAAATATTTTCTCTAGCATGCTTGACCTTTAAGGTAACTGTGTTCATTAATAAGCTGCAACTTTAGCAATGAGTGGTATTGATTTGAGTTTGCATTGGCAGGAATCAGCATGGATGTAGAAGTGATGTTGGTAGGAACCGACCTCAATGTAGGTGCAACGCTGATAGAAGCCGACATCAATTTCAGGTAGAATTGATAACATGCAACTTGGATCATAAGAATCATTAATAACAAGCGATATTCATAATAAGCATCATTGATGATTGGTGGCATTAATAGGAGACGATGTTGGAGTGATGCGATATTAATTTGAAGGGTGACATTGGAATAAAGCAGCATAACTCT
Source organism: Allium cepa (assembly GCA_030765085.1). NCBI lineage: Eukaryota > Viridiplantae > Streptophyta > Magnoliopsida > Asparagales > Amaryllidaceae > Allium > Allium cepa. Next base: position 230,281,272 of record CM060941.1, read on the forward strand.
AATGCGATATTAATTATTCTACTTTCATGAAGTAAATGCTTCATTGATAGGATGGGGCATCAATGGTGCTATAACATCGATGGCTTATGGCATAAGATCGTTCGACATCACTCATTCAATTTTATAGGCGATAAGCAACATGGACGAACTTCAGCACTCTTAGCTTTATTCATGCGAGATCATGGCTATATCGTCATGCTGCATTCCTTTGGGATTGATATTGGTAGTAACATTTTCCCCCCAAGTATGAAGGAAGCTTTAACTTTTCAGGTCAACATTTTCGGCATGGACTTTTTGCTTCCTATTAGTATTCTTTTTGAATCTGAAGTTTATTTGAATCATATCCAATGGCCTCTGCTTGCACCTATAACTAAAAGCTCAAGCAAACAAAATTAAATCCCTCAAAATTTCCAAAATCTTAGTCTTTAGGTATTAATGTTGAAATTAATATTTGAATCTTATTCTGAGAGATTAAATCGGTGAGCTTGATTCAAGGTTTTGTTTGATAAATTGCTAGGGTTTAATTTTTTTTGGGATTTTGAATTTAAATTAATGCTCAGGTTTTAAATTACTGATGACAATGGTGGCAATGGTGGTGGTGATGGGAAGGGTCAAACTGGACGATCAGACAAAAGGATGGATTAGGAGATGTTAACCTGGACTCAAGGGTCTATGATACAAAGATCGTTGATACCTCTAATCCTTCTAAGAAAAATTTTCAATAGAATGATAGTGCTCCGCAAATTCACAAATCCAAAGGGAAGGATCAAATTTCCTCACCTCAAATTCCACTTTCTCAGGTATGGATTTCCTTATTTATGTGTTTTAAATTTAAATAGTTCTTAGTTAATACTTTAATTATTATAGTCAAGGAAGAAATCGAAATATCATTTTGAAGTTATGCTCAAAAGGAAACAAATGGAAAAAGATTGACTGAATAAGGAGTTGGATAGACAATTGATAGAGTATAATGATTTATCCAAGAAACATAAGAGTCTTTCTACCAGTGCATCAAAATTAAGTTTTTTTAAGAAAGACAAGTTGCTTCATGGTTAAAGAAAGCATGCCTTAATTGGAAGAAACTTTTGATAGAGAAAGCAGAGCTCATGAATCTCTTCTAGATGCTGATTGATGAAAGCAATGCCCTGAGGAGTTTCTCTATAAACTTTATTCGAGGGATAAGTTCGTCGATTTCTCCTATTTAGGCAAAAATTGCAGGGGTTTACTTAGGCGTTTTCATCGAAGATACTTAGATGAACATAGGTCCAATTCTCATCCCAAAGAATGTTGGAATCTCTTGAGAGTTGATCTATCCCTCTTTCTTCTCGTTCTCTTCCTCCTAAAAACTTAAATACAATGGGAAGAAATTTATTTCTGAACTATATAAGAAATCAATTTTGTATAAACCCAAATGGTTGTATAGTTGTACTTTGTAACTAAAGTAGTTTATGAACTTTATCATTTTTGTTTTTTTTAGTAATTAGTCTAATTTATCAGATCGTATAGATTAAAGAGACCTCAAATAGTCCTGTTCCCATGGAACTCTTGGGTAAATTTGTCAAGTTGAAGAAGGATGTTAAGGAGAAATCTTTACCTCTCAAAACATCGCAGCTAATGAGACTTCGCTTTCTTAGAGATCTACAAGAAGTTCACATGTGATATCCTTATTTTTGCTTTAATTTCTTGGATGATGAGAAGGATAAATTACTAGTGAAATTTGATCCTATTGCGCCAAACTGATATGTAATCATTTCAAATCTCCAACCGAGAATGGGGCTTTCTTTCTTTTATCATTGATTCCCGCCTGTTAACACCCCAGAAGGGATCAAAGCTTCTTTTGATTCCACTCTTACCCTGTCTATTAAGTCATTTAAAAGGCCAAAATTGCTATTTCAAAATTTTAAGAGTTGATTGAATGTTCTAAAATAGAACTATGATGTAATTTGAATTTCTTTATTGTTTGTAAATTTTTGATGCAATAAATGAAAGAGAATATATTTCATGTATCTACTTTCCTTCTTTTTATTTTGATTAGGAAAACCAACTAGCCCTTGCATCCGATTCTTTAGATGTTTTCTTGTGAATGATTGTTATTAAAGATATATAATAGCTGATATTGAAAAGAGGCAGTATTCCCAAGACGCTTCTTTCCAGTTTCCAAATAATCCGAAGGCACAAGGATGGAACATGAAATACTTTCAACTGAGAATGATTTCTAGAGGTCAGAAGGAACAGACTTCTAATTTGAGAGAGGAAACCGAAGAGAAAGACTAAGGAGTCCAACAGTTGAAAGAAAAGATTGACTCTATCTTAGAATTTAGACCTTCATTTGAGATTGATGCAAAATGGCTAGATTGCATCAATAAAGAAATAATACTGAAGTGAAGCTAATAAAAAGTCAAGTCTACTTCCATTCGTTATAGCTTATCACAAGCGGAGGTTAGTTCAATCTTCCTACTCCTCCTCACATTAAAACAATTAGATTTCGATCTTTGGCTAGTCAAGAATTTCCTACTTTACTAAATCCTCCTCCAGGCCTAAGTAATGATGTGATCTCTAATGGAAGACAACAAAACCCATCTTGTAATTAATAAGAAAGACTAGAAAACCCATATGTAATCTAAAATTGCCTTTTCATTTGAGCATAAATGGCTCATATTTGATAGCTCTTCCTCTAGAAGACTGCTTTTTCGCTTTGGAGCACAAATCGGCTCATTTCTGATAGATTTTCCTCTAGAAAATTGATTGATTTTGTTTCGAAGCATGAATGGCTTGTTTTTTTATAGGTATTCCTTTAGAAGATTGATTGATTTTGTTTCAGAGCACAAATGACTTGTTTTTGACAGATCTTTCTTTAGTAGATTGTTTTTGATCCATTCTTTAAGATAGAATTAGGTTTGCTTTTGAATTTGATTGGCACCATCTTAGGTGATGATTGTTGCCTGGTGTATTTGGTTTCCTATCTTAAGTATAATTAACGACTTACCTAACCTCCCTCTAGGAGGCACTTTAGCAAAGCCTTGGAGATGATACTGAAGGCTTGTCCATTGCGTTTGGTTGGCTTTTCTTAAGCATTACCAAAGAATTACCTGAACTCTCTCTATGAGGCGCTTCAATAAGACCTTTAATGTTGGCATTGACGGCTGGTTCAACGCTTCGGTCAGGTACCAAAGGCTTACTTTATCCTCCCTCTAGGAAGCGCCTTAGCTAAGCCATATAGGCGGGACGAAGGGCTTGCAAGAACTATGGAAAGGCCATTTTCAGGTGGTACCAAAGGATTACTCTGACCTCCCTCTAGGAGGAACCTTTATTAGTCCGTAGAAACAGGATTAAGGGCTTATGCTCCTACCATGCCATGTAGGTGGGACCAAAGGCTTGTTGGTGCTTTGGCCTGGCCATCTTAGGCGGGACCAAAGGCTTACTCCATTCTCCCTCTAAAATGCGCTTTGAGCAGGCCAACTTGGCAGTAACAAAGGATTTTCCTTTATCTTAGGAGTTTGTTTTCCTCCTTAACCTTGTAGATGCACTTATCTCATGCAGGAAATATTATTTTATAAATGACTTGTCTAACGTCTTCTTAAAAATTCATCAAGGTTCCCTTGCCCTAGAAAAAGGTTAATCAGGCCTTCCAAGCTTCGAAATTGTTTTGTGCTATGTCCATTAGAGCGATGATAATGGTAGTATAATCCTCCGAGGTTACGTTCATTCTTTGGTCGCTTCTTTTGAGAAGGCCAGTAGTTATGTTCATCCTTGGTTAAAAGGTAGATATTCTCATAGGAAATAGTATGGTAGCAATTCTTTGACAGCGTTAATCTTTAGGAAAACAATTCTTTCTTGGCTCTTTTGTTATTTGTGATGAGCTCCTTAACTTCTATAGCAAACTTTCTTTTCAAAGAGCCGTGATCTTCATTTAATTTATAGGAATAACTAAGCATGCCCTCCCATCTCTTAGTGAATTGATCGAAGTCTTTTGTATCTCTCTTTCAAACATTGTTCCTCTTGTTTGGAGATGGATTTCTTTTCTCAATTTCATGAAAATGTTATCCTTTTTATACCACTTCCCTAGGAAGATGGTGTTGACTCCATATGAAATGGATTCTAGCTACATTTTTTTGGATCGTAAGGATTTATTTGTATTTTTCTTCTTCCATAACTTGTAGTGCCATAGCCCTAATATTTTCTCCTCATTAAGTCGGGGATCATTAGCAATTTGGTAAGTTTGCCTAGTCATTTGAGGCTCAGAGGATACTTGTTTGAAGATTTTAACATGGTTAATTGGCACGACTAAGCAAAGATTAGTTAGTGCTATTAATTGCTATTAAGAATCAAAGATAGGTTAGCTTGAAATGAGATATGCTTAGTAAGGGAAAATCCTTTAAGCCCTACATATAGAAGCTAAGGTAGTTCCACTTAGGGTTTTAATGGAGATGAAGGTTCGAGCCTTCCTTCTAGCATCAAAATGTTAAAGAAAAATCTAGGTTAAACCCAAAATCATAAGGAAAGTGAACTCGGCTAAGCTATAGTAATCGTAGGCTAAGTTGATAGGATGGAATATGCACCATATTGAATCCATTAATGACTTATACATGTTCAACATCAAAGCTAAAGCCTCGCACATCATATAAGAGTGAACAATTCAAATCATGTAAAGCAATCAAATTCAAGATTATGAGTGCGTTTGGAATTTGAATCACATTATGATGTAAGAATCACAAATGCTTTGGAACTCAAAGGCAAGCCATAATTCAAGTAATCTTGTTCTTGCTCCAAATAATATAGAATGTACAATGTCCTATGTGCAATAGTTCAAGTGCTACAATTAGCTCTAAATCCCCAAATCAGTTTAGGGTTGCAAGATTTTAGAATGCAAGAAAAGAGATAAGAATGATTCCTTTCTCCATTACTCCTAGGTCTGTATTTATAGTGGTTGAGGGATGCGACATTGTTGCCACCTATCCATGCAGCATGCTTAACTTTCGGCATCAATATTGATGGCGCATGGCACTATATCTTAGTTAATGATGAACTTCAGAATGGTGTGCTAGCACACTGCATTTATATCGCCTTAATAGTCTTCATTCATGATATTTGTTATCAACTTTCCTTGATGGTTGATAGAGCACGGTATCAGTAAAGCGCTGTATTGGTAACTATCCTCATTAATAAGAGGCAACATTAGTAATGAGCGGTATTGATTTCGATCAACATTGACAAGAACCAATGTGGTTGTAAAAGTGACATTGATAGGAACCGGCTTCAATATAGATGAGCATTGATAAGAGCCGGTATTGATTTATGGCATAATTGATAACATGCAACATGGATCATAACCGGTATTGATAGCAAGTGGCATTGATAAAAAGAAGCTTTGATGATTGACGACATTAATAGGAAATGGCATTGGAGAGATGCAATATTAGTTTGGAGGGTGAAATTGGAATGAAGTGGCGTAGCGCTTACGCGATATTGATTATTCCACTTTCATGAAGTAAATACTTCTATGACAGAATGCGACATCAATATGGGCGGCATCAATGTTGCTATAACGTTGATGGCTTACGAATAAGATCCTTTGGCATCACTTATTCATTTTTTATGGGCGATATGCGGCTAGACGGACTTTAGCACTCCTAGATTTATTGATATAATATTATGACTATATCGCCATGCCAAATTCCTTTAGGATTAGTACTGGTAGTAATATAATGGAACCGTGTTCTCGTAAGAAAAACCATCGAGTTAACATGAAAAATCGACTCTGTAGGATCTATATTAACCCTAGAGGGGGGGGGGGATGAATAGGGTTATAGCAAATTTTCTCGATTTAAACACAGAAATAAACTACAGAAATAAATATGCAGTAAAGTAAATCACACACAAAATTTACCCAGCTTCGGCAACCCCTGCCTACTGCTGCATTCACAGATTTCTATTAGAATTAAACAGTATCACGCTTACAAACACTCTACTAGACTCGCAGACCCTTTTGCTCCCGCTCACAAACACTCTACTAGACTCGCACACCCTGCTCCCGCCTATAGAGTTTCGCTTACTCGCAAACACTGCTCCCGCCTATAGAGCTTTGCAAACTCGCACACCCTGCTCACTGAACTAATTCTAAATAGACAATCTGACACTACCTAATCCCTAGGTGGTGATTTACAAATTCTTCGACTCGAAAAGAAAAAACAATTTCAAAAATACACGCAGGAGCAAAAATTAAAATATAAACTAGAATCCCTAATTTTTGCTCAAATTAAAATAAAAAAAACTCTAAAAATTTAAACCCTAAATTTAATATTAATTCCCCTTTAATAATAAAGAAGACCGGCCCCTTTATTTTTAAACCGATCCACTATCTTCCCTTATTCTTTGACCCGGTCCACTTTTGCTTGTAAAAATGTCGGCCTTGCTCTTGTTTCTTTGTTTGATGAATTAGGGCTTCATTCCCTTGTGGCAATTAGGGCTCTTCAATTTAATCCGCCGCTCTTGACTTCTGGTTGGTTGCCTTGTCGATCACTTGCTTGAAGTCACGCTCGGCTGCTTCTCTTGATTTGAGAAACTAGGGTTCGGCTTCGGTTTCTTCTATTCGTTGATGACTATTTGGTTCTTCTCTGTCTTACTTCAGCAATCGACTCTTTGGTATGTTGTTTCTTTTGTTGCTTGTTTGATTGCTTGCTCTTTTTCGATGCCGATGATGATAGGTTGGGATTGCGATTGATAGTTCGATTGTGAATTGAAGCACTTGCTTGATGATGATACCTTCGGGTTGAATTTATATGAATTCGATTACACTAATTAACTCGATACTTTCCTGAAATTCACTTTCATGATGCACACGACTTTCCTAATGCATTCGTTACTTACTTGATTCATACGGCTTTGTTTTGAGAACGTTCGATCCTTCTTGTATAAAAAAACAGAAACTTTCCCTTTTTAATTTTGCTGACTATTTCAAAGATTACAAATTTGAGTTTCATTGAATTCTGACTTCGATTTGTATTTTACTTCGATCATCTCTGCAATGTTGAACTTCGTCAATACTGTATTCGTACGTGAATCTTTATCACTGCGTTACATTTGTACGTCTGCATTGTTATTCTTCGACTTTGGCACTGATCCATGATTTCGACTTGGACTTTGCATTGAGTACATATGATGACATCCACATGCTGCTTGCTTTATTCTCGGCCTGAACCTTTGCATTTCATCCATACATATATGCTCACTGTCTTTGTATACATTTTGCACAGCTGAACTTGTGTTGTCTTTGATGTTATTGAACTTGGTATTGCTGCATCCATTGTAGCTTGCTACTGTAGTTGTATACTTGGTTGTTGTTCATCTTGTAGTTTCTCATTTGCAAGTGCATGTACATTGCTTCATGTTGCCTTCAGTAGCTTCACTGTTGCATTTGTATCACTGGTTCATTGCACTGTTTCATGCATGCTCGACATTATGACTTGAGCTTTGTATATGAACTGTGTTGTCTTCATGCCTGACTTGATGTTTGTAAATTGTGATTTCATGCTTCATGCATGTACTCTGTTCATATGTTCTTGGTGGCATTTCTTTGGACTGCACTGCAGTATTCATTATGTTGGTCTATGTTGTCACTTGATCTTGTTGCTGTTGCTATGCAGTTGCTATGGTAGTTGCTTCTGTGCATATATATTGGACTTTTAATTTATGCTGCAGTCTGCAGTTGCACATTGCTGCTTGTAGCACTTGTATACTTGGTCGAGTCCATTTGCATTCTGCAGGCTTGTACTCTCCACTGCCCTGTAATCTTGAGTTGCAGTGAGTTCGACATTGTTGTTTACTTTACCACTGACTTGATGCTGCATACATGTTTGTTGCAGTCCCTTTTTGCTGTTGCTATCCACATTGAACTGCCTTTGATGCACTTTTGAACTTTGTTGCATTCATGTCTTCGACTGTTTGCTCTGAACTTGACGTTGCAGATTCTAGCTGTTGACTGCATCACCATATATCAATTGCTCGGGTTCTTTGCATACTTCATGACTGTACTGTTCTTGTTGAGTTGATATATTTGTGGTCTTCATTTGGTGATTTGCACTTGGTGCAGTTTCCATATTTGTGCTCGAGCTTGCATTCATTTGGGTTTGTGCAGTTTCCATATTTCCACTAATCATGCTTGTGATATTCATTTGGGTTTGTGTGTTGTCTCTGACCTGAGCTGTTGCCTTTGCATTCATTCATTAGTTTATTTGATCATTGAACTGGCTGTTGTAGTCGAGTTGTATTCATGTACACTACTGCCTTTGGTTTCATGTGCATTGAGTTTTGACCCTTTGTTGTTCATTTGGGCTGTTGGACTTGTTGTACATTGCATAGTGCATTGCCTTGTTTGTTGTGATTGTGCTTGCACACTTGCTATTTTTGACTGCGCACACGAGTTGGCGAGGCAGTGCACACGTGTATGAATGTACACGTGTGTATTGCAGCCACTTATGGTTACATGTCCCTGTAATATCTATATGCACGACTTTGTGATGAAAGCAAGTGTGAATTATGACGAACAACCCAAATAACTGAGGCAAACCATATTTTCAAAAATCGTATTTTATTTTATATTGCAAAAATATTTCTTTTTCAATTTTACTACGTTAGTGAATATTTTTGCAGATTGCTCAGATGCTGGATTTAAACTGGAATGCAGTTGAAGACAAAATACGAGTGTGAGTGATATGTAGTGAGGTTATCAATGTAAAAATATTTGTGATGTAATCGTGATGTAATCAAAAATGTATATGTATAGTGAGAGAATGAATTTGTACTATTCAAGATTGTAATAAATATTTGTTTGAATAAAATTTCTGTTTGAATTCAAAATCTGTGTAACTTGTTCTGTTTGAATTCAAATTCAAATTCTGTGTAATTTATTTTATTCAACAAATATTTATTTAATCTATGAAAAACAAAATAGTACATTACTAAATACATTTAAATGAATATATATGTTTATTATCATCAAACAAAAACATATAAGCGCATATTCAACAATCTCCCCCTTTTGATGATAACAAACATATATTTAAGATTTTGACCGTGTTAAATGTATTTGACCAATTATATACTCTAATTGCTCCCCCTATTTAAATGCTTTCTCTCTACATGATGCTCCCCCTACATATATACGAATAGAAATATTCAAATAAGCCTAGATGCAAATGGGAAAATTATTTGACCTTTGCTTGAATCTATTTGACAAAATCTTAACTTTTCTCTCCCCCTTTTGTTATCAGCAAAAGAATAATAGTGTGAGAGAAAGATAGAGATAAAGTGATTGATATTAAACCAACATTAAACTCAAATTGAATATAAATATTAAACTTCAATAAGAATCAAACAAAAAACCATAACTACCCTTGTTAGGCGCATATTCGACTTTTAGAAATGTTGGATATGATGTTCATATAAAATCATACAGTTGAATCTTCTTGTGGTACATTTCTATCAGGAATTTGAATATCTACTAATCATGCATAACCGTTAGGACTTTTAAATGAGATTAGTAGTATTCGAATTTAATTTTAAAAAATGAAATCAAGAATCTTCTAACCACGCATGACCGTGAGGACTTTTAAATGGGATTAGAATCAACTTGTCTATTTAAGCAATTTAATTTTGATATGCGTTCCATACATGCATAACCGTAAGGACTTTTAAATGAGCATGGAAGCACATAAAAAAAATCAAGTAATTCACCCATGCATAGCCGTGAGGACTTTTAAATGAGAGTGAATACTTTGGATATTTATTTATTTATTTAAAAAATATGACATGAAAAACAAATGATTCCTGATTATAGTACCACATATCGACAAACTATATTGAATATTTGATAAACCATGGTCGATAGAAATAATGATAGATATAGAAATGGTCATGGAATCTTTACCCAACAAAAGTTTTATAATTCTTTTTTTAATTCCTAAAGAAATTTTCCAAATATACTCTCTTGAGTAATGTATGTTAAATATCAACACTCATCACTTTTTCAATCACTATTTATCTCTTTGATAATTAGTAGGGAGTCGGATCAGTCAAAATTTGTCATTTAAAATCAAATAAAAATGACTAATCTGAAAATATGGTCAAACAATTATTTTCTCGAAGGGGTTATATGAGAAAAAAAATTCTGCTAAATGAAAAATTATTTCAAGTGAAAAATATGCAGATATTTTCTTTGAAAAAAAATGATGCAGTAAATGAATGTTTCAAAAAATTAATCACGTTACACTAGTAATTTCTCTATCAACTATATTACCAGTGTAATCTGCATCTGAATTTAAATTTCAATCCAAAATATCACTAACTGGATTTGGTAAACCAGACATGAAGTGTGCATCAAAAATTTCAAACCCAATTTTTAGCAACAATTTAAATGACATTCTTTGGATTTTGAATTGAAGTCATGTTCACACTCAAACAAATATCATGGTTTTAAACTTAGAAACCATAGGATGAACAACTATCAACAGTCATTAAAACTTCATTATTATTTCAGAGCAATTTCTTGAAGTTTCAACAATTTCTTAAAATCCTTTTAACAGCTTTCACATGAAATTTGAAATCGTGCAAATTTACAAGCAGTGATCAAAATGTCAAAATATATCTACGTGTAGCATGAGTAATCAAGGATCAATAAAATACCATCATTTGACCAAACATATTAAGTTCAAAGATGAAAGGATGGTTGGTCTACTTTTAAGCACAAAGCAAAGTAAGAACAAGTCAAAAGAAAAATCATATCAATAAGTCAGAATTAAAGCCATCATCACATCATTATCACAATTTTGGCTGATTTAATTCAGAATATGGTGCAGATTATATTTAATATACCTTCACCTGTTTTACCTTTACGACAATTTCTCGTGATTGCCCATTGTTATTCTGTCACCTTTATATTAGGCTAAGGAACTTTGCTTTGTTGCCCGTTGTGTTTCTGGAACAGCCAAAATCCAGAGAACACCGTTGTTGTTCCTTAGCCTGCCACCACACCTACACGATTAAAGATTTTTGTGACCTATTTCTAGGTCCATGATTGTTAGTGGCAGAAACATTATGAATAAACAAACCCTTTGGAACCCAAACTTGTTTAGTCCTTTTATTCTTGTTCCAATAGACATGAAATTTGTTTGTAGAATTCTTAGGAACCCAAACTTGTATAAATTTTGTGTTCTTGTTCCTATGACTACAATTTTCAACATGATGTCCAATTATTTCACATTTATCAAAGACATTTTTCCCTTTTGCATTATCCTCAGCTTGTGTTTTCCCAAAACCAAGTCCTTTTCTGTTGTTAGCAAAAATTTGATTTCCCAATAGCATGTTGAAAGATTTTTCGCCTCTTGAAAAGTTATTCAAAGATTTCTCAAGATTTTGGACTTTGGTTTTTAGTGTTGTATTTTCAGTGACAAGTGAGGTGCATCGATTTATAAAATCCTTTTTCCTAGTGTCGATGGTTTCCTTAAGATTCAAGTTTTCTTTTTCAAGATTCTCAGAGTTATTCTTAAGTCTTGTCAATTCTGAATCTAAAACTTTACATCTTTTACATTCTAGGTTTTGAATATTTTCAAGTTCAGTTTCTAACCTAAAATTTTTACGAGCAAGTTCTCTCCTATCAGTTTTCAGTTTTTCAATTTTAGATTCAAGAGCATCAACTACTTTAGTGAGATCAGAACACATAAAAACAAGATCTCTATAGGAATACTCACCTTCCTCACTAGATTCCTCTGAGCTTGAATCTGAATTTGATTTCGCCATAAGACACAAGTTAGCCTCCTCTGAGCTGCTATCCGAAGCTTCTTCTCCTTCTTCATCATCCCAAGTTGCTGCAAATACCTTCTTCGCCTTTTTCTTTCCTTTGTTGTTTTTGAGAAGTGGGCATTTTTGTATGAAGTGTCCGGGCTTCTTGCAGTTAACGCACGTCGGTTCATTATCGGAATTGTCAGAATCTTTTGGCCTATTACGATTTGTTTTCTTCTTGCGTGGCTTGAATCTCGACCATTTTCTAAGATTATTGACAGCCATTGCAAGCTCTTCAATTGGATCTTCTCCTTCTTCATCGCTTTCTTCTTTGCTCTTTAAGGCAATCGTCTTTTTCTTTGGTTCGGAGTTGTTGCGTTCTTCCTTTGCTTTTAGCTCAAGCTCATATGTCATCAAGTTTCCAATCAACTCCTCCACGCTTAGCTTACTCAGATCTTTCGATTCTTGGATTGCCGTGACTTTTGCCTCAAAGTTCATTGGTAAGACTCGTAGTATCTTCCGCACAAGCTCTACCTCAGTGAATACCTTCCCAAGTGCTCTAGCGTTGTACACCAAAGTTGAAAAGCGTCCAAACATGTCCTTTATGCTTTCGCCTTTGTCCATCACAAAGTTCTCGTATTCATTGCTGAATAGGGCTAGACGAGACTCCTTGACTTGAGAAGTTCCTTCGTGTGTCACCTCCAAAGTGTGCCAAATTTCCTGTGCTGTTGTACAATGAGAAATTCTATTAAATTCATTTTTATCAAAAGCACATATCAAAGCATTCATGGCTTTAGCATTAGTCGTTTTCAATCTCTTATCGTTAGCATCCCACCTATCCTTAGGTTTAGAAATCTCAGTATCACCAACAATTATAGTGGGAGGTTTATAGCCAGTTTCAATAATATCCCAAACATCATAATCAACGGAACTAAGATAAATACTCATCCTAACTTTCCAATAAGCATAATCGTTCCCGTTAAACATGGGCGGCCTAACGATAGATTGCCCCTCAGAAAAAGCATTATTTTGGAGACTCATGACTCTAGAGTTAAATAAAAAATATACCGGGCTCTGATACCACTTGTAGGATCTAGATTAACCCTAGAGGGGGGGGGATGAATAGGGTTATAGCAAATTTTCTAGATTTAAACACAGAAATAAACTACAGAAATAAATATGCAGTAAAGTAAATCACACACAAAATTTACCCAGCTTCGGCAACCCCTGCCTACTGCTGCATTCACAGATTTCTATTAGAATTAAACAGTATCACGCTTACAAATACTCTACTAGACTCGCAGACCCTTTTGCTCCCGCTCACAAACACTCTACTAGACTCGCACACCCTGCTCCCACCTATAGAGTTTCGCTTACTCGCAAACACTGCTCCCGCCTATAGATCTTTGCAAACTCGCACACCCTGCTCACTGAACTAATTCTAAATAGACAATCTGACACTACCTAATCCCTAGGTGGTGATTTACAAATTCTTCGACTCGAAAAGAAAAAACAATTTCAAAAATACACGCAGGAGCAAAAATTAAAATATAAACTAGAATCCCTAATTTTTGCTCAAATTAAAATAAAAAAAACTCTAAAAAATTAAACCCTAAATTTAAGATTAATTCCCCTTTAATAATAAAGAAGACCGGCCCCTTTATTTTTAAACCGATCCACTATCTTCCCTTATTCTTTGACCCGGTCCACTTTTGCTTGTAAAAATGTCGGCCTTGCTCTTGTTTCTCTGTTTGATGAATTAGGGCTTCGTTCCCTTGTGGCAATTAGGGCTCTTCAATTTAATCCGCCGCTCTTGACTTCTGGTTGGTTGCCTTGTCGATCACTTGCTTGAAGTCACGCTCGGCTGCTTCTCTTGATTTGAGAAACTAGGGTTCGGCTTCGGTTTCTTCTATTCGTTGATGACTATTTGGTTCTTCTCTGTCTTACTTCAGCAATCGACTCTTTGGTATGTTGTTTCTTTTGTTGCTTGTTTGATTGCTTGCTCTTTTTCGTTGCCGATGATGATAGGTTGGGATTGCGATTGATAGTTCGATTGTGAATTGAAGCACTTGCTTGATGATGATACCTTCGGGTTGAATTTATATGAATTCGATTACACTAATTAACTCGATACTATCCTGAAATTCACTTTCGTGATGCACACGACTTTCCTAATGCATTCGTTACTTACTTGATTCATACGGCTTTGTTTTGAGAACGTTCGATCCTTCTTGTATAAAAAAACAGAAACTTTCCCTTTTTAATTTTGCTGACTATTTCAAAGATTACAAATTTGAGTTTCATTGAATTCTGACTTCGATTTGTATTTTACTTCGATCATCTCTGCAATGTTGAACTTCGTCAATACTATATTCGTCCGTGAATCTTTATCACTGCGTTACATTTGTACGTCTGCATTGTTATTCTTCGACTTTGGCACTGATCCATGATTTCGACTTGGACTTTGCATTGAGTACATATGATGACATCCACATGCTGCTTGCTTTATTCTCGGCCTGAACCTTTGCATTTCATCCATACATATATGCTCACTGTCTTTGTATACATTTTGCACAGCTGAACTTGTGTTGTCTTTGATGTTGTTGAACTTGGTATTGCTGCATCCATTGTAGCTTGCTACTGTAGTTGTATACTTGGTTGTTGTTCATCTTGTAGTTGCTCATTTGCAAGTGCATGTACATTGCTTCATGTTGCCTTCAGTAGCTTCACTGTTGCATTTGTATCACTGGTTCATTGCACTGTTTCATGCATGCTCGACATTATGACTTGAGCTTTGTATATGAACTGTGTTGTCTTCATGCCTGACTTGATGTTTGTAAATTGTGATTTCATGCTTCATGCATGTACTCTGTTCATATGTTCTTGGTGGCATTTCTTTGGACTGCACTGCAGTATTCATTATGTTGGTCTATGTTGTCACTTGATCTTGTTGCTGTTGCTATGCAGTTGCTATGGTAGTTGCTTCTGTGCATATATATTGGACTTTTAATTTATGCTGCAGTCTGCAGTTGCACATTGCTGCTTGTAGCACTTGTATACTTGGTCGAGTCCATTTGCATTCTGCAGGCTTGTACTGTCCACTGCCCTGTAATCTTGAGTTGCAGTGAGTTCGACATTGTTGTTTACTTTACCACTGACTTGATGCTGCATACATGTTTGTTGCAGTCCCTTTTTGCTGTTGCTATCCACATTGAACTGCCTTTGATGCACTTTTGAACTTTGTTGCATTCATGTCTTCGACTGTTTGGTCTGAACTTGACGTTGCAGATTCTAGCTGTTGACTGCATCACCATATATCAATTGCTCGGGTTCTTTGCATACTTCATGACTGTACTGTTCTTGTTGAGTTGATATATTTGTGGTCTTCATTTGGTGATTTGCACTTGGTGCAGTTTCCATATTTGTGCTCGAGCTTGCATTCATTTGGGTTTGTGCAGTTTTCATATTTCCACTAATCATGCTTGTGATATTCATTTGGGTTTGTGTGTTGTCTCTGACCTGAGCTGTTGCCTTTCCATTCATTCATTAGTTTATTTGATCATTGAACTGGCTGTTGTAGTCGAGTTGTATTCATGTACACTACTGCCTTTGGTTTCATGTGCATTGAGTTTTGACCCTTTGTTGTTCATTTGGGCTGTTGGACTTGTTGTACATTGCATAGTGCATTGCCTTGTTTGTTGTGATTGTGCTTGCACACTTGCTATTTTTAACTGCGCACACGAGTTGGCGAGGCAGTGCACACGTGTATGAATGTACACGTGTGTATTGCAGCCACTTATGGTTACATGTCCCTGTAATATCTATATGCACGACTTTGTGATGAAAGCAATTGTGAATTATGACGAACAACCCAAATAACTGAGGCAAACCATATTTTCAAAAATCGTATTTTATTTTATATTGCAAAAATATTTCTTTTTCAATTTTACTGCGTTAGTGAATATTTTTGCAGATTGCTCAGATGCTGGATTTAAACTGGAATGCAGTTGAAGACAAAATACGAGTGTGAGTGATATGTAGTGAGGTTATCAATGTAAAAATATTTGTGATGTAATCGTGATGTAATCAAAAATGTATATGTATAGTGAGAGCATGAATTTGTACTATTCAAGATTGTAATAAATATTTGTTTGAATAAAATTTCTGTTTGAATTCAAAATCTGTGTAACTTGTTCTGTTTGAATTCAAATTCAAATTCTGTGTAATTTATTTTATTCAACAAATATTTATTTAATCTATGAAAAACAAAATAGTACATTACTAAATACATTTAAATGAATATATATGTTTATTATCATCAAACAAAAACATATAAGCGCATATTCAACAGACTCAAACCATCAGATCGACGATAAAAATTAATCCTAACATTCTGAGAACCGACGTTGCTCTATCAATAAATTGGGAAGGTCAAAACTACCAAGTCGACAGGGAAAATCGACTAAAACCGCCCGATTGACGAGGAAAATCGATCCATGCTTTCTAAGAACCGACGTTGCTTCGACAATGTAGGGAAGGCCCAACCGTCGAATTTACAAGGAAAATCAACTCAAACCATCGGATCAACGAGGAAAATAGATCACCACCTTCCTAAAAAAGGGTATTTCCCTAGCAACGTCTGAAAGGCCCAAATCCACTCGATCTATGGTTAAATCAACTCCTACATCCTAAAAATAGGCATTGTCCTAGAAGAATCAGCAAGTTTTGAACTACCAAGTCAACCGAAAAGTCGACTCGAATCTCTTGGAACTTGACATCCCTTAGAGATGGCAATGACAAAAAAAATTAACCGAGGCCCGAAGATTTGCAACATCAAGAAAAAATCCATGGAGTTGAGTGGTTCATGTGTAAATTTTCGAAGATAGAAACTAGTGCACGTCCGGGATCTCAACTCTGAATTTGGAAGAATTTGCAATGACGAAAGAAGATGGTGATATGTCTTTCCGATACATACATCCAAAATGACATTGGTTGTTGATGTTAACTTGGGAGAATTCAAAATGCAACCAAGGAATTAGCATCATTAAAAATATAGTGCTTTGAATAAAGCAGCAAAAGTCATTAGTTCCTGGAGATAGGAACTATAGTGAAAACTAGACTGGAGGCAGTCGAACGAATTACTCAGGGAATCTAGTATCTCCTCGATGCTTGAAATCTAGCATACAGCCTTATGGACAGAGGTACATTCGGTGACACTCTATCGAAACGAACTCAATTGAGCTCGAATAAAAATAGCCATAGAATTTGGCTAAACTTACAATACTTGTTATGCTAATTAGAGTATTATGGTAGCCAAAAACAGAGTTAAGCAACAGAATATACTAAAGCAATTAAAGGAATATTGTTTACATGCACAAAGTTGCAGTAAGTAAACATATTGCGTAGAAATAGAAGTATATAATACATAAAATTGTAGCAATCATGTTATGTACATAAGTAGTGAAGCATAATCATGCACAATACATAAAACACTGAAAAATACACATAAGAGAGATTACAAAGTAAAAGCTAATCTTTCATTACTTATATTTTTAATGTACAAATAAACAGCGAGGGATGTACCTGTACAATCTGGGCCTGTTTAATGCAAAATGACAAAAAATACAGAATTGATCAGAAAAACACAAAAAAACAAATGACTTGGCTATCTTATCCTACCAGGCCTTCTACTTCTGCCTAGGCTTCCCTTACCAGTCTTACTCATATAGGTCTTGAGCTTTTCCCCCTTTGGGTTCCCCACCAGGGAGAATGTTGCCTTTCGAGTGAAAGGACCCTTCATCACTAGTAAAACTAGGGTCCTTGGACATGTAGTAGGGTCATCAACATGCAATGGTGGCCTGATCTTTAAAGTAGGACCTTTTTGCTAGGGACTAGTCAGCTTTGAATCTGAGGCATGGTGATCAAAGACTCTTTTTTCACTTGAATTTTCTCCATTCCTTAAGCCTTGGTCATTATTTCGCGCTCGATCGGGTAAAAAGCGCCAGTGATAAAAACATCCTCCTCTTGAGTGAAAAATATATACTCCAGGCTCTCTAAAGCGGCGATCTTCTCAGAGTCTATACCCAAGCAGGAACTGGAAACATGAGCAGATTCAAAAAAACCTGCAGAGATGGTTGTTGACATGATAAAAAATACTTCAATCCCTCAACCATGCATGGCTAAAGGCTGAGGAGGCAACTGAGGTTGACCTATAAGTTGGTAAATAGAGTGATACAGTTTAATGATGAATCCTTATGAGAATTGAAACTTCTCGAAAAATGGAGATATAATAGATATACCTGAAGAAGTATCATGCTAGGATATGATGAATTCACATTCTTCAGTCTCAAGCTCCGTAGGCTTGACCACGATGGAAGGAACATATTGTTCATGGGGAGTACCAATGAACAAGGCTAAAAGAACGCAAGTAGTTGTGGAGTTAACTCCCATTAAAGTAGGAATGATTGCTGTTGTGGATAACTTCAGTCTATATTCTAAGTTAATATACTTTGGAATCTAGTGAAAGATAGAATGACAAAACTCCCATTGGACAAAAACCAAAATATTGCTGCTAGGAGTTAACTCCCATTGAAGTCAACGGAAGATAGAATGACAAAACGAACACGAAAAAAATGGAAACTTTGGAAGCACACTTAGAAGAGGAAAAGAACAACTCGGGAAATTTTCACCCAAAATGGAGCTAAGGAAATAACTTGACACCGAGTTATTTTGCTTGGTACTGAATTATTTTCCTCTATCCAATCACTTTTCAATCCTCATATACCTCATACCTTACTCTATCTAGTCATTATCAAGTGGTTTTCTTGGAGTTTGGATGACTAATTCCAAGGGTTGAAGAGAAGAAAGCCAAGAAAGCCCGGTAACTCAAGCGATAATGGAGCGCTCACTAGAATCAACCAATAATCAAAGAAAAGAGCATGAAACGCATAAACCAGAGGATAAGAGAGCAGTGTAAAATGTTGAAGTGATTTCCACTTAAGTAAATAACTAGGAACCCAGTTAAATGACTTGGTATATAGTTATTTATTCAACTCGGTTGCCTCTGAGTTCTCTTGTGTGATCTTGGGCCGATATTTGGACTCTACTGCAAGTATGCTTCTGACCCAATATATATGTTTCCTTACAAATAATATCCATAATGCAATCAAAATAGGATCTTCTCCATGCTCTTTCTTCTTCACTTTGGATCTGAAATTCTATTGCTCTTCATCATCTTCCTCCACACAATAGTCATTAAGGCAGCTTTTCTTCATAGTTCTAGGCCTAAGAACTTGTCAACTACTTGTACATATGACTTTAATTTGCCGTAATCACTTACAGATTATCTCCAATCCACAATCGATAAAACTATAAAGTGGACATAGGTCAAAGATTGCCGAACCACTACGTCTCCCTATTCTTTTTTGTTTTACTTTCAATACTATCAACTAGATCTAGGTCCTATAGTTTCCCTACAACTCATTGTTGGGTTTGATCCATTTTTATCATCAACATCCTACATCAGTACAATGTATACACAACTACTGGTCCCTCGTGAAGGGCATACGTCTATTGTGTAACATTATTAATCTCACATCCCAAACCATACTAATGATCATGCCATTGTAATTAACTTAAATGTTGAACTAGACCCAATAATCCACACATGTTATAAATGCATTCTTAAGGTCGTATAATTTCAACTGGAAAATTATTATGCTCCTAAGTTTTGATTATTAGTATTCATTTAGTTACCAAGAAATTACTTCTATTTCATTAATGTCAATAAATTTCATTAATGGACGACAGTTGGACAGATTTGAACCGGGACTAAATCGAAGTATAACATGCATGAAGCCACTAGCCTGGCCCTGCAAAGTTATATCTCGAGTTTGAAATTTATTGAAGTTTATATACACAAGCCATGGATGAAACAATGATTTGTTTAGATTGGCCATAGAACGATCAAGGAAATAGTATAAGTCAACGGAGAGCACTCAACATCTTGAGATCCATAAAGCAAATTCGTGTGAAACTTTCAGGGCTTCAACAATACGACGAGGAGAGCATACCATAATGATCGTGTATCCCAAAGTGGTTGGGGAAGGTAGCTCGATCAATGTTTACCAACCGTTATTAGAGGATTCAACATAACGATCGACGAATTTCAGTCTATATTCTAACTTTGATCAGGATCGATCCATATTTCATAATTTACAACTCAAAATGATCTCATATTTTAGGAACAACATAAAGAAGCACGTGGGACCCCCCAACGTTGATTGTGAGTTGATTGGAGTAAATAAAAAGGACCAGCCATATGTATATCGGTTGTTATTGATCATCAAATTGACACGGCCGATCGATCTGGTGGGCCCTTCTGGACTTAGAGAGCTCTCTTGCAAAGTTTCAACCCGATCCATGCTTGCCTTCAGCTATAAATACAGCAAGCGTAGCTTTAGAAGAGAGGGCTCTTCTTCTTCTTCTTCTTCTTCTTCTTCTGCTCTGGAGGCTTTGCCATTTTTATTCTTGAATCTTGTATTAATGGATCCTAGAAAATCCAAATATTCTTATCATTACAATCCAATGAAAGATTAATAAAGTGTGAAGTGGATGTAGGCCAAGCTTGCCGAACCACTATAAAAATTTTTGTGTTCATTTACTTATTCTGCTTTGTTTTCAGTTTCATTCATTATTTATTCTCCATGGTATTCTATAGATGTTGATGCCCATTTTTGGCGTCAACATTTTGATGTTTTATTGAGAAAAGAATTCTCAGCTCGATTGGATCTCATCTTCTACTGGTGAACTTTCATGTTCATGAGATAGATCCATCTTCTGATCGACAAATTTCCTAGTCTACTCAGATTTGAATGAGATCTAGATGGAAACTATGGTGGAAGTGCAGGAAAGCCAAGTCTACCTCCCTTTTAGAAGAAGGAAATCATCAGCTTCGTAGCCAGTTAGTTGGATGTTTGATGAAAGTGCATACATGTTTAATTTCTGAAGGACATGTAAGCGATCTCCTATCGACCACGACCCAAGCACACTCAATGAACGATTGTTCGTCACAGATCCAGACGCCTATTATCTTGAACAATTGTCCCCTGCAGTGGCTCACATTAGTTGTTCCAATAGCTTGGATTTGGCCATCTCCTCCTCTGCACGATCATTTTCACCAACCACCCTTATACAATCGTTTTAGTACAATCATTCCAATTATGCCCCTCACTAATTGATTATATATGATGTTTTAATATGATCGTTTTTGTACCATCATTCTAATAGCCCACCCAATACGGTCGTTCCACTCTCATCCTGATAATCGACCATTTTCTATTAGGCTATCCACCAATGAACGATGGAATGATTTTGCTCCTATATGATCGTTCTAGTTCGATTATTCAAAGGCCATGTAGCATAACCGATTGTTTTTATTTACATATCTGCCCGATGCTTTGAGATCGATCCAACAACGGTTGGAACTTCATTCACTTTTCTAAATTGACAGTTTTAGGATCTTCTTGAACGAAATGCTTCAAGTTTTTGAAGGATGGGGATTGTGTGTTTGATCCTTATGGAGAGGCATGCATGAATGAGTAGCGTGTGAATTTTGACGTATACAAAGGCAAATAAGATTTTGGAACCCCGGCTGGGACCTGAAGCAGGGCCCGAGTAAGACAAAATTTTTACCAAAGTAAATTCTAAAGAAACCCCCAGTGCCAATTATCAGTCCTTCGAATTTTTAAAGTGATCCAATGGCTGACCCTAAGCGATCTAATGATTAACTCCAAGTGATTATCAGATTCCCTCGGGTTTGAGCCTAAGTGATTTACCACTACCCATCAATTCCGGTCCATCTCGCTTTGCGTTTATCTTGGACATGCATATGTTATTCGCAAGCATAAAAAATAATTGTGGCCTGGGAGTGTACCGGTTCGACGATGACAGAGACATCCTAGCCCTATCAATAAAGAACTTTGATTATCAAATGGACCACTGACGGTCGATATCCTGCTAAAAGGAGCCTGATGCAAAGTGGGATAGCGAGTGCACAATTCTGCTTCACTTATCAATGAGATTTATTTTGATCTTCTTTTAATTAATTTATCATAATTTCAATCCTAATTATCTTGTCAATTATGACCAACTTGAACTAAACCACATGCATACAATGCAGGTAACCAAGTGCCTAGAGTTGGACTCCGACCAATCTCCACAGATCATGACAGAACCTATGGAGTTTTTATCTAGGAGAGCACAATTCGATCGTTCCTCAAGTACCATATGCCCCTTATTTAGGACATCGAGACACGAAACAAAAACTTGACAAGGTCAGAATCCAATAGAACATGGACGCCGCTGACCATTCATCTAGCAACCTTCATGTTAGACTTGAAGTAGCTGTGATTGACTTCCTCCTTATCAACTAGAGATTTCAGCAAATGGACACGATTGCAGCCTAAAACGGATGCGATTTAACTATCTTCTTAATAACTCATTGCGTCCGCTTGATAGAAAAAATACAAAGCAAATCGTGCAAGACTTGATTATCCAACCCCAGCATGGATGTGATCCAACCATCCATCACTTACCTCATTCCTTGGCATGAATAGAAGAGCTACAATTACCAAGTAGGTAAGAATGACTGTCTGTTTGCCTAGTTTCATCCTGAATGCTGGGGAAAATCCCACTCCATGAATGAATATGGCTCGACTGTCCCTTCGACAACTTTTACCTCGATGTGGTAAATGAAGTATAAATCAAAGGACGGAAACACGACTGCTCACGAGAAAAACTCTAAGTCCCCATGAGAAAAACTCTAAGTTCCCCATTCGCGGGCTAGAATATAAACCCTTTGGTGGAAAAATGATCGATACAGGTGGAAATACGATCGCATACAAGAAAACTCTAAGTTCACATGGATTGTGGGCTGGAGTATAAACCATTTGGCAGAGAAACGACCGCCACGGGCGGAAACACGACTGCCCACGAGAAAAACTCTAAGTCCTTGGACTGCGGACTAGAGTATAAACCATTCAGAAAAATGACTACCACGGTGAAACCACCACTGCACACGAGAAAAACTCTAAGTCCTTGGACCGTGGGATAGAGTATAAGTCATTTGGCATAAAAATGATAGCCACGACCAAAAACACGACTACCCACGACAAAACTCTAAATCCTTGAATTGCGACCTAGAGTATAAACCATTTGGCCAAAAAACGACTGCCACGGACCGAAACACGACTGCCTACAATAAAACTCTAAGTCCCCTGACTACAGGCAAGTATAAGCCATATTCTGGAAAAATGACTGCCACAGACGGAAAAATGACCGACCACAAGAAAACTCTAAGCTCCCAGAGTGCGGACTGGATTATAAACAATTGGCAGGAATCCAATTTCCCATAGGAAACTCTAAGTCCTCGGAGTGCAGACTAAAATATGAGCACAAATCGAGTATAAACCGGCCAATCATGGAATGACTCAAAGTCCCAAAAGTGCGGACTGTGTTGCAAACTCCAGCGATAGATGAGTGGAATTGACCATTTTCAATTCCAGTAATTTCAACGTGAAATCAACAGGAGAAACATAGACTGTTAAAGACCAAAATACGCGCGACTCAGTTTTCTATCCACAAGCCCGATCCCATGATTCGACGAAAAAGAGCATAAAGATGAAGAAAATATAACCTATCTTCTTACTTATTAATGTATACCCTGGACTTGGGAGCACGAGATAGAAACACGACGGATGCTAATCGACTATTCATTGATCAACTTTAAACCTTTTAGAAATTATGTGGGAGTATGAGCACGATTGGGACGAGACTTGACAGTCCACGCAGTACATTTATCGACCCGAATACATAGGATAGAAGTGTGATTGTTCAAGAAACGACTATGATGGCTTAACACTAACTCATATCTGGTGTTTACAATGACTTAAGGCCATGATAGCAAAGAGGCCTTGGAATGGATTAATCAAATCATATTTTGATTCAAAAAACAGCAAGTCACAAGTACATAAAATGAGGAATGCTACAGTTTAGATATTTAAACAAGTAAATGCAGAAATCATACATAAGAACAAAAGAATTTTTATTTACATGAAATCGATCATGCAAATACAATACAAAATTGAAGGGCCATGCCCAAACAAATACAATCAATAAAAAGAGAAATAGTTATTTGAATTATCTGCATGTCCGAAGATCACTCTTTAGATTTTTATCCCTCTTTCGCTTCTTCGGAGTGGCTCCCTCTGAACTATTGCTTGCCTCCTCTTCAATCCTTTGTCGAAGGATTTTCTCCAGTTGTATGGACCGAGGTGATATCGTTTTTGGAAGTAGAAGGAATGAGGGCATCCTCAACACCAGGAGTATGAGGAACATCTTCTGAAGGAATCATCCCTTCTGAAGGGATCGTCTAAAGTGGGGAAGGTATTGGTTCATCTGGGACCGATTCAACTATCTCTCCCTTCACTTTTCTTTTTTTGAGCTCCTCTCGTTCAATCCTCTCTTACATATTGGGCCCACTAGTGGGATCGAAGGAGCCTGTTATAACCACTTCTGCATCGAAAGGGATTTCATGGTGCGAGTCACCTCCCTCCTTGAATAGCGCCTCTATAAGTTGGTCATCAAAGACAAAGGCTTCATCGTGAGCACCTTGAGAGGTGGCCAAAGGCTTAACTATAATAGACCCTGTCGCGGCCGCCAGCGACTCCAACTGAAGCACTTATGGAGGGAGAGAAGCGACGCTTGAAGGATCCAAAACTAAGAAAAAACAGGCAAAAAGATTTGAAATGTCAATCGATAACAGCCCAACTTTATGAGAGAAGGGAAAAGTCGACGAAATAACTTCTTCGGTGCGAAATCCAGGTTGAGTTGAAGCGTCTTCAAAATTGTGCTCAAGAATTAGAGATAGGCATGGTCTGTCCGGATCTTACCCAGGAATAGTTGAGGAGCTCGTCGTAGAGCTAGCCATGACTTGAGACACCGGCATCAATTCATTTGCGGTGCCAGAGTGCGTCGATCCGATCCCCCACCTACCTCATGTGAAGAAGTAACTATGAATTATTTTATAATGGAAGTTTGAATGTCATGTAATATCTTGGGTTCATCGCCCAGTAGCACTTCTCTTTCGAGTCTGGTTACATCGATATTCTCTGAGCCGTGAAGTCTTTTCTCCACCACGACAAGCAATTCTCAGGCATGATGAAGCTGGTAGGGGTAGTATTTGCTAAGCCATGCCAAATTATGATGTTTGAGAACATTGGCATTGTAAAGAATGAGAAGTAGGTCGAGCTCATTCATTAAATCTTCTCTTACCTTGTCTATGGTCATTTCTATCATGCGTTGAATGAGCATGTCGATGTCTTTAGATTTTTCAATTGCTTCATGTTTCTCAAGCCTGACACGAACCAACTATTCATAGGAATCTTAAGCGATCTTTTAAGCATCATCTTTTTCTTTAATCGAATATTCAACCTTGGCCTTGAGCTCAGCTAATTCCTTTAAAGCCGTAGACTCGTTGCTTTGAGCGGCGCCTCATTCGAGCGCTATTTCCTAGTTCAGATGATGCAGTACTTGAACCATATCAAGATGGCTAGTTTTTATATCCTCTTAGACTTTAAGATGATGTCAGCTTTTCCTTCGGCTTCAATTAGGGCAGTTCTAGAGGCCTTCATTTGTTTTATCAAAGCTTTGGTAATTCTCTTGTCCTAGGCCTCTTGTTGTTGTAGTTTCTCAATTTCTGCCGCACGCTCGAAGGAAAATTTTGACATTTTTTCTGCAGCCTTCATCCATTCTCGGTATTGCATGTGGATATCGGTGATGCAATCAATGGTCATTTTCTGAACGTCATCTGTAACCCTCTTCAGATTAAGAGGAAAGTAGAATCAATCATAGCATAAGTTTGGGAATTCATCTTGAAGTTGTGCCATACAAATATTTGATCAATTGGGAGATCTTCAGAAATAGTTTCAACCCCAGTACTTTCCTTGCCAAGCCTATGAACTGCAGTACGCTGGCCATGGCGGTGGCGATCGCTACCCTTTGAGACTTAGATGGGACCAAGGATCTTGGAGGCATTGGAACTGTAGAAGAGCCGTGAGGAGGATCGGTGGGCAGGTCCCTACGTTCAACTGTCCTTATAGGAATTTTCTAAGGAAGGGATCTCGATCTTAATCAATGAATATGCTGGCCAGGCCTGTCACTGTCAAATCTCTCTTGATAACCCTGATTACAACTGGGGCGATAGCTTGAGTCATAACACTCATGATTGCCGCGATAGGAGCCAGATCATGATCCAGATGATTGATGTTGTACATCCCACAGGTAATCAAACATGCTCCTCTTCCTCACCATCGTTCTTGCAAAGAAGAGTGAATATCAATCAACTTTGAGTATTAGGAAGTATAAGTTAAGTATAGTGCAGCGTTGAACGTGCAAGTGTGTGTAAGTGTCCTAGTGCAACCCCTGACAGACCAGGTGCAGGAGCTTTGCTCATCAGTATAACTACCCCTCCAAAAGTAGGGGTCTCTGAGCCAACTTTGATGGGAGACTTTGATCCTCCAATGCTCACATCAGTGAAATGATAAGCGCTGAGGTCATGTGGAATTGGTAGATTGGTCAGAGGATCTAATGGAAGATTCGTCGATGACTTATTTGGGCCGGAAAGGTGACTTCTTAGAGGCTTGTGTGCGAATGTTTTCCTTTTCCTTTTAACCATGGCTGGGGATTGAGAAACTTGTGAGAGCCTGACACCAACCTCCAGGTCTGGTCTATCATCATCGCTGCTATGAGCATCTTCACTATGTCTTCCAACGCTGATATCAATAGACTCTTGGATGCTCCTGACTGAGGACACCACGGGGCCGAATTGATTATCTGTTTGACCAGTAGCAGCCCATGATCTGATCCTAGCCGTCTGGGCGGCTTTACTGAGCCCTACACTGAGGCCCTCCTCTATTAAGCCAAAAGTGATGAGGCATTCATCTTTGAGAAAATATTCAATATTTCTATCTTCGGGTGGAGCGTTCTTTAAAATAGAGACCGCCTCTTCATAAATATCACCGCTAGGCCATGTAAAGGCACTATAAATGATTAACGTCATCAGAGTGTAACTTGGATGATGTTTTCCTATATTATTATGAAACTAATGGGTAACACTTACGCCTTTCTAGCAATTGTCAAGCGAATCCAGGCCGACAGCGAAAGAAGAACCATTCGCTTTTTGAAGGCACTTAATTTGTTCCAAGTGCCTGTCAAAATTTGTCATCTCTTCGTTGACTCAAG
Source organism: Allium cepa (assembly GCA_030765085.1). Classification (NCBI taxonomy): domain Eukaryota; kingdom Viridiplantae; phylum Streptophyta; class Magnoliopsida; order Asparagales; family Amaryllidaceae; genus Allium; species Allium cepa. The sequence continues at coordinate 230,308,347 of CM060941.1, forward strand.
GAATGTGAACGATAGACTACCTGTCTGCCATTTAAAAGTGAAAATAAATCGAATGTCTTCGATAATAGAGGGCCGGTGTAGAAAGTCCATGAATACCATATAAGTGCAGTTAAGGAGCGCTTAGCCGTTTGGATGGAATTATGCAGGAGCAATCCTTAGATTTTGTAAGATCCCCCGGATATATGAATTGAATGGTAGGATACATCCTGCCTAGCACATAAATTTGTTACATGCTGTGTACCTTCGGGAGGTCTGTGAGCCCTTCGTCTCGTAACGGAACCAACATATCACCAAAATGATTCCCATGCCTTGTGGAAATCCTTTGGAGAGTGTGTTCATTAATCTTTGAAGCTACGAAATCGGGAGGATTTTTGAGGATGATTGCATCCTCTAAAGTATCGGGAGCCAGTTCGATAACTTCCGCGGAAAGATGGGAACAATCTCGGAAAGATCAAGCTAGGAACCCTAGCCTTCTGGCTGTTCCAAATTATGACTAAGCGGCAGGCTATCGGACTCAGTTGCTGAACTAGACTCTACGTTGGAAGTGGTCCTATATAAAGAAGATCCAGCTAACATAATTATGGAGTGCCCGAAACACCTAGATTCCCTTGCTATCAAAATTAGTAAAAAATCATAATTAGAAAAAGCAACTTATACCCCTTAAGTGCATAGTCATGTAAATGTAGTGTGATAAAGTGTTGTTTGGTATAATTGTGAGTTATGAAAAGCTGAAGATAAGAAGAGGCAACAAGACTTAAAAATTTATTCAGAGAGATGCAACTTGAATTTCATAGACAATTGTTAGCCAACAAAATATGATTATTGTCTAAGTAACAGATGTGTTTAATATGATAGTTAAAGATCTTCACTCGTTACATTTTTTCTAAGGTTATCCACTATCGGTCAGGAGGTTTATATCATATGCAAGTCATTTACAAGCCCAAATGTTTGTTCAAGTATGAGAAACTGGAACTCATTGTTTAGTTCAAGTTAGTCCTTTTTTATTTAATTTTGTGAGCAAAGAGAACGATAGTTCATATGTGGGGTGGAGGCACCTAAATTAAATGTAAACCAATCGTTATAGTATTGTGTAGCTCGATCGTTCAAAGTATCCTAAATGCCAAACATTCTGGGATCATGTTATATGCCGAACGTTCTAAGAACATGTTGTATGCCAAACCTTCCATGAAGCAGCCTTAACCGATCGTCCTACCCACTGATCGTTCTTGCCCAAGCTATCATATCCAATCATTGGCAAAAAGTTTTCGAACTCCTTAATTTTTGAACCAGAACCTTACCAATCGTCAACAACTCCTCAATCTCCATACCTCATCTCCTTCAAAAAGCAACCGACTGTCTTAACAATTCGATCAAATCCCATCAAAGTGGTAAATTTCTCCATTCTACATGGCCGTAGATAAAGAAAAGCCAAAAGGATCCAGGTCAATTGTCATAGGTCTAAAATCGTTCTAAGAGTCACGTGGAAAATTCAGAAGATGTTTTAGCTAAGTGCGAGATCTAAAAGGGAAGGATTCAAAGTCAATTCGAAATCCAGGTATGGAGGAAGACGATGGTTGCTATGACGATCGATGGAAGAAAGGGGGAAGTGGTTTATCTCGTGTCTTCGTTTCAGGAGGAAGGTAAAGAGTAAAGTGAATGAAAAATTTCAAAGTCTCAGGCTTCATATGGAAAACATGTTTGGTCTATCGTTTTTGTTGTGAAGGGTTTGGCCGATCATTTAACACCTAAAAACAATGCCAATCCATCTCTGAATAATATGTTCACCGATCCGTTTATTAACCACCTACCAGCCATTCCACCATGCACCAATTCATCCCAGCCTTTATACCGATCGAACCTTTTTATCATGTATTTATACCTTAGAGCAATCATTTCACTACCTAATCTACGACGCTCAATTCCACGGTCGAAAATGGTTTGAAATTTAGATATATATAAGAAAAGTGAAAAATGATTAAGTGAATGAAAGATGCGGTGAACGAGAAGAGCAATGGTGAATGATCGTAGAAAATCGATTACAAACGCGAACATGCAGAATGTCGTGAAAAAAGGAAACGACCTGATGATGTTCAAATACGTCCGGGAGCCAATAATATAAACATGTATACATAGGAATAGTTTTAAAAGCTTAACCTTGTGAAATCAATAAAAATTGCAACCAAACCTGAAATTTTTGAGTTTGAGACTGGATCAGATAAAAGAGGGCTTACAGGTCCCGCTTGACCGAGTTTTTATACACAAATATAATACGATTTTGGATTTATACTATGATAGACAATAGAGGAATAGTAATCAATCAGGAAGCTAAATGGACTTCTTTACAGCAATTCATACACTTTTCGATTTAAAGCATGCCATGTTTCTCACAAGACATACTTTGGGGGAAAATATTGTCCCGCCTTTTGGCAAAACCGTTATATCATCAATTCGACCATAAAAGAATGGTCGATAGCTTGGAGAGTCGGTTACTTACAGTACTGTGGACGATAGTCGGACAGATTCAAACGAGGACCAAAGCGAAGTATAGTGTGCATGAAGCTGCAGCCTAGCCCCACTAAGTTATACCTCAAGTTTGAAATTGATTGAAGTTCATATACACAAGCTATAGATGAAACACCGATTTGTTTAGATTGGCCAGAGAACGATCAAGGAAATAGTACAAGTCAACGGAGAGCATTCAACATCTTGAGATCCATGAAGCCAGTTCATGTGAAACTTTCAGGGCTTCGAAAACACGGTGAGGGGAGCATACCGTAACGATCCTGCATTCCAAAGTGGTAGGGGAAGGTAGGCCGATCAATGTTCACCAATCATTATTGGAGGATTCCACATAATGATCAGCTAACTTTAGTGTATATTCCAGCTTTGCTCCGCATCAATCCAAATTTCACAATCTACAACTCAGAAAGATCCCATATTTTAGCACTCTTGAAAAGTTCAACCCAATCCATGCATGCCTTCGGCAATAAATACAACAAGCATAGCTTCAAAAGAGGGGGCTCTTCTTCTTCTTTCTGCTCCGGAGGCTCTGCCAATTTTATTCTTGAATCTTGCATTAATGGATCCTAGCTAATCCAAATATTCTTGCAATTGTAATCCAGTGAAAGATTAATAAGAGTGTGAAGTGGATGCATGATTGCCGAAGCACTATTAAAATCTGCGTGTTCATTTACTTCTTCTGCTTTGTTTTCAATTTCATTCATTGTTTATTCTCCATGAGATTCTACGGATGTTGATGCCCATTTTTGGCATCAACAAATACAGTTACCGCTTCTTTTCAATTAACATAATTAATTATCATTTATTGCTTCTTTCCTATTGATACAATTGGGTATTATTTATTGATTCCTTTATATTAATACAGTTAAGTATCATTTACTCCTTTTCTGTTAATGCCCATTTTAACTTGACTAATATAACTTCCCTAATTCTTTAATTCATTGTCGTATTAATGTGCAGCACTTATTATTTATCTCTATCTTATATTTAATCACATATATTTAATCTACAATGGGATTCCTACTGTTATCCCTATTTATAACACTTTAATGTTACATTTGGGGATTTCTGCATTTTAATGCATTGGAATTGTATCTTTCCCAAAGGAAAGTTATCCCTACAAATTCCCATAAATTATCTAAAAGAGGAATTGTGCTATGTTTGGAATTACAAGGAATTACCCTTTTGTTTTTATTGAAACAGACGGCACAAAATACAGTAAATATCACTATTTTGTCTCTTTTTTTTGCATATTCCTTATTATTTCAAATGACATGTTGTCGAATATAATTGTAAAGTCCGGCAACTTATAGAAATTCACATAGAACGTTCTTCATTCCAATGAATTAAAATATAAACTTAAATCCTAATCAAATTGAAACAATGTTCAATTCAAGTTTAATAACTTACAACATTCAAATAACAAAATATAGAATTAACATACAACCTTATTAATGTCTTATCTCATACTTTTAGGAACTACTTCCGCCCTTACATTCCAGATTTATGTGTATACAACATTTAACAAAATTATCAATCTATTAAATATGTAGGCAAGAATCTCAAGTTCATTTTATATACATTTAAACCTACGATTTCATAAGTTATATTTAGGCATAAAAGGAGAAAATTCACAATGATATAAATCCAATATAATGTAAAAACATATAATGTCCCACTCACCTTTAAGTTTTCAAATCTCCACATCCAAATTCATTCGCCTTATTTGACTCCCTTTCTTCTAGTCAAAATATGTATCCAAAGTGCATATATTTATTATAATTATAGATATAGGAAGAAATTTGAATTAATCATAGTTTTTTAAATTTAGATTTAGAATTTACCTCTTCTTCGCAGAATCGACCACCCATATTCTTCTTCGCTTTTATTTTCCTCTATTCTCCACACATACATTCACGCATATACAGTTATATATACATAATTTTTTATACAATTCCTAGAATTAGCGGAGAATAGAAAATGTTAGATCTACGCTCCTTGATTCAGAAAATATGTGATGAAATGTGAGGGACTAGGCCTGTATTTATAGGCTCAAGATTCAATTCTATCCATTAGATTTTAATCTATTAATTCTGGACAGTTAGGCCGAGGTTCATTCTCAGCCACCACAGCTTCTACCGGTCGACCGATCAATAAGGGTAATCGACCGCTAGGGGTTGACCGAGCCCTATACCGATGTCGATCAGTTAGCACTATTCAATTAACAAGATTGGTTTCCTTTGATAATTATTTCCTTTAATATATTAAGAATTGTTTTCGATTTCAAATCTTTAAATGTTAATAACTTTTTAGTTGAATTCTGATCATAGCACTTTATATGCGAAAGATGATCATAAAATCGCCATGCACACAACCGTGCAAGATTCATAGTCAAATTTTACATTTGTAAAAATTCTTTTTTGAGCTTTAATAATTATCTGTGAATTCTTTTTAATTAACCACTATTTAATTGCCAGGGTGTACCGGAGCGTTAGTAGTATGGAAATGAGTGTTGGAAATTCTACTAATCATAGGAAGAGAAATCTGAACATTGGGACTATGGAAAATGATGCCCATAAGCATCCAAGGAATATGAGGGCGAATGAGTGCATACCTATGAACAATACACTTGAAAACATGTACCTTGCCACACAAGGCATAGAAAGGTATAAAAAGCTGCTTACGAGAGAGACGACTGAGGTAGAAAAGTGCTTCAAAAACTATGTTGATTCCTTGAAACTCATGGGTATAACACAAATGAGTGTAGACATCTCAGAGATTTAGTAACAACCCGCACCACAGTGGGCCTGAATTTTTGCTAAATCAAAAATCTAAGTCCACTAAAGCATGGATCGTTTTTGGTATCCTACAAATAAAACAAAAGAATGCATATCATAGCTCTAACGAAATAACTTGCAGCGGAATAGTTGAAATATAATAGATCACTTAAGCACTGATCAAGATTTGATATTTCCAAAAATCAAATGTCCCTATCAACACCGTATAAGCCAAGCACCGGTACCTGCCCTTCTAACCATCCTATGGGTTGTAATGAGGAGGGTGTTAGAACAATGTTTCTGATTGGTAAATTATACATCTTATAGATAACACTATCATATGCTGATTATTTATTATCTCATGTTATGTCCGTTTACATTTTATTAGTCCCTCGACTCCGTGTATTAACCTTTCCCATCTACCTTCCGTAGATTTAAATCTATGTATGTGTGTATCCCATGGTCCCCTAATGGACCTAGATATTATCCCCACTAGTATCTCTCATTTAGCATCCCATCAGAATCGAATGCCTTATCATATTACGATCTCCTTACCGTATACCTCGAGGAAGTCCTATAGTGCTTACTAACTGCCATTCATACATTTCGTTGTACTTTTTGTGATTACCTTTCAGAAAATTCACCATATTCTCTATAGAGAGTTTCTAATTTGTCTGCTTCCTAACATGGACTCAGCTCCGCTAAGCACCCAATCTATGTTTTGAAGGAATCTTGCTATGGGTTAACTAGCTTTGCCCTAACAAACAACATCAAATAACTATGGCGATGCACGACCTAGGTGGTCCACCTGGTAGGCTATAGACGATGAACTGCTAGGTGTAACCCTATCCTTCCTGTTGACCGTTTCAGAATAATGAGGTTCTTGCCCTATGATAGCCCTACTCATAAAGTTGGTACTAAAACTCACTGCATAATGCACGATTTCTCTCATCATTAGTTTAGATTGCCTAATGCAATCAAGACAATACCCTCCTCTAAAATAAATTTTAACCCGACTCTCTATTCTGAGGGTACGCCTTCATCTATACGCAAGCGTATACTCTCCACGGGTCCTATGGTTGGATATGTCCCATATTTGTGTGGTGTTACAAAACAGTTGATAAACCCTTACGGCGAGCAGATTTCTGTTGTGCAACCCTGCCGAGCTTACATTCCAACCTACTGTAATGACCTTAATCATTTTCTTTATACAATTTATACACTAAATTATAATAATTCACAATCCGCCATAAATGCATATTCGAGGCTACTTATATACATATCTCTTACACACACACACACATACACACATACACACACAAACACACACACACACACATATATATATTCTCATTCTTTTACTTTCACTACATGTACAATTGTTATAGTTGACCATAGGTCTTTATTTTATTATGCATTTTACTTTTTTTCTTCAATTTCATTTACCACTTCTTTCTACCAAGTTCTTAATACATTGCCAATTCATTTATCAGTTCTATCTTCAATTTCAAATTATTCTTTATTTCTTCTTGCCTATTTCGCATACTTTTTTCTCTTTGTTTTCCATCTTATCGGGATTCTTATTTCATTCACATCTTGATGCCCAACTTTTAAGTTTACTTTATTTTAATATATTGGGACTGAATTTCTATCATATAAATGTTAACATGGTAATTTCCATATCTTATCCAAAGAGGAGATGTTTGTACGGTGTTTGTAATTACAAGGAATTATCTTTTTATTTCTTGAAATATACGGTACAAAATACAGTAACTACACCTGTTTTGTACCTCTCTTTCTTTATATATATATATATATATATCTATTCCTTGTCATTTCAAATGTCATACTTTTATTTCTTTTATACTTGATAATATATAGAAATCTACTTGCAATAATACAAAATTCCAGTGAACTAAAATATCACCAAAACCCCAAAACCAAAACAAGCTTTATTTTCAGTTCAATTCATAACCCGTCGAATAAATGTAAACTTCTAATCATTACATAGCACATTAAGATTTCATCAAATTCATATCCAACGTATAAATATAAATTTCTGATCACTATGTGAAATACTAAGATTTCATCAAATTCATATCTGACGTATAAATACCAATTCTAGTCATTACACAATTCATTATTTTCTTCCATATGCAATTTCCAAACTTGTGTTCGTAACAAGAAATATTTGATTCATCAGTTATAGATTGTATAGGCAAGTTTAAATCTCAACACCTCATTTAACAAGAATTTACTTACAAGTTAAATTCAATTTCTCAGGCATATAGGAATAGGTCTGTAATGATATAATTTAGTATTATATAAAACATATAATATTCCCACTCACCATTTTTACTGCACTCAAATCTCCTGATCTAATCTCTGTTATCTGTATTTCAATTTATGACTCCTTATTTGGATTTCAATCTAACATTTACATATAGATCTATTGGAATTTAGATTAGAGATAAGTTTTGGATTAATTTATCGATTGAAAATAGATTCATTGTTTACCTCTGATGTAGTGACTTGGTTTGAACCTATTTCTTCTTTTCGATTATCTATCATCTTTTATTCTTCGCTGTTACCCCGCCTTTTGGTCAAGGTTGGGATACCAAAAAATTGGCTAAAAAGGATGGATATCAGGCATGGAGATCGATTGGAAACAAGGCTATAATCGATACCGTCAAAAATGTTCCGAGCTCCAATCATGGTGGGAACAATTAAAGATAATGAACAAGGCTTGGGGAAGCTATGTTTCAAATTTCAAGTCAACCAGAGATCGTATGCTCGAGTTATGGATGGATCAACGTTAATGAAAATTCAGTTCGTGTCGATACATTCGTATCGATCGAAATGGATTCGGCCATTTACACTGGACCGATGGTTTCATATCGATCCATATGGACATGGATAAAGGATTTGCGCTTGGAACCTCACTTTGGACTAATGGATTTCGTATCGATGCAACACGCATCGATTGGATGGATATGGCAAGACATACTTTGTATCGATCAAAGCTTGGATCGATACGAAGGGAGCATGATTTGGATGGATACAAAGGCACGTGTTTCCTGGGGTGGCATTAGATCGATGCGAACAGTGTGGATACGAACATGGCATGAATCGATATGAAAGGCAAGTATTTAGAGATCGATATGAACAGAGGCATGGATACAAAATGATGGACACGAGGCAATGGAATCTGATGGTCACGAAGGCTCTGTACTTCGTATCGACGGATACTAAGGAAGCGGTCAAGGTGGAGCGAAGTATATGGATCAGAGCGCATGAAGTTCGGATCGATGTGAAAGCTACGGCTATGGAAATGGGAACTGATGGATACGTAGACGATGGATGCGAATTATTGTGGATATGAAGGTGATCGATGTTAATCGATCGATACGAAGATGTATCGATACGAATTAGTATCGATACGAACTCAGCGGCATACAAAAAAAACAACACTTGCATCGATCATAACTCAATATCTACAACTCCAAATGCTATGAAATTTTCACAGAAGCTTGCTTATGCACTTGAGAATGTTCATGATCGATCTCAACTCAATTGGAGCCAATTGGAATCGATATGAATTATGCTTGGATCGATCCCAAATCACTATGGTTCGATCTAGTGGGCCCATCTATGCAAGAGGAGGCATTCCACGTTTTAGGTAGATATTTTCGGATCTACACCTATAAATAGCGGTATGGAAACTAAAAAGAGGATCTTCTTCCTTTCTCCTAGGCGAAACTCTAACATTTTTTCCATTGATTTTCAAAGGCTTGTAACTATAATTACAGCATAATAGGAGTAAAAGGATTGATTCAAAGTGGATGTATGCCGGAGATAGCCAAACCACTATAAATTTGGTGTTCTTTCTTGCTTTCTTACATTTTTAACTTTGCTATTTCTTCATTTTTGTTCTCCACTTAATCCGGATCTGTGTGTGGATATTGAGGATCTGTATACATACACTGGTGCTTTCATTATTTCTGGGGTTTGTGACCAATTTTGGCGCAAACATTAGCCAAAGTGTATATGTGCAAATTAAACCTATTTCTATGAAATCTAGAATTTTGAAGTAGAAGAGAAAGTGATAGAGCTTCTGCGCTCAATAGAAAATTATGTGTCAGAAGTGAAGCCCTGGGTTTATATTTATAGAGGTTCAAATAGTTCTAACTGTCGGATCAAACATATATTTATAGGGTTGACCGCTAACAGTTGACCTGGGAAATAACGGGTCAACCTATGTACATTTTAAATGATGATTTGTTTTGTTCTTTGATTTTGTTAATTTCTTTCCTCGGTTCAATTCATCCTGTGTATTTATTTCCTTCGTTAATAGATCCTATTCAATTCTTTCTCTTTTCACAAATTCTCTAAGATATTTAATTTAATCTTAACATTTATTAACATCCAATCTTACCAATTAGCATTAATTGATTTTGTTTCCATATTTACATATACAGTTATTTCTGACGCTAAAATTTCAAACGTTATTGACTTTTTTTAAACTCCGATTGGAAAATATTATGTATGATAGTTGATCAAAAAACGCCATGAATACAATGATGCAAATGTCGTAACCAAATTCTGACATTTGCAAAAATTCTATTTTTCACTGTCTATTGTTTATTAATTAATTTCTTTTTAATTAGTTAACACAAAAACGTGGGATATTACATTCTCTCCCCTTTGAAAGTATTTCGTTCCCAAAATTCCTTAGAGGTTTGATTATGCAACCTATCGCACATCCATTCTAAACTAACAAATCATAAGTGTGCAAAGAATTTTGTAATAAATCGTGTAAGGTGCACAGTGTATCACAACATATATGATATGCAAACTAAGCAATTCTAAATTGGCGCCTCCTATATGAATACATCCTTCAATTGTTTTTTTTTTGAAAATATGGTGTAAACTTCTTAAATATACTGGAAGTTTTACACGTATGCAACCCTTGAAAATCAAAACTCAATTTCACATCCAACTTTTTCCCACACTATGAATAGAAGTATAGTTTAACCAATTTCGCATCTAATACCTACCATGAAAAACCCTAACACATTATTGCTAATATCCAATTTTAGAAAAATTCAGTTTTCTAAACCTATCTTCTTATGCTAGGAAAGGGGCTAGATGGAATATTCCACATTTCCATCCTCTACCTATGTACCCCTTTCCCCTATATCATATAATCTTCTCTTTTACCTCCATTCTTTTTTCAAATTTTCCAACTACAGTTTGCATAAGTCAATTTCTTTTTAAGTTTTTAAAACGGAGTTTATTTCAAAAATCAATTTTTGATTATTAACAAGATATGAAGAAAGTGATTCCCTAATTATAACAGCTTCCCCTCTTATTTATAACCGTGTTTTATTTTATTGTCATCTTTGCAGCATAGTAAAATCCTTACTGACCAACCTGTCAACTATTCCCCAATGCCTAGTATATGAAATTTCCAAAATTTGAAAATAAATTTCAATTCAAAAATATTTTTATACCACTTTCTAAAAATTCATAAAAATTTAAACTTAAAAACTTTCAAAATATTTTGCAAAGATATTTTCATATTTCAAAAGTGTACATATATATAGGTTTTCAAACTACAAGTTTCCACATCCCAAGAAATCAAAGTTTAGCCAACAACCCAATGTCCATAGTGGGCTTCTCGTAATTTACTTGGCGAATTTTGAGTTCCAGAAACTTTTCTTTTATTTACTATAGAAACCAGCAACCAAGTGCAATTATAAATTTCAGCCTTTGAGGTATAGGGGCATTGACCTTAACATTCCTCTCTGTCCTCCGCTTGCTGAAATTTATCAATCTTATTTTATTTCCGTTTTAGTAGTCAATAAATTTTATTAATTTATTTCTTAACTTCTAATCTCTGCAATTTTCTTTTCTTCTACATTAGTTAGCTATCTTTTCTGAAATTTCCTTATGTTTATTATTTTCCCATAACATTGCGGTCCACATTGAAAACAAGACAAAAAGAACATTTCCTATAATATCATATGCACTTTTACCCATAATAACGATAACTAATGCTTACAACCCAACCTAAATAGAACAACTACTGGAAGTTACCATTAACCAACACCAATGATGTTATGAGCTTGTCACTTCATACTCAAATTGAATGGACCTTCCAACCCGCCATCCTTCTACAATCCTCATATCTGAACTTTCCTTTATTGCTTCTAGTGGATAAGGCCTATTTATTTCTTCCATCAACATATCCGGTTATGGAATTTGCGGTGCCTCCCCTCACTGGATAATAAATACAAACTATGCCCATCTTGAATAACCCATTGGAATTTATCTTTATGGAATAACTTCTCCAACTTTTGTCTTGCCTTCCTTAACTTGAGTTTATCAATGTCCTCTTTGTGAGTTTACCATCTCCTTTTAACCAAAATCTTTAATGGTTTTCCCAAATCTTAATATTTACTTTCTTCATCCTTTACCCGCATACGAGAATACAATAGAACTCATAGAAGCCGAGAATACACTAGAACTCATAGAAGCGTGGTTTAATACAATTATCGTTTCTTTACGGGTTCTTCATATGGTTTGCACATGTGACCAACAAAATATTCCTAGATTCTTATCATTATCCTTTACACTCTATGTACCGATCCATAATTCAGTCATTCGAATTTGGGATATTTAATTGATTTTGAATATTCACAAGTTAATTTTATAAGTTGAATAACTTATATTACGAATATTTGGATTTAATTGGATATTTATTAATTTAATATATGAAATTGCTGAAATAATTGGAATTTGATTTTAATGCGAATGAAAATGAACTATAATATAGAATTAAATTCTATTTGAATTATAATGATGTTAGAGAACTTTTGAAATTGAATTAAAAGTTAAATTACAGAAATTGAATATTTTAATATATAATTAACGCGTCAAAATAGTCATTTTTCAAACAGTCTCGGATTTTGATGAAACTAGTTTCATTGGATCCGTAATGTTATATTATTATAGATTTTCAAAATTTCATGTCAATCGGATTTAGGTTTCGTTGTGACAAGATGAAAGGTGTAAAAATTCATTGAAGTAAATTTTAAATTTAAATAAGTCGATTCGAAAACCTATCTTCTAAATACGATCGAATTGGCTCTCGATATATATTCCATTATGTTCGGAATAAGGATAAAACATTATAAATGCCAGGTGGCATGCTTCATTTTGAGTTCAAAAAATTTCTCCATGAATAGTGTCATCAAATTTCTATAAAAGGCCACGTTTTTATTCATTTTGCCATAACCCTAAATAATCTAGGGCAGGCCACCGCTTTTATATTCAATGGCCGAAAAGCTCCTAGTTTCATCTCTCTTTTTCTCCAAATCCATCGACTATTACGAAAAGTCTTCAACTACAACATTGTAGAGCGTAACGAGACCTTTCAATCCAACGATGATGACGGATTTTAGAGCAAAAGATTGATGACAAATTGAGCTTGAACGTCCAGCATTCATTCACATTTTTCGAGGCAACAACGTGAGCAAGCTTGCCGAGCTCATGGGCAATGGTGGCTAATGCGTAGGCGCATGGAACGACGGCCTACAACATCGGAGATTTGAGCGTGCGTACATGGATTTGGAAGCACGACATTTGCCTGGGAGAAAGAATAGAGGGAACGACCGAGATCTTGTCTTCTAGAAGCAACAGGCACGATCGGTTTAAGGTTTTGAAATATAAAAGAAATTGTAGATTTGAATATATATAAATTCGTATAAACTTCTAAATGCCATAACTTCTTCATACGAGGTCCGTTTTCGACGATACAAATTGCGTTGGGTCTGTATTAACGAGCATTACATTCTAGAGCTAGTTTGGAGTTGATTGGAGCTAGTGTAAATTTTGAGTAAAATTAAATGCTTGTTTAATTTTATTCAAAATAAAACACTAGAACTGCTATTGAAATCAAAGTGAGTACAACTCACTCTTTCTTACTCACTGATATTTTTATATAAGTGAGAATAAATTTTATTTATGACGATTTATGATTTTTTGGATGATATATGATATATTATCTATATATTGATTGGTATTTGGATATATTCCTGTCTATTGGAGCAGATGAGACCTTATATATTCCCGTGTGTGAGCGAATGACCTTTTGTACGCGTGTCTGCCTTGAAGCGGACATTGTACACATATTCTAATATGTATATTTGTTGTAGGTAACAGGTTGGAGAGATCCAACTGGATTCCTCACCAATCTTGGTTTATTTACAAATATTGTGATATATGTTGTTATCATATAATATATGATATTCTGGATGCCGTGATTGATGTATTTAGTGCTGTTGCAACAATCGACCTATTTTTGATAATTTAAAAACGTTAAAGTGATGATTTCAATTTAAAAAGGATTTCCAAGTTATTTTGAAAATAGATGTTTTGTTCATTTTTGATTTGTTAAATAAATGAATTTATTCTGAATAAATAAAAGTTATAATTTTTATGTTATACAAATTATGATTTTTGTGAAATATAATCAGAATATGATTTTTGAAATATGAAGTTAACTATTTGGTAAAATAGTTTAAATTGGGATTTTTGAATTTATTATAAACGGTTTATATATAAGATTTATAAAATTGATAATTTAGAAATAAAAAATGATGGAATTATAAAGGAGTTTTATAAGTATTAAAATAAAGTATAAATGAATCTTATAAGTAAATAAGATTTATAGATGTATTAGTTGAGGAAATTATAAAAGAATGAATTTGTAAATAAGAGAATTATAAATATTTAACTTATAATTGGATTTTGGCATATAAACGAGGTAAATGAGTTTGGTTAATAAAGGGATTTTATATGTGGAAGTTTTTATAAAATATATAAATGAAATATATAAACTTTGTTTTATAATTTCAAAATTGACTTATTTTGATAAGTTAAATACGAAGCTTATGAAAGGAATTTCATCCACGATTTTGGACAATGGATAATCCTTAAAATAAATATGTAGGAATATTGAATTTGGTAAACGAAGTATATTAACGATTTTGGACAATGAATAATCTTTTAAAATTAAATGGATATTTTTGGAAAGTGATATTTAAATGGAGTTAATTGGTCAAAAGATGTTTTAAAATGTGTTAAGTATCGAATACATAGATTTCAACATTCATTGTTGAAATACACATTTTCAAGAATTAGGAAATGATGGACTATAACACGGTTGTTATAGTAAATAATTTCGAAAGAAGATGTTTTGCATTGTATATAGGATTTATATATCTATCAAATTTTCGTATCCCTATACTAGTGAATTTTGGGTGATAGTAACGATGTTTTACGCAACATTCGTTTTGAACCAAATAAATATGTTTAAGAGAATGTTTTCCTTAAAGAATAAAATACATACTTAATCCTGATTTAAGTATATGTATATTTCCTAAGTGTTGAAAATAAATTGATTTGTGAATTACTTATCATTGAATAAGTATGTGGAAATATTTCCAAAATTGAAATATTGAAATGGTTTTGAGAATATATCTTTTTTAAAGATAATTTGAAGCGAATATTTGGCAAATGGTTTAATTAATAAAAGATTAATTAAAATGGACTAGTAATTGCTTATGGTGCTAAATATTTGTTTGTTTACTTTGATAGTTAAATAACCGACTATCAAAATTTGACCATTTTAGTTCTTCGACTTGATGTGGGAACTATTTAGTCGTACACTTAATATGTAGCCTACTGTGTAGGATTGATTATCGTTTGTATTGAGGATGTTGATTTGTGTGATGCGGAGTATTACTCCAATCTATCGAGCTTTCTTCTTAGCCGAAAGATAGCAAATTGAAATTTGGAGACGTGATAAATCTATGAGACTTAGTTTCTGTGTAAGGTTAAGAAATGCTTTTGCATTGTTGGTGCGAAGAGACCGGGATCAGATTTATCTGAAAACTACTTCGGACCAATATTTATGCGACGATTGTGCAGGTTGGCTATTGATGACATTGATATTCAGATTTTCATAGCGAGGGACTGCTTGTTGATCGTTTGGGGTTAAATTCCAATTTACATCCAGTGGCATTAGTCTTTTTGCTATGAAATATCCAATGCAAGGACTATTCACTACTAATCCTAGGAATTTGCCGATAGGATGTGGTAGAAAAGTAACTTTTGTTTGCCCTATTCCTGGACAACTTGTATGGATGTTTATTTGACATTGCATTTCTATAGATTACGTACATTGGTTTTTACAAATGTACATCAGTGGTGGCGGAGAAGGCAACTTCTCTTGGCTTAACACCCTTCTTGAGACGTACGAGCTCCAGGGTTGTATTTTTGTAAAGGGCAAGTAATAGGCAAAGGAAATGGCCATGTGGCATTCAAATTGATGTGATATGAGATATGTCAAAGGTAATCGTTACCCCAGGCCTCATCAACCGAGAATGACCGAAACAGGGTTAGATGCAATAGGGCTAAGTGGGTCTCTCCCAAGTAGGATATGGCCATCCTCTTCTAGATATATCTTTACACGCTATGACGTCGTGTATCTAATTATTATGGTTTGTATGCTATGAATGCCCTTAGTAAAGGTCGGTAACGGCCGGAGGATGACATATTCGGCACTATCTAGTCATAGAGATGGGTCTGTCTTGTGTTAGTAGAGATTCCTTTGTGATGGTCCTCGAAGCATTCCTCTAGAGATGTACTGCCGGAAGGTAGTCCCTTCAACTGGTCATTCGTATGGAAATTCAAACTCCACTACGTACCTGCATTTTATTTGTAGAGCATAATAGCTGGAAGTTAATAATGGTAACAATTTCGGCTATTTTGAATATTATTTGTGCAATGGACATTGGTATAATATAAGAGGATTTGATATGAAATGCTTTAGTTATCGTAAGGTAAAAAAATGTCTGTGTTTATGTGTGGGCGTGTCTTACGACATACTTTTGTTTTAATAAAAGATAATTTGGTAATTTAATAAATTCAGTTAAGTGTGTTTCTCAAGCTGGTTTACTAGACTGATTCGGACAATCCTCGGGTCAGACCAAGTATATTTACAGGTTCAGTTTTGGTGCTTTTGGAGCTTTAGCAGGAGAGCTGGAGATCTTCATTTTCATATATACATATCTGTTTATTATCCGCTGCTTAGTTGTCTATATTATCGGCAATTGTGAGGACAGATTATTATAACTATTCAGGCTGATAATTATTGTTTGATTGTTATACTCTGCTTGATATATGTATATACAGTTTTGTTTTGTAAAGATCATTGATATGATATTATATGTTTCCTGCCGCGATGTAAGATTCCTTATTGTTCTGTTTTTTTGTATCTTCTCTCTTTCTTCTCTTCTTTTCGTTCTCCTAACTTTCCATTAGTTTGTGCTTTTTGGGTCAAACATGTGTGGTTTATTGTCGATTCAAATGGTACAGATTTGCGAGTCATCACGTGTGGTATCAAAGCTTAGATTTTGTATATTCCTAAGCTTTGATGTATACTCAGTATAGATAGTGATAGTAGCACCCTAGATTGAGTTTGAGTGTATTAAATATATGAGAGCGTATTTGTTAGTGATTATAAAAATATTTTATATTGTGTTTGCTTATCTGTTGAGTTATTTGTGAAATTTGGTCGGTATATGGGACGCCATGCTATCGATAGGGATTCCTAAACATTTAAACGAGGCAAGTCAACGTAGTATTATTTTAAATTGGGTAAATGAAATAATTTTACATCGACTATATTTTATATATAAAGGAAACATTTTTCAAAAATTACTAAAGTGTATATAAATTGATTGTTTGATTGTTTGAAAATGTAAACATATATATATATATACATACATAAATATATGTTAATAAAAAACTGGTCGAATAATCTAAATAAAAGCATGAATTGTAAAAGAATAAATTATATAAGCAAATGAATTACAATGTATGGAATCATAGTTAATATGATTTACAATTGTGAAATAATCTTATATATAAGAAATGAAACTACATGAGTATATTTATAAATATGAGTTATAAAAAAAAATGGATTTAAACTAAGAATGTGAGAATTTGAATCCTTTTGATTTTGAAAGTTATTTTTTATATAGTTAAAGAGGTTATATTGTTATAACTCTAAATAAGATAAATGAATTTGGAATGATCTTATATAAGTAAAGTAATATAGTGAAACTATATAAGTAAGATTTATAAATGTGATTTATGAATATGAAAAGGGAATTTTAAAGGAATATAAAGCACTGAATTATCTACTGCTGTTGGGAATAATAAGGATGATGACTGCAGCATCATCAGTGTCATTTTTGAGTTTCTATGTGATGGATTTGCTACCAATAGTAAATTGAAATTTAAGTTTTATTTTGGATAAACAAATTTGAATTAAAATCCAAATGGAAATTGATAAATATAAGTGAAATGAGTTTTCGATTTATAATATGAAATAAATTTTTAGCTTTGGTAAAGTTGAAATAAATTTGAGTTACATAATAAATATATGATTTGAAATTTAACTAAAGGAAGGTTAAATAAATTGAATTGGATTTTAACTGGATTATATAAGTTATTGAAATGGAAATTAAACTTAAAAGATAAGTGATTATATAACATGAATTTGTAATTTTAAATAAGTTGTATAACTTATAAAGTGGGAAAATATAAGTAAAACCAAATGTTAAAATGGTTAGACAATTTTGTTAAGAAAAACAAAATCTGAATTTGAATAGTGATATGAATTTGATTTAAGTAAAGTTAAATAAAATAGAATTCGAATTAAATTAGAAGTTAACTTAGGTTGTACAGTGAAAGTAATGTTGAATCAAGTTTATTCTGATAAATAAAATGAATATGCAAAGTAAAGATGAATAATAAGAAGTTAATGAACTAAAGTAGTTAAATGAATATAAACTTGAGTTATATAAGAAAATTCAACTTTAGCGACAAAATGAATTAGCACTAAAAATGTTGTTGTTAATAAGTTATTAATTAATAATAATATTGGAAGCGTTGTATAAAAATGTGAATATAGCAAATAATAGAATTCAATCTAAATTGAATATTAAACCAATTGAAAGTAAAAGTGATAAAACAAAATTGAAGGTAGACGAAGTAAATATAGATGTTGGAAGTAAAGTAAATAAATTTGGTTATGATTAGATATACATTGATTGTCACATGGATGATAGTTGATTGAATAGAAATTCATATGAAATGCAATTGATGAAATTGAAAGCTAAATAATTGAATCCCAATTGGAAGTAAGTGAATCTAAATAGAATTGAATTTGAATTTGATTTGGAAGTGAACAAATTTGAGTATGAATTAGTGAATGTAAACTAATTGAATTCGAATAAATGAATGATAGTAAAATCCAATGTTAATGAATCAAATGTGAATTAATTGAAAACCAATTTAGTGAATAATTAATGAGAATTGAATTTATATAGGTTTGGTTATGGATTGATTGGATAAATATTGGTTTGTTGGATGCTAGTAGGATGATAGTTGTTTGATGGTTGGATTTGTTGCTTTTGATTGCATTTTCTATATTGCCATATATATAGTAATTGTTTTGGTATATGTTGTATATTGATATTACTTTTCAAATATACATGTATCTCATTTGTTTATTGAAGTTTAGTAGGTGCGGATGGTGTATGCTTCACATTTGGAGCTTGCTTTCGCGCTATATTAGCCGTATATGCTCGCTAATAATATATAAGGTACATATCTTGGATTACATATCGTACTTTTACACTTTTTTCCCTACGGGATGCCTCATCCTCGAAGATTAGATGTATATTTGTGATATATATGTTGTGATCCTACTACGATCGAATCACGCAAAGGAGACGCTGGTGAAATTTTTTGAAAATTTCAGGAATTAGAAAAATTTTGAAAATAAATTTGATAAATAAAATTTTGATATTGAGTTAAAAGTTAAACGACATTAGTTGGTTTTGAAAATATAACCATGAATGAATTTGAAAACTTAAGAAAAGTCTTTATAAGAAGTTTAACTAATGGATTTTGGAAAAGTATAAAGGTTAAATGATGTTGATATCTAATTTGAACGAATTGTTTTTGAAAAGTTAATGGATTTTGTGACTTTTTCTTACTTGGTAATTTCAGAGATAAAATTCTTTTAAGTAGAGGAGATGTAACGACCCAGAATTTCAGTCATTCCAAATAAGATATTTAATTGATTTTAAATATTCATAAGTTAATTTTATAAGTCGAATAACTTATATTTCGAATATCTGGATTTGATTGGATAATTAAATTATTAATTTAATATTTGAAATTGTTGAAATAATTGGAATTTGATTTTAATGTGAATGAAAATGAACTATAATGTAGAATTAAATTCTATTTGAATTATAATGATGTTAGAGAACTTTTGAAATTGAATTAAAAGTTAAATTATAGAAATTGAATATTTTAATATTTAATTAACGCGTAAAAATAATCATTTTTCAAACAGTCTCTGATTTCGACGAAACTAGTTTCATTTGATCTGTAATGCTATATTATTGTAGGATTTCAAATTTTCTGTCAATCGGATTTACGGTTTACTCGTGGCAAGATGAAACGGTAGAAATTCTTTTAAGTAGATTTTAAACTTAAATAAGTCGATTTAAAAACCTATCTTCCAAATACGATCGAATTGGCTCTCGATATATATTACATTGTGTTTGAAATAGGGGTAAAACATTATAAATGACAGACGACATACTTCGTTTCAAGTCTGAAAAATTTCTGGATGAATAATGTCGTCAAATTTTTTATAAAAGGCCACATTTTTATTCATTTTGTCAAAACCCTAAATAAAATAGGGCAGGCCGCCACTTTTATATTCAATAGCCAAAAGGCTCCTAACTTATTTTGATAAGTTAAATATGAAGCTTATTAAAGGAATTTCATCCACGATTTTGGGCAGTGGATAATCCTTAAAATAAATGTGTAACAGTATTGGATTTGGTAAACGAAGTATATTCACGATTTTGGACAGTGAATAATCTTTTAAAATTAAATGGATATTTTTGGAAAGTGATATTTTAAATGGAGTTAATTGGTCTGAAGATGTTTTAAGATGTGTTGAGTATTAAATACATAGATTTCAACATTCATTGTTGAAATAAACATTTTCGAGAAATAAGAAAATGACGGACTATAACACGATTGTTATAATAAACGATTTTCGAAAGGAGATGTTTTGTATAGTATATAGGATTTATATATCCATCTAATTTTCGAATTCCTATACTAGTGAATTTTGGGTTGTCGTTATGATGTTTTACGCAACATTCGTTTTGACCCAAATAAATATGTTTAAAAGAACGTTTTCCTTAAAGAATAAAATATATACTTAATCCTGATTTAAGTATATGTAATATTTCCTAAGTGTTGAAAATAAATTGATTTGTGAGTTACTTATTATTAAATAAGTATATGAAAATGTTTTCCAATACTGAAATATTGAAATGGTTTTGAGAATATATCTTTTTTGAGACAATTTGAAGTGAATATTTAGCAAATGGTTTAATTAATAAAAGATTAATTAAAAGGGCCTAGTGATTGTTTATGATGCTAAATATTTGTTTTTTTGCTTTGATAGTTAAATAACCGACTATCAAAATTTGGCCAATTTAGTTCCTCGACTTGATATGGAAACTATTTAGTCGTACACTTAGTATGTAGCCTTCTGTGTAGGCTTGATTATCGTTTGTGTTGAGGATGTTGATTCGTGTAGTGCGAAGTATTACTCCAATCTGTCGAGCTTCCTTCTTGGCCGAAGGATAGCAAGTTGAAAGTTGGAGACGTGATAAGTCTATGAGACTTAGTTTCGGTGTGTGGTTAAGAAACGCATTTGCGTTGTTGGTGTGAAGAGACCGGGATCGGATTTATTTGAAAACCACTTCGAACCAACAGTTATGCAATGATTGTGCAGGTTGGTTATTGATGATATTGATATTTTGTTCATAGTGGGGGACTGCTTATTGATCGTTTAGGCTTAAAATCCTAATAAACATCCAGTAGCAGTAGTCTCTTCGTTATAAAATATCCAATGCAACGACTATTCACTACTAATCCTAGGGATTTCCCGACAGGATATAGTAAGAAAGTACCTTTGGTTTGTCTTGTTCCTGAACAACTTGTATGGACATATGTCTGACATTGCATTTCTGCAGATTACGTACATTGGTTTTTACAGACGTACAACAGTGGTGGTGGAGAAGACAACTTCTCTTAGCTTAACACCCTCCTTGAGACACAAGAGCTTTAAGGGTTTTATTTTTGTGAATGCCAATTAGTAGTCAACGGGAATGGACGTATGGCATTCAAAGCGATGTGATATGTGAAAGGAATCGTTACCTCAGGCATCATCAACTGGAAATGACCGAAATAAGGTTAGATTCAGTAATGCTAAATGGTTCGCTCCCAAATAGGATATAATCATCCTCTTCTAGATATATCTTTACACGCTATGACGTCGTGTATCTGATTATTGTGGTTTGTATGCTATGAGGGCCCTCCGTAAAGGTCGGTAACGACTGAAGGATGACATATTTGGTATATCTAGTTATAGAGGTGGACTGTCTTGCATTGGAAGCGGATCCTTTGTGATGGTCCTCGGTACATTCATCTAGAGATGTACTGGCGGAAGGTACTCCCTTCACCTGGTCATTTGTATGAAAATCCAAACTCCACTACTTACCTGCCATTTTATTTGTAGAGCCTAGTATGCTGGAATATAATAATGGTAACAATTTTGACTATTTTGAATATTATTGTGCAATAGACACTAGTATAATATAAGAGGATTTGATACGAAATGTTTTAGTTATCGCAAGGTAAAAACATGTCCGTGTTTATGTGTGGGCGTGTCTTACGAGATACTTTTGTTTTGATAAAGGAAAAGTCTGGTAATTTAGTAAATTCAGTTGAGTGTGTTTCTCACGCTGGTTTACCAAACTGATCCGGATGTTCTTCCCTTTCAATGCTCGGCTCAGACCGAGGATATTTACAGATTCCGTTTTGGTGCTTTTGGAGCTTCAGCAGGAGAGTTGGAGGTCTTCATTTTCGTATACAAGTATCTGTTTATTATCTGGTGCATAGTTGTTTATATTATCGGCAATTGTAAGGACAGATAATTATAACTGTCCAGGCTGATGATTATTGTTTGATTGTTATACTCTGATTGATGTATGTATATACAGTTTCTATTTTGCAAATATCATTGATATGATATTATACGTTTTCCGCTGCGATGTGAGATTCTGCATTATTCTGTTTTATTCTATCTTCTCTCTTTCTTCTCTTCTCGTCTTCTCCCTTCTTTTCTTTCTCCTAACTTTCCGTCAGTCTGTGTTTTTTGGGTCGAACATGTGTGATTTGTTGTCGATTCAAAGGATACGGATTTGCAAAGTCATCACACTCTACATGGTTCCTTATAACTTTTCCATGAGTAATCATTGCTACTTTCTTCATAGCCTTATCCTTTACCCTGTCTTTCCTAGGCACTAATTTCTATCTACTCCATACTTAAAATCCTGGTTTGGCCTTTACATTTTTTCTCCAAATTAGAAACTTCAAAACTTTTGAAACACTTAATCACAGAACCTTTGTCCTTAAACGCACAACTTAAATCTCTTTATTAAATCCAAAAATACTTGGTGTTTTAACCATTTAAAAATTTTAATTAATTTTTTTGAATTCATCATACTTATTACATTTAAAGTAAATTGTTAACAAATCAAAAGTTAAAAGTTCCTGTCTTTCTCTTTCAAATCAAAATTTCCTTTTTAAAGACCTTTTCACTTTTCTTTTATAAAAATTGGGATTTTTAATCCAAACTATTTATTAAAATTTTCTCCTTAAAACTTGTTCATTACATCAAACAATTCTTTTTTAATGCACTTATCAGTTTTTTCAAAGCATCTTTTATAAATCTTTAAACACTAAACTGGAGTAGATAAGAAAAAATTCACTATATTATTCTTTCTATCTCCACTTCCAATCTTTAGTGAAGTCTCTAATCTCATGAAAAGGAGATTTTTTAAAAGATACTTGAAGTGCAAACAATAACAGAGATTGTCCATTTTTCTTTATTCCGCCTTTTATTTCTTATGCTACTTCTAGTTAGATTACTAGCAAAATATCTTTTCATTACTTCCTGGATAATTTTTTTATTACTACATTTTTTTTATTATACTTAAGGATCCTATATTTTAATGCATTGGAACTACTTTCTCCATTAAAAAGGAATTGTTGATGCTAAAATTCTCTATGAATCACTTAATAGAGAATTTGTGTTTTGTGTGAAATTACAAGGAATTATACTTTATTTCCTTATTGACATAGATAGTACAAAGGGATTTCCATATTTTGTACATCTCTTTCTTTAAATTTACATTCCTTGTTATTTCAAATAAAACACCTTTATTTGTAACTTGATTGATTCATATAAACTTATATTGTTATCCCTTCTCTTTCGAATGAAGTAAATATTTCAAATTACAGCTTAATTATAATAAATCAAACCTCATTTATATTTATATTTCATAGCTTTTCTACTATTCAACTCCTCTACCTAAACTGCACTTATCCTAATTATTTTCCTCTTAATTTACTATTTTCTTAATTGAAACATTGCAATGAGTTCGCAGACCATTTTGTTTAAGGGTTCTAATTCTTCATTTCTGTACTATTTACCCATATTACAAACTTATACCACTTCTTATTGTCCACCCATAAAAATTTATTGACAGCTTAAAAATTTTCAATACGAAAAACCCATGAGCCATATTGCTCTACTATTTACTTTTAAAAGAAATTGCTTTCTACAAAATTTCCTTCATCAAAACTTTTAGATTTTTACAAATCTTTATTTCTATTAGAACTTTGTATTTACATTTTTCTTTCATTACAAAGAAACTGGCGAGCTAAATACGCTCTATCATTTTTCTCTCAAACAAATTGCTTTTATAAAACCATTTTATGGAAACTTTTCGGTTTAACATCCAACAAAACTTTTATTGTATAAATACTATTCCAAAATCCAATATCATATATTTTTCTCTAAAATCCAATATTTGCTTCTTTACTTTTCCAAATATATTAATTATTATATATTTTGTCTTAATTTTTAGAACTTTTTTATATTGGATTAAACTCCTAGTTTGATTTCTAACAATGAACATCTTTCCTTCAGTTAACTAACTTATTCCTTTCTCAATATTGAAATCCAATTACCAATTAGAAGTGACCATTTCACACCCTACTTTAGGAATTTCCACATCTCACACTATCTATAGCATATGGATTCTTATTTTTCCCTTATCTGGACCTATTATACCACATCAATTGGTAATCATAATGGGATCTACAATCATTGGTCTACTAAGGCCCAACAAGGGAGCTACGTACCGTCCAGCTTTAGGGAGTTTTCATATGTAACTATTTTATAGTTAGAATTATTAGGATTTAAAGGCTATTATATTTATAGGAAAAATTTAAATACATTCACTTAACATTTTATTAATTTTCAAGAATGACTAACCTAAGATCTGATACCAAATGTGACAATCTGCACCCCAATGGGCTAGAATTTTCAGCGAAACCCAAGTCCACCAAAGTACGAATCTTTGGTTTGATATCCTGCAAATAAAACAAATGAATGCATATCAGAGCTTTAACGAAATCATTTACAATGGAATAATAGGAACATAATAGATCATATAAGTACTGACCAAGATTTGATGCTTTCAAAAATCAAATGTCCTTTTCAGCACCGAGTAACCCAAGCACCAGTACCTGCTTCTAACTATCCTATGGGTTGAAATGAGGAGGGGTCAGAACAACATTTTGGTAACTGGTAAATTATACATCTTATAAATAACACTATCTTATACCAATTATTCGCTATCTCATATTATATCATATTGCATTTTATTATTGTCATGACTACATATCCGCGAATGCATCGTATCACGGTCTCATTACCATATAACTTGAAGAAGTACTATAATGCTTACTAAGGCCTTTCATACATTTCGCCATATCTTTTCAATGGCCGTTCATACATTTCACAATATTCTCTTTAGGGATTTTCTACTTTGTCTACTTCCTAATGTGTACTCGGCTCCACTAACCACCCCATCCATGTTTTGAAGTAATCTCGCTATAGATTAATTAGCCTTGCTCTAACAAACAACAACAAATAAATATGGCGGTGCATGACCCAAGGTGGCCCGCCATGGTAGGCTATTGACGAAGACCCTCTAGGTGTAACCTTATTCTTCCCGTTGATCGCTCGTGACTGATGACGTTCTTGCCTTATGATAGCCTTACCTTTAAATTTGGTACCGACACGTATTGCATAGGGCACGATCCGGCTCATCTTCCGTTTAGTGTAATCAAGGCAATACCCTCCTGTAAATTAAATTTGAAGCAGAATACTCTATACTGAGGGCACCCTTTCATCTACAAGTAATCATACACTCTCTACGGAACCTTTGGTTGGACATGTCCTATATCAATATGGTGTTATACAATAGCTGACAGCTCCTTACAATGGGCAAATTTCTATTGTGTAACCCTGCTGACCTTGCATTCCAATCTACTTGAATGACCTTCATCATTTTCTTTATATAATTTATACATTAAAGTATAATAATTCGCAACCCACCAAAAACACATATTCAAGGATGCTTATATACATATCTCTTATACATATTATTTTCTTCTCATTCTTACGTTATTTTACTTTCACTACCCTTCAATTCTTATAGTTGACCCTAGATCTTTATTTTATTATGTATTTTACTTTTCTTCTTCAAGTTGATCTACTGCTTCTTTCTATCAAGTTCTTAGTATAGTTTCCAATTGATTTATCAGTTCTATCTTCCATTTATATTCCCATATTATTCTCTATTTCTTCTTGCTTATTTTATATACTTTCTTTTTCTTTGTTTTCTATTTTATTGATATTCTTATTTCATTCAAATCTTAATGTTCAACTTGTAAAGTTTACTATATTTTAATACATTAGAACTAAACTACTATCATATAAATGTTAATACCGTAAATTTCTATATCTTATCCAAAGAGGAGATGTTTTTACGGTGTTTGTAATTATAAGGAATTATCTTTTTAATTTTTGAAATAGATGGTACGATAAATGGTAACTATAACTATTTTGTACATCTGTTTCTTTATATATATATATATATATATATATATATATATATTCCTTGCCATTTCAAATGTCAAAATTTTATTTATTTTAAACTTGATAATGTATATAAATCTACTTGCAACAATATAAATTCGAATGGACTAAAATACCACTAAAACCCCAAAATCAAAACACACTTTACTTTCAATTTAACTCATAGTCCGTCAAATAAATGTAAATTCCAAATCATTACGCAAAACATTAAGATTTCATTAAATTCATATCAAACATATAAATATAAATTTCTAATCATTATGCAATACATTAAGATTTCATCAAATTCATATCCAACATATAAATACCAATTCTAATAATTACGCAATTCATTATCATCTTTCATATGCAATTTCCAAACTTGCGTTCATAACAACAAGTGATTGATTCATCCATTATAGATTATATAGGCAAGTTTAAATCTCAGCATTTCATTTAACAAGAATTTACTTACAAATTAAATTAAATTTCTTAGGCATATAGGAATAGATCTACAATGATATTATCTAGTATTATATAAAACATATAACATTTCCACTAACCTTTTTAAGCACTCCCAAATCTCTAGATCTAATCCTTGTTGTTTGTATTTAAAATTTGGGACTCATTATTTGAATTTCCATATGTATATTTACGTACATATCTATTAGAATTTGAATTAGATGGAAGGGATTTAAATTAATTTATTAATGTAACGACTCGATATTTTCAACCATTCACATCCATTATAAGTGTATAGGTAGACACTCATGCCAGAATTGAATTGCTTAAAATACCGCGTTGTAATTAAAAATTTGGCAAATCTTAGAATATACAGTAAATAAAAATCACAGATCACAGACACAAAGTAATAATAATGCAGTGGAAGAAAAAAGAGATAGTAGTTCATGAAGCTACTATATAAAAATATTAGAGTTACATAAAATACAACAGAGGAAATAAAGTACAAAAGAAGTCTCACTTCATAGATGTCAACTAATACAAGAGCTGAAAGGAACAACAAATTTCAAAAGATAAACTTGACAAGTAGATAATCTCCAGCGATTCCAATCTCCAAAAAGTGGAAATCCAAATCTGTGAATAACTCAGGTTGATCCGAGCGTAAATAAAAATATAAACACTCGAGTCAGGACAAACATACTTATACAATGTAAACCAACTCAAGTGAACTATAGTAAAGGTACAAGTAACTTAGAAGATGCTTGAGACCGCCCATCCTCTAAGGATCCGTTAAACTATTTACTATGTAGTATATTGCGCTATATACAGTAGTGTCTAATCAGTAAAGTATAGTCATATAGAAAATAGCGTTAAGGGGATGGTGAAC
Organism: Allium cepa; assembly: GCA_030765085.1. NCBI lineage: Eukaryota > Viridiplantae > Streptophyta > Magnoliopsida > Asparagales > Amaryllidaceae > Allium > Allium cepa. The sequence goes on from CM060941.1 coordinate 230,336,224, forward strand.
CTTAACGCGGTCGGATCTTTGAAACCAAAATCGTAGTGGGCTCGATATAAGGATATGACACGGCACGCGAGGCAATGCCTGGGTGGATACACCGTTTGCACTCCCGGACCGGTGGTGACGGCAAGACAGCAGCTTCCGCCCACCTCGAACAATACCCCCGAATCAAAGTGGCGCCACCGAATCGAATCATAACAGTAATAGAATGTTTTCCGATGGAGCATGCTCGATGAAAGGGTGTGACCCTTTGTGTAGCCCGGTATAGCTCCTGTTTTAGTCATATATGCCAACTCACGGGAGTTGGGTCCACGTAATATACCTCGAGAACGTCGCCACCATCCTACTTCATTCTGGAATCTCCACCGCGTACACAGTTGTTAAAGTGGTTTTCGGTATTGGCCGGCTATAAGACAATATCCGATCCCGGTCTCTTTAACAACCAATCGTTATTATAACCCGTAGTTATAACCTTTTAAAACAATCTTTATACTTCAAAATAAAATATTATTTCTACCCAAATCTTTATCAAAATAAAGATTAAATCATTCCAAAATATCATATCTTTCGGATCTTCTTTTCAAATCATTTTAATATCAAAATATCATATCTTTCAAAACTCCATTTTCAAACCATTTTAATATATCAAAATAACATATGTTTTCAAAACCACATTTCAATCATTTAATATATCAAAATATCATAACTTTTTGAAACCACATTCATTTCAAATCATTATTCATTTTATTCAATTTAAAATATCATTTCAATCCATATTTCAAAACAGTATATATTCCAAAAATCATTTTTAATCATTAAAATGAAGTTATTATGTTTAATAATTAAATTATTAAATTTCCAAAATTTTCGACTTCCAAAGTTCATTTATTCACTTAAGTTTATCAAAGCAGTGAAAATTCACTTTTCGTGGCATTTAGAAAACGCTACGGAAAAATACATTCAAAACAGTTCAATTTAACAAAAGACAACATTTTAAAATGTTGTAATAGGGTTTACTTAAATTTCGAATAAACTTAGTTAAATTCAACAATTTATAGCACTTACAAAAATTGCTATAATAGCTTTTAATTCAATTTAGCTTTTTAGTTCATTATCATGAACTACAGCATTTTCAAATGCTGTAATATCATTTACATTGTAATTGATAGCATTTCAAAAATACAGTCAATTAGCTTCAAATATTCAATATAATTTCTCAACCAATTATATTTTTATTTAAAACATTTTTAACTTATAAAATCATACATTTTCACATTTATAACATCATTTAATTTTTCCTCAAGTTCATGACCTTATAAAGTTAAATTTCCATTCAAAAATCAAGATTTAATAATAATTCACTTATTAAATTGCAATGTTCAATTTTAAATCCATTACATTAAGTTTCAACTTAACACTTAAGTTCAAATTATCAAATATAACTTAATTTTATTTTTATTTGCTTAACTAAAAGTTCACTTTTAAGTCAATTTCATAATTTCCAATTTTAGTTATATTTCAAAATTTCAACTTAAAATATTCTTTCATTTCACATTTCAAATTTGTTTAAAATCATTAATACGATTTAAAATCACTTTTAATTCTTTTAAATTCAAATTATCATTAATTTATCATAATTTCATATTCAATTTAATTTCCAATTATAATTAAATCAAATTTTCCAAAATAACTTACGTTCGAAATTTTCTAACTTTTCATTAATTCATTTCACTTACAATTGTTCAGAAAATCAATAATACTGTACAAAATTTATTTTTAATAAATTTTAAATCAAAATATTATAGTAATTACATTTCTAAAATATTTTAAATATTTTAGAAAAACATATTTTAACTACGGGCCTGTATATAATTTTCTACGCTAGGTAAAGTGATACGGGTAATATATCATTTCAACCCGTAATTTACAAAGAAAAATCCGGGTTTTATCATTTCAAACCCGCAGTCCCAAGTAAAAGAAATAAATTTGATAATCATTCAGGCCTATCATTTCAGCCCATAACGATTTTTCTCTATTCTAAAGTCCGTTCGGGTATGTATCATTTCAACCCATAGTGATTCTAGTGTACAGGGAACTTGCAATGGTGATAAACAGATATGAATGAACAGTAACAACATATATATAACAACAGATGATATGACATGAAATTTAACAGGTTTAACATCATATATAAATAATCACAGTCAGTTATAACATCACATAAAATTCTACACATTCAATTGTTGTTGTTTCACAACTGCATAAGTATAAACGTCGTGTGAGTTTTACTCACCTTTTATGGCTGGAGATTTCAATACCAATGACACAACTGATTCCAGAAGGCACGATGACACAACAATAGGCTCAAATGGGAAGAGATCCAAGCTTAGAACTTGTGTTACAACCCAAAACAAAATATTCAAACAAACACAAATTCAATAAAACTAGATATGAAATAACTTTGAAATAAAAAGGAATAAAAAGAGATATAAATGCAGTGACTTTTGCCTTGCTTTCTCTATTCTTTTGCATGACCTAGGGGTTTATTTAGGTCAGATTTGACATGACTTTGGCTCAGGTTTGATCATAGTAATGCACGACATAAAGGCTAGAACATGTGGAGGAAGTTACAACATAAGAATATCAAGAGACTAGGCAACATAGTGTAGTTTTGGTACACCCCAAGGCTCATCTACATGCATTATTTGGCTCGGCTCTTGATGTTTCAGATCTGGACAGAGGTTGGAGGGGTGTGTGATGATCAGGTCAGAGGTGGTGGTTGAAGTGGATGAGCAAGAAAAGGCCAAACAAGCATAGATCTAGGCTTTTGGTTGCATTTGGAAGAGTTTGACCATCAAGGGGTGTTCGGCCATGGTCATGGCTGTAGGTTTAGATGGCGGTGATGGTCGGGAAGAGAAGGAAGGGGGTGGTGTCCATGGAGCAAGGGGGAAAGCCGCTCCAATCAGGGGAGAAAGCAAGGCAAATTTGAATAGAAATAGGAGAAAAAGTAGAATGAAAAGAAGAATTTACCTAAACTTTTTTCTTCAAGATGGAGGCCATGATTTTTAGGATTTTGGAGCTTTGAAAATTCGTGATTAACAGGAGGAAGTCGGCTGGAGAAAAAAAGAGAGGAATAGTTAGGGTTAATTGGTGAAAGGTTAGGTTAAAAGTAAAAGGGTGGACTATAAAGGCCCATAGGAAGATAGAAAGTTTAAGGCCTTTCAAATTTCTCTTTTCTATTTTGTAAATACATAAAAAACCTGATAAAATAGATAAATAATCTCAGAAATAATGTAAATAAGAAAAATAAATAAATACATTTTAAATTATATAATTTATATAAAGAAAATATCAATATATGTGAAACTAGGCTAAATAAATTGAAACAACCCAAATAATCTTTGGAAAAATCTATTTCTAATCAAAATACATATAAAATTAATATTAATAAAGTATAAACACAGCAAATAAAAGTGAATGTATAAATAAATAAATAAAGTAAGGAGTGGCTAAAATAACTGATGAATTGATGACAAAAGAAACTGTAAAAGAAACGTGAAACGACATTACGTTTCTTAGCCTTTAAAACTTTCAAACTTCTTAAATTTGTTTACATAACTTGATATTCTGGAATTAATAATAATAACAGATAAGATTTCGAAAATTTATCAAAATATAAATATATATATAATATTTATTAAATATATAAAGTTAAATTAAAGAAAATAGCTAATAGTAAACTAGTCTAGAAAATTTGAAATTACATGAAATAAATTTTAGAAAATTCATATGAGCTTGTAATATATTTTTAAACATAAAAAATAATATAAAATAAAAGTACATTCACAAAACAAATAAAAAAAAATTTAAATATAATTTTAATGAAGAAAATAGCAGAAAATAAGAAAACAGCCTTGAGAAAATAGGAAATAAATACAGTAAATTTTTGAAAAATTCTATTATCATTTGAAAAATATCCAAAAGTCAAAGTATACATAATATAACATAAATATACAAGTTGGAATAAGATATATCAAATAAAATGTCATTTATAAAATTTAAAAATAAAGACTATTGCTGAATAACCCAATATACACACAATATTGAAAACAGTATAACTTTTGCAATTTAAATCCGTTTTCAACGAAACGAAAAGCAGTGTTCTTAAAATTTTATGTACTTTCATAATAAAAGATAAAATTTAAATTTTCAAACTTTTAAAAATTTAAATTAAAAGTCAAAGTTTGATTAATTTGACCAAAATTCACTTTTTGGAAAATATTCTTTTTAGTCATGCTTTGGAATGATAATTCATATCAAAACTAAAGTTTATATTTAAAGTAACAAAATTAATCATTCAAAATAAAAAAAATAAGTTTTTAAATCAAAATTTAATTAAAATAATTAAAATATACAAAAAAATAAATCACAAAATACAGGGTTGTTACACTCTCCCCCACTCAAAACTTTTCGTCCCCAAAAAGGAATGAGGTACGGGAAAACACAGAAAAAAATATAGTGAAATAAGATTAGGACAAGATGACAAGGAGATTTAAATTATACCTGACAACTATTTTTATAGGTATGCTTAACAAGGTGGAGATGATCTTTCCAAGATTCTCCAAAATCAAGAACTCAAGCACGCAAAATAGATTCAAATGAGTACCAAAGATTATCAAAGATTATAGAAAGATGCTTATACCAGTCTATAGCAAGATAAGGATGATAAGGACAACCAAAAGATAGTTTGAAAAACACAATAAGGAAATAAATTTGAAAGCATGAAAATTTCAACTTAAATAGAGAATAAATCTTTACACAAGTTAAATAAATCTTAACTATCCCAAATGTCATTATCTTATTATCCAATCATCTTAAATTAACAATTTTTAAAACCATGGGTTTGAAAAATAATCATTTATCACACTCACAATGTACTTAATAAATTTAATTCTTCTTTATTCCTAATTAAAATTAAATTTATTCCTCTTACTATATTTATCACTTATGTTAAACATACTTACACTTATTATAACTGCTTTCTTTCATTCTTAGTTCTTTTAACATCATTTTATTGTAAGTTATTCAATTACCCTTTGTTTCACATACCTCTGTTAATCATTTTATAATTAGAATTTAAGTGTATAACATTTATTATAACCACTCAAATTTCATTTATAAAATCTTTTTATATTGTATATTATCCAATTACATTGTTAACTTCTGAAATTAAGGTAAGTTATATATGAATGCAATTATATTATACAAATAAAACTTTCCAATTCAATTCTCTTAAGTTTTAATCATTTATCCAAATTTTTGATTCTCTTTTTATAATTGAAATTATTATTTAAAATAAAATTTAAGAATTGTATTTTCGATTTCTCCAAACCATTTAGAGATAAGTAATAATATATATATATATATATAATATGTCAAATCAAATTTCAATCATATATCTATATATATTATAAATCAAGTCATATTTTAGAAATTCAAATCAATTAAATTCTCCCGAAACAAAACTGTAGCAAGACTACAGAACAGTCTCTTCACTTCGAAACTCGAAAATGAACGTCGATGATGTCGCGATCATCACCGAAGTTATTTCCCAGCGACAATGAGAAGAGCACTAATTCTAAACTTTAAAATTCTTTGGAAACAAATTTCTATTTGAAAATACTTTAAATAATATATCCCTTTTAAAACTTTTTAAACAAAAGGTTTGAAACCATTGGAAATCAAATTCTCAAATTTCTTGTTCTAAATTCATTTCAGTTCCCAAATTAATTTATAAACAACTATTTATAAATTCATTTATAGAACAATAAATGATAAATTAAGTATTATCACTTCAAATAATCAATTTAAATCAGTTTATTAAGTTCCATAAATTTACTTATATATCAAAATTTTATTTCATTGACCAAATTTTAAAATAATATTGTGTCAGTTTGTTCTGTCAAAGTGTTTTAGAAATCCTATCGACATCGTTGATCAGATGAATCGATCGGAAACCCAAATCAACGTCAACATCAACAGCCCAAACAACACAATATATAAAACAGAACATAGATATACAAGTACAATTCAAAATGTTTAGAAGAATAGATTGGAAACGAAAGACAAGACTATTAAATAACAAAATAGGGAGGTGGATTAACTTAAATAAATCACGTGCAACCTTAACCGGGTCAACCTTGACTTAAAGAATAAGATCAATGTGGATTTTCTAGGGTAAATCTACATTCGATCTCGAGAGTTAGAGTTTGGAATAACAAAAGATATTAGCATCTAAACCAAGGATAGATATAAATCTCTGGTGAATCGATGCTAATTTGTAAAGGAGTTTTCCTCCTTTTTTTCAATTCAATTTGAAATTGGCGTGACTGCCGACTTACTAGAAAGATCATTCGAAGCGGAGTTATGAAATACTCCAGAGTCAAAAGAAGATGAATAGTGAAGGATACGAATGGATTTTGGAATCGTAGGGAACGTTCCAAAATTCAAAGGAATTTAGTCAAAAAGGAAGAGATTCAAACTCGAATGTAAGTGGTTCTGTAAATACATTCACTCCATATGCTGAGTTTTGCCTAGAGCTACCAAAGCTATGATACCAACTGTAACGACCCGATATTTTCAACCATTCGCATCCATTATAAGTGTATAGGTAGACACTCATGCCGGAATTGAATTGCTCAAAATACCGCGTTGTAATTAAAAATTTGGCAAATCTCAGAATATACAGTAAATAAAAATCACAGATCACAGACACAGAGTAATAATAATGTAGCGGAAGAAAAAAGAGATAGTAGTTCATGAAGCTACTATATAAAAATATCAGAGTTACATAAAATACAACAGAGGAAATAAAGTACAAAAGAAGACTCACTTCATAGAAGTCAACTAATACAAGAGCTGAAAGGAACAACAGATTTCAAAAGATAAACTTGACAAGTAGATAATCTCCAGTGATTCCAATCTCCAGAAAGTGGAAATCCAAATCTATGAATAACTCAGGCTGATCCGAGCATTATTAAAAATACAAACACTCGAGTCAGGACATACATACTTATACAATGTAAAACAACTCAAGTGAACTGTAGTAAAGGTACAAGTAACTTAGAAGATGCTTGGGACCGCCCATCCTCTGAGGATCCGTTAAACTATTTACTATGTAGTATATTGCGCTATATACAGTAGTGTCTAATCAGTAAATTATAATCATATAGAAAAGAGCGTCAAGGGGATGGTGAACCTTAACACGGTCGGATCTTTAAACCAAAATCGTAGTGGGCTCGATATAAGGATATGACACGGCACGCGAGGCAATGCCAGAGTGGATACACCGTTTGCACTACCGGACCGGTGGTGACGGCAAGCCAGCAGCTTCCGCCCACCTCGAACAATACCCCCGAATCAAAGTGGCGCCACCGAATCGAATCACAACAGTAATAGAATGGTTTCCGATGGAGCATGCTCGATGAAAGGGTGCGACCCTTTGTGTAGCCCGGTATAGCTCCTGTTTTAGTCATATATGCCAACTCACGGGAGTTGGGTCCACGTAATATACCTCGAGAACGTCGCCACCATTCTACTTCATTCTGGAATCTCCATCGTGTACACAGTTGTTAAAGTGGTTTTCGGTATTGGCCGGCTATAAGACAATATCCGATCCCGGTCTCTTTAACAACCAATCGTTATTATAACCCGTAGTTATAACCTTTTAAAACAATATTTATACTTCAAAATAAAATATTATTTCAACCCAAATCTTTATCAAAATAAAGATTAAATCATTCCAAAATATCATATCTTTCGGATCTTCTTTTCAAATCATTTTAATATCAAAATATCATATCTTTCAAAACTCCATTTACAAACCATTTTAATATATCAAAATAACATATGTTTTCAAAACCACATTTCAATCATTTAATATATCAAAATATCATATCTTTTTGAAACCACATTCATTTCAAATCATTATTCATTTTATTCCATTTAAAATATCATTTCAATCCATATTTCAAAACAATATATATTCCAAAAATCATTTTTAATCATTAAAATGAAGTTATTATGTTTAATAATTAAATTATTAAATTTTCAAAATTTTCGACTTCCAAAGTTCATTTATTCACTTAAGTTTATCAAAGCAGTGAAAATTCACTTTTCGTGGCATTTAGAAAACGCTACGGAAAAATACATTCAAAACAGTTCAATTTGACAAAAGACAACATTTTAAAATGTTTTAATAGGGTTTACTTAAATTTCGAATAAACTTAGTTAAATTCAACAATTTATAGCACTTACAAAAATTGCTATAATAGCTTTTAATTCAATTTAGCTTTTTAGTTCATTATCATCAACTACAGCATTTTCAAATGCTGTTATATCATTTACATTGTAATTGATAGCATTTCAAAAATACAGTCAATTAACTTCAAATATTCAATATAATTTCTCAACCAATTATATTTTTATTTAAAATATTTTTAACTTATAAAATCATACATTTTCACATTTATAACATCATTTAATTTTTCCTCAAGTTCATGATCTTATAAAGTTAAATTTCCATTCAAAAATCAAGATTTAATAATAATTCACTTATTAAATTGCAATGTTTAATTTTAAATCCATTACATTAAGTTTCAACTTAACACTTAAGTTCAAATTATCAAATATAACTTAATTTTATTTTTATTTGCTTAACTAAAAGTTCACTTTTAAGTCAATTTCATAAATTTCCATTTTTAGTTATATTTCAAAATTTCAACTTAAAATATTCTTTCATTTCACATTTCAAATTTGTTTAAAATCATTAATACGATTTAAAATCACTTTTAATTCTTTTAAATTCAAATTATCATTAATTTATCATAATTTCATATTCAATTTAATTTCCAATTATAATTAAATCAAATTTTCCAAAATAACTTACGTTCAAAATTTTCTAACTTTTCATTAATCATTTCACTTACAATTGTTCAGAAAATCAATAATACTTTACAAATTTTATTTTTAATAAATTTTAAATCAAAATATTATAGTAATTACATTTCTAAAATATTTTAAACATTTTAGAGAAACATATTTTAACTACGGGCCTGTATATAATTTTCTACGCTAGGTAAAGTGATACGGGTAATATATCATTTCAACCCGTAATTTACAAAGAAAAATCCGGGTTTTATCATTTCAAACCCGCAGTCCCAAGTAAAAGAAATAAATTTGAAAATCATTTAGGCCTATCATTTCAGACCATAACGATTTTTTCCTATTCTAAAGTCCGTTCAGGTATGTATCATTTCAACCCATAGTGATTCTAGTGTACAGGGAACTTGCAATGGTGATAAACAAATATGAATGAACAGTAACAACATATATATAATAACAGATGATATGACATGAAATTTAACAGGTTTAACATCATATATAAATAATCACAGTCAGTTATAACATCACATAAAATTCTACACATTCAATTGTTGTTGTTTCACAACTGCATAAGTATAAACGTCGTGTGAGTTTTACTCACCTTTTATGGCTGGAGATTTCAATACCAATGACACAACTGATTCCAGAAGGCACGATGACACAACAATAGGCTCATGTGGGAAGAGATCCAAGCTTAGAACTTGTGTTACAACCCAAAACAAAATATCCAAACAAACACAAATTCAATAAAACTAGATATGAAATAACTTTGAAATAAAAAGGAATAAAAAGTGATATGAATGCAATGACTTTTGCCTTGCTTTCTCTATTCTTTTGCACGAACTAGGGGTTTATTTAGGTCAGGTTTGACATGACTTTGACTCAGGTTTGATCATAGGAATGCAAGGCATAAAGGCTAGAACATGTGGAGGAAGTTACAACATAAGAATATCAAGAGACTAGGCAACATAGTGTAGTTTTGGTGCACCACAAGGCTCGTCTACATGCATTGTCTGACTCGGCTCTTGATGTTTCAAATCTGGACAGAGGTTGGAGGGTTGTGTGATGATCAGGTCAGAGGTGGTGGTTGCTGCTATGGTGGTGGTTGAAGTGGATGAGCAAGAAAAGGTCAGACAAGCATAGATCTAGGCTTTTGGTTGCATTTGGAAGAGTTTGACCATCAAGGGGTGTTCGACCATGGTCATGGCTATAGGCTTAGATGGTGGTGATGGTTGGGAAGAGATGGAAGGGGGTGGTGGCCGTGGAGCAAGGGGGAAAGCCGCTCCAATCAGGGGAGAAAGCAAGGCAAATTTGCATAGAAATAGGAGAAAAAGTAGAAAGAAAAGAGGAATTTACCTAAATTTTTTTCTTCAAGATGGAGGCCATGATTTTTAGGGTTTTGGAGCTTTGAAAATTCGTGATTAACAGGAGGAAGTCGGCTGGAGAAAAAAAAATGAGGAATAGTTAGGGTTAATTGGTGAAAGGTTAGGTTAAAAGTAAAAGGGTGGACTATAAAGGCCCATAGGAAGATAGAAAGTTTAAGGCCTTTCAAATTTCTCTTTTCTATTTTGTAAATACATAAAAAACCTGATAAAATAGATAAATAATCTCAGAAATAATGTGAATAAGAAAAATAAATAAATACATTTTAAATTATATAATTTATATAAAGAAAATATCAATATATGTGAAACTAGGCTAAATAAATTGAAACAACCCAAATAATCTTTGGAAAAATCTATTTCTAATCAAAATACATATAAAATTAATATTAATAAAGTATAAACACAGCAAATAAAAGTGAATGTATAAAATAAATAAATAAATAAATAAAGTAAGGA